>CM040118.1:477003382-477603382 GCA_022559845.1 Amorphophallus konjac
AGGGTACAACCAGCCCGGCGTCCGTGAGGGAATCCACGGGTGCGGGGACTTATGGAGGTCTTGGAAAAGGGATTTCCAGTCCAAAGAGACGGAATGCTCAATGGAGGGTCGTCCCGATTCCAAGAAGGGTGTGTGGGTCCTAGGATAGAGAGAGGAGGTCTCTCAACCAAGCCAGCAAACCAAGATGATCCAAGCAATAATATAATGTCAAGACAAATGCTAAGCAATGAATAATAGCCAATCTGTGAAAAAGAACAGTAAAGACACGCCCTGGGAAAGGTCGTGTTCACAGGAAGAGGAAAGACACGCCCTGTGGCAGGTCGTGACTAAATGAAAACACGGCAGCGTGGCTGTCGTAAATTCTGTGAGGGGCTCACAGACCGTAGGAAAAACACGCCTTAGGGTTAGGCGTTTATAAATAAAGGACGCCTTCCAGTGAGGGCGTCAAAACTCAGAGGCACGCCCTGATGGAAGGCGCTGAAAATAAATAAAACGCCTCTGAGAGGGGCGTTAATTCCACAGACAGTATAATCAGCATGCAGCACACCGCAGTTATAGAAACATACGCCCTGGAGATGGGCGTTAATTAATGAAACACGTCTCTGTAAGGGGCGCTAAGTATCAGACGAGAAAATAATGAAGGTCATGCAAGCAGATGCAATAAAGACACGCCCTTGAAGGGGGCGTTAATTCACGAAAACACGTCCCTGTGAGGGGCGTTAAATCAAAAGACGCCCTCGTCGAAGGCGTTAATAAGCAACAATTGACTGATCCGGGAAGTGTGCAGAGTGCACAATGGAAGATGCCGCAGGGGCACAAAGGAAAGGGTACCGAGGGTACCGAGGGGAAAGGGCACACGAGGGTGCCTAAAGGGAAAGGACACACGAGGGTGTCAATGGGAAAGGACACACGAGGGTGTCAAAAGGGAAAGGGCACACAAGGGTGCCAATGGAGATGGTAATCAACAAAGAAAACAGTGGATGTCCCACCGTGATCGCCAATTTGTAGATCTATTTAAAATCCACTTTTAAATATAAAAAAAAGTAATAAAGATGGTGAAAGCAATAAAATAGCACGAGGTGCTAAAAGGAGGAGTTTGTGATCGCCAGAGGGTTTACCTCAATAAAAAAAAAAAAAGATCGCATGTACCTGGTGAAAGATGTGATGCGGGATAAATGTGGATCTCTTCCTCCAACTCCAATCGGCCGGCCGACGAAGTGGGTTTTCTTGATTGATTACCTTGTAAAAAAAAGACAATAAAGACAAGTAAAAGAAAAGGGATCAGCCAAAGTGCAGTAGTATCAGTCAAAAACTAACATAAAAATAATGAAAAGACCTCAACATGCGCACCTTCTTTTTTTGTTTTCTTTTAAAACCCCTTAAGAAGACTTAAGGGAAGGGGAGTTTGATGATAAAAAATGCAACAAAACGTGAATAAGGAATAGAGATATAAAGGACAGAGGGATGATGGTATGAATAAAATAAAAACAAAATAGAAGAAAAGATGAGAACCCTGCTGTCCCTGGCGACAGTAAAGGGAAGAAACCGAATAGTGATGGATGAAGCACCGGATGTAGCTCAAAGGGATGCAGAGAGGGGAGGCAGCAAGGGATGAAGAAAGCTTCTGCCCGTGATGAAAGAAAACTTCTGAGCGCTCAATCCGCCGAATACTGAAGGTGCTTAACCTTCTGCACGATCGGTCAAATTTTTAATTTATAATGCCTCAAACGGATGTGATCAAACCAAGGAAGGATAAGAACAGGCAATGAGGCATCCAGGGAAGGATCAAGATCGAGCAAGAGTCCAAAGACAGCAGGGAACTGTGAGGGAAAGATTGAAAAAGAAAGGACTCTGGACTAAAACACGCCTTAATACAGGGCGTCTTTTATGAATTGACGACTTTCACAAAGACGTCTTCTTGAAACACGACCTAGGAAAGGGCGTTTCTTCCTGGATTTAATTTTGGAAACGAAACCTTGCCTTGTTTGAAAGCTCAAATAACACGCCCGAGATAACGGCGTTAATTAAATCACGCCCTGAGAGAAGGCGTTACTCATAAAAGGCCTTTTATTTTGAAAATAGATAATCCCAGAAATTAAGGGATAATACCAGGAATTCACGCCCTCACATACGGTCGTCCTTTCTTTGAAAACGCCCTACCACAGGTCGTTACTTTTAAAATTAACGCCCTTAATCAAGTCGTGAATCACAAAAATACAGGAAAAATGCAGAAAAACTCACAAAAAAAAGAAAAACTTCATGTTATAGGAATATTGAAGTCCACTTGGGGCATTTATATAATAACATGAGATTTGATCAACAAAACGTCAATTTTGGCGTGTCTACAGCTCTATCCATTTCAAAACATAGTCGACCGCCACCAAGATGTACTCGTTGCCAAAGGATGGTGGAAACGGTCCCATGAAATCAATATCCCAAACATCAAAAATTTCTACACCCATAATGGGGTTTAGCGACATCATATCTCTCCTAGAATTGTTACCCATGGCTTGGCATCTCAAACATGTTTTGAAAAATTCATAAGCATCTTTGAATAAGGTGGGCCAATAGAATCCACTCTGCAAAACTTCCGTCGCTGTTTTCTTTCCTGAAAAATGTCTCCCACAGGCGAGATTATGACAGAAGTTCAAAACAGATTGTTGCTCCTCCTCATGGACACATCTTCTTATTATTTGATCGTGACCCATGTGAAATAGCTCGGGATCCTCCCAAAAGTAGTGCTTAACCTTTGAAAAGAATCGATCCTTCTTGTGCCTAGACCACCCTCCTGGAATCTGTCTTACCGCAAGGTAATTGACTATGTGAGCGTACCAGGGGGTTGAGGTGTGAGAGATGGAAAGAATTTGCTCATCAAGGAAGGAATCAGACATAGGAGCACTTTCAGCAATCACAATCCTAGACAAGTGATCAGCCACAACATTCTCTAACCCCTTCTTGTCTCTAATTTCCAAATCAAATTCCTGAAGCAATAAGATCCAACGGATGAGTCGGGGTTTGGCCTCTTTCTTGGTGAGCAGGTATTTCAAAGCAACGTGATCAGAATAGACAATGACTTTGGCCCCCAAAAGATATGAGCAAAAATTTTCTAGGGCAAACACAACAGCCAGAAGTTCTTTCTCTGTAGTGGTATAATGCAATTGAGCATCGGCGAGAGTGCGACTCGCATAATAGATCACCACAGATTTTTTATCAATTCTCTGGCCTAAGATAGCTCCTGTAGCATAGTCATAGGCATCACACATGATTTCAAATGGGAGCGACCAATCATGAGACTGTAGGATTGGAGCTTGGGTTAGGCTGCCTCCAGGGAATGGAAGGCCTCAAGACACGACTCATCTAGCTGAAATGGAGTGTCCTTGGCTAGGAGCTTAGTGAGCGGACGAGCAATGGTAGAGAAGTTCTGAATGAATCTTCTATAAAAACCCGCATGGCCAAGAAAAGAGAAGATTTGCTTGACAGACGAAGGGGGAGGAAGATTGGAAATCAGATCAACCTTAGCCTTGTCTACTTCTATCCCCCTCTCTGAGACAATGTGGCCTAGCACAATGCCTTCTCTTATCATGAAGTGGCTTTTCTCCCAGCTAAGCACCAGATTAGATTCAATGCATCGTGCCAACACTTTCTGCAAATTCTCCAAGCAGCAATCAAATGAGTCTCCAAAAATTTAGAAGTCATCCATGAAAATCTCCAAAAATTCTCCCACCATTTCAGAAAAGATTGTCATCATACACCGTTGAAAGGTGGTAGGGGCATTACAAAGCCCAAATGACATTCTCCTAAATGCAAGCGTGCCATATGGACACGTGAATGTAGTCTTTTCCTGATCTTTCGGGTAGACAACAACTTGATTGTACCCAAAGTATCCACCCAGAAAGTAAAAATATATTTACCCAGTTAATTTCTCCAAAATCTGATCCAAAAATGGGAGAGAGAAATGATCTTTCTTTGTCATTGAGTTCAATTTTATGTAATCAATACAGACTCTCCACCCCATTTGTAGTCTTATTCGCACTTCTTCACCTTTCTCATTTTGAGTCACGGTCCCCCTGATTTCTTTGGAATTACTTGCGTGGGACTGACCCACTTGCTATCAGAAATGGGATATATAATCCGGGCATCCAACCACTTCACCACCTCCTGCTTAACCACCTCTTTCATGTTAGGATTTAACCGGTGCTGCATCTCCCTGCTCGGCTTGGCATTGTCCTCTAAGTAAATGTGGTGCATACAAACATCCGGACTAATCCCCTTGAGATCCGCCACCGACCAACCTATTGCCCCCCTATGCTCCTTAAGAATAGTTAAGAGTTGGGATTCCTGAGCAGAAGTGAGTTTGGAAGCAATGATGACAGGTAGAGTGTGGTTAGGTCCCATATATGCATATTTAAGGGAGTCCGGGAGAGGCTTGAGTTCCAGAGCGGGAGGATGTTCCAGAGATGGCAAGATTGATTCAGATTGAAGTACAAGAAGTGGTTCTACCC
The DNA here is from genome assembly GCA_022559845.1 of Amorphophallus konjac. NCBI lineage: Eukaryota > Viridiplantae > Streptophyta > Magnoliopsida > Alismatales > Araceae > Amorphophallus > Amorphophallus konjac. The sequence goes on from CM040118.1 coordinate 477,007,885, forward strand.
TAGACCAGGGTATAGGAGAGTGAGAAGAATCCTGAAACATGCTACCCTCTTCTAGGGTGTCCTCAATGTCATCCGGACTTTCATCAATTACCTCCTCAGCGATATCAATGATATTACATTCTTCTTCATGGTCCGGGTACTGAGAAGCCTTAAAAACATTCAAAGCAACATTCTCTCCTCCAAATGATATATCCATCATTCCCGTGGCACAATTTATATTGGCCTTTACCGTAGTTAAAAACGGACATCCCAAAATGATAGGTGTGTGCTTTAGATCTTAGGACGATGCCATATCCAAAATGAAAAAATCCACCGGGAAATAACATTCATGCACCTTGATAATAACATCCTCCAATAGACCCCTGGGTGTTTTAATCGACCTATCCGCCAATTGAAGGATGATGGAAGTGGATTTTAACTCCCCCAGATCAAATTGATCATAGATAAAGGTGGGCAAAAGATTCACGCTAGCACCTAAGTCTAGCAATGCTCGATCAATAGTGACTCCACCTATATCACATGAGATTAAAGGGGCTCTGAGGTCCTTCAATTTTTTCGACAAATGATTCATCAAAATAACACTCACATCATCAGACAAGCGGATCTTTTGAGTCACCGCCCTTGGCTCCCTCTTTGGAGTACAAAGCTATTTCAAAAACTTTGCATATGCCGGCACATGCTTGATTGCATCCAAGAGTGGAATATTGATATTCACATGTTTAAACAATTCCACTAATTCTTCATGTTGTACCGGTGGTTTCTTGTGAGCTTTCGGCTTTAGAGCATCGGGAAAAGGGACCTTAGGCACATAGTCTTGGGGTCCTTCATCAACTTTTACCTTTCCTTTATCCAACCTCTTCTCTCCACCCTCCGGCTTCTTCATTTCTTTAACAATTACGGGCTCCTCTTCCTTATCACTCTCCTCTTGGACATCTTGGCCCGAACTACTGCCAACTTCCTTAGTCCTATAATGATTATCTAAAGCCTTCCCACTCTTTAAGAGAAGAGATTGCCTTAACATTCTCACATTGGGGACCTGCAGGAGGAGGCGGCTGAGGTTGGTTTGGTTGAGGAAGAATAGAAACTCTTTGGGGGAAGCCCGGAGGTTGGTTCCTTGGGTTAGTCATAAAGCTGGCTAGGAAGCTGACCCACCTCTCTCCTTACATTACTTGCTGCTAATTGCCCTATCTGACCTTCCAACTTAGTAATGGATTGTTGCTGAGAAAGAATGAGTTGTTGGAGTTGGTCGAATTTTTCATCAAAGTTGGGCTACGGAGGTTGAGGAGGGCGTTGGAAGGAAACTTGATTGAACCGGTTGGAAGGATATTGATGGTATTGGCCCTGAGAAAATTGAGCTTGCTGATACGGGGCCTGAGAATAATGTGATGGGTGTTGAGATTGTTGTGGAAAAGGTGCATTGGATTGAGAAAAATTATGATGAGCTTGGTGAGTTGGGTGTTGAGTTTGGTGAAAAGGAGATTGATAATGTTGGTGAGATTGAACTGGAGCATGAAGGGGTTATTTTTGAAAAGAGGGATTAGATTGGGTAGATGGATCTTGCTGAGATTTACAAGAAAAATTCGGGTGGTTTCTCCAGCCTGAATTGTAGGTGTTGGAATAAGGGTCATAAGGAGGCTTCGAGAGACCCTGAGCATCGAAGATTTGTTCTTAGATGAATGGGGGAAGCTGGACTGTAGTGGGGCAATCAGTTACCACATGATCAGGGCTAGCACAAAGAGCACAAATCTCTTCATGACTGGGAGCTGAGAATGGTTGAGATCGAGGACCTGAAGAAGAAGGTTCCTGCCTAGATAACAACTGATCTAGCTTTTGAGCTACGAGATCAACCTTCTCTATCTTCTGCGCCAACAATTCTATTTTATTCAATTTCTGAGTCAAGGCATTGATATCTATCCTATTCTCACACTCACCTTGGCTCTTCACTTCATAAAGCCCACCCTTCTTAGCTGGCCCAATCGTTCTCTCATAGGATGAGAGCGAGGCATGACTAATTAAATTTTCACTGAGTATTTCAAATAAATCATATGCCTCATCTTCGCTCTTACTCATAAAAGCCCCCTCCACATGACGCATCCACCATTTGACGGTAACTATCAGTCAATCCCTCATAGAATGCTTGAACTATTTGCCATCTTGACAGACCATGATGTGGACATTTCCTTAACAAATCTTTCAACCTATCCCATGCCTTATGGATTTGTTCCCCAGGATTTTGTGTGAATCCAGTTATCGCTCTCCTCATGGTATTGGTTCGCCCTATGGGATAGAATTTTTTTAAAATTTTTTTTTGCATTTCTGTCCAAGTGTCAATTGATCTACCCAAAGCTCCTAACTAATATTTGGCTTTGTCTTTGAGAGAGAATGGGAAGAGAGTAAGGCTGAGAGCATCATCAGAGAAGTTTGAGATTTTCACAGTTGAGCAAATCTGGAAGAACTCATCCAGATGTCTATAGGGATCCTCATTGGTATTGTCATAGAAGGATGACAACATTTGAATGGTGTTTGACTTAATTTCATATTGGGCTGCTTGATTTTGAGGTGCTTGTGTATAAAATGAAGGTTGGTATTGATCGGGTAAGAAATATCCCTTTATTTGTTTGGGAGCGACTTGTTGAACTTGCTGTTAATTTTGGTTGTGATCGGCCATGAGGTTAGGTTGATGGTGAGTTCTAGAATGCACTAACCTCTCAATCTCTCATATGGGTCCTAACAAAGGTGGGTGTAGGGATCTCCTACCTTGCATAAACTAGGACAAAATGAGAGAGACATTTTTTTTTATGATGATTTTCTTTGTTTGTTTATTTTTTTTATTTTGACACAACTAAGACGAAGAGAGAGAAGGGAATGATGTTTTTCCTTTTTTTATTTTTTTATGTTATTTTTATGCAAACACAAATAAGTTGTCACACAAATTATCCTAATTACCTAGATGTGTCTTAGACCTACAGATGGGGTTTCACAAAATGATTAAAGTGAAACTTAAGTTCACCCTCAATATTTCTACCGGCCAGATAAGGGGTGGGGTAGTGGGAGGCTCCCCCTACTTTCGTAGGGACCTAATTATGTCAAACCACTAGCCCGCTTAAGGCGTTTGCCGTCCGACCGTCTTGTCTTAGACATCGATTTTCATAAGAGGGTAAACTCAAATAACACAAGAACCACAGTGTGATCATATGACCAATATCTACTGAATTTTATTTATGGCTTAGGTGATACAAAGATGAAAAAAATTATGGTTTGTGGACTAAGGAAGGGTGATGAAATCCCCACCTTATCTTATTTAGGGGTAGTGCCCTTACAGTGTTTTGAAGAATGAGATGCAACAAATAGATTCAAACAAGGGGTTTAATATGCAAATGCTGAACAATTATTTTCTAAAACACAAATATAGAATAAAATTAATGCAACCTATATGATGCATGACCTAGAACATGATGTGTGTGGTTTCTAATTTTGGAATGAGATTTTTTTATTTGGTTCAAGTGAAGATTTTTTTTTATTTACTAAACCTATCTAGCCACAATATGCAAGAGTATTAAGGAAATAACAAAAATGATAGAGGTTTATGGTACTTACTTGTAATGCAATCCCTCGTTCTATTTTTTTTAATTGGAATACTAAGAAAAATGAGAACTTACCTCTGATTTTTTTTGACTTTTTTCAGAGAGTATTTTTTTAAAATTTTCAATTGATGTAAATAAATGACGAATCAACAAAAATACATGAATAATATGTATTTACAATGAAAACATGATAGCATGAAATCAAAAAATTTCTGTGATTTTCTGTTTTCTATTTCTTTCAGAAATTTTTTTTATTTTGTATTTTTTTTAAATTTCTTCAATAAGAGATGAATGCAAGAAGTTATAAAAAGTAAAATATACAAATATACAAATATATTACAAAAATGAAGTCTAAAATGATGTTTTTGGGTGTTCTAATTTTTTTCTGATTTTTAGAGATTTTCAGAAATTTTTTAGATTTTTTGAAGATTTTTCAGAAATTGAAAAAAATAGGACATGTACCTACGTTTACTGACCTTTAGCGACGCTTGATTTTTCAGGATTTTTCAGAATTCCTACGTTTGCAGACCTTTAGCGGCGCTTCTTGGCTTTCTGTGACAGATTATTTCCTTTGAATTTTAGGTCTGAATTTTCAATAAGTTTTTAATTTTTTAATTTTTTTCTTTTTTATGTAAAAGTAAAAATAGAAAAATTAATATACAAATATACAAATCAAACATAAAAATATTCAACCATTAAAAATTATTTCCTCCCCGGCAACGGCGGTAAAAATTGATGCTGCTCGGCACCCGTCGTTTAAAAATACCGTGCCACATAATTTTAATATTTATAAAATCGCACTCACTCACTCACTTAAATGGCTTTGAAAATTCAAGTAAAGTGATAAGAACGGGTCGATCCCATGAGGAGGAAAGATTTCATTTTAAACAAGTTGGAAAAATCTTATGTTTTGAAAAGTGGATATTTGAGTGAGATTAAACTAATGGTAGATAAACTTGTATGAAAATAAACTAACTAAAAAATATTAGAGGATTAAGGATATAAATTGGAAATAGGGAGAAAAAAATATAATTTTCCACAATCTGAATTTTATTACGGTGACAAGTATAACTCTATGAAATATGAAAATACAACTTACAAATAAGAGAAAAGAGAGAAATAAGAGCCGAGAAATTTGGATGAAGAATGCCGCCGTCTCCTTGCCAGATCTTGGATGAAGATCTCCCCGCCGTGGAAGTAGACGTCGCCGAGAGGACCAAGGAACGACGATCTGTCAAAGGGGTGTGAGAAGAAATATGGAGGAGGGAGATAGATGGATAGAAGAGAGGTATACGGTTGAGACTAAAATAAAAACACAGTGAAAATTATATTGAAGATAGAGGGGGATTAGAAAGAGAATAACTTTAAAACTAGAGGGATTTAGCAGAAGTAGAATAAATGAAAGTTGTATAGGGCGAAGAGAAGAAGAAATTTGATGAAGAACACAGAGACAGAAAAGGAGAGAAAGACAGTGAAAAATATGAAAAATCGGAATCTATCGACGCGGATGAACAGTGAAATGTCAAAAGACTAAACTCTGAAAAATTAAGTATAACTTACAAACGAGAAGGAATTAGAAGAAGTGAAAGAAGAAGAAAATATAGATCTAGAAGAGAGAAAAAGCTTTTGTGAAGAACTCAGATAGAAAAAAAGTGGGGAAGGGCTTCACAATGGAGGAATAGTAGAGACTATCACTTCGGATGAACAGTAATCGCACATAACAATAAGTTGAAAAATAGAGAATAACTCAAAAATGGTAGAGATTTAGGGAAAGTGATATAAAGAGAAAATGAAGAACACTTAGAGATGAACAACTTTGCTGAAGAAAGTAATTTGACATAAAGAACATACATGCATGTAAAGGGGCTGTGAAGGATTTAAGAATGATTAAAATTACAACAACATTCATACAACACACTAACAACAACCCAAAAACCCACAAACAAAAGCTCTCCAAAACACTCCTACGTGACTCTCCAAAGCCAAAAAGAAGTCCCTCCAACTTCACAATAAGAGCCCTTTTTATAGAGCCAAACTTAACCCTATTCCCTCATGTGAACACCCATGGTTACAAATTTTGACTTAAGAAGAGAGGCCTCCATGTGATACACACAAATATAATTTTTTACAAATTCTTTTCATTCTTTTTCTTCTCTCCCAATGTTGGCAGCCCACCTTACTGACTTTCTCTCTCTCCTTTACTTCATTTTCTACCGCATCATCTGCCATGTTTGAAGCATTGGCCAGCTTTAGATTTTGTTGCACCCGAAGCCTGGCCGTGTGAAGGCTGCTTGAATGGCCTTTTGGCCTTGTCGACAGCTAGTCGGTTTGACTATGTGAGAAGCTGTGCCGCTACCAACTTTGGTTGATCCTGTTCGCGTTGAAGACCCAGCCGCAATGCCACCTTGCCTTGTTGAAACATTGTTGTCTTAGCGTGGCCCATGGCTAGTTGCATTTGTACGTGCCACCCTTGGTTGCAATTGCCTGTGGAGCCACCCTGCATTGTTCCTTGGCCATTGTGTTGTTTGAAGAGCCACCCTTGTCACTTGAAGCCAACATGCATTGCTTGTGGTTTGAAGCCTCCATGGCCCCACCATGTGTGAAGCATTTGTCCATCGTGGAAGCCATTAATGTGAAGAGCCTTGCTTGTATGGAGGCCACCTTATGCATGCATGGCCTACGTGATAAATGCCTTTAGCTTGCTAAGGAGGCCACCAAACCAAGTGACGTTGAAGCCTTCCTGTGATGAATGTCAACATGTGTTATGTATACATATTGTATATGTATCTATATATATATATCAAGTATATATATATATATATATATATATATATATATATATATATATATATCATCTATATATATCATCTATATATAATATATATCTATATATATCTATAATAATTATTTTGCTTTGCTTTTTTTTATTTTATTTGGATTAAAATTGGACTTGGTCGGTCATGGGTTTTTGACGGTGTGATCTTCTTTATGCCTACAAAATATAATCAAAATTTAATTAAATCAGACAATTAAACATTTTGATCTGAAATTGAAATTAAGTGTGATAAATATATAGTGATATATATTAAAGCTAATAAAAGTGTGTTATATCATTAATTACAATATAAAATTACACACTTATCAATAATAAACTGAGTAAGGAGAGGGCTGTTCAAGTCCGGACCATCTCATTATCATGCTTTTACTATCATGTCCGTTAGCGCTTTGCTTTCGTCGTCATGCTTATGTTACCATTTTCATCCCCCCCAGTGGAGGCTAATGAATTTGATTGATCACTGTTCACTTGCATAACTCTATTGCCATGCTTAGTATAGTCATGAATATCATGCGTGCATGTTTGCATAGACCCTCAGGTATATCAAATGGCACTGACGGAAGTTTGGGTTACGCCCGATCGGAAGTCTTCGCTATGCGCGATGGTGGTCTTCGGACCCACGTCCTCCGCCACGTACTAAGGGCCTCCAATTTAATGAACGATGCCTCTTTTGCATGATACATAAAAACATCCCATGTGACATCGTCACGTTCATACCTTCGCATCTTGTTCCGGCCTCGAACGGCTCGCTATCTCGGTAATTAATCAAATATTTTCTCTCTTATGAGGAATGTAATTAACGCCATAGCCTTTATGGTATGGCGGACTGCTGGTCCCGACCCGAATCTCACTCTCGCCTCATAAGGGTCAGAATGAGTGCATAATAAACTTGTCACTCACGTGACTGGCACGCCTGCGTGGTCAACTAACCCTTTGGTTGTTTCTCAACTAACTGGTTGATTGACCCCTGATAAAAAAATCCCATCAAACAGCTGAACACCTTACCAAAAATAGCGGTGTAACTATTCCTTGCGGGGAGATAGTGAAAATCTCAGTGGTTGTTGGGCACTGGACATAGGACTGACTGAAAGTTAGGGCCGAACCAGTCTAAAATCTTTATGTCCATCTGTGTGATTACTTTCTGTGCTTGAATTCTATTCCGCATGTACTTAAGCACTATTGTACCTCATTCTAAAATATTATTTTACTGCAAGTAAATTTTATTTACCCATTCACCCTCTCTGGGTTAAGCCATTTACTGGGCAACACAGGTACCCGCTCCAGTTGATGAGGCCGTGAGAAGACCTCATCAAGCATCTTTCATTGGACCGTCGAGGATGACCGTCGCCTTGAGAAGATCTCATTGAACTCCTTTCTTGCAAGTGAAGTTCTCACTAGGGTGGATGTTCCCCGGGAGAACCCTCAAGTCAATAAGCGTTGCATGGGAGGAGGGATGAATTCTTTGGGAGATGGGACTAGATATCTATCACAATGTCGAAACACAAGGAGGTGGCGAATGAAGGGATTGCCCCCACAGTATCGGGGTTGGTAGGTATATGCATGAGGAAGAGGGAGAATTGCAAAATTAGGACCACCTTGACGCTTCCTTCCCTTCTTGAACTCTAAATGAAAAATACTAAAATTGTTCTCCTTACCCTCCTCCTTTTTTCCATAGCTGGAAGAGATCACAAAGATCTCCTTATCCAGGTCTTCTTGGTGATGATGGTAGCGGATCTGAAGAAATCTTCCAGGGGTCTATGCTTTGATAAGACCATACATATTGCGGCATCATAAAGGTACGAATATCTGCTCAATATGACTCTTTGACCCCTTGAAAATTGGTGACTCTTCCTTCATCTGCTTGGTGGCATTCCTCTTGAGATAGTGGCACCATTGCGACATATATGAGGGTAACTCCAACTTCTCTAGGTGAGTTGATTGATGGGTAGGGTGGCTGTTGTGCTTCCCAAGGGTTACTCATCGATTTTCTCCTATACTTTTAATGCAGTGCTTCTAGGAGGTGATGGAACTTGATGGAATGCTCCAGGGTAGCCACACAAACTCCTAGTTGTTCTTCATATGAATTGTTTTGTTCTTCTAAGACATTTCTTGCGTCGGCTTCGATTGAGCTAAGGCTCTTCCCTTAGTGAGTGGGCTAAGGCCTTTGCGATTGAGTTAAGGCTCTTCCACCGATTAGTAGGCTAAGACCCTTGCAATCGAGCTAAGGCTCTTTCACTGGTGAGCACCCTAAGACCCTTGAGATTGAGTTAAGGCTCTTCCACCCGTAAGCAAGCTAAGGTCCTTAAGATCGAGCTAAGACTCTTTCACCGGTGAGTGGGCTAAGGCTCTTGCGATTGTGTTAAGACTCTTCCAAGCCCCTTGTGGGATTTGAGTTAGTACTTTTTCCTTAAAATGATGATGGGGTCAAGTTAATACTATGGGCCCTCCACTCAAGATTGGATTGGCTCTCTAAACCTCCTAGCGAGCTCAGGAGCGAGTTACCATTCGAATCCCTTGAGATGAATTTCAGGGTGGCGCGTCGTTTGTCCTATGATTTTCCCTTCTAGCCTGACACCTGGCGAAGGGACCATCATGGCACTTGTTTACGCTAGACTTTGACAACATTTTATTGGGCCCAAATGCTCTGAAAAGAGTTGGGCATCCTTATTGGGCCTCCTCTGCGCTGAAAGACATGGACTTTTTCATGTGTTGGTGGGCTATATTTGGAGTGGGAAAAAAATCACCTTTACACCCTCAAAATTAAATTATTAAAAATTATAAAATGCCATCTGTTTGAGGAATAAGATATTATAAAAAAGTTAAAAAATGACATTAGAATCGACATTTCGTTGTATAGTTAGCTGTCATACTTCTTGCGTCAAAAATACACCGTCCATTTGCCTTTTTTTCCAATAGTAGTATTTTTGTAGCTTGACCTGATCAAATCGTCTCATCAATCAAATCACTTTTGTGTTTAGGATACATCTTTTCTCATTGTGCTAGTTGCTATTGGTATTCTATTTTTTTAATAATTTAAAATCCAATACAATTGGTCGTGATTGGATACCTTGTCATCCCAAACTTGAGACTTAGTAAGCTGAGTAATGCTTTGTGCACCTAATCCGGTGCACAAAGTCATGTCAATTTGTAACTTTTATTCTCATTGACACAAAAAGATGAAAGGATCATTTTTGCACAAAAAAGATGTCCCGCGTCAGACTCATACGATGCGTGTTTTCGTACATTAAACACGGAGTGCACTCGGCATGAAAACACAAAAATGAAATATTTTGTAGAAGAATAAAATATTTTGTTATAGGAATGAAATATTTGATATAGAATTGAAACATTTTGTTACGTTTCGTTCTTATTATAAAATATTTCATTTTTGTAGTATTTTATCCTTATAACAAATATTTTGCTCATGTAACAAAATATTTCATTTATACAAAATATTTCATCGATTTATTTCTGAAGTCAAATAAAATATTTATTCTTGTAACAAAATGTTTCATTCATATGCAAAGTATTTCAGTCCTACAAAATGTTTCAATTATATACTTTCTTGTCAAGTACGCTCCGTCTTTAATGTGCAAAAAAATGAGCCAAACGGTTTAGAGGCGAGATGTCCTTTTATGTGTAGAAATGGTCATTTCACCTTTTTTTAGATTAATGAGAACAAAAGTTATATTTTGACGTCACTTTTGTGCCACAGATTCGGTGCACAAAGTATTACTCTAGTAAGATTATTATTAGGCATATTAATTTTTAATGACCAATGTGCCGACAAACTTAGGTGTACGGTCAGTAACTAAAATCTACATCACAAATAATTTTTCATTTACCCCGTTCGTACTTTGCTATTTGCATTCTTGATCCTTTGTATATAAGGCTGTACATTTTTTATTTGCATCTCTCGACCACCCCACGAGACCTGTCTCACTCTCATATACGTCTAGTAATGAGAATTTACCCAACTGTCAACATCAGGAATGTAGGAGATAAGGCAAGCTATCGTCTCACTATGTATCTATGTTATATTGACATCGGTCGGCATTATGAATCCCTTTTAAATACATCATTTAAGTGTTTTACGGATTTGAATGTGATACAATTTGTCGTTGAAATTGATTATTTGTGTATGTCGAGAGAGGATAAAAATGGGAAGTCAAGTCCTTTTGAATGCACATGCAGTGGAAATTGACTACACTACGAAGAGTCCCTATAAAATAGGGCACACTGTGAGAGTCATTAGTGAAGCTATTAGCCTATTACCACTCTAGAATTGAAGATACGGCAAGCTGCAGCAAATCCACAAAACAACCATGTAAGTGTTTGGTGCCCCTTATTGTAATCCACAAAACAACCATTTGAGTGCTTAGTGTCCCCCGGTTGAAATCCACAAAATACACAAGCCTAGAATCATAAACATATGGATCACAACTCATTAACCGATTATTAAAATCTACAAAATAGCCATCTGAGTGCTTGGTGCCCCATGTTGAAATCCACAAAATCGCGGTGTTGAGATACACAAGTCTAAGCACATGGACCACAACATATTAATCGATATGAGACTATTGTCCGAGGACTATGTCCAAATTTTAACACTCTCTCTCACGGTCAATATGGGCCGTGAAAATTAATTGGGTGAAGATGACAAGATATAAAAAATATGGGGTTGGGTCCAAGACTATACTCTAATATCACGTTGAAATCTATAAAATCGCGGTGTTGAGATACACACGTCCAACATCATAAGCACATAGATCACAACCCATTAATCGATATGAGACTATTACCCGAGAACTATACCTAAATTCCAACACTCCCATCCTCTAACCTATTATGCAGGATGTATTTAGTATCACAACAAAAATTGTAGGGGAATACGAGGAGCAACAACAGCTCTTCAAGCCATTGCATTCTGGAGCTCAACGTGTGATAGAGAGACTGGCATACCAGGTGAATATGGAGATGATTTTACTGGTGATGACTGAGATATCCTTGATAGTTTCATTAAGCAAGCACTGCTTGCACTTGTCCCTATGCCATTGGAGACCCTACTTAGGCAAAAGGGAGATCAAGGCCAGGATGAAGGTCTATGGAATAAATACTTCAATGGCTGGAGGGGCATGCTTGGCTTTGGTTGTACGGATATTTGGGTTTGGGGGATGACAATTTGGCTTGTTATCCATTTGAATTTTTTCTTTTGACCGTTATATTCTTTCATATTTATGGATTAGACCCTCAAATTCAAATGTTTCTTTGTAACTCCTTAAAACCTCAAGTTATTTAATAAAATGCACCTCGTATCATTATGGAAAAGCACCTCATGTATTTTTAAAAAAGTCCCTAGAAAGGATGTTTGACAAATGAATGCATAATTTTGAGGGCTAACAAACAAATATCTAGATTGGGGGACTAATTTATAAATATGAATGATTATAAGGGCTAAAAATTAAAAATCCTTAAGAAACAATGTTAAGCCTAATTGGAGGCAACGAGAGGCAGCAACCTGTGCATTTGGTTCAATTCTGGAGGGTCCATCTCCGAAAAAGCTCACTGATGCTCTGAACTTTGTGCCAATTGCATTGACGAGGGATCTAAACATGAAAATTAAAAAAAACATGTGAAGGACGTTACTGCGTGGACCTTTGGAAGGATTTTTGAGTATCTCCATGGACCCATCGTGGAAAAGCTTATGGTTACACATGAAAACTATCGACAGGTCCTTCTGATCTTGCTCCTTGCCATGAAAGATGTTTCTAATGTTGCAGAAAGGGCTTCTAGTGCTATATACTCTCTTGTCCAAGGTTATGAACTTATGAGAATGTTCTTTCAGTCCCACCTTTGTGTTGGGCTCGGTAGTCCAGCCCATATGTGGGCTCATGATAAGTGAGAGGGGGTATATGTTACCCCCCCCCCCCACCATCTCAATCCCTAACACACCCGAGATCTTCTGGCCATCAAAACACACAGGCAACAACAAAACAAGAAACGCTGCAGCGGCTTCTTCTTCTTCGAGCGGCGACTTCTTCATCCCGAGAGCATCTCTTGCAAGAGGAAAACAGAAAGAGGAAGAGGAAGGGAAGAGGAAGAAGAAAAGTGGGAGAAAGAGGTTAGCCCGGTGAGCTCGAATATTTTGTTCTCTTATTTTAGGGATTTATCCCGGTTGAGGTATTCTCACGTCCTTCCATTCTCTTATGTGTATACATCAAGATTTAGACAAATCTTGAGAGAAGAAAACCGTGTATTGCTATTTCTACATTGTGGATCACTGTCGATTTACCCCGTGGTTTTTCCCTCTCCATGTCGAGGGAGGGTTTTCCACGTTAAAAATCCGGTGCATTTTGTGTGTGATTGTTCTTGTGTTGGTTTGGTATTTTTCAACTCGGATATGTACGTGTGTGGATGACATAGAGATTATTGTGGTTTCACAGATCCGCCGAAGGTGTGCGGATAGAATTTATTTCCGTGTTGATTTCTCCAACTACACATATATTTGTGCCTAGTATATTTCTTGCAACTCCCCAACAAGTGGTATCAGAGCGGGGTTAAATTACATGTATTATTCTTGTGAGTCGGAATGTCGGACAGTGGAGCGTCTAGCACCATGATAAAAATGAATAATACAAATTGGATTATTCGGAAGCCAAAAATGGAAGACATCCTATATTGCAAGGATTTGTATGATCTGATCGAAGGTAATGGAGCCAAACCGGAGGGTATGTCCGCTAAAGATTAGGAAAAATTAAATCGGAAGATCATTGGCACAGTCAGACAATGGGTAGATGACAATGTATTTCATCATGTTTCGAGTGAAACCAGTGCACAAGCATTGTGAAAAAATTAGAATCCTTGTATGAGCAGAAGACCGCAGGTAATAAAGCTTTTATTATTCGAAAGCTTGTTAATTTGAAATTCAAAGAAGGTAACAGTGTTGCAGAGCATTTGAATGAGTTCCAAAGTTTGGTGAATCAATTGGCTACAATGAAAATGACTTTAGAAGATGAACTCCATGCTTTGTTACTTTTGGGATCCTTGCCAGACAGTTGGGAAACCTTGGTTGTGTCAGTTAGTAATTCTGCTCCTAATGGTGTGTTATCTATGAGTCTAGTTACTGCTAGCTTGTTTAATGAAGAAATAAGAAGAAAATTAGCTGGATCAGATAATGCACAAGCTCTTGTCACAGAGAACAGGGGGAGGAGTAGATCAAAGTATAATGATCAGTCAAGGGGTCAAAGCAAGTCCAGAGGCAGGTCAAAGTCCAAGAGTAGAGCATGCTTTCATTGTGGAAAAGAAGGTCACCTAAAGAGGAACTGCAGGGTATGGAAGAGAGAGATGAAAGAGAAGAAGGACAAAAATCAGATGAAGACAGAGGATGATCAAAACAACGCAGCTACATTGTTAGAGGGTGATAATGTCATCCTCACAATAGAGGGAGACACTTGTTTGCATTTCACAGGCCATGATTCAGAGTGGATAGTGGACACTGGTGCTTCCTATCATGCAACTTCTAAAAGGGAGCTCTTTACATCTTACAAGACAGGAGATCTTGAAATGTGAAGATGGGTAACACTAGCTACTCAAAGGTCGTTGGCATTGGTGATGTGTGTTTGCAAACAAATGCAGGCTATGCACTAACTTTGAAGGATGTGCGTCATGTTCCTGATTTACGTCTCAATCTTCTCTCCGGTATTACTCTAGATAAGCAAGGTTTTGAGCACAGATTCAGTCAAGGAAAATGGAAATTGACTACAGGCTCATTGATTGTTGCCAAGGGAATACTTGTTGTGGTCTTTACAAGACTCATGCAAAAGTGTGCAAAGATGTGTTGAATGCTATCCAAGGTGATTCTTCTCCAGATTTGTGGCACAAAAGGCTAGGACATATGAGTGAGAAAGGACTACAACTTTTAGCGAGGAAGTCTTACATTCCCTCCATGGAAGGTATGACTCTTAGTCCTTGTGATTATTGTTTACTTGGAAAGCATCATATAATTTCTTTTCGTCTTCATCACAACGAAAAAGTTGCATTTTAGATTTGATTTATTCTGATGTTTGTGGTCCCTTTGAGTGGAGTCCATGGGTGGAAATAGGTACTTTGTCACTTTCATTGATGATGCATCTAGAAAGGTGTGGGTCTATTTGCTGAGGATAAAAGATCAAGTGTTTCAGTCATTTCAAAATTTTCATGCTATGGTGGAAAGAGATACAAGCAAAAAGTTGAAATGTCTCCGCACAGATAATGGAGGAGAGTACATCTCCAAAGAATTTACAGATTATTGTGCAGCTCATGGCATAAGACATGAAAGGACTAAACCAAGCATCCCACAACATAATGGTGTAGCAGAAAGAATGAACATAACCATTGTGGAAAAGGTGAGATGCATGTTGAGGATGGCAAAGCTACCAAAGAGCTTCTGGGCTGAAGCTGTTCGCACTGCTTGCTATTTGATAAACATGTCTCCTTCTGTTCCTTTGGGTTTTGAAATTCAATGAAGATTTGGTCAGGGAAGGAGGTATCCTACAATTACTTGAAAGTGTTTGGATGCAAGGCATTTGTGCATGTCCCCAAGGATCAAAGGCAGAAACTTGATGACAAAGCCATTCCTTGTATTTTCTTAGGCTATGGAAATGAAGAGTTTGGCTTCAGGATATGGGATCCAGAAAGAAGACAGTAGTCAGACAGAGAGATGTGATCTTTTATGAAGATCAGAATATTGAAGACATCAAAGAAACAAAGTTGAAAGGTCAATCTTCCTACAGTGCTCCAGATCTCGCACCCATTCCTTCTCCAGTGCAAGAGCTTATAGATGGAGAAGAAATGTAAGGTGAAGATGACAGTGATGAAATGCCAGAATTGGATGACAGTGATGTTGAGCCAGAGCAGGAGGTTTCTGAGCTGGGGGAGGATCAAGAGTTAGAGATCATGAGGTCTTCCAGAGTGTCACAGCCATCATCAAAATATCCTCCCTCTTAGTATATGTTGCTTACTGAGGAGGGGGAGCCAGAAAGCTTTGAGGAGGTACAATCTCATAAAGATAAAGATAAGTGGTTCAAAGCCATGCAGAGCGAGATGAATTCACTTAAGCTGAATAATACTTATGAGTTGGTGGACCTTCCTAAAGGCAGAAAAGCATTGAAGAACAAGTGGATTTTCAAGCTGAAAAAGGATGGCAATGTAGAGTACTTGAAGTATAAAGCTAGATTGGTAGTGAAAGGTTTTGCACAAAAATAGGGAATTGATTTTGATGAAATATTTTCTCCTGTTGTGAAGATGACTTCTATCAGGGTGGTTCTAGGCTTGGTTGCAAGCTTAGACTTGGAGCTTGAGCAAATGGACGTGAAGATTGCCTTCCTTCGTGGTGATTTGGAGGAAGAGATCTATATGATACAACCAGAAGGTTTTGAAGTGAAAGGTAAGGAACACATAGTTTGCAGATTGAAGAAAAACTTGTATGGATTAAAGCAGGCACCTAGACAGTGGTACAAGAAATTTGACTCATTTATGGTGAGCCATGGGTACCAAAGGACAACTGCAGATGCATGTGTTTACTTCAGAAAATTATCAGATGTGAGCTTCATTATCCTTTTGCTTTATGTTGATGATATGTTGATTGTTGGTCAGGATACTCAAGAGATTGATAAATTGAAAGCAGATTTGTCAAAGTCCTTTGACATGAAAGACTTGGGCCCAGCATGCAGAATATTGGGCATGGATATCTTCCGTGACAGGAAAATCAAGAAATTATGGTTGTCACAAAGAAATTATATTGAACGGGTGCTTGACAGGTTCAATATGAAGAATGTTAAGTCTGTGAGTACTCCATTAGCATCTCATTTTAAGCTCAGCAAGAAGTCATGTCCCTCTTTTACGGAAGATATGAGAGAGATGGAGAGCATTCCTTACTCCTCAGCAGTAGGAAGTTTGATGTATACTATGGTCTGCACCAGGCCTGACATTGCACATGCAGTTGGTGTAGTGAGCAGATTCCTTTCTAATCCAGAGAAAGAGCATTGGGAAGCAGTGAAATGGATCTTCAGATATTTGAGAGGTAGCTCTAGAATGTGTTTGACATTTGGGAGTTCAGAATCAGTTCTAGAAGGCTTTACAGATGCTGATATGGCAGGTGATCTTGATCACAGAAAATCTACCTCAGGGTGCTTATGTACTTTTGCAGGGGAGCTGTGTCCTGGCAGTCCATATTACAAAAATGTGTTGCTTTATCTACTACTGAGGCAGAGTATATTGCAGCAACTGAAGTAGGGAAAGAGATACTTTGGCTGAAGAGATTTCTGCAGGAATTGGGTTTGAAGCAAGAAGAGTATGTGGTATTTTATGATAGTCAGAGTGCTATGGATCTGAGCAAAAACTCCACATATCACTCCCGTACAAAGCACATTGATGTGAGATACCACTGGTTGCGAGATGCTATAGAGCAACAACAGATGAAGCTGAAGAAGATTCATACAGATAAAAATCCTTCCGATATGATGATAAAAGTTGTTCCTAGAGAGAAGCTAGAGTTATGTCGGGGACTGACTGGCATGGACTCCCAGTGAGGAGTCATTTTAGTCTACCTCCCACCATGGGCTGGAGGGGGAGATTGTTGGGCTCAGTAGTCCAGCCCATATGTGGGCTCATGATAAGTGAGAGGGGGTGGGGGTATATGTTACCCCCCCACCATCTCAATCCCTAACACACCCGAGACCTTCTAGCCATCAAAACACACAGGCAACAACAAAACAAGAAATGCAGCAGCGGCTTCTTCTTCTTCGAGCGGCGGCTTCTTCATCCCGGGAGCATCTCTTGCAAGAGGAAAAGAGAAAGAGGAAGAGGAAGGGAAGAGGAAGAAGAAAAGTGAGAGAAAGAGGTTAGCCCGGTGAGCTCGGATATTTTGTTCTCTCATTTTGGGGATTTATCTCGGTTGAGGTATTCTCACGTCCTTCCATTCTCTTATGTGTATACCTCAAGATTTGGGCAAATCTTGAGAGAAGAAAACCGTGTATTGCTATTTCTACATAGTGGATCACTGTCGGTTTGCCCTATGATTTTTCCCTCTCCATGTCGAGGGAGGGTTTTCCACATTAAAAATCCGGTGCATTTTGTGTGTGATTGTTCTTGTGTTGGTTTGGTATTTTTCAACTCGGATACGTACGTGTGTGGATGGCATAGAGATTATTGTGGTTGCATAGATCCGCCGAAGGTGTGCGGATAGAATTTATTTCCGTGTTGATTTCTCCGACTACACATATATTTATGCCTAGTATATTTCTTGCAGCTCCCCAACACTTTGTCATAGTTTTCCATGATATTGTTCTGTCTCTTTTGATTGTAACACTCCGAGAAGATGAGGGTGAATCAAGCCTGAGAACCGCGGCTTGTGTGGCTCTATATGGGGTTATGCACTGCTCTACTAGTGAGACAGCTCCAACAGTTTTGTAACCTGTTCCTATTATCACAATGGACAAAATTCTTGAAACACGAGAAACAGAATGGATTACTCGGTCACCTCTATGGTTGCTTGTAGGTTGTCATCCATAAGTTGGGATCAACAGAGTCTATGAAGTCTCCCCTTAGGTTGTACATTGACCACACCATGGATCTTTTCCTGAGGGTCTTTTCTTCTAGAGTTGCCACAGTGCATGAAGGGGATATCCTTGCTGTTGGTGCCCTTGTTTATATGATAGGGGCAAATTTTTCTAGGTACAAGCACAGACTCTATCCTTATGATATCCTTGTAGATGGGTCTTCAAAACTAAGGATCAGGTCTACTATATTACTGTGGTGTGGTAGGTCTGTGTAGGGGCAACGAAGGACAAGATTCTTCCTTTCTGTGATGGAATTATGAGACAACTTTTTTAACCCCTCTTTAGTAGCGGATTAAACTTAGCCCGATTTAAGTTAAGTGGGCTAGCTGAGCCCGCCTATATCTCAATTTTCTTTGTTTACAAGTGAGTTAACCTGGGTTAAGTTAGTGGATTAATCTGGTAGATAGAGGTGTGATTTGATAAAAAAAAGTAAGTTAACTCTAAGGATTTTTGTTTGAATGGGATAGAGGGGGAGGGGGGCATGGGAGGGGGAGATCGGGAGGGAAGGGGGGCGGTGCCGGCGGGTGAGGGGGAGGTCAGGACAGAGGGGGAAGGGGTTGGGAGGGGGAGATCGGGAAGGAGGGGGAGGGGGCATGACCAGAGGGTGAGGGGGAGGGGGAGATGGGGGGGCGGGGAGGGGGGCGTTGACAGGTGAGGGGGAGGGGGTGCCGGCGCTGGAGGGGGGTGAGATGGGGAGGGAGGGGGAGGGGGGAAAAAGGAGGAGGATTAAATTTATCCCACCTCCATAGGTGGGATAGATTAATCCAAATTAACCCAGTTTTAACCGATTTGATAAATCCATCCTTGCCAATGCAAAATGGGCTAACTTTCGATTTAAAATGGTTTAATCCTAAGATAAGCTTGAAACAAAGTGCTTAAAGGTTTATCTAGTTATCAATTGCACTGGTATGTTCAACCTCCAATATATTCTCGTGTCTCGATGATATTGCTTTGGCTATGGGAGATAACTTTGAGAAATATTTGATATATGCAATGCCCATGCTTCAAGGAGCAGCAGAGCAATCGTTGCATTGTTTGGATGCTAATTATGAAATGATTGAATACACTAGACAACTGAAAAATGAAATCTTAGAGGCATGCTCTGGAACTTCTTAAGGACTCAATACCTCCATGAGGGGCCATCTCTCTCTCTCTCTCACACACACGCACACCCACACACACGTACTAATGGTTAGCATATTCTATCCATCTTCATTAAGAAGACTTTGGAAGGTCTTACAATATGGGCCGGAGCCCATTAGATGGGTGCCCATTAAGGGCAACCCACGAGCCGTGACCACAAGTCCCACTGGCACTTGGATTCGCTGTTGGCGGCCCAGGTTAGAGTCTCACCGGGGGTGGGTTTGTGATGGATTGGAGAAGAGATGGTTTCTTCCCATTGATCTCAAGGTCCGGCTTAGAGTTGCATGGCCAGTTGGCCTCCTTCCTCTCTTTACTTCTCCAAGTCCAACACCCACTTGAACTCCCTTCTCTTCAAGTGCATGGTGGACTCTAGCCATTCGTACCTCTATAAATAAGAGGGTAGGGGGAGAGAAGAGCATGCATGTTGTGAGAGAACCTAGCACTTAAGAGAGAAGAGAGAGCTGCCCCTATGAGACCAACCTTGGAGGAGCGCCATCGCGCTCCCCTACTCGTAGCGGCTGCCACCCTATCCGTCGAGCGTCGCCACTGCTCGTCGCAGTGATGCAGCTCCTCACCGCTAGTGCTCCTGCTCGCTCCCTCTACCAACCTAGTTGCCGGCAGCCCTTGCATGCCACCGTCGCTACTGCTCACCCTCTCCCTGCTATGCATGTGTGCGTGTGTGTTACTAGGAAGAGAAGGGTAGGCTATTGCCCGACCTTGCTTTGTTCGCCGCAAGAGAGAGAGAGAGAGAGAGAGAGAGAGAGAGAGAGAGAGAGAGAGAGAGCACTGCGACCCAGGAGGCAGTGAGTGCTCCCCTTGCATCTCGCTTCTTCTCTTCTTCGTCTTCCTCCTTCTACACAATGCAACGAGGAGGAACAAGGAGAGAAGGGCTGCACCCTGCTTGAAGAGAAAGAGTCGTTGCGCACCGACCCCATGGGTGAGCCATCACTCTATGGTTATCTTGACTTCATCTTCTAAGAAGGACACCACTCTTGTGCACAAATATCCCCCAGACTCGGCCCATATTAATTATGTAGAATACTCAGGATTTATCAACATAAGATTTTACAGTAAGTGTATCATTTTTTTTATTACAACTGTCAAACCTTCGATTCATCATTGTGTGATAAATTACGTAAGAAAATCAATAATTGCTTTTGCCAACAAATAGATAGTGTCAAGTTCAACGGTTTATGGACTTGAATTGAAAACAATTTGGATGGGATTCTCATTCTAGATAGAGGGTCATTTGTAAAACGGGCAGAGGGCAAAGTTATGAATCATGTTTTCGTATGTCACCGAATGGTATGATCTCTATCCCACGTGTGACACTGCATTTATTCTACATGCTAAATTAATAACGTTTGTTTTTGTGATATTAGACAGACTTGTTTCCTCGCCTGAAACTGTGCTATGGTTTACTTCGTGTAACAAAGAAGGGAGACGACAAACAAGGTCACGCTCTATGATTGATTAATCTCCTAAGAAGAGAAACTTGGCAATCGTCAAGACAAATGGAAGCTGAAACGATGGAGAATCTGCTTTAGCGACTTCAAAGAGGTAAGTCAAAGTAGTGGTCACATCATGCCATGGTGATTCTTTGTCTTCCTATCGTCCGTACAGGTGCGATTTTCCTTCTTTTTTTTCTTCTCATTTTTCATATCCAAGTTTAGTTAACTGATATTAGGATAGGGTTAATGTTGTTGCTCATCTTTTGTTTTGGTGGTAAGCTGCTCCCCACGACACTCAACATCATCCAACATGGGAACCCACAATTTGGGTTCAACATTCTTCGACAGTGAACTAAATCTTTTTTAAGGACTAAAGACGATGGTTCATAGACTGCTTTTGCATGGAGGTGCCAGACGTGTTGGATTAATTTGCGACAATTTTACGTTATTTTTCTGGAAAGGATTGTCAATAGGTCGGACTCGAGTCGAGTTTAAATTGACTCGGTTTGATTCGAACTCGGCTTATCAATATTAAAGTCTGAATCTGGGTCGAGTTCGAGTCATGTTGGGCCGGGCCGGGCCCGACACTATTAAAAAATTATAAAACCCGACTAAAGCTTAGTCTGGCCCGACAACTTAAATAAAAAATAAAAAATAAAATATTTAATAATATAAAAATTATAATCTCGTTAAATTAATTAAAATTTTGATATTAATTACATAATTTATGTGAAAATAGAGTTTTAATATTTTTAATTAAGTAAAATAATATAATTTTAACTAAGTAATTTTTAAAATGTGAAGGGAGAAAAAAAAGAGAACGGACCGGACCGGTCTGCAGGCCGAACTGAAAGTCCGAACCCGACCCGTGGGTCTAGTCGACGGGCAAGACTTTTAGACTCGACTAAAGACCTATGAGTCGGAAAAGACATGGTGACCCGGTCCGAAATTGGGCAAGACCCGCGGTCTTATGGGTCTGACTCGATCTATTGACAACCCTACTTCTAGACAATTGTTTGAGAAATCAATGGCAAACTAGTAAATTACTGCGTTGGTCGTTTACATGTCTACCTTCCTTGACGTGATTATGAAAATTCCATAGAGAAGAGATTTAACTGATGGATTTGTGAGAGTTGGTATTAGAGTACTCCTTGTAGGTGGCATAGTTCAAAGAAAAATATTAATTGCTCATTGTTGTGTTGCTCCTAATATCATTGTATTATGAGGAAATGGACATGAAGGTGCAGAGCAATATCTTATTTAGGAGAAATAGTTGAGGATAGTCAAAGTCGAACTGTCCTCATTAGAAAGACCAATAACTATTTAGTAGAGAGAGAGAGAGAGAGAGATGGTGGGTAAGAAAATACTTTTACTCGTTGTTAAGAGATGATACCCTGTCTAAGGCGCAAACTATAACACAAAATCTAGACATTCACTTTGATAAAGGGGTGGATAAATCATCTCGGGTGGTCTACCTCTAATTCATCTCGGATGATTTATTTCATCTTTTTAATTAGAATGAAAAAAATCTAAACTTATTCTTAACCGACCCCGATTAAGATAAAAAGAGTCAAATCAAAGTTAAATCATCTCACCCCGGATAATTCACCCTAACTCGACTTACTCTTTTATCAAAGTGACCCTAAGGTGGGAGAACTCCTGAACAAATAAAGAGGAAATGTGTCAACGTAATAATATTCGATCTGAGACTAAATCTCAACACTCCGAAAATCATCGGATACTCATCCTAAATTTACACCCAAACATTTTTTTTCGAATAAATTTGGTGAGAGAAAATCTGTCTCTCTCTTCATTATCGATTTTGGCCAACCCCCAGTCTGGGATTCATTCCACGTCATTTGCACCCACTTTATGCCCGTCAAGTGATTTATATTACTGAGTGGAATCGTGTCAACAGATGTTACATAAAGCAAATGATCTCGATTGATTCCTAACATGACCATGATTTAACTACGTACATTGCATGACTGTGGATTACGTACATGTGGACACATCTACGTACAGCTTGACCAGTAGAAAAATTCAATAGCATTTGTCGGAGAGGAAACTAATTATCAGCTTCTATACCTGCCTTTAACAAGTCGATGATCACACTAGCCCAACACTTCACTTTCATGCATGATCTTCCCCAGATTCTTCTTCAGATCCACATCACCTTTTACATGTATGCAGGACGTCGTATGTGGACTAATTCACATGCGAGGGGGACCCCCCTCCCCCTTTTAGGTATGGAGCAGTGTGATTTGAACACTACAGTTCTTATGATGCAAATATTTCCAACTCGGTCTTTCTTGGATGTGCCCATCTCTTGTTGGTATTGCCCAACCCTGCTCTCTTGAAGGTGACAAGCACTAGAAAGATTTTTCTCTTTGAAAAATGCTGGGGTGTGCGTTATAAGTTGGGTGTACAGTACACTCGACTGTGATTAGCATTAGAAATCGGAGTATTTATAGAGATAGACAAATAACATAAAAGGAAGATGAGATTTACGTGATTCAGAGACGACGTGTCTTCGTACATCTACAGTCGCAGCATAATTTTCACTATATTAATAACACCTAGATTAATTACAAAGAGAGAGTTCGCATCCTTTTATACAAAGAGATTAGAGTGCCATAAGTCAGGATACGAAAGATAATATCTCTGTTATAAACAGAAATTTTCTTCTGAGAAATTCGCGTGAAAGAGTACACGATGACAAATTCAAACTCTACACTCTAACAACTAGTTCACACGGGCCGTCTGCATAGATCAATCACATCTGGATGTGTGCGCCTATGCAACAAATATCTCTTTCTCTTTGAAATTCTCTCAACCCATGAGAGATCAGTTGATGCATGGTTTTGGTAGGCCTTATTCCGAAACAGAGATGTAGATGGCAAATTGATGTTTATAATGTTTGTCCATTTGTCATTTAAATACATGCATAGTCGCATAAAACTGTAGGGTTCCAATCATGTATAGCTTAAATTAATGATGAAGTGCTTATTTGTCATTAGTGCGTACAAAGTTATTCTTACTTGCAAGTATTGTTTAAAAAGACGGTATCTCGAGACATTAATACTTAAGTCTCGAAGTGAGACATTAGAAGAACGTATTAAGACATGCCTCTCGGCCCCTTTATTTGAGGCTCACGTCTTTTGTCGATTGTGGTTGTATGTCTCAACGTATTTATCGTCTCAAGATATGTACTCGAGTCTTGTACATCAATTAAGAATGTGACGTGGTGAGTTATTGTAAGATAGGCCTAAGACTTAATTATGTCATTTTTATTGTCCTTAAAATATGATTAAGTCTTCTCAAGATAACATGGATCTATTGTTGAATTGGAATAGTATTGAAACATGAGAATTATCAATATTTTTAACTCTTTTGATAGTTTTAAGATTATTTTTTTAGATTATCAAGACTTATGTCTCATCGTACCTTAAAATCTATGGCTTATGAAATTTATAGAAAATGTGTCACAATTATTCCGAGACCTTTTACACTATGTTCATAAGGAACACACTCACTTAAATCTCTTTGGAATGAAAAAAATGCATGTCAAAGAGAATTAGAACGACACATCAAATTAATTAAATGTGAAAAACATTTAAAAAAATTAAAATAAATAAATAAATAATATTACATATGTATCATCTCGAGATGTAATTACGGGAGGTGTTGCATTAAATATTACTCAAATGTTATTATTTTATCGTATAGACAGAGTTGCCGAGTGCTTTAAATGGATACACGAAGGGCCCTGGAGATGCCGCAGGTGGGTGGCCGGGTGGACCTGGCGGTGGTGGTGGTGGACCTACACCTACTGTTTTAGGGCCCACGATGATGCCCTCCAGCCGTATACCTCCATATTCCTGACATGTTGACTCGTTAGGCCGCACAGAATCCGGACGTCAGAATAGACGTGCACACTGTGTATCGGCAAATATTCATTGGTATTCTATTAATTTTTAAAATGTTTTACATTTTAATTTTTTTATGAAAGAAGCCTTCTTACTAAAATACATATATTATATAAAAAATCGAAATGCAATACATAATAAAATGCTAATTATAACTTAAAATTAATACTCTCGAACAACTTAATTTCACTTTCGGTTTTTTTTTGTCGTTAAAATCAGATAACACAAAAAAATAACACATTGAGTGACACAAAAAATATGCAACCACACAGTCGGATCTGTAGCCGCCCCCCACGAACACAGTGGTGGTGGGTGGGACTGTGACTCCCCTCCCCCACTCGAACACTCGCAGAGTCGCGGACCATGGACGGCAAAAATCGTCCACAGAAAGGAAGAACGTCTGGTGCAGAGTGTGTGTGTGTGTGTGACCGTAGAGAGAGAGAGAGAGAGAGAGAGAGATGGAGGCTACCCTTTAACGGGGGGAGAGCACCAAACTGGTGAGGGTGACTACAGCTTCAGTGCGTGGCGGGGAGCTGTTGTTTTCTGCCACCACCTCCAACTTGTTGCCCCCACAGGCACCCTCAGTGGGCAGTTTGTGAGAGTCTGGCATTTCCGAGAACAGTTTGTCTACGTCTCTCCACATGTCCACCACAGCACGGCGGGGGGGGGGGGGGGGGTCCTGCTTGACACAGTTTGCTTTGATCTATATTTCTTTCTGAGAGGGGGAAGAAGAAGAAGAAGAAGAAGAAGGAGAGGCATTGAGGGGGGGGGGGGTTATGCTAATTAGTTGCATGGTCTGGTTCAAATCTCATTCGAAAATTCAACTCATTGACGTGTGAGGGTTTATGCTAATTAAAGCATCTTTAGGCCCTGTTTGAAAAACGGGCAGAGATAAAGGGCTCGGATATCTTATCTGGGATCGGGTAAGAAGACTGTGCGTGAGATGTGAGAGTGGGATCCGCCGTTTCTCTTTCACGGGTTAAGAAATTCTAACTGACCTTATTCTAATATCAAAGCAGCCCTAGTCTCTTTGATATCGGGATAACTTATTCGGCTCATTTGGCTCGAACAAGTCACCCGACTCGATTCCAATTAACGTTTTTATGTGTGAGAGGTGAGCATGGCCGATCCACATGCTCTATTTCATCGATTAGATTACTCTATCCCGATATCAAAGAGGTCCTTACAGACTTTTGTTAAACGGAACTTTTGACAATTTTTGTTCTCCGTAGACATTTTCTAATAGCTAAATCAATTGGACTACTATATATTCCTTGGGACATTTTCAAGAGGACTGATTAAACTAGTAGCATTCGTACAAAGTCACAGCTAACATTATTCCATTTGGCTAGTTTGTGCATTTGTCCACATGTGAAAGACATACATGCACACGTCGTTATGTATCTCAGCTAGTGTCGTGATTTGAACATTGACGACACGACCCTTCCATCGGACCCTTGAGTTGGTGGACGTTCTAATTGGCGCTTCCACTTGAAGGTAGTGGCTCATGCCGGTCATTGCTCTTCTACACCTACAGCAGATTGCAAATTCTCAAGAATATTTAAGTTGACCATGCTATCTCTATTTCACGTGATGGTTACTGTTTTGGAATAACTTTACATCTACCAGTAGGAGTGGCTATCTCGTTTAGGTCGAGATTGGTTATCCAGAGTCATAATCACGTCTCCAAAGATTTATTTGATGGAAGAAAGAAAGGAGTACTTGTTCGAAAGGGACCTACAACTATGAGCAAACAGTCATAAGGATCCCTAAGAGATATCTCAATGGATAACTCTCCTACGGTCAAGTTAGACAACGGATGGAATAAAGGCGAGCACTCTAGAATAGAGGGAGAAATAGAGAGCAGAGCGAGAGGGTGAGACCTTGAGGGAGGTAGGTCACATACTGCCCTGGCCATCGGGACATGGTTCTATTTATATTATCGACGTGGGATTGACCGTTACTTTCGCTGGGTTGCCGTGACCGGAGGAGACGTGAGCCCCCCCTCTCCCCCGTTTGTGTGCCTGACGAGAAGGAGAGGCGGAGGTGTTGGCTCACCGTTCCTCTATCGGAGGGACAGCTCCGCCATTAATACGGCAGAGTTCGCCGGAGACATAGGGCTGACCTGTGAGGAGAAGTGGCATGGGTGGCATCCTCATTTTTTCCTTCGTTGGACTGGTGCGTCTCCTGTCATTAATTAATGCTCTACTGTGGACGTGAGTAGTGGCCGCTGACGGAAAAGGCACACGAGAGTACAACGCTTGAGCTTGGGCCTACACCAAGGCAGGATGTGTGCTGAGTTAGAGCGCTGGGTATGGGCTCAGAGGATTGGGCCTTCGTAGGGGGCCAACCAGGCGGACCTTAGTGGGCCAGCGGATTATTCCCTCCGCGTGCCTCTATGCCTAGCAACTTAAGATTTTAAACCAAGTTGTTATGGTAACAACTTGAGTCAACATTTTTTTTTGTTTTGTTAACTCATCTTTGGTTATTTCGCATGAATGTAATTTAAACACACCGATTGTAGGAGGCTTCTTCAGCACAAGCCAATTGACCATGCATTGCTGTTGCTCATATATTGTAAATAAATCTTTCCTACCAAGAGAAAACTGTCATAAAATTAATCATCATGCATCGCGAAGAAGCATGTGATGCATCCATCTTAATGTATTGAGATCAATTTGCGGTAGAACTTAATTTCAACAATCACAAATCTATAAACACGGACATCTTGGATCTAATCATTTCCTCCTCGAGTTGACTTTGCTGTCAATTTGATCCCAACTTTCTGACCAAAGTAAACGTGGATTTTTCCTTTGTTCTACTACTTAACCTGACCTCCCATTGGGCAAGCACATTCCTTTTGAAGGTGGGATGGGAGCAGCCGGAGGCTGGTGGTGACTGCCATGGGGCTTCAACTGGGGCCAGTGCAGTTGACTTCACGCCGGTGGGGACGATGGGGCATCACCATCATCCTCACATAGGCCTTTTTGGGTGCCGGGGGCCATTGCTGAAGCCATCCTCCATTTACCCATACCACTCTCTACCTCCATGGCCTCAGAGGTTAAAAGGAGGGACGACCCCCTGCCCACCTCCCCCAACTCCACAAGCATCCCTCCACAGCAACACACCACAAACCGAACACTGTTACAAGGGCACTGCCAATCATGCCGAGGCTGGCGCCTCTTCTCTTCATCATTTCCATCCTCTTCTGCTTCCACTTCACTTCAGGTAACGGAGGCATGCTCATGATCTTGTTGGCTTCTAAGAAAGAGTTTTGCCCCTCGCAGGAGGCTTAATCAGGAAAGCCATGGTTTTTCTCTTCTTTTACAGGGGAAGCAGACAGTGTCATCCCAGATGGAGTCAGGCTCCCAGAACCATTTCATAAGGTGGATGTTTCAACCCAGGAAATGAGACCCAAAAACATGAAGCCTGAGCATCAAGTTTTTCTTTCTGTAGTCCCTGCTTTACATAGATTTGGGTCTCTGTAGTCACTGCTACCTAATCTTAAAGTCAGTATGTTTTAATCGTTTAATGTGATATTAGAGTCTGCTGTGTATGTGTCCAGCATTTCACCAACTTGTGATCTGTCCTGGGTTTTACTTTGAGTTAGATGCTCTGTAATCGAGGAGATAAATAAGGCCATATTACAGCTGCCATGGCATATTTTTCCTTGTAAATGGACTGCATCTGAGTCTCCAAGCCTCCTTGTACAGAGGAAGGCTACCTGCATCCTCTTGGGAGTTTTTCTTAAGATAATAAGCCTGCCATCTCTACATGCTGCTTATATTTGCTACAATAAATAAACCCCTCTTATGAGAAAAATAAAACATGCAGCAGACACCCAAGATCTAAAGAATATCCAGCATCATTCTTACATACTCTCACGGCTCATGAACGCAGTGGAGCACAGATCCGTACAGTGCGCCGTGTAGAAGTTTCTTCTAAAACCTTCAGTTAGCTACTATCCAGGTCTTGGAGAATCCATGCTTAACGATGATCTTTGCATATGTGCAGGTGATCAGGTCGAGAAAACTTGCTGACATGACGCTGGACTATGATTATGGAGGACCAAACAAGAAGCATGATCCACCCAAGGGAAAGCCTGGGATCGGCAGCAAGGGGCCCTGATCCACACCCCACCTCGATCGATCTCTTCTACCTTATCACCACTCTCCATGCATAACAATATTTACATAAATTAATACTCCATGCATCATTCTCACATACGCCCCCTGATCACTCTTTATGATCCGTCTCCAAAACCCAGTTGCCCATATTATTATATATAGAAGAGAATTCGCCATATGTTAATCCATTAATTTCTTTTGATGACATGTGTAGTTCTTCCTCGAGTGTGAGAGTTATCATCCAAGTCACTGTTGAGGCATTGGTGTTGCAGAGGGGGAGTGTATTTTGTATGCTCATAGTATTGTATTCTCTAATTATCTTCCATGTAGGATGAAATGAGAGGTGTATATTCATACACGCTGTCTCCCATGTAATTGATGACTATTGGACACAGTGAAACCTTTTTCATGTATGTGCTTATGTGGTTTGGGTGGCTTCTCATGTCTGAAAACACGTAAAACAGTCCCTCACAAAAACTGTGCAATCTATGGGATTACTTCAACGATGAAGGTTCCAAGTCTGGAAACATCACCCACGTTGACATGGAAGAATTGCAACGTGTGTGTGTGTGTGTGTGTGGGGCGGGGGGGGGGGGGGGGGAGAAACGTAGCTTGTACTTGAATCATCTTGGTTAACGGTCCGAACTCGAATCCAAAATTTAGACATTGAGTTGAGAGCATCCTCTATAGGGGGCTCTTTGTTTACGTGTTAAGATAATGGGAATAACAAACCGATGTGAGAAAAAACTATAGATTCCATAATTTTCTCTCACACCCATCCCCCCTTAATCGAGGTGGAGTGATTTATTCAGGCGGTGGGGCTCAAATAAGTCACCTCACCCGTAAACAAAGCGACCCTAGAGGAATAGGGAAGATTGACACCCACATATTATTCGACGTGAAACTAAATCTGAGCATCTCCCCTGATGTCGAACTTAGATGGTTATGCTATAAATCTGAATGGGTACGGTATGAGTGACACTATTGAATGGGTGGGATAGCCCAACGAGTAACTCCAACTCTAATGCCGTATTAATGGTCAGAGCTAAAACTCAAAACTTAGACTTGAGTTGCGAAAATCCTCCGCAAATAAAGAGGGAAAACATCTACAAATTAACCAATGTAAGACTAAGTCTCAACAACCTTCGTTGGGAAGGATATGTAAATACTTGGCTTTTATGGTAGAGAATGATAACAGTAATAATAGGAACACAAGATCTGTCACTTATCTAGCAGATGATATAAGTTCACTATTGCTGGTCCAATTCTTTGGAGTTATTCATAGGCCAACAAAGAGTGCACTTATGCAACTTACGAAAACGGTGTTTGAAGTTGGAATATAATTTTGCTAAGGGCAAAAATATCTGTATACCTCTAAAAATTTTAAATGTTATCCCCGTCCTCCTATCTTTATGCATTTTATCTTAATACCTGTCAAATTTTTATGACATGCCTCTATCGTCGATGATTTCTTGCAATGGTTAACCCTAGGTGAATTAACAGAGGGCAAATATGACTAACCTATCCCCAACCTTAGTGATATTCCATTTCTCTCGCCTAAATCCCCCTCTCTCTCAAGTGGCAACGGTCCAACCTCCACCCTGGCAGCAGTGGTGACCTCCGTTGGCAACCTCCCCCTACTCTCTGTGGCGGTGACGTCCCCTCCTCTCTCCGACGACCACTTCCTCACTGAGTCCCCCTCCCCCTCATCGTCTCCCCCTCAAAGGGAGACAACAAGAGGGAGAGAGAGCGAGAGAAGGAGTGATGGCCCTCTCTGGCACTAACGCGAGAGAGAGAGAGAGATCATCTCCTGTGACTTGTTACCATCGTTGGTGTAGAGGCTGGAAAATATCCCCTTCGTCTCGTACTACACCTTTAAAATTTATTTGTTGGGGAAGAATAGCTGACCATCATGAGAAAACCTACAACCACCAGATAGAACGTCAGAAGGAGCCCTGAGAGTGATCACATGAGACAACTCTCCAATGTTTAAGTCGGTAACGGAGAACAGAGTAAGAGGGAAGCTTAGAGAGAGGGAGAGAAAGACTGTAGTATGGAGACGAGGCGTGGAGAGTGCTCATAGAGGGGGAAAGTGCTCAGAGCGATGGAGGATGCTCAGGGTTGAGTGTGTGTGTGTGTGTGTGTGTGTGTGTGTGTGTGTGTGTGTGTGTGTGTGTGTGTGTGTTGGTCCTTGGATCTCTGTGTGTGTCTATGTAGGTTTGTCGGGGACCTAATTATACCAGTCGCAGCAGGATTGCTTCTTCCCTGACTTAACAACGGCGTGGTTAGTGGAGGGGTGTCATACTTGACCGTGGGGATCCTCCGTTGTCCACTCGCTTGCTCTTGGAGGAAAGGCAGTGTGACAGACATCTCGGCTACGTAGGCGCGATCCGGAGCTCTTCGGGATAAGTTCCGTAATGGCGGCTTCAACGTTCGCTCGTTGGCGAGTCACACGACGTTTAAAAAGCACGAACATGGAGATCACACCCGCGAACTGGTCAAGCCTCGATGGGCTTCCATTGGGCTGTGCTTCAGGTCAACTAGAGAGGGCCACTACAAGTCCGACTATCTTGGATCATAGTGGGCCTGACACTATTGGGTTGCACTAGGCCTGGCACATTTTTCCTCTTCTTCGTTAGATATGTCATTCATGGAATGTAGCTGTAGGGACATAGCAGCTCTAGATAATAGATTTGAAAGGTGTTGAGGTAAATTCTATAAAGATAAGGATATAAGGATAAGATTTACAATTATTAAGGTATACAATTAATTTTTCCTTTTCATTAACACATATGCATGTTGTCTCCGTAAACTCTTATTTGTTGCAAGAATTGATGTGTTTCTGAAAACTGATGTAAATCTGATGAACACGAAAAATTGACCGCCATGCATCAGCATGGTAAGGGCGGTAAGGCTGCGAGATGATTCATTATCGTAACTAGAACTAAGCATAAAACATATGAAAATAAAAAGTTGAGTGGCAAGAGTGACTTGGGAGAGCTGACGTAATTTGAATCGGATATCCGATTTGAACTCAGCTCTCAAAATAACATTATCTCTTATAACTTAATTTAAAATAAATCAAAGAGCTCATGTTGGAGGTCTAAAATCTAAAATACTGATCTTGAAACGTCTCGAATCTAATCAACCTCACCTCCTCAAGTTTCTCCGACGATAGATCTATCTCTCCACTGCGTAAACACACTGGAAATCAAGTCGATCGCGTCGGTCGACTGCTTCGATAATGACTTGCCTAGACTTGGTCGATCCAAAGTGGATCTGAGATGGATCTAATGTAGTACGCTCGAGTCGGTGCGAGTCATTCCGAGTCAACGAACCATGATTCAAATTAGATCCATGATCCTCTTTCTTGGGTTCTCTTAGCCTCACTTTGACAGGGAATTAGGCCTTCTTTAAATTAACTCAACTTGCTTAAGTTAGTGCAGGGTTAATACATTTTTACTTTGATAGGAGGGAAGTTAAGCTGAAAATAATGAGATTGACTAACCTACTTTTAATCCAATGTGATTTGATATGTAATTGGTTAACCCGATAATAATAATAGTTAAATTGTCACATTTGTCTCTTCTTTTTGAATTTCTTACCCATAGACATGTGTTCACTTTAAATTTTTTTATTTTATTTAATCTCACTTTTGAATTTTTTAACCCAATAATTAATCTCACTAAATAAAATTTAAAATATAAAAACGTCATTAAATATGAGTTTAAGTTACGGTTCATCTTTAAATGTTTTATTTTATTTTTATTTAAAATATTTAAAATATATTATATAAAATGAATATACATTGAAAATAAAATATTTTTGATAAATAACATAATTATTCTCACTACATAAAATTTTAAATGTAGAAATGTCATCAATATGGATTTAAAAATAATGTTTATCTTTAAATTTTTAATTCTATTTTATTTTTAAATATTTTAAATAAATTTAATATACTTTGCAAATAAAATATTTTTGATAAATAAATAGTTGTTTACACTAAATAAAATTTTAAACATAGAAACATCATTAAATATGAGTTTAAAGCACTATTTAACTTTAATTTTTTATTTTATTGTATTTTGAAAAATATATTTAATATATTCTATAAAATAAATATACCTTAAAAATAAAATATTTTTGATAAATAACATAATTATTCTCACTAAATAAAATTTTAAACATAGAAATGTCATTAAATACGGTTTAAAGTTACTATTTATGTTTAATTCTTTACTTTATTTTATTTTTAAATATTTTTAATATATTTTATAAACTAAATATACCTTGAAACTAAATTAATTTTGATAAATAACATAATTATTCCCACTAATAAAATTTTAAATGTAGAAACATAATTAAATACGAGTTTAAGTTACTGTTCACCTTTAAAATTTATATTTTAGTTTAATTTTTAAATATTTTTAGTATATTCTATAAATTAAATATATTATGAAAATAAAATTATATTTAATAAATATTATTATTAATTTAAATAAATAAAATTAAAAATTAAAAGTATTTAATCATTGTTTAATATTTTACGTAAATAGAAAGGAGAGAGAGAGACTGATAGAGAGAAGGGGAGAGGGTATTTATTGAGACGGTGAGGAAGTTAACCCACCTCTTGAGGAGGAATCTGAGACTTATTTATAGAGGATGGCCTAGGGCTGAGAGATTATATCGAATTAAGAATCCTATGGGGTGTCAATTCGATCCCCTAAGAGTCATAGGCAAGTTCTCATGTCAGATCACATCGATCCTTGACGATTGGGTGAATAAAAATTCAAGCTTTCCTGAGCTTATCTCTTTCCGTTTACGGAACTAGGTCGCGGTCGGGTCAGGACCGCTATCATCAGGTCGCGGTCGCCCGACTTACTACGACTTACCTAGCTTGCCGAAATTTAAATTTTATTTTAATTCAAACTCTAATTATCCCCTATTATCTCCTTAAATTAGGATATTTTTCATAATACGTCTTTAAGGTTTGGGCTTAGGTTTCTTAAGGCCCATTTTAAGTGGGATTATCCACTTGATTATTAATTGGGTTTATTTACCAAAGACCTTAACCTATTAATCAATTAATTAGTCTATTAAGCCTTTAAATATTATGAAATATTTAAATAAATCAATTTAATTTCTAAAAATCAATCAATTAGTTAGTCTATTAAGCCTTTAAATCTTATGAAATATTTAAATAAATCAATTTAATTTCTAAAAAATTTTAAAAAAATCCTAGAAAAATTTCAGGTTACTATCTAAACTGAACAAGCTAACACACACACACACACACACACACACACACAGAGAGAGAGAGAGAGAGAGAGAGAGAGAGAGAGAGAGAGAGAGAGAGAGAGAGAGAGAGAGAGAGAGAGAGAGAGAGAGAGAGAGAGAGAGAGAGAGAGAGAGAGAGAGAGAGATATATATATATATATAGAGAGAGAGAGAGAGAGAGCTTGATCCGATGGGGGTTGGGTGACGTCGGATCATGGTACCCCATGGGGTGCCATCCGGTGACACCCTCCCCCATTCTCCTTTATTATACAACAAAAAAATAAAAAAAATAAATAACGGCCGAATAAATGATAAGAAAGGAATAAAAGAAATATATATATATGATATACATATATAAAAAATAATAATAATATAATAATAAAAATAAATAAATAAATAATAATAACAACAAAGTGATGAGCAAGAATATATGCAATCATGATAAAAAAAAGAAACGCACACATGCATCCAAATACTAAAAAAAATATTGAACATGACTGTGCCCGTTCCGGAGCCCTCGCTTCCCCGACTCGATGTGAAGGGGATATCAACGATGCCCTCGCAAGTCATGTTTGGATCTCGGAGATCACACCCATCATGGCCATGACCTGACCTTGCCTTGGGTCAGTAGTCCACTTCCTTCACTTTCCAATATCAAACTTACTGTTCTCGGCAGACATTTCCTCGAAGATTGTGTACGTACCTATTATGCCCTCGATCCGGATTCCTATCCGAACATGAAAAGGTCAACGAATGACCAACATGATTTGAATACTTTACCCCCAACTACGGGACGCTCTTACGCAATTTAAGACATCCTTCATCTATTTCATTAATGCTAATTTCAAGTCATAGGGCCCCTTTTCCTGACGATTAATCAAAGGTTTTCTCCTCTTCGAGGGGATGTAATTAACGTCGTGGCATTTATGGCACGGCGGGTTCTAGTCTCGACACGATACCTATATTGTCTGACTAGTCAGACGGCGCGCACCAACGGCTCCATACCATCCCCGTTTGGAGTCCGAATAAATTGTCACGTTGTGATTGTCACGCCCACGCACTAATAAACCAAATAAGATAAACCAAGAATAAAATGATGATAAAATGATATAAAAGATGAGTGAATAAAAAGTGCGTCCAAAAGCTCCATGGGAGGATTTTTGCGTGTGCGTACCTCCTGACCTTTGGGCCATGGTGGGGACACCGGGTCCACTACTGGGCCCACTACTCGGAGCCGACGCCGCACCGCACCGACTGCACCGAGCTTATGGCTCGGAGACTCGATTGAAGACCTGGCATACTGAGTAGTTCTACTTGTGTGTATTTATATCTTTGAGTATTGAGTATTTGTATGTGTGTAAAATACATGTTTTACTACATGTATTTACTTTTGTTTTATTAGGCAAGGTTGGTCAAAAGTTATTGTATTTCAATTATATTAAACCCATAAGTCAATAGTGGGTTGGTGGCCTTTGTTTTATTAGGCTATGATAGATATGCAAATAAAGGAAATATAGAAGGTATGGATGTAATGTGCCATTCCTATCAATAGGAGGCCAATGCTTGTTACGTATGATATGTTGTATGAATGAAAAATTGAGTTGAAGGAGCCTTTGCCCCTTTGTTCATATCCCTTCCCTCCTTTCTCATTTTTGTGAGATTCGAGTGTCGTCCGATATGAGACCGTCCGGCGTGAGGCCGAGCTGTGTGAGATAGCAGTTATCCATTCCCGTCCCGTTCGTGATATCGGAGTGCCGTCGATCCATTCTCACGTCGCCGCCGCGTCAGGCCAAGGTCATGTTTATACCATCATTGGGGGAGTTGAACGTTGGGTTGCCGTGGCCGGGGGAGACGTGAGCCGTCCAGCTCGCGTGACTGATGAGGCAGGGAGGTATGGGCGCTGACTCACTTTTTTCGTCGGAGAGGTAGCTCAGCCATTAATGCGATAGGGACGCCGGTCATTAATGAGGCAAGGCTCGTCGGAGAGGGCGTGAGCCAGCGCTGACAGGGGGAGTGACGTGAGTGGCATCCCGATTTCGTAGTCGGGTTGGAGCGCCGTTTGCCATTAATGCGAAGCAGCAGCCGTGCGTTGATGCCAATGTCGGAGAAGATGCACACGGATATAGACCTTGCACTGGGCCTACGTCAGGGCAGGTGGCATAATGGGTCCTCCAAACGGAATAATCGGCCCGAGATAGTTGGGCTCCCGTGATGGGTCAGATGTTGGACATTTAATGGACTCGCGGGATAGGCCCTCCTCCAATTGCATTCTAAGTTTTATCGTACTATTGACTTATCATTTCTCTCGAACAGCATGGATATGGATCTTGTGTGTTATAATTTCAAAATATTATGACAGCATATAAAGCATAGCCGTGCTAATATCAATTTTATATTTTTAAATATAAACCCTTATAAGCTATATATCTAGGGGTCACCCTCTCTATCTAAACATTTATTTTTTTACCCCCCAATTGTACTGATTTTCCTTTTCCAAGGACTTGAGGGACTGTTCTTGATTTTCTAGGGTGCTTACTGGATAAGTTGAAATTTTAGGAGGTTATAAATAAGTGTTAACATTGGAGTGTTTAATCCCCAAATATGATGTAAGGATGATATCTAACATGACTATTAAATTTCAAATGGATTGGAGAATAAGAATCCAACGAGAAATTAGCTTTTTTTCGCAAGAATGCCCAATCGCGTTTACATGTTAATGCCATGTGACAGAACCCATAAAAACCCTCACAAGGGATCTTAATCATTCACCCCCATAAGAAAAAGGTGCCAAATATTTTACTCTTCAAAAGAAACCCATGAATGGCAATCCATGGCTCCATAGACATCAAGAAAAATAGACGTTGAATGATCCGAGAATCAGCCACAGGACTGTCAATGCGTCGGGTTCACGTTAGGTTTAGATTGGTCTGTATATTAGATCTCACTCGTCAATATAAAAATCTAAATCTGATCTAGACTCAAGTTATGTAGAGTCATGCCGAGTGAGGCACGATATTATTAAAAAAATATAAAATCTATTTGAGATCTAACTCAACTCAAAATTTTAAATAAAAATAAAAATTAATCTATTTAATATATTTAATAATATAAAATTTATATATTTACTAAATTAATTAAAATTTTGATGTTCATTACTTAATTTATTTGAAAAGTGAGCTTTAATTTTTTAATTAAATAATATAACATAATTTTATCTAAGTAATTTTTAAAATTTGAAGGGATAAAAAAAGAACGGATCGGACCGACCTGCTGGCCGAACTCAAAACCCGAGTTCGATCTATGGGCTTAGTCGGATCGAACATTTAGATCCGATTAAAGACTCGCGCATCAAAAAAGATCTTGTGATCTGACCTAAAATCAAATCAGACTCGTAAAATTATCAGATTGACTCGACCTATTGACAATCTTAATTAACTATCCATGCCTCAATAGACACCGAGAACAACGTACCAACAGACTACTCACATGGTTTCAGATGGTTGGCGTTCCCTTGCGGAAGGCAGGAGGCAACGACGCAATCCTAAATTGAAAGGGAGCTTTGGAGATCATTTTGAGGATATCGAGATAGTTTGCAGTTAAAAGTGTTGCAAACCCACACTCCTTAACATGCTCCAGCACCACCGTATTAGGTTACTCGTCGTCATCAAGGAAAAAAAAATGAAAGTGTTGGAAACCGCACTTCATTAGTTCATGTGGGCCAGGCCCAACAGGCGAGGGAACTGCAAATCTGCGGCCCATGTTAGACGTCATGAGTCTGATAAATTCTCGGGCCCACAGCTATATCCTCACCATTGATGTAATGTTTTCTGATTAGATTGCCGAGTATCTATCTTAACGGACACTACCGACTCATCTCTAATCAGTAGTTTGGTACTCTTAAAATTTACCATCTCTTTACCTTCATGCCTCCGTCGAGACAAGCTTCTTGGCTTAATCATAGTTGAGTAATAAACGAACACTTTTACAATTACTCCTTCGAGATTTAAAACTCAAACTTTCCAATCACTTTGACCTCCACCGTTTTCCTTGCGTTTCATGTTCCTTTTGTCTGTGGACTCCCTTTAATCTCTATCCATTTGCTATCCGTTATGCTTCTTGCCTCACTCCAATCTAACCCTACTCTCCAACTTATTTTCCCCTCCCCCTGGACCCTTGTGGGCTCCTGCGGGGAGCTCTGACTGTTCTCTCTATGCGAGTGTTGCAGTCGACAAGTCAGAGGGGGCGGAGCTCACCCCGCAAAAATTTCATTAAAAAAAAATTGGTGCACCTCCCCCGAATGGAATAAGCATTATTCATAGTTATGGTTCTTTACCTATGTGGGTTATACTTTGTATGTACCTCTTCAAGAAGGAAAAATACGTCAGCCTTAGTATAGCCCAGTAACGATAGGCCCATTATGGTCTAGAGTCTCCAGGCCCGTAGCGGCCGTCGCCAGCCGACCAACGGTCCTAAAACACGACCCAATCGAGATCCATCAAGGATCGACCGGCCCGCAGGCAAGATCTTCGAGTATGTGCGTCTCGGACGTCGTAAGACTTGCCAACGGACGAACGTTGAGACCCTCATTACGGGACTTACCCCGACGAGCATTGAATCGCGCCCATGCCGTCGAGATGTCAGCCACGATGTCATTCTTAAGAAAAACGAGTGAGTGGGTAGCAGATGATCCCCACGATCAAACAGGATACCGCTCCACTAAACATGTCATCGCTAAGTTAGGAAGGGACGACGCCACTGCAACTGGTATAAATAGACCTTCAGACGGACGTAGAAGAGATACAAACGCACGCTCAGACACAAAGAGACAGAGAAGTGCATCTATGACCCAGAGGGTGAGTAATATAGAGAGAAGAGAAGATATGTAGTTCTCCACCTAGTTCTCCCAACCAAACTTTGCCTCGGAGCATTCTCCACGCCATCGAGCATTCTCCATGTCGTCGTGCATCATCTTCACTTTACGGACTCTTGATTCTCTCTCTCTCCCTTGCTCTTTCTTGGCTCTCTCAACCATTTATGCCTTAGACATCGGAGGGTTGTTCCCTAGGATCACTCTCATGGCTCCTTCTGACACTCCGTCTAGTGGTTGTCAATTTTCTTGAGATAACCGATCGCTCTTTCGTCTCTAACAAATCTTAAAGGCGCAGTACAAGATGGAAGTAACACTTTTTAGCATCTACACCTCTTAATTATGACCTATTTATATGTATTCTTCTTTGTTAAATAAAATGCAATGCTTATATTACGTTCACACATATACACACACGCACACACACAAAAATGGGACGTGGGATGAAACTAAAATCGTGTGAATAATTATAGACCCTTAGGAGGGGAGAATTCGCCTAGGCTCACTAAGGCTCAACGATGACTAGCCCAAGACTCAGGCCCGTGTATTGCGTATAAAATTGCTCCACAATCCACATGACGCATAATCTGGACATTATTATGACGATAATGACAAAGCAATGAGCGTCAAGGGGTAATCCACGCCCTCTCACCTTCTCCATGGCGGAAAGTCGAGCGTCTCACGATTTCACGACCATACACAATCGTTCCTCCAATAAATCAGAAGACTCATACGACCTAAACATGCTCGAGGAGAGACACCCTATAAGAAATTCTCCGACTAGATGACGATGGAGTAAGTTTTATAAGCCTTAAGCATTCTGCGGTTACTACACTCCTAACAATACGTACTTTATTTCTCCTTCAGAGCACTTCCAATCACTCTCACCAAAAGGAGCTTTTAAATTTGAGAGAGAATACACCTTATTGTTCCTATCTCTCTCTAACCCTAAGAATCCACTTTTCAAATAAGAGATCAACTTTTTGAGCATTAATGTGTTTGTCTCCCACAAAGAACCTTCCAATAATTAGAAACTACTTTCATAATCCACTCTATTAAGCCTACTTTGATAATCGATTAGCATAAGAAGATCGTCACCCATCCTTTGAATAACTCGTTCGACCTAAATGGGTCGAATTCGACCTAAATAGATGGAACGAGTTATTCCACCAAAATAGTCAAATCTTTCATATGACCTTGGATTTAACCTGCACTTGTCAAAGTCATTTTTTCTAAAAGTCGACGAACAAGATGAGAATATGAGAGGGCAGCGGCAAGTACGCTGTCTTACCCCATTATCAAAATGGACCTTAGAGTGGCAAAAGCATCCTAAGTGTCAAATAGTTA
This sequence comes from Amorphophallus konjac, assembly GCA_022559845.1. NCBI lineage: Eukaryota > Viridiplantae > Streptophyta > Magnoliopsida > Alismatales > Araceae > Amorphophallus > Amorphophallus konjac. Next base: position 477,048,046 of record CM040118.1, read on the forward strand.
TCTATTACGATCACACCATAGTTCTTTAGTTCTTTCTAAGGTCCTCCATTTACTGACAGGTGTGAATCTCATAAAACTTCTTCACTTACGTGACTAATAAATCTCGTACATATATAACATTCAGATTCGAAGCATCACTTTTATCGACCCCATCATCTCGGATAAACTAACCGACACCACGTGTCACCGGCAAAGATACGGCGACAGCCCGGTCCGGTCTTCCCTTTTATGAACTCTTATCATCACACGACAAAGAGTAACGACTTGTTCTCTTCTTCCCAAGTGCGTACCCTCCTCCGCACCAACCACGGGGTCTGGTAAGCTGCTGCCACCAGTAATAATAAAATAAAGATCCCTACTTCATCTCTCTCTTTCTCTCTCGATGGGAAGAAGACGACACGTTCCTCCTCGTAGCTCACCGAGCTTCCCTATCCCCAATCCCTAGATCTCGGCTTCCGCAGCCGCCATGCCAGGCTTGGTCACTCCTCCAGAGGCGCCGCCTCCCCGGGTCGCCGTCCCCGACCGCAACGATCCCCAGATCGGCGGCAGCAATGGAGAGGGACGCGAGTCCGCGGGGAAGCTCAGAACCCCCTTGCCGAAGAAGGAGGCTGCTGCGCCCTCCCCTTCCACTTCCCGGGCCAAGGCTTCCCCCGACGACGGGGGCGCCTCCGCGAAGAGGAGGGGCTCGCCGGCGGGGAAGGCGGGCCGGCTCGAGGAGCCGGTGCTGGACAACCCGGATCTGGGGCCCTTCCTCCTCAAGATGGCGAGGGGCACCATCGCCTCCGGGGACGGCCCCGGGAAGGCGCTGGGGTACGCGATCCGGGCGTCCAAGTCGTTCGAGCGGCGGGCCCAGGAGGGCGGCGAGGCCGGGCTGGAGCTGGCGATGAGCCTGCACGTGGCGGCGGCGATCTACTGCAGCCTGGGGAGGTTCGAGGAGGCGGCGGCGGCGCTGGAGCGGGCGATCCGGGTGCCGGAGGTGGAAAAGGGGGCGGACCACGCGCTGGCGGTCTTCTCCGGGTACATGCAGCTGGGGGATACCTACTCCATGATGGGGCGGGTCGACCAGTCGATCGCGTGCTACACCGAGGGGCTGGGGACCCAGATGCGGGCGCTTGGGGAGACAGATCCGAGAGTGGCGGAGACATGCAGGTGCGCAATCGCTCGCCAGGTTCACAGCCTTCCCTACGGCGATGCCCCCCACAGTGACCTAGAGAGTGTTCTTAAAAGGCCCCCCTGGTTTTAGTTTTTAACTCAGTCCCGCCCCCCTTTATAGTTCTAACGTTTACAGGAAGGAAGAGAATGTGATTGATCATAGCAATCCTAAAGAAATTTGGTTGATAAGGGCACATTTGCATGGCCGTTCTTGGTTTCTGTGATTGGTGTCGGGTGTTGCCCCAGAAAATGATCAAACTGTATAAGCTGTTGGTCTTGAAAGGAAAAACTGTTGGATTCCCCAAATCAGGGCCTTCCGATGTTCAGTCCTAGCAGCCATGCCTGGGGGGATGTCTGGGTGGCATCCTGCTATTTGTACCCCTTGAGATGTAGCCTTCTACGGAGAAACATAAGCAAGAAGATTTTGGTAATTATGCACCCTGGGGAACTGATTTTGAAAAACGTTTGGCAGGTACCTGGCGGAGGCCCATGTCCAAGCCATGCAGTTCGATGAGGCTGAGAACCTGTGCAGGAAGACCCTCGAGATACACCAGGAACATAGTGCCCGTGGATCTCTTGAGGAAGCGGCAGATCGTCGTCTCATGGCCCTCATTTGTGAGGCCAAGGGCATCTTTGAAGCAGCTCTCGAGCACCTAGTCCTTGCGTCAATGACCATGATTGAGAATAAGCAGGATCATGAAGTTGCTGCCATTGACATCAGCATTGGGAACATCTACCAATCTCTTGGCCGGTTTGATGAGGCTGTCTTCTCATACCAGAAGGCGCTCACTGTCTTCAAGTCCACTAAGGGTGATGACCACCCTATGGTTGCTTCCATCTTTGTTCGCCTTGCTGACCTCTATTACAAGATGGGCAAACTCAGGGAATCAAAGTCATACTGCGAGAATGCTCTCAGGATCTATGCAAAGCCTGTCCCTGGAACATCTGAAGAAGAAATTGCTGGGGGTTTGGTGGAGATCTCTGCTATCTATGAAGCTGCAAATGAGCCTGAGGTGGCAGTGAGGCTAATGCAAAAGGCATTGAAGATTGTGGAGGGCTTGCCTGGTCAAGGAAGCACCATTGCTGGCATTGAAGCTCAACTTGGTGTCATGTATTATGTGGTTGGAAGGTATGCTGAAGCAAGAAGCTCTTTTGAAAGTGCTCTGTCAAAGTTAAGGGTTAGTGGGGAGAAGAAGTCAGCTTTCTTTGGAGTTGCCCTTAACCAGATGGGGTTGGCATGCATACAACTCTATAAGATTGATGAGGCAGCTGCACTTTTTGAAGAAGCAAAAGGCATTTTGGAGCAAGCATGTGGTCCATATCATCAGGATACTCTTGGTGTGTGCAGCAATCTTGCAGCAACTTATGATGCCATGGGAAGGTGAGTAGTATCATGGCCTATTCCTCACCATGGTCCTTATGATCGATATAAGGATGAATCGGATAAACTAATTCAGATATTTAGATAGACAAGCATGTAGACAAATAGATGAGCATATAGACAAACTATATGTTGCTAATGTATCCTCATTTTGCTAACTGACTTGTGGCCCAGTGGTTAAGGGATTTAGGCATGTATTAGACATCCAAGGATCAAATCCCACCTGTTGCATGTGGTTTGACAGGAGGAATTTTCTATTATGTCCTCTTCAGATGGATGAGTACATGGACTAGTAGGCTGGTGGACCTGTATATGCAACACAGTTTTTGATGAGTTGACAGGTAAGTGTTCAGACTAGTCATGACCAGAGTATGGGCTCATGGGTGTGATAGATGAGTCCTTTATTCTCATATAGTGTTTTTTTTTTTTGATTCTTTGAGGAGTGTTCTATCCAGTCTTTAAAAGAATTCTTTGTGGAGTGTTTTTCCTTCCCATCTGGATGTCCACATGTTAGGATGCCATCCACCTTGTAAATGTGATATCCTAGTGCTAGGACCAAAAAAATGCATTATCCTTTCCAAATAAAAGAATATTTTATTCTGCGCATCACAAAAACTTCTAGAGAGGGATATATGGACTGACTCTAGTGTCGCCTTAGTTGGAAGAAGTTCATTATGTTGTGAAGAATCTGACCTGTAGGACTGCCAATATTGCAAACGATACTGTTTTACTCTATCCTCCTCTGCCTTTCTAATGCTGATGATATTAGAGCGAATTGAGCCCCAGGAATATCTGATGAAACAGGGTCATGTTGAAATATCAAGGTACTCGATGGTTGGCAATGTGTGGGAGATCGACAATTGCTGATACAGTTCCTCAATTTTAATCGCTGGTACATGAGGAGCAAAGTCTGAAGCATCTTCTCAGAAGCTGCCTGACTGTACACTAGATTTGGCAAGAGTGGTGGCGAAGACTGTGTTGCTAGGACTGAACCTTCCAGGAATTGGTAAACGGTGTTCTCCCAAGCTTGGATGGAGTGGGAGAGTGAGCCAGCTGGCTTAATTCCATGCATTAAATTGGAAGCTTCGCTAGACAGGGTCACTTATCTCTATGCCAAGTTTGCTTCTTTTCCTCTTCTTTTAGATTCTTTACAAACTCTATGGGGACTCTTGATGGTTGCTAACTGGTTGAATGTGATTAAACTCTGGAACCACTGAGTTGGCTAGCAAAATGGAGGGTGGAGGTAGCATATGATAGTCTTTGGTTGTAGGTTGCCAGTTCCAAATATTTAAACGGTGCCATCTCGTGGGATGTACAATGATGCAAATGGTAGAGGATCTCAAGTGTGAAAGGATGTTCTTAATCTCAGAGATTTTGTCATATGCTTATCTGAACCTTGTGGTAGGAAGAGGGGATTAAATAAGATTTTGGGTGGATGCTTGGTGCGTGGTGTTCCCCCATCTTCTAAAATTTTCAATCTTTATGTAATACGCTGGATAAAAGGAAAAATGGTCAGAGATTAACTGGAAAAATGACAATTCTGGTTGCACTCTCATATGTAGAAGGAATTTAAGTGAACCATAAAGTTTAGACTTTATTAATCTACTTATTACAATTTATTTGGTGTTGAATAGCAATCAGGCAGACAGAAGGGTTCGGAGGTGGGATCAGCTCCTTTTTTTGCAGGGCGGGGGGGTGGGGTTGGGGGTGGTTGGTGTTTGTGCAGTCTGATGTGACCATGTTGTCTGATAGGGGATGCCATGTACAGTGTTCAATGCAGATCTGGTCAAAGGTATTGCCTATTATTATCAGGGTTTTCTATTGGGAATTTGCTTGTCATAGACTGCCTACCAGTAACAGGGTGAACATTTGGAAACCATCTATATTGTTGACTTGTCAGTTTTGTGGTATCCTGCCCCCACTCAATTTGGAATAATTTAGTGCTAGTGGAACTTTGTTTACACCTCTTGCAATGCATTGGTGATGGCCTGCTGAGTGTTGAATTTTTTTGAAAGTGGGTTGAACCACAATTGTATTAAATTAAAAAGAGAATGGGATGCACAAGTATGGTCAATAAGCTCCCAAAACTGCTGAATGCTGATTGCTCATCCTCCTCAGCCTTTTGGTCATAATTCTGTCCTGTTAATGACAAAAGGAACATCTGGTAGGCCACCAACCATTTATGGCCGTTTGGAGAGAAAGGAACTATGTATTCAGAGATGAGTTCAGTCCTACGATGGAGATCTAAAGTGGGCTATCACCTTTTTTTTTCCTTAAAATTTTCCATGTCATGCAAAGTGGGTCTTATGCAGGAGGTGGTGTCTTATTGATTACCTGCTGGGTAACTCTAAAATATGTACAGTAATGAATTTCAGTTTTACTAATGAATGGTCTATGATCACCTTAAGAGGAAAAAGAGGGAAAAAAAAAAAAACAATCGGTTGTTTTTTCTGCCAAGCAACTGGTGTCACGGAACTTATGTAGATCCTCTCTTGTTCAAAGTGACCTTGGCCAAGTACTTGGCAGTTGGCCCCAACCTGTCAAGGGTTGATATCAACCAGGGCAGTTGGTCATAAGCTTTTGCCAAGTCCTTGGATTCTTCATAGATCCAACCTGTAGAGCCGTAGAGGGTTGATATTAAGCAGAGCAGGCTGCCACATGCATCAACATGGCTCACGGGGGAGTTGGATAACGTGTCCCCTGAATTATGGGTTGAAAGCTGGAATGACACACCTCTGAAGTTCTAAGGAAACTGAAGGTTCACACTGATAGATTTGTCCGAACGATGGAAAATCCAGGTATTTGTCTTTTAAGTGAGTCAGCACTTTAGATGCAAATATCATTGCCCAGTAATGAGACTTCAATGTAATGAAACAGCTCTAAGAGGAGACCTTATGTTGCTTTCATATCTTCTGAATATGTACAGGGTTACTAACGTGTTCAAGTTCTTGGCTTGTCTGCAAAGTTGGTGAAGAAATTTGCTTTTTTTTTTGGGAAGGATTTATTGCATGTTTCATCGATCAAATCTTAGATTACACAAGTTCTTTGGTTCATACTTTATAATTAGTTCAGCAAAGGGGAAGACCCTGCTGTATGGATATCAACCAATATCTGGACTTGCACTTTCTCCAGTCAAGGTGATATCATCAATATGGTGAGCTTTTAATGCCTGCTTCACTTTGAAGGCACATCATGCTATTTTTAGAGAAGGCCATCTTATGGAATTGGGTTTACACAGCTTGAAGACTTCGAACTAACCTGCGGACTGAATTTGGCCCACCATGCAACGAAGAGCACACAATTTTCTATAGGAACCTTGAGATGATGGTGAACCCTCTTGGTTGACAAATTGGGCCTTGGCTAGCTCAATCTTCATCTTCTAATAAGTGACTTAAACCATTTTCAATTTTACCCACAGATGTTTCTGCTCCACTTGGGGAAGTCGGGATGTTAAACCTCAATCCAAACTGAGACACATCTATGACTTAAGCGTGTTCTTGAGCTTTTGGATGACATATATGGGGTGTTTTCTATGGGGTGTTTTCTTTGATGAAGATAATGACTGGCTATACATGGTTGAGTTTAACGTGTGAACTTGCTTGTTTTGGTGGATCCTCAGACTATGGAAGGAGAGCCGAGTGCGGATTGTGTACAGATGATCTCAAATAAACATATCTTGTAGCATTTTATCATGCTACAAGATCCTTTAGTCTTCTTCTTCTTCACGGCAAGGTGTACGAAGGAATCAGTCAGACATGTAGCCAATTTTTAGACAAAGTATTGCCATGCAAAATCCATTCATTTGTCATATCGTTGAGAAGTGTTTGTGGCATTTTGCACCACCATGTATATCAAGCAGCTTTTCTGAGCGTATCCTCTTTTTTTTTTAAAATTTTATGCTGGTTTTCATGGAACAGGATTGACGACGCAATTGATATCTTGGAATATGTACTCAAGGCAAGGGAAGAGAAACTCGGAACAGCAAATCCTGATGCTGATGATGAGAAGAAACGGCTGACTGAGCTACTGAGAGAAGCGGGCAGGGCGAGGAGCAGAAGAGCGAAGTCCCTGGACAACCTTATCGGCACGAAGTCCCAGAGGACGAAGAAGGAAGGTACGAGGAGATGGTCAGGCTGGGGCTTCAGGAGTTGAACGAAATGTCCCCTTGCCCCCCACTGTAACATAAATGACGTGTAAATTCCGCTGCTTTCTTGATCGTGTTTCAGATGTTTTCTCTGTTTCTTTCATTGCCTGTTTTTGTATTTTTTTCTTTAAAAAGGTGGCCTCGATTTGTGAATGGTGTGTTGTGAGTGGAGGTACTCATTTGTGTAAAGGTTGAGTCGTGCTGGCAGTAATTATGCATAGTTCATTTCTCCTGTTCAGCAGGAGTTCTATTCTTCACTTATGTATCGCAGTTGTGGGACATTGTAAATTTTGTCACCTTCATTGCAAATAATAATAATGATAATGATAATAATAATAAAGAGGAGGAAAATGTCGAATTTGGAAAATCAATCCTGACAATATGAAAGATCTTAGATCCGTTTTGTTAATCGAATTGTCGAGAGATTGTCAAACATGATGAGAGAGAATTAAAGGGCGTCATATTTTTTCTTGTATATATATATATTGTTAATCGAGTCTGAGTACCGTGTTTGATTCCAGAGTGGTCGAATATGGTATCGACACTCGAAAATTAAAACGGGTTTTAAAAGATTCACAGGAAATTCCCATCGTCTAACCCCGCTAGCACGTCGTGACCTGAAAAAAAAAAAAAACCGCTCGCACGGAGTAATGGAATTGGAGAGGCACGATTTAGGTGCTACTTCTTGTGTCCTTGGTTGTCGAAGTTTTCGTCTACTCCTACCGAGTGAACACCAACGGTAGCCAGTTCCCCACAATTAGCTCTCACATTGCAACTCAGCATTTTGACGTGTAATGCTTCCGTATATCCAGGTGTTCCCATCAGATCAGTTGGTACCGATAGCAATGGGAAGACAAATATTACTCTGCCAATTTTATGGCCTCAACCACCAGTGGAAGGAGAAGGGGGGAAGGGGGAGGGGGAGGTTTGGATGCTTTTATATGGCAGACACTGTGTACCTAGAAAACCGTGAATGCAGATCTTCTGCGTTTCACTTATGAGAGGCTCGTTGTTTTAACCGTTATAATTTGACTGTGAGAGTTTGTCGAGAAACAATTCGAAACTAACGGGGACCCTTCGATAAGACCCGCTTTGAAAATCTGACGGGGGTTAAGATATTCGATCTCATAGAGTCGAATATCTCACTGAGATCGGTTAAATTATCACGTGTGTGAGATGAGAAGTGCACCTCACATTTTCTCTTGGATGGTAAATCTTATTCTAATATCAAATCAGATTTTAAGGCCCTCTTTGTTTTTCGATTAAGAACAGCGTATTCTATCCCGGAAGGTCGAACGCGTCACCCGGGATCGAATACCGCGTTTGTGTGAGGGAGAAATGTGGGCCCCATCCCCCTTCTCTCTCATCGTACGCGATATTCCCCGACAATTTGATTGTCAAAGGAGACCTAAGGCCCTCTTTATTTTTCGATTAAGAACAGCGTATTCGACTCCAGAGGGTCGAATGCACCACCCGGGGTCGAATACCGCGTTTGTGTGAGGGAGGAATGTGGGCCCCACCCCCACTTCTCTCTCATCGTACACGATATTTCTCGACAATTCGATTGTCAAAGGAGCCCTCGATAGAATAAGGGTGGAATAAAGAGTTTTAACTTGAAGAATAAATAAAAATATAATTTGATAAGACGGATAAATTTTCTCACTCTTAACTCAAATTTTTATGGAATAACTTATTCTAATCAGAAGATAGAATTAATTATTTCACCTTAATTTGAATATATTTTAAAATGAAAAATGAAAAATAAATTAACTGAGTTTAAGTTAACCCAATTTTCCCAATTCCAAGGGCCATAGATAACGAGTATGCCGGTTGCCCCACTATCCGATGACCATAAGAAAACTAGAAGAATGACCCATCATCTTTACACACATCGCATCATTCACGTAGCACTTGTGTGAAAATCAAAATTTACTAAGATTAATAGTTTTGATTTATTTGGGCGTCTAGGTTATTAGGTCTTTATCCACAGTTTATCCTCCTAACAGTGTCCCATGGATCCCCCCCCCCCTTAAATTTACGTTCTCAAAGGGACCTACGAAATTAAATTCGGAATGAGAAACCTCAACATATCTCTTTAGCCCCTCTTTGATAGACGGATATCTCCAGTTTATCTTGAATATAAATCATATTTTATTTATTTTTTAATTTTATAAGATAATAAAGTTAATCTGATTACGACGAGAGATTAAGGTTTGACGGACTGATCGTATCGGCCGTCCCAATTTTCTGCTGGGACGGTATGGTACGATATTGTATCGCTCCGTCTCGCTCTCTCTCGTAAGCTATATATATAATATATATATATATAATATTATGAAAAACATTATAACTCACTTGGATAAGTGATCTTATGCGTGAATGAGGGGGTGAGCGTTCGATTCTTGTTAACAACAAACGGAATTTTAACATTTTTTTGCATTAACTAGTTTAAAGAAAAGTAAAAAAAAATTAAATTTTTGATACGTCTTCAGAGATTCGAACACAGGAAACGTTTTTTTGTATTAAATAATTTAAAGAAAAGTGAAAAAAAATTAAAATTTTGATGCGTCTTCAGAGATTCGAACACAGGACGCCTCGATTGAGATGAAACGACTTAAATCAAATGACCCACCAATTAGATTTGATTATAAAATATAATATATTATATATATCGTCTCGATAGCGTCCCACAACCCGTCCGTCCCGTAATCTGTCTGGGACAGTCCGGGACGACCGGTTCGGACAGTCTCGGAACGGTTTGAAAAACCATGCGAGAGATAACCCTCACGTATCTTGATTAAACTGACCCAACAAAACTGGTGAAATAATTTATCCCCCCATTTAACACGTTATCTATCAAAAATAATGAGACTAAATTCTTAAATAAATTAACTCACGATAAATATCTCCATTTATCTCTCTCTCTATCAAAGATGAGCTCAGGGATCATAGACCTGGATATGACCAAACCTTTCTGCAATAAAATTAAGAGTTAGCTCGAAGCCGATGCAGCCAGACGCCTTCATCATCTTCATCTGTTAAAATATCAGTTAAAACCCATCTCACTTATAATCTCCTCGTACTGTCTAGTGATTTTAAGAGTAAATCGGTTGCAAACGTCCTGTTAAATGCCCCAATGAAATGAACCTTGGGTGTACTTTCTATCGTCAGAGTGATGCATGATTTGAACCAAGGCCCGTTGTGTATCTACGAAGCCTGCAAACAAGGCTTTTTGTCTTCAGCAATATGGTTGAACTGCCATCTGCATCCTTTCACTGTTTTCAAGTGTCATCCTCATGTTATTAGTGCATATCCATGCGATGTCTTTCTGTAGTACAATGTACGTCATCATTGTTCCGGTTTTAATTAAAGGGGATAGCTTGATCACCTTCTGAGACCACTGCTTGTGATACAACATGGATACCGACCGACTTAGAAGACAAAGGTTGAACAAGGTGGTCAGAGTCTGCGAGGGAGTAAGAGCGCCTCACTGGAAATATCCGAAATCTCAGAAGTGATTTTGGTGTCCAAGCAGGATCATATTTACACATGGGATTGGGACTAATGAGGTTCCTTCACTAACATTTCTGGCATGGGTGGGTGGGGGTGTACACAAGCAGTCCTACGCGAGGATGAATTCCAAAGACAACGAGCCAAAGGATGGCGGGTGGTGATTGCAGCATGAGATGGCAAATCACATAAATCGTAGGATAGGCAAACATGAGAGAGGATGAAGAACTGAACTCACGAACACTTCTATTCATCTGAGATCCTAGGTGAAGAAGGAAGGGACTTTACAATGTTACAGCATATTCAGCAGGCTCACAAAAAGACAAAATCTACAACTTCACCTGCTAGCTAACTAGAGGCTGAGCAAGAAGACCTGCAATCTCCCGTGGATGGTCGGGTTACCATGGGGTTTTATTTATCCCCCTGAGCTCTCACAAGAGCTCCCTAGATTGACAACAGTGTCGTGCACCGACAGCCTAATCACGTGTCCACCTGACAACCTTGATACTTCCAGGCACTCCTCGAGGTCGGCGTCACAAGCCAGCAGTACCCACTCGCCGTCGTCATCCAGATACTTGATATCAAATGTTCCCACATCCAACCTCAACCGTTTTGCCACTTCCTCTTTCAACACGAGAATCCCAGCACTGCACTGCATCCTAAACCTAATAATGTCTTCTTTGTAGCTAGCCTTTATGGTGACAGTTCTCAAGTCTTGCAAGGGCTCGTTCTTCGACGATCCATTTCCAAAGAAAATGGCCTGTTTATCCAAGCAAGCCTCCCCAGATGAATGACAAAGGTTCTTCAGATCCTTGGAGCTCCCGGCATCCTCGACCAGCATTCCACCCAGTGTTGGATCTATTGAAGTCTCGTTAACATCACATCTTTGGTGATCAGCAGAGGAAGGATTCGCACTTTCAGCAAGTTTGAATGTAACGACTAAGGAGCCGTTGATATTTACTGCGTGCTCTGTGACCGGGGATGAAGATGGGATCTCTAGGTTGTTCCCACTTGCGGGGCTTCCTTGACATGATCCCTGAGAAGCTGGTGTCGCCGTGCTCTCCTCTCCCGAAGAACTTGCCCGCAAACCATGTGAATCCTTACCGAGCTCTGGCTTCAGATTGCTTTGATCAGGAAAAACATGCCGAGACAAAGGCTCACCGCTCGGTTCATCACCTGGCGATTTGTGTGCCGACAGGTCATTCCCTCTTTCCTCGAAGAGGTCCACATTTTTTGCGGACAAATGGTTTTGCTGGGAATCATCTAAGCTGTTTGGCCAGCCATGGGAACCGTCAGCAACTGGAAGGGGGCATGGTGTAAGAGAAGTCAGACTGAATGCTCCCTCAGCACCTCGAACAGACTCGATCACTCGCTTCAGCTTAGAAAGGGAACGGTTAACCTTGTTGATCTTCCGAGATGGCCAGCGGGAAATTCCATGCTGCCTGCAGATTCTTTTCATTGTTGTTGGACAAACTGCAATGCACAGACAAGTCAATTCTTGCAGATTCAATCTCTGAGAGGAGGAGTTAAGGAAACAAGGATTTATTATTATTATTATTGCCGTCTATATTTCTCTCTTTCTCACACACCAATAATAAGGAGGGGACACAGGAAAAGAATGATGCAGATAACAAATAGGGTCAACAATCTTCAATCCAACGGAATGGCCTCTGCCTCAGAGTTAGGTTTTCCACGTGTCAACTGCCCTTCTAGTGCTTATAATGTGTCCTTTCCCCCTAGTATCCTTCAAGTACTCTTGGTCCAGATCAAGTGTGGCAAAATCCTAAGCTTTTGCTCATATCTTCTGATCTATACAGCACTACAGCTGAACCCAAACCCAAGTGGCTGGAGAAACACATGGTTATTCTCTTGTGAAAAACAAAAAAACAAAAGATTAGAACAGCACAAATGCGCATAAGAAAGACAAGGAAATAACAGACTTTGAAGATCCAATAAAAGGATTATACACCTTCATACTAGAAATAAACCATGAGGATAAAGCATGCTATTGAACACGTGCAACACGCCTAATGTGTATGTAAAGAAATGGAATGCCAATTGAGAACAAGCTTACCACCAAGGCTTTTTGCAGCATCCTTTAAACTCCCAGCAAAATACTGTTGGAGAACCTCTAAACTAATCGTCTTCTCAGCTTTGCCTCGCCTTCTTTCATGTGTCTTAGCATTCTTAGTGCAGGATGTAGTAGTGGCCTGTGGTTCCTCTGTGAGTGCCTGTTCATTCTTGTCAACAGATTTTGCCAACACATGCCCAAACAGGTTTTGAACTAATATTTTGTCATGCTGTGAAGAAGTAAGAACCTGACGGCCCTTGGTTTCTGGTGATGCGGCATCCTGGGTATCAGGAATTTGATTATGGACATCTGTGGGCTCGAAATCACCATTTTCATTTGGAGTTACATGGAAAATTTCATGAAATATTTCCTCCTGCATTTCTGACTTAAAGACGACATTTAAGCTATGAAGACATTGCCTGATCGTAGTTGAAATTGCTTCTAACAGAGCCTGCTGCTCTCTGTCGCTTTTACAGTTAGTTGGCAGGAAAAACTCTAAAACATAATCATCATTCCCCGTGTGAGAACTCTGCAGGCATATAGCAAGACAACTCACCAATCCAAACATCCGGGCATAGTGCACGAGTGGATACTGAGTTTTGCAAAACTGCGTAATATCACTAGAGAAGCATGGCCTGCATAGTGAAAAAGCCATTCCAGCAATCCCTTGTCCTTTCTGTAAGTGATGCTCTGCACAGGCATCCCTAAATCCCCACATGTGAGGATCTACAACATAGAATGCCGCATCAGTTGTAGACATGCAGATTTGCCCCATGCAACTCCCATCAAAGCTGGAACAGCTCTTCTTTGAACCTCCTCCATAAGCTAGAACACTGCCATGCCTACACGGAACCCAGGTTTGAGCTAGAGGCAACTTATGTGTCTCACAGACAACAGACAGTATTTCCAGTATTTCAGCCAAAGCAGCTTGACGACCTTCATTACATATCTGCTTTGTAAACAATAGCAAACTAGGAATTACCCTCTGGACAGAAGAACAAATATGTGAATGACAATTCTACTAAAAGTTGCACATACCTGCACACTTGGATGATCTAAGATTTCAGAGCTTTTCAAGTTTACAGCCTGCAAAGGGATCGGAGATATTTCAGGTGATTGAATTATTGAGATATCCATTTCTATATAACTTGCATCTCCTAGAATGAGCGCAAGTAATTATTAGAGACATCTGTCTCCACATAACTTGTGTCTCCAAGAATGCACCTCTTCAGATCAAGCAATTGATTGTACCAAGATTATGCAATAGAATGAGAGATCATTTCCTATGTTTATGTGTTGACTGCTTCTCGTTCAAAGCAGCAGAAGAAAACATAAGTTTTTAACTCCATGATTTCAGTTCCGACTGTTTTGATGATACAATTGCTCATTCAGAGCAGCAGAAAGATAAAACGTTTTATAACCAATAATTCAAGTGCAACAAAGCAAAGAACCTCAGAGGCTTGCAGCAATTTCATCACCTCTGACTGAGTAGAAATATTTAATCTACACTGAGTAGAAACAGCACTAAGGTGGGACTGCTATGTCTTAGTTAAATGAAATTGTTAGGTTAGTGTCCTTCACATGACAAGATCAGTCAAGAGTGGGATAGCATCGTTCTGAGCAAAGATAAATGTGATTTATCAATTTAATCCTGAAGATTGAAATTCAAGCAGAAGTATTTGGATGATTTTTTTATAATTAAATTTATAATATTAGAGAAGATTTAACAGTGGATCTAAAGTGACATTTTTTTGAAAGTGGGATCTAAAATAGGAGATTGAATCATATGGTTTTGAAGTAGGTGATTACCAATTTGACTTGCCAACTAAAAAATTCATCAACAACAATGTTGTCAAAGGGCTTCAAAGGGCTAACTGGACTGTCATAGATAGGGGTGTAAATGGGATGCTTAGATCCAAAATCTGACCCAAATTTGAAGTAATAAACAGGATTTGAAGGATATTTTATTCAAAATAATAAACCAGATTTGGAAATAATTTAACCCCCACCCCACCCCCCCCACCCCCCCGAGCTTCCATTCTGGACATTTGAAATTCAAGCCCAAAATTCAGAAGTTCAAATCAACTGAGTGACCTTTGAGTTGTAGGAACATCTCGTTTAGGGTTCCCAGTTTCCCAACACAAGCACAGCTGCACAGCTGCACCTTCCTCTTTGGCACCTACAACTGAACTGCCTCTCCCTCCATGCTTGGCAGCACTCAAAGATGGACTTCTGTGCCAACCCCCCCCCCCCCAGCTTCCATTCTGGACATTTGAAATTCAAGCCCAAAATTCACAACTTCAAATCAACTGAGTGACCTTTTGAGTTCATAGGAACCTCTCGTTTAGGGTTCCCAGTTTCCCATCGCAAGCACCGCTGCACCTTCCTGACAACTGAACTGCCTCTCCCTCCATGCTTGGCAGCACTCAAAGATGGACTGCTGTGCGCATCTGTTCCTTCCTCTTCAGACATTGATTATGGTGCTTGAAAGAGAACCTGGGTCACTGCTTGATGGCGCATGACCAGTCTTAACAGCACTCTCGGTTGGACCTCCATGCACAGGTGTTCCTTCCTCTGCACTCGACATTTCTCGACCACAAACACTGTGCCCAAGTATGGGGAGTTAAATAGGCACGGGAACAAGAGGGTGGTACGGGGAGGCCTACTCGATTTACCTAATAAACTTCCCTCTCCTCTTCTCCAATTATTCCCTTGCCCCCCTTTTTACATCTTTTTTCCCATCCCCTGCTTTCTCTCTATCATATTCAATTGGCTGCCGACTGTTTCTTCATCAAGCAGGCCTGTTTATGCTGAAATTTTATATTCAAATTTCCTCAACAAGCACTGTAGTATTAGGTACTTTTTAGGAGCATATTTGAATGTAATGCAGTGGAGAGTGTTTCTTGTCCACCATTTTGTTCATATGCTTATTTTCCTCTGGTCATTCATATCTGGTTGTTTGTCTGCAATTTTTCCATGTGCAATAGTGTTCATTTGATTTGTTGTAGGGACAATCTTTCAGAAGCTTCCATAAATTATCAATATTGTCCCACGGATGGGGAACTATACACACAGGCCTTGCCCATGTTTTTATTTGTGTTTGCTTACCCATGTTTTTATGTTTTTTAACCGCTTGTTGGCCATAGGGGAGATGCCGCATGGAACAACTTGCAGCAAAAATGTTCACACTATCTAGGTGTCTCTAGAAGGATTATCAGCAGTCATCCTAACAGGTCTGGTATCCTAATCTGAAATTTGTGAAGTACCTTGGCCTTAATCTGCATTGTGCTTTGTCCAAACAGATTATTGAATTTGAACTTGGATCAGTCCCTCAAGGGTGCGAGTGTTGAATAGGTACTTCGTGGGCAACTGCAAGGTCACGATATCAAATCCCACCAGTGGACATAAATGCAGAGCAGGCACCAACCCGGGGTTGATGTGAGTTCCGATGTCACTGACTTTGCCGGGCGAGGGGTTGGGTATGAGAGACATTTGGCCTGCCTCCAGCTCGGGTTACCAGTGATTTGGGCTGGGTCCTGGTTGGGTGGATTTACCCTTGATCTTCAAGAAAAAAAGTTCGAACTTGGATCCTGTTCAATCCGACCAACATCCAATCTGTTGTCACCCTAGTCATCGGATCTACTTCCATTGGAGACCATTCAGACCATGCATACAATTTTTTTTGGAAAGTGAGTAGTACCACTATTGTATTAAATTGAAAAGGTGGGATTATACAAGTATAGGCAAAGCTCTTCCCAAAAACTCATGTACAAAAGGCACACCAAAAAGGTGTGGTACACGCTAACCCCCCAACAAAACAAAAAGAGGGAAGTTGCGGGAGTTCGCATGACAAAGAACTCCGCCTATTCCCCCACTCTTTTATTTGTGCTTGCTTACCCATGTTTTTATGTTTTTTAACCGCTTGTTGGCCATAGGGGAGATGCCGCATGAAACAACTTGCAGCAAAAATGTTCACACTATCTAGGTGTCTCTAGAAGGATTATCAGCAGTCATCCTAACAGGTCTGGTATCCGAATCTGAAATTTGTAAAGTACCTTGGCATTAATCTGCATTGTGTTTTGTCCAAACAGATTATTGAATTTGAACTTGGATCAGTCCCTCAAGGGTGCGAGTGTTGAATAGGTACTTCGTGGGCAACTGCAAGGTCACGATATCAAATCCCACCAGTGGACATAAATGCAGAGCAGGCACCAACCCGGGGTTGATGTGAGTTCCGATGTCACTGACTTTGCCGGGCGAGGGGTTGGGTATGAGAGACATTTGGCCTGCCTGCAGCTCGGGTTACCAGTGATTTGGGCTGGGTCCTGGTTAGGTGGATTTACCCTTGATCTTCAAGAAAAAAAGTTCGAACTTGGATCCTGTTCAATCCGACCAACATCCAATCTGTTGTCACCCTAGTCATCGGATCTACTTCCATTGGAGACCATTCAGATCATGCAAACAATTTTTTTGGGAAAGTGAGTAGTACCACTATTGTATTAAATTGAAAAGGTGGGATTATACAAGTGTAGGCAAAGCTCTTCCCAAAAACTCATGTACAAAAGGCACACCAAGAAGGTGTGGTACACGGGAACAAGAGGGTGGGACGGGGAGGCCTACTCGATTTACCTAATAAACTTCCCTCTCCTCTTCTCCAATTATTCCTTTGCCCCCCTTTTTACATCTTTTTTCCCATCCCCTGCTTTCTCTCTATCATATTCAATTGGCTGCCGACTGTTTCTTCATCAAGCAGGCCTATTTATGCTGAAATTTTATATTCAAATTTCCTCAACAAGCACTGTTGTATTAGGTGCTTTTTAGGAGCATATTTGAATGTAATGCAGTGGAGAGTGTTTCTTGTCCACCATTTTGTTCATATGCTTATTTTCCTCTGGTCATTCATATCTGGTTGTTTGTCTGCAATTTTTCCATGTGCAATAGTGTTCATTTGATTTGTTGTAGGGACAATCTTTCAGAAGCTTCCATAAATTATCAATATTGTCCCACGGACGGGGAACTATACACAGGCCTTGCCCATGTTTTTATTTGTGTTTGCTTACCCATGTTTTTATGTTTTTTAACCGCTTGATGGCCATAGGGGAGATGCCGCATGAAACAACTTGCAGCACAAATGTTCACACTATCTAGGTGTCTCTAGAAGGATTATCAGCAGTCATCCTAACAGGTCTGGTATCCGAATCTGAAATTTGTAAAGTACCTTGGCCTTAATCTGCATTGTGTTTTGTCCAAACAGATTATTGAATTTGAACTTGGATCAGTCCCTCAAGGGTGCTTGTGTTGAATAGGTACTTCGTGGGTAACTGCAAGGTCACGATATCAAATCCCACCAGTGGACATAAATGCAGAGCAGGCACCAACCCGGGGTTGATGTGAGTTCCGATGTCACCGACTTTGCAGGGCGAGGGATTGGGTATGAGAGACATTTGGCCTGCCTGCAGCTCGGGTTACCAGTGATTTGGGCTGGGTCCTGGTTGGGTGGATTTACCCTTGATCTTCAAGAAAAAAAGTTCGAACTTGGATCCTGTTCAATCCGACCAACATCCAATCTGTTGTCACCCTAGTCATCGGATCTACTTCCATTGGAAACCATTCAGATCATGCATACATTTTTTTTTGGAAAGTGAGTAGTACCACTATTGTATTAAATTGAAAAGGTGGGATTATACAAGTATAGGCAAAGCTCTTCCCAAAAACTCATGTACAAAAGACACACCAAGAAGGTGTGGTACACGCTAATCCCCTAACAAAACAAAAAGAGGGAAGTTACGGGAGTTCGCATGACAAAGAACTCTGCCTATTCCCTCACTCTGTCACAAATAAAAGAAACAAGAGAAGGCTCCACTCTAGCCTCCCTCCTAAAGATCCTATTGTTACATTCACCCCTCAACGACCACAGGGTGGCATGCAAGATCAACCACCATGCAGTACCATCTCCCTCAATGTGCCATCTCCTCCCCCACGTTGCCATAAGATGGTGCACCTCTCGTTGGCAGCCAAGGACACAACGGGCTCTCCTAGCCAGCCCCTTCTATACCTCTTGCGTAAAGATGCAACTCATAAATAGGTGGTCCAAGGTCTCATCCTCGAGTCTACACATAGAAAGTCTCCCATGAGAAATCCTCCAAGTGAGAAACTTCACCTTCAACGGATTGCGCGACGACCACACTTGAGAGGCAAGACTATAGCGCACTCCACCTTTAACGGACTTTGCTTAATTACCCTTCATTAAATGCAATTAGCAACATGCTCCCACCCTAAAACATTCAATGAAACTTAATTGAGCTTCAATTGAAGCTAAACTTACCTAATTAGATAAAATCCCCAAATTTAAATCGCTAATTAGGCCTTAATTTGGAGATTGACCCTAATTACCCGACGTGTAATACAATTAGCAATATGTTCCCGCCCCTAAAGCATTCAATGAAACTTAATTGAGCTTTAATTGACGCTAAATTTACCTAATTAGACAAAACCCTCAAATTCAAATCCCTAATTAAACCTTAATTTGGGGATTTACCCTAATTACTCGGCGTGTAATATAATTAGCAGTATGTTCCCGCCCTAAAACATTCAATCAAGTTAAATTGAGCTTCAATTGACGCTAAATTTATCTAATTAGACAAAAGCTCCAAATGTAAACTGTTAATTAGGCCCTAATTTAGGTATTCATCCTAATTACCAGGCGTGTAATACAATTAACAACATGCCCCCGTCCTAAAGTATTCAATGAAGCTTAATTAAACTTTAATTGAAGCTAAACTTACCTAATTAGATAAAAATCCCAAATTTAAATCGCTAATTAGGCCCTAATTTGAATATTTACCATAATTAACGTATAAAACTAATATATTGTATACAATCTTACCTACAACAAAAAAACTATCAAAGAAAGAAAAAAAATAAAAACTTACAAGATCTTTGAGGAATCTTCAACCCAATGATGTGAACGACGGCGGCGACGACAGCTACGCACTGTAAACAGCAAGAAACGGCGACAGCGACGGTGGCGGCAAAATTTCCTCCCGACAGTCCCAAACTCCCCCCTACCCCTCCTCCACCTCCCCTTAAGAGGGGAGTTCACGTTGGGTTTCGCCCGAAACACTTAAAATATTATTTTTTTGTTTCAGACCTGCTACAGTGAGCAGGTCCGATTTCGGATCGCTCCGGTCCAAAACCGATACGTTTCGGCCGAAACGTATCAGTTTTGGCCGAAACTGCCATCCATGGAGGCAAGGCGTTAGCTGCTCGCCTCGCCGTGGCCAGGTTTGCCTCATGGCCAGGTTTGCCTCAGCAAACGCCTCACGATTGCCTCTCCCGCCTCAGCCACCTCGACACTCTCGAGCTGCCTCGGCCGCCTCAACACTCCCGGGCCACCTTCCCCACCTCGACCCATTTGCCCCAACGCCATTTTGCCATTTTCGCCGTCTTGGCCCAGAACTATTGCAAGCGGATGCAAGTATCTGGTCTCTAAGACCCGCTTCGCCTTTGCCTTTCGGATCCGGGGTTTAAAACCCATGTTCTCCCTTTTGATCCCCCCTCCTCGATCATCCCTCTCCCTCCCTTCTTCCTTCGAAACCCTAGCGTCCAGGCGAGCGGCAGCGAGCGGCCAGCGCTAAGCGGACGACGACAATCGGCCTCTGGCGAGCAACGGTGAGTGGTAGCGCTAAGCAGCGGCGAGTGACAACACGAGGGTCGGCCTTCGACAAGTGTCCCTCTCTCTCTCTCTCTCTCTCTCTCTCTCTCTCGCATGTGTAGTAACCCTCCTCACCCCTCTCTCTCTCTCTTGCATGCACCTCTCTGTCTCCCTCTCTCTCTCTTGCATGCACACACTGTGTCACTCTCTCTCCCACTGTCTTATTCTCTCTCACTCTCTCACACAGGGGCCGAACCCTCAATAAAATTAACGACCATTGACAATAAAATTAACGATATTTTTTTGATTTGGTATCTACTTAAGATTAGTTATATTTACACATATAATTTAGTTTTTTAATTATATATATTTATTTAATAAAATCTCGTGTCAAACGCCTAGGCGATGGCCTAGGCGTTTGAGACGTGAGGCGACCCCCTGGTCGCCCCGGTCGCCTCATGCCTTAAGACTACGTAGAAAAGGATAAGACTCACTTTTGAAACTTTAGATCAATGTGAATGGCACTAATCTTCGGACTTCCAATTATTAACTGTAATCACATCCTCTAATTCTTCCTGCCAAAAATTTCTTTTCTAACTGCCATTTCCATCCTCCATTGCATACCCTTCCAAATGTTTCTGATTGCATGTTATAAGATATATATATATATATAACTATAAATAAGCTTATCTATATATATAGCTATAAGTTTTATTTGTTATGTTTTTATTTCACAAAAGTTCATCAAATATTGTACTTCACAATTTTATGAACATCCAACTCCGATTATCTTTTGTACACCTTTCCAAATATTATAAGCTTTATATGCCATTTCCATTTGTATTCCACATATTATGAACATACAATTTTATGGCATTTCCATCCTCCAGTGCATACCCTTCCAAATGTTTCTGATTGCATGCTATAAGATTTATATATATAGCTACAAATTTTATTTATTATATTTTAATTTCACAAAAGCTCATCAAATAATGTACTTCACAATTTTATGAACATTTAATTCCGATTATTTTGTCAGAAAAGAGCTAAGAAACTAGAACTTTGAGTTCCATTTAAATTCCACAATCCGTCTGCCACATACTCTTTTCCATACTGTGTATGCTATTGGAGAAAGAAAGGGTCAGGATCAGCCTCAAGCTTGAATCCTGAAAACCAATTGGATAGACCATCCCGGTCCAATCATAGATGCTGACCCTAATCCTGGGATGGGAAAAATGAGAAAATCTTAAAAATAGAAAATACATCCTAAAAGTAAAACTACACAAATGAGCATGAAAAGCATAGATGTAAAGGGGTTGAAGATTTACCTTTATTGCGTTCTTACATTATATTCACTATATACATACTGTACAATTCATCACATATAATATGCATACAATTGCTGACATTCCATAAGCATGTTAACATAAATGATTATAACAGGTGTACAACTAGGGATCACTGGCAATTGGTAAGACCCTCATATGGGTTGTTAGGATGATGTACCCAGGTATAAGTGATAATCAGAATATCCCCTTAAGTAGCTTCATACATTTGAATATTGTGGAGAGGTACAGTATCCACTTGGATAGGCATATCCTTCAAAATGAGCTTTAGATGACATCTAAACACTTGGGTTGGAATGATTACTCTGCCATCACCCTTTCCCTTTTAATTGCTCTTCTTGCATACTCTTCCTCCTCTGGAACCAGTCACACTGATAATGAATGGAGCTTGGAACGTAGCTTGGGTTGTTTTCATGTGATTTAGCATCTTGTTGAACTAGCTCCTTGCCTTTCATCCTACAATTGCTTGGAGTAGATTCCTTTGCCTATGTGCTGCCTTGGTCCTCGTCTTGCATTACATGTGTGGGATGTTGATCTTGGTAAAAGAAATGGAAGTTCAAAGGAAGTGGATTTGGAACAATGTGAGGTTAGATAGACAACATTGTCAATGGGTTTCTGTATCTCTTCATCTTCTTCCACAGTGTTCAAATCTGCAATATATAGATGATCCATTGATGTCTTCTTCAAGGCAGCCTTCCTTTTATGGGATGTCACCTTCATTGTCCTCTGGCACTTGTGAGCTAGGAGTTGAAATTCTAAAGGTAGTGGAACATCATCCAACTCTCCTTCAAACCACTGCTGATCACTTGGGTTGAATTTTGGTGGAACAAATGCCCTTGCAACCAAGGATTGCGGACTCAGATCAGCTCCCTAGATCGGGTATGGCTGTTCCCAATTGGATCAGCCAGATTGGCCACTTCACATGAACGGATCCTGGATCAGTCTGATTAAAAATTAACAAAAATTCAACAAAAATAAAAAAAATAGAAATTTCTAGACATGTAGTTAGGGCCCATTTAGGTTGGAATTATTAGGGAATTCCAATGATTGGAATCCCCTGCATAATCTCATCCCAACCAAATGACCCAAAGTAGTCTCGGCTTTTGTGTTGAGTGGATTTTTTAAAACGGAGAGAGAAAGACACAAAAGGAGAGGTGTTAAGTAATCTACAAAAGCTCCTCTCATGGAACTTCGGGGTGGATTTCGAGGTCCAAAATCTCTGACACTGACATTTGTCCTATGCAGGGTTTTTTCAAAAAAATCCACCTGAACAATCCCAACCAAAGGGGCCCTTAGATGAAAAGATGATTAAAAATACTACGTATCATACACGTGCGTCATAAAGAGCTGTAAAGATGATTAAAACTCTAGTAATTAAGAGCAGTGTCGGAAGGAGTGTGTGAAGCCTAATATACCTTTGACCCGGCCTTGCATCGTGGATCAACCTTGGGCCAATTCTGTCCTTTTTTTTAACAAAAACAAAAACAAAGCGAACTGGCCTGGATCGGACTAAATTGGCTGTGGATCAGCTGATCAGGGCGACTCTGCTCAATCCGGCCCGATTCCAGCTGGATTCCATAGAACTTGGCCTGTGCCACCCAGCGCTTCCAAGTCGAATTGGCCAATCTTCTGCAATCAATTCTTGTAACCACCCATGCATTGAGTGGGACTTGTTCCTCAAATGTGGCATCCAGGTCAATGGGTTCTTCTCCGCTTCCCCTCTCCAAATTGTTACATGTCATGTACTCTCTCTCTTTCCTCTCTTCGTGCATTCTGCATGATGTGGAGATTCTTCAGCATCCGTCTCATGTCACAGTGGAAGAATATGAGGTTCTCCAGTCATGCAAACTGTAGTATATTCCTTTGCTTAGTTGAATCAGAGTAAATGTATTCCAATCAAACAAGCTGTTGACAGCAGAATCAGGCCAATTTTGAAATATAGGCACTTCCTTTACTTCGTTTCTGGTCTAGATTTCTTCTTCATGTCACTGTTGACTCGTGGAAGAGTGCAGTCAAATCTCTGTAATTGTGGGATAATCATTAATGTTTTGTTAATTTGGGATGTGGAGGAACCTCTCCTCTGCACCCTCTGGTTGTACTACCTCTCTTTGTAATAAAATTGGCGATATCAGTCAAAATAAAAAAAGAAAGCAATTCAATGGGCAGATCATCTGGGCAATTCCGGTCATCTCATCCAAAAAGTAGTTTCATCATCTCATCCAAAAAGTAGTTTCAGGATCATGTTGGCCCCCTAAAAAGGATCAGGATCAGCCAGTCAGAGCTGATCTCATCTGAATCCAATTTTTTATTTCTTGCCACCAACTTCTTAAGCCACTTTTTGATTCATCAAATATTGAATCCACAGGCAAATAATATGCATCAAGGTTAAATTCCCTTGCATGTCGACTATAGTATCCATCACCAAAGTTCACCTATTCTGAACTCAAGGTAGATGTTTGGTGTAGCCCAATAACTCCATCTCTCCCATGCTAAGAACTTCTTTCATTACACTTGTCCTCATGCTTATCCTTGTTCTTTCACATGTGTTCTCTATGATGTCCTTGTATCCAGTGAGCACGCTCTCCTCTAAAGTCTACCAGATCAATCAAGCAAATGGTTGATCATTTCTTATGGTTCATTTTACTTCCTAAGCTACATAGTTTACCATCTCTCGAGATATTTCTCTCTAGTGCTCAAGACATTGTGTTCTATCCAAGATGGCAAGTTACTTTAGAAACTCTCCCAATGTCTCCATGATCTCTTGATCTGCCAAGATCCTGCTGAGAGGTGGGATGGCAAATCTTGGTTGAGTGAGTACTGAACGGAACAAATATTGGTTGTACCAATTATAATTATATTATTTCCCCATAAACCTTGTCAATACCTGGGATCAACCTTCTAAAAAATATCTGGGATCAACCTACACTGGATGTATAGACCTAGGAATTTGAGCATTTTTTTTCAGCCAACCATCAACATTGCATCCAACTCCCCAGTGGGACTGCCACAATGCTACATGAGCTGTTTGGCTGATAAGAAAGGCCCTGCTTATAACAGAGAAACTAAGTTCTTCATTTGCAGGTCTAGTAGAGTATACCAATTCAGTCAGCTTAACTACAGCCATCATGGTTATTTCTTAAAGAAAGGGGTCCTTTCAAAGGGTTATCCTGTCTATAATTATTGGTTGCAAAAGGTACCTCATTCGTAAACTAAATTTGTGTTTCAATTGGATTTGACAAAAAATGGAAAAATAGATCTTAGGAAGTCTTAAAAGTCGAGCTTGTAATCACCGTCATGCTTTTGATGGGCCTAATTTATTGCATGTGCAACAATAAAGCACTGTAACTCTAGCATCAGAAAATGCTACTTAAACATGAAAATTTGCATTTCTTAGTGATCTGCTAGTCTGATACTTTATAGATTTCACATGCTTTTAATATGGTACAGATCCTATTCAACAACAATAATTAAAAAGACAAGTACTAAAACTGTTACCTTGATTTTCATCACGAATGAGAATATAGCAAAATCAGCAAGCGATCAAATTTCTTGTTTAATAAAAAGGAGCCAATACAAGATTCAAGATGAGTATCTAGGCAAAAGGCTTCCTACCTCGAGTGCCTTGCATACTTTGTCAACCTCATGGGCATAATTAATCTTTGGTGATGTCATTATGAGCTCGACAACACCAACACATGCTTGACAAGAAGGTTCAAAAACTGGCAATGCCAAGGTTCCCCGAACATTATAATTGAGTGCATGAGTAAGACGTGGATACTCCTTGCTGCTATAATACTGCACATCAGGTGTCCATTCTGGCAATTTCTTACAGAATACTCGACCAGGAAGACCCAAATCTCCATCACAATTCCCATCAGCTGAAAACAGGTACATCAGAGACACCGTCCTGTACTGGAAGAGCGAAGTACTATGTGGATCTAGGACGAAAGGCTGCCCCGAAGTTGTAAGCACATATCTATCCCCATTCTTCACGGGTGCCCACACTTGGACCAGTACATGTTGGTCTGTCGATTCCTTGAACTGTCGAAGTGCCTGTGTCATCTTCTCTTTGATAACGCAGGAAACAACAGGTGTATCCTCCGCTGCGGCCGTGGGAAGAGGCCTAGCTTTTCTACCATCGCCCAGAAGAACATCATCTGCTGCGCCAGAAGTACCTGGATCTACAGGGTTGTAAAAAAGCATTTGAGATCGGAGGTCAACGAAAGAAGCAATGGAAGAAAGAATTCATCCCACTGGAAGAACTGAGTTTTGCTGAAGTATCTTATCAGAGCTAAAAGGAAAACCAAAATAACGGTCGCTGGAGAATTTAGCCCACTCCGATAACTACGAATCCCAACCACGAACAAGAGAAAGTAGAGGAGAAACACGCAAAAAGAGGATGGACATATGCACGATTCACCAACGAACGAACAGATCAGGCCAACAAAATTACACCATCACCACCAACTAGCTCCTCATGAGTGGTCAACTTCTCAGTATGACGACACTTCAGCACTCCAGCTACGAGGAGCCATGGCCAACTCAGAAACGGAAATCGGAAGCTTCGCAGCAATCAAAGATATTAACTAAACCAACAAAAAACCGGTAAACAGTAACCTAGCAGCTACCAGAAACGACCATTGCCCCCGTCGACAAAGAAGTCAGATTACCAAATCACAAGAAAATGATCCAGCACGCACCGGGGGCGAACTTGGAGAACTCAGACAGCATGTCCGGCAGCTCGGCGGCCCTCCCGTCGAACAGGCAGAGCGGCGACGGCGGGGGAGGAACTGCGAGAGCTGGCTCATCATCTGCGGCGCGGACGGGGAGGAGGAGGCGGAGAGGAAGAAGCCAGGCGGGGGGGACCTGGAGAGGAAGGCGGCGGGGTCGAACGGCCAGGCGGCGTCGAGGTCGAGGTCCAGATCCATGAGCTCCCGGCCGATCTGCGATGGCGGCGGGGCCCGCGGCGGCTCGTCGTCGGGCTTCTCCTCCTCGGCGTCCGGCATGGTGGTGGGTCGCGCGAGGGGGGGCGGGGGCCAGTGGGGGCAGCCGCAGCAGCAGCAGCAAGGGGGAGAAGTGGATGCGATTCCATCGGAAAGGGGGGAATCTGGTGGGTTTTGTTGTGGCCTCGTTTTTTTTAGAGAAGTCTAGTGGCGATCCAAACTGGGGGTGGCCGGATGGGATAAATCATATAATGCAGTAAATAATTGGCGAGCTGACAAAAGTTACCGCACCCGCGTACTCTCACCGCGAAGGCCACCGCGGACGCCAGCAGGGGCGGGCCCGGCGAGGTACGAGGAGGTGGCGATTGGGTGACACGAGGGCGGGGGGGCGGAGGATCGTACCGGGCGGTGGGCGTTTTGCGCCCAGTTGAGGCCTTCCCGGGAGGCGCCACAGGTTGCCACTGTTGGGGAAGATCTGTACACTTTGTGGGCCCGCGCTTTTTTAATTACAATTTTTTTTTGTCTCGCTTCGGAGACGAGCACCGGAGCACGTTGTTGACCGTGCATATCTGCACATCACCTGATACGGAATTCTTCCATTTTTTTTTGCCTTCTTTTCACCGACATGGGGGAGCCGGCGAGTTGGTGGGTGGCGCCGCGATGAGGTGAGCGCGATGGGTGAGCATATCGTCTCGTTGGTGGGTTCCGCGGGCGGAGTGGGGGAGGCGGAAAAAAAATACATTGCAGGTTAGCCGTTGGTAGGGAAAATTAATCATCACCCCCATCAGAGGAGGGAAATTATTTTTTGACCCCTATCAGATATCATTCAACCTGCACCCTCTCTTTTGACGTGAGACTGTGAGAGTTGAGATTTTATTTTTTATATTCCGTTAAAGACATTTGGAAATGACAAAACTACTCTCTCTCAAGTCTCAATGTGCTCTCTCTCTCTCTCTACCAAGATTTGTTGAATCAATTCGATACGATACGTATCAGATCAACCAGTCACAGACTGATATCAGTCACGTATTAGTACGACCGGTCTGTACTACATAATCGATACATAACTTATATTTTTTAAATATTATATATATTATTTTATATAAAATATGATTTTATAAATAGTTTAGTTAAGATTATTCTTTTAGAAGATTAGGACTTAAGTTCAAAACATATTAGTGATATTATTTTCTTTTTTTTCATTATTCTTTAGATAAATTTGTGAGATTTAAACCATTTACGTCACACACAACTAACATACCTACTGGGGAGGGTAAAATTGACTCGACCCATGTAGAGCCCATCTGTCGCAAACCCAACTCGACTGGCGTCGCATCAAGTAGGCCTCGACTGACGTGGCCCATTACACGTGGCCTAAGACGATAGTCCTAGGATTCGACAACAAGAAGGGCCTTAGTCCAGGCGGAATGACCGCCGGATAAGTCTCCGGCGACCGACCGTTATCCCCCACGACTCTGGCCTCGACTCCGCCAAGGGCGAGCACGTCCCACGGGCGCCGTGAGACTCGCCCAGAAATCGACCGACTCCGAGATAATCGCCCCTCAACAGGAAACTCTCGCCGCGATCGCGGGGTGCGTTATCCCACGACTTACTCCCCTCCCTCTTAAGAGATCGGCCACCTCCACCAAGATAACCCCCTATAAAAGGGACCTCGACTAAGGACAACCCACGGTGGATTTCCTGCTAAGAGCTACACACAGAGAACATAGCTACCCGTCTGGCTACTGCAAAGAGGGGCCACGACTATCTACTACCTAAGAGAGGACTCCTTCTGAGCGATCATATCGTCCGGCGAGCACTCGTCGAGTGATCACTGGTCTGGCAAGCATTCGCACAGAAGCCCTACAGCTCTCTCATGCCTCCTACGGCGACCTCCATCACTCTCCCTATCTCTAACTCTTCTTTGTTAATTAATTAATCCCTTGTTTACTTAAGCATCGGAGGGTTGTCCCCTGGGAGTAACGCCTAGGACTCCTTCTGACGCTCTACCTTCTGGTGTTTGCAGGCTTCCACGGGTGTCGGACGATCTTTCACAACAAATAAATAGAAATATGCGATACGTGACATAGGAACTAGATTCCTGCCGCTACACCTACTAACCACTAAATCGCACATAATATTTTATTATATTTTATAATAGTATATATTTATTAAATATAATTTTAATCTTGACACTTTACGATACGCAGCGATATGATACCGTATTGTATCGTATCGGTAAAAAATCGGTACGGTCGATACGATCGGGCCGATAAACTTTGCTCACTACCCCCTATCTTTATCTCTCTACGATCTCTCTCTATATATACATTTGATCTGTCGTGAACTAGAGAAAGAAAGTAGATAGGGAAGTAGAGAGAGAAAGTGGACTGATGTTAAACTAAATTGCTCTCTATATCTAATAAAGATATTTACGTCTCTAACTTTATCCTTACTGCCCTTGTCATAGGAATTACGTATGACAAACAAAACAAAGATAAAAAGATTGAATACAGTGGATAAGTACGATGCTAGAGCCCAGTGGAGAATGGAGATCCTTCCGTCGAGGTCACAGCACAAAGGGGACCCACATAGTGGAGATCCGATGTTCACCGCATGCCCCGACGAAGGAGAGAGAGAGAGAGAGAGAGAGAGAGAGAGAGAGAGAGAGAGAGAGAGAGAGATATATATATATATATATATATATATATATATATATTGGTGATTTTTCAAATATCTTTGATGGGATGCCACTCGAAGGATTAGGAAATATAAGTCTATCAACAAAGTAGGAGGCACACGTTGGATGATATATTGACAGTGACCGGGAAATAATCTTTACTCTCTAACCAGAGGTGTTAATTAATTTTTTTAAAAAATATAAAATTATCATTTATATATTTTTATTTACACATATAGTATCAAAAATGTTGATAATATCGGAATGATTACGAAATAGTTTTTTTCTTGGTAGGTCGAAGTGGTTCTTCTATGTATAGATCTTCGAATGGGCTTCTTACATGTAAAGAATTGTGCGAAGAAATCATCTTAGTAGTATTTTTGTCATTTTTAATATTCTTAACGATATACATGTGAACAAAATGTGGGAGCGATAAATTTATAAGCTTTACTTTAACAGATATATATGTAATATTCAGATGATATTTTTTAAAAATTCCAACGTCCATAATTTACATTCTAGATATTAGCCCTTTGAATCTTGATATTTCTCTGTATTTTTTTTATAATTGTATATTATTATCTTAGCAAAGAGATCTTCGCAAAAAATTTGAAAGTCATATTCTTAATTTATCTAGAGCGTCCGTCAAAACACTTGGGATCAAGATTTGTTTCGCGATGGACATGACTTGTACTCGATCACGAGAGATCCAAGTCACAATCAAGTTTGTACCAACTCGATATGTTACGAATTATTTAAATAATAATATGACATTTAAATTAATTTAAAATTCTTAAAAAATAAAAATTATAATAATAATGTAGTGATATAACATTGGTCATAGATCTTGCATTTCATAGATAGATGAAGAGCTTTAACTTATATTCTCTAGTTTATTGATTATTTAATAATGAAATAATATTTAAAATTTAGTTGAAATTTGAAAATAAAAAATAGATTAAACAATTATACATACTTTAGATCGATGAAACGGTAATTTTACAAGTTAAAATTGGATAAGCAATCCAAATTATGTTGAGAAAGTTTAAATTTTACAAAAAAAAATAAGAAAAATTCTCAAACATGTAACTCTATTAACTCGGGTCCACTATTAATAGGTCAGGGAGGTTCCAACTTCCAAGTCGTTTCGTGTCCTTGCGATGGTAATGGAATTATGGATAAACATAAAAATAAATTTCTAAATATTTTAATTTACAGGGTTGATTTCCAAAGTACATAAATAAAAATTTTAAAAAAAGACCCTCCCTATCGGTGGGGCACCGGGAGCGACCAATCCGGGAAGGCCACGGTGTCCCCAGTTTGTTCGTAACAATTGTCCGATGTCGGGGGTTGCAAGTGGCAGAAGGATAGTCGTTCTTTATTACTAATCATCTATCCAAATATGAAGTCAATGATAATTGTGGGGATTTAAAATTTTGTCCTTTTCGTTGAAGAAAAGACGAGGAAAAAAAATCTCTATCAAATCAATCCATTTTTAAGTAAAAATGTAGATCGACAATTCGACGAGAATATGACTTGTTATTGAGTTTTTACTCTAGTGTAAGGTTTGTCGTCTCGATCTTATCGACAGTATCAATTTTATATTAATATGGTATAATATGACATCGTATCGACTCATAACGTAATGTCTCAATATCAAAAATTATTTAATAAATATATAGTATTATAAAATATAAAAATATATTATATGTTATTTAATGGTTAATAGTTATATTAATTATGTGTGAGATAAATAGTTCAAATCTCACAGATGTCACGTGTTTTTTGACTTATTTTTTTTAAAAAAAATAAAAAATTTAATGTCACTAGTGTGTTTTACAGTCAAATCCTAACTTTCTAAATGAAGACTCTTAATTAAACTATTTATAAAATTATATTTAATATAAAATAATGTATATGATATTTAAAAAATATACATTACGTATCGATAGCGTACCACAGATCGGTCGTACCGATCTGTGACAGGTATGGTCCGATATAGATGGTACGCCCAGTACTCGATCGATTCGACAAACTTTTGTTAAAGGTAAGATTAGTCGGTGTCCTTTCTTTGGTCAATGTACGACCGATCTGTGACTGATACGGTCCGATATGGGTGATATATCCCGTACCCGACCGATTTGACAAACCTTGATTAATGATAAGATTAGTCGGTGTCCTTTATTTGGCTTGTCGTGAGTTATATCTGCAATAAGCCTGTTAAGATAAGATTGTCTCCGTATTAACACAACAAAAAGTAGATAATGTTTTCAGTCATGGGTTTTTATTTTTTTTTCAGCTACAAAGTGGTCATTAATCATACACCCCAAAAAAAGGATCGTACGTGCATCTAATTCAGATATTTTTCGAGGATAAATACACAATGATAAAAAATATCTAATAAATTAAAAAATAGATATTACTCCAAGATTGTTCTTGATGATCAGGCAAGTGGGTTTGACTCTCTTTGTTTTTTCCAAGTGTGAAATTGACGGCGGATTAGTTTTAGCAGTGGTCAAACGGATTGGAGATCTCTATCTCTGAAAGAGACGGCTGGATCGAGACGGTTATCTTTTTTTAATATATATATATATATTATAATTATAGATCAAGTTAGATGAACAAATTGGATGAACGATTTGACTATCAGAGTTACCGTCTGGGTAATAAAAAAGTAAGGACCGTGTCAGGGTTAATATCTCATGACATCGACCAAGATGAGATTCATATCTGGTCAATTAGCAACATTTGATGGTTGAGTCGACTCATCCACAATCCGATCGCTTCGGTCGATTTCTCCGTGTTAGAGCGAAAATCTTCTACGATCACGGTCCGTGGATGGATTGGACTCGCTCGATTGATCGGCGTTTGGCAGTGTTGTCATTGCCACCTATATATGTCAGTCTCAGTGATCTGAGATCGGTGGATGATACGAAGGGAAATCAGGGAGGGGGTCGAAAGTTCGAATCTTGGCACCCGAGATTAGGTTTAAGGGCGGGATCGAACCTGCATCCTTTCTCAAAGGAAGGAGAAAGGATAAACCACCACGGCACAACCGCGAGCTAGTGCATTAAAAGGTCCATGATTTGACATCTTCTTTGGTTATCTAAATTTAAATCGAAGAATTAGTGATGTGACGGTGGTGACGAGGATAGACGACGAAGATAGACGGTGATAGTTGTAGAGGTGGAATTGTGATTCTTAGATCTCGTATCACACTTTTAAATTTATTTGTTGGGGAAGGATCGTCCGATCACCTGTGAAGGCCTACAATCACCAGGAAAACGGCGTCAGTGGGAGTCCCGAGCTCTATCCCAAGAGACAACCCTGCGATACTTAAGTCAGGATCTTGGAAGAGAAATACTAAGGAGAGATAGAGGAGAACAAGAGAGATGAAAGTCGATTAAACAAGTCTGGATGGACAGTCGATCTTCTGCTGGAGTGCTCGCCGTATCCAGTGAACGCTCAGAGAGTGCTCGTTGAGCGGTGAGGATGCTCGGAATACGGCCGGAGCCTCGAGGTCTTGGAGTCGGAGACTCCCTTGCCATGTCCGTAGATCTATATTTCTGTGTCTTCTCTGTATATGTCCATCTCCATGTGCGGCTAGCAAGGGATCCCTTTATAGGGGTTGTCCTGACGGTGGAGGCCTGTCCCTTAGCAGGGAAGGGCGTAAGTCGTGGGGTAACGTCTCTCTGTGATAGTGGGGAGTTTCCCGTTGAAGGTCCGTTCCTCCGGAGTCAGACGGTTCTCTGGCAAGTCTTATGGCGGCTGTACGGCGTGCTCACCTTTAACGGAGTTGAGGCCGACATCGTGAGGGGTAATGTTCGATCGTCGGAGGATCATTCGACGTCCGTTGCGTCTGGGCCGATGCCCTTTGCGAGTTGGCAAATCCAAGGACTATCCGTCCTGAGTTATCCGTTGTAAGTCGCGATTGTCAGGGATCCGTTGTACGTGTTATAGATCTTCGGTCGAAACGAAACTGACATAACAGATCTTATATATGTCGAGCTAATTTTACCCTCCTCCTCGATAGTAGAGGAACAACGACAATGTTCGAGATTACGAATATGCTCACTTCAAAAAGACTAGTCATTTACCGAGTCCAATCCATTTACGGAGGTGAAAGAAAATCCCCATTTCTTACCGTTGTTATCTTCTTCCAAACCAGACGTCTCTAGTTGGTCCACACACAGGGCGAGCCCCCACATGGTCCAGTGGTCCACCCTCACCGCCATCCGGCCGCGCCTACTCGCCCTGCTGGCTGCTGCGGCTCGAGCGTTATCCGCGCGGGCCACCGCATGGTCCGTCGTGAGTAGGACGACAAAATGGAATCAAAAGGACAGCTCGATCAAATCAACGTGAAGATACGAACATTATGGATATATAGATGGCGGGGTACATGTTATTAGAGACAAATTAAACCGAGATGTAGCCGCATTGGCACGTGTGTGCTCGGTACATCGCACTTTTGCATAAAGTGGCGATGCGCCGATTATGGAAAAGAAAGGACCCGATTATGGAAAAAGCACACTTTGCCGGATCGGCGATCCCTACCGACTTTGGAGCTGGCCTGATTTGGGTCTACTCGATCGAATCTCATGTTTGGGGTTATTTTTTAAAAATTTTTGTAAAAGAAAATTAAAAGTTTTTCTAATGTTTGAGCTATGTATCTTATTATATTTTAACCTGTAGAACTATTATTTCATCAATCTAAAGTATACTCGAATTATTTTAATATATTTGTATGTTAATTAGTGTTTAATATTTGACATGATTACTTAAATAATTAATAAATTAAAAACTCTAAAAAATAGAATTTTATGTTCTCCATCCATGAAATGTAAGATTCATGACTAATGTTATATCATTATATGTCTATTATAATTCGAAATGGAGCCACTTCTTTTTTTCAAAAAATAATAAAAACAGTAAGAATCAGCCGACCATAGTCCGAAATTTAATCTTTTTCTTCAACTTAAGTTACATAACTGGGTTGAAAGTTATGAAAAATCCAAGAATATCAGATTTGAAAGCACACCATCGTCGGCTCCCAGTGTTCATGCTAGGTCTGTCAATGCCAACAACTGCAACCGGAGCTGGTCCAGCTCCACTCCCGCAAGGCAGATATATACAAACGCTCTCCAATCAGGTACGTATCCACCCAACCAAGCTTCTTAGGCCTTTAACTCCGATTCTTATCTGTTAGACTACCATTATAAAAGCATGTTAACATCTCATATTACAAAAATAGTATATGGACTTGATGGGCCGCACCCAACAACTCTTGTGCCTGTTTCAATAAACTAGACCGAGATCCAGCAAGCTGGATCTACAGCTGTTCCCCACACACCACACCCATACTTGATAGAGCCACCCCTCCAAATAAAAAAAAAAAGGGACCCACCAAAATTAAAAAACATGCATAAACGCTTACAAAAATGACCACCAAAGTAAAGAGACAAGCTCTAATGATTAGCATCACATAGCATGTATGTTTTGGGGTCAAATAGATGCCCAACAAGAAGCATCATCCGAAGTCCAAGAAGAAAAAAAAATTGTGGTCAATCCCAGAGCAACGAGGTGCCTCAGAAAACTATTATAGACACCCCCATAGCGAAGCATCCGATCGCCACCCAGGGGCTCAGACGTTCACCTGATCATGAAACAAAAAAGAACGTTGGCAATCCAAAAGAACACAATCGATGCAATCATGTGTTGAAGAAATTCTAAGGTCGTGACTCTGTATGTCGGATAAAAGAGAGAACCAAGGATCTATAACGTTAAGGCAAGTGTTAACAAGCCAAATGCATCCTATGATTAGAGCACGTTTTGCCTGTGAAAGCAACTTATATGATCCAAGGTACGGTTCTATCGCTGAATTTGAAAATTTGAGTAAATAAAAGCACTGGGAGTTTCTGCAAGAAAACATGCAATTGAAGGGATTAAAATATTGTGGGGGAAGAGCATTATAACAGTGGGAAACGACCAACAAATAGCCTTACTTAGAATTCAATTACACTGCCACCCCTTTATAAGCATAATTGTGTTATACCCTTTCTTACATCTGCAAATGCGCAGAAATATTCCTCAAGGTAAGTGTGGTTACTTCCCAGTATAATATTCAAATGATAACAATCCCAACAAACATATATGGAGAGCCGAGGTTAATCGACCAAATTACTCACATATCGGCAAAAGAAGTGAAAGTGCCCTTCTAAATGCCAAATGATTTTGTCATCTGACAGTGGCCCCTTCTGTAAAATAAGAGGAAGTGTTGCCAATGTTGAAGATTTTTTTTTATATTAAAAATCATGTTAAACCGCAGGTTTAGCAAATGCCTGGTCATGATGAGGGCAAATGCATATTTTTGGTCTAAAATTCTCAAGTAGTGCATCCTCATAATTAACACCAAAAAACAGTTCACAAGAAAGACCGTCATGTACATAATTCCCTGGGAAAGTATGCACCAAAGCATATCACTTGAGACGTTTACTCATGTAAGATGTACTGTTGTAGAGTAAATAATCTCAGGAAGTGTACCTATTCTAGCCGCCTTCCAGAAGAAACCACGAAACCTGACAACAAGAAATACAACATTTAGAGGAGTGCAACTTCTATCTAGACTCCAACTAAAAAAAAAATCCAATGATAGTGGCATAGAAAAATCAATCATTATTAAAATTATCATTCATGAATCACCGCCGACGTATTGGAGAGAACATGCTCAACTGAATAGAAATCGACCACTAAAACCAGTGGAAAAATCAATTATAAGGATGGACAAAGAATGTCACCTTGTAGAAAATATATTCAGCAATAGAAAAAAAACATTCTCCAGACCTTGGAGACCTATGAACCATGGCCTTCTGTCCTTTTCAAATAAAATCTTCAAAAATAATAGAGATTTTTTCATGAAAACCATTGTCAGAGGTGAATTTGCAAAAAAACCATCCCTATAAATGCATTAGCAGGCATATCAGTGGGTTAATTCGAATAGTGCATAAATGCCATTTAAGTGTGATTTTTTTACAAGTTTTAGCAAAAAGAAGTGATATGTCTACAAATAAATATGACATTTTTGCACAATTCAAATTCACACATTGATATGTCTGCTAATACATTTGCAGAAATATTTTTTTTATAAATTCACATTTAACAATGATTTTCATGCAAAAAATTCAAAATAATATTATTAATAGCATGACATCATGCGGACTTCCCCAAGTATCACCACATCACCGTAAGCCAGAAAAAATGAATGATAAACAGCAGAGGTGGCAAATTTCAGTGTGTCGAACACATCAATTGTTAAAAACCCAAGATGTGTGCACATTAGGATCTAGTGTTCAATATGAATACAAAGATAACTTCACAAACATCTTATGTTCACATGTTCTAGTGGTTTAATTGGAAAAAGAATTTTAGGGAATGTAGTTAACCAGATGCATTGACAGAATAATAATATGTTAAAACTGGAGAGTGTATTACATGAAATATCCAGGTATTCAAGTCTTTACTATCAAGTGTCCAACATGGCAAACAAACCTAGAAATTGTCCGATAGGGCTGTAAATGGGCCGGAATCGAATGTGAATCAACAGATTCCGATTCCGATAAGGAAATCAAGGTTCTGATTCCGATAAAATCGGAACATCCTGTTTTCGATTTTGTCAGATTCCAATTTCGATACCGAAAAAAGAACCGTTTTCGTTAAGTATCTGAATATTAGCTCTCTTGAAAATCTTACATTTAAAATTATATTTTATATATTGTTCAAACTTCAAACTCTCTTTAAAAAGTAAAATATCACAACCGTCTAATAAACACCTTCTAAACTTGTCAGAATATTAGAAACTAGCTTTAAACTAAAAAAATACACTTTTAAAAATGATTTAATAATAAAAATACTAGCAGAATCATGAATCGGAAATAGCATGTAGCTTCCGATTCCGATATCTTATCAGAGTATCCGATTTCAATAGCTTATCGGTGACATTTTTATGTTCCGAATCCTATGAAAAAATAATCACAATTGGGTCGGAATTTCAGATTTTCGGGTTCCATTTGCAGCCCTCGTGTTCAGGCAACACTAGCTACTCTAAATTCATTATCATCATTTGGAAGAACCTGCCAGTCTTACAACATCCTCTAATAGAACTCCTGTTTATAAGCTCATTATGAGGTCCCCTTGGCTCAAGCACTGAAGAGTTCTCAAGGGAAAAGGCACTAAGCCCTGAATCCTGTGTGAGACGATATGCATTGAACATTGACATTTACAATAGACATATGCCTCAAACTTTTACATGACCTTTTGTACAACTTCATAGCTTTTAAAAAAATATGCAGAAACAATAAGATGGAATTTACTACAAAACAATTTTTGGAAAAAAAATCATGTTCTGAACTGTATATATAAGACTAAGGACTCCAAACATAGTGAGAGTTCTCTTACATCAGTAATCTCTCTCTCCCTCAACCACAGACAGAAAGTCACATACTTTGAGTTCTTTGCCATCACACGAGCAAGACTAGAAAAAACACACACAAAAATCAAAGAAAAGAAAAGAAAACTTTCAAGGCCGAAGATCAGTAAACAATCTTCAGTCAGTGAGAAGCTTTTCTCTTTTTTGGGTAACAAGGTAAATCCTAGTGCACCAAGAACAACAAGGGTATGTCAGGAACTGCCTTATAAAATGCACACTGGCCAGAAACATGAGGCTTCAGACACCAATTGCTGGAGAGCAAAAATAGGACTGGAGCCAATCGGCCTATGCTCCAGGACTTAAAGGAGCATCCGTCGCAGATAGGTTCCAAAAGCAATGATACCGGTCAGAGTAAATACCAAGATATGGGCAATAACATCATGTCACATGCTTAAAAGTTACTTAAAGCATGCCCAATATTAACAAGAATCGCGCCATTTACTAAGACACCAATTCTCCTTACCACTTTCCCTGTGGGCAATGATTACATTCATCGAAAAGCAAATATTTATTGAGGTGGTCAAATATAACGAGATAACAATCTTCTGAACTAAAATGCCACTCCTTCCACTACCTTGCAGGTTAACATTCTTGGTTCTTTAAACTTATTCTATATGGATTGGGAACTTTTAACATGAGATCATCACAAATGTCCACCACTTCATAGTAGTTCCTCCAACAACCATCTAAGTTTGAAAAGAGGAAACCAAGAATCAACAAAGTAACAGTGTAACACTAACATGAATGGCTTGCTCTCATTTAAGCTTACAAAGAAAGTGCCACTAGACTCTGATATTGACACCAACATATACTCAGTTCACAATCTTGTGAAGGCCTCTGGCAAGGAGCTGGCTCACACCTACTCCAGCAGCATGTTTCCTCATTTGACTCTAAAGCTATGAGTGAAACAGTGATCCTCAACTGCATGAAACATGAAATATCTTTTTTTGACGCTTCAACAGATGGACCTGGCAGTGTTTCAAAACAATCAAATTATGCCATTTCTTTCCTTCTACACAATAGCCACAACTAACACCTCTTTCCCATAATTTGGAAACAGTCACTGCACCAGGGAACTTAATATAAAGTACACATGGAGTCCAAAATAGAAGAATCAATCAACACACACACACACAGCACTTCTCCAGTACATGCATCGGCATCTCATAAGCAAGGACAGATTACTCTTGTTCCAAAAAAAATGGAGATAATCTGCTCCTGTTCCTATTACCAGATGACTTTAGATCATTAGTTGAGGACCCCGAGTGGGTCGAATGGTGAAGGACCTTGCCTCATGGTAGCGAGGTCTTGAGTTCGACTCTTTTGGGTGGGGGGGGGCTACCTGGCTCAAATTTAATCCTCGAAGGATGTGAGCCTGAGTTTGCTAACCTTGCTAGGTTCCCCGTCATCAAAAAGAAAAAAAAAAGACT
Organism: Amorphophallus konjac; assembly: GCA_022559845.1. NCBI lineage: Eukaryota > Viridiplantae > Streptophyta > Magnoliopsida > Alismatales > Araceae > Amorphophallus > Amorphophallus konjac. The sequence continues at coordinate 477,086,839 of CM040118.1, forward strand.
TTAGATCATAAGTTGTAGATTCTGGCCTTACTCATTTCAACATTCCTAGCATCCAAGCTCATGGTGAAGGAGAGTGGAATACTGAAAATACTTTTCTGAGCAGTTTCAGATGGACATTAGGTCAGCAAATGCTCCTCAATTTTATCCACATGCAATTCCCTTGACCTCCCTTCAGTTCAAAATTCTTTATGAAATGCCATATATTTCTTTCTTTTCTATCCCTGAAAAGTTTCAGGGAAGTAATTGTTCAGACGCACCTTCGTATGTTTGTCATGATGTGAAACTGATCAACTGAGATTCTATTCAAAGGACTCAATGAAAATTATAAACCATCGTCCCATCCCCTCATATCACCACTATTTTATTCACCTTCTACTGACTTGATAGTCACAAGTTTCTATCCATTCTGCTCCTAAAACAAGCTAGATAAGCAACTCAATTTTAAGGTAAGAAATGAGAAAGGTTCACATTAACAAAAAGACCCAACTGGTCAAAACAAATGTGCAATTCCACAAGAAGGAATTATCATCATAAACAGTCACCCACATCCCACATTCTCCGGAATGAGTATGCCATTTGCAAGGTTCTATACCAATCTTACATTAAAAAAAAAGAGCAGCTGTACAGCCATCTAAATCTGAAAAACCCTGACAACTTGACCTCCTAGGATTTGCTCATGTTTTCCTGTAGCTTTGCTCCATGTGTTCACATTCATGGCTCACAAGCATACTTTTACAAACACAGTAAATGACTCCACCTGGAAATTCATGTGAGCAAAGATATTCTTTTTCACATCCATCTACTCTTCATCAGTTCTTTATGAAGATCTACCAGAAAGCCTCATTACCCATTCTCACTTTATATGCTACTGTTATTAAATAAAGAAAAAAAAGTTACGTGGAGAACAACTCAATACTTTTCGGAAGATCCTAGATGAATTTTTGAAAGTGAGAAGATCCTAGATGAATTAAGAAGCTTCTACCTTAGCTAAAGATGAACTATTTGTTTTTGGATCAAATGGTGCATCAGCAACCGCCATAAGCAGATTGTGGTGAGATTATTGAACAAATGCTGACTACAATGGTCAACAATGGGAGGTGATATGTTTGATGCCAAACAACAATTTGGTGCTGGTTGATTTCAGAAATAAGCCGGATTCTCTTCTGCAAAGTGATATCTGTGCACCCCTCTTTGTTCTTCTTATTAATTGCAATACCATCAACTTCAATGCTCCACCATCTACTGATTGCCAAAAGGTGAACATGTAGCAAACTTAAAAAATACCATTTATTAACCTATATTACTTCCAAAACAGAAATTGAAAATAGATGCTCTTATAAACAACCAGCCAAATTTTTTTCTTGGTTTTCAATGCATGGTTGTAAGCAGCTGGTTTTGCAAGAATTTTGGCTCCTTCCATGTTGTAGATGGCGTACTGGTGTGATCTCATCCTTTTTTTTGTTTTGAAAGTCGGTAGTACCACTGTGTGTATTAAATGAAAAGGAAGGTGTACAAGTATAAACAAAAAGCTCCCAAAAAGAGACCCTGTACAAAAAGCCACACCAAGACGATGTGGGGCCCAAAACAAAAAGAGTTGAGTTGAGGGCATTCATATTACAAAGCACCTCCGCCCATTCCCTCACTCTAGTATAAATGAAAGAATAAGAGAGTCCTCCACTCTAGCCTCCCTTCTGAAGATCTTGTTGTTCCTTTCACACCACAAGGACTATAGAGTGGCATGCAATATAAGCCACCAAACCACACGTTCACCTCTGAGGGGCCAACTCCTACCCCACAACCTGATGAAGGACTGCACATCCGACTGCTGGCCGAGGGTACAATAGGCTCTTGTAGTCATTCCTTCCCACACAGCCTGCAAGTACTAACAGCCTACAAAGAGGTGGTCCACATACTAGTCCTCCAGGTCATACAAACAACAGATCGGCTGGATCCCGGTAGGAAGTGCAAGAGCCTGTCTCTGGTGGGTAGCCCGCCATGAGAAATCCTCCAGATCAGAAGCTTCAACTTCAAAGGACTCCTCGGTCTCCAAATGAAGGGAGGAGAGTCGTGCCGCACCCCACCATCCGAAATGATGATATAAGGAGACCTAACATAGAAGATCCCCTCCTTTCCCCACCTCCAAGTTCACGCATCCTCCCTGAGGGGGAGCGGGGCGAAGCCGAGGAAGAAGAGAAGGTCCTGAAACTGCTCCAACTCGGCTCTCGTAAGGTCCCTCCTGAAAGTCGGTGCCTAGGTGCCCCTAGAAAGATGGGTCAAATGCCTGGTCAACCGTCCCTAGAGGATCCGCGGAGATCATGAACAGACTAGGAAAAGAGGCCTCCAACGTGAAGTCACCACACTATCTGTCCTTCCAGAAAAGACAATGGTCACCTTTCCTTAGACGGACCGAGACCCCAGATGAAATGATGTCCCTGCAAGAGAAGATGTCGTGCCAAATAGGAGACGTTTGGGTTGGAGCTGGAAAAACTAGGTCCCAAACTCTCCTCCTAATGAAATATCTCTGCTTAATGAGCTATGCCCAAAGACCTTCATCCCCTGCTCCTAGCCTCCAAACCCACTTGCTGAGAAAAGCCAAATTGAAGTCACCCACATTCTTGATGCCAATGCCCCCTTGTTCCATAGAAGAAGCCACCCTTCCCCGCCTGATGTCATGCCAACCCCTACACCCCCCCATTGCTATGCCAAAAGAACCTTCTTTGAATACCCTTAATGTGTTTCATTAATTGAATACAATTGAGTGTGCCTTATTTTGCCTCTCAAGACTCCTGTTTCCCATGTTAGGCATGAACCACTCGTATTTATAGATCCAATTATTTGCATATCATACTCCACTATGAATCTTATAGCAATTTTACCCATTATTCCATCCACAGTACTCATTATGTGTAACATCTCTCACCGAGGAACCTTGTTTTGGATAACACTAATGTAATTCCCTCAATTTCCAAGGTATGGAAATTCTTCAAAACAAATATAGTGAGTTATTGCTAGATGCACAGAAATATCATAATACTGAACTGTGACCATTTTTCATAGTCCTCTTTACCATGCCCTAAAAGATCATTGTAGTAGCACACGCCAACTTCAAATATTTCTCAAGCCTCCAGAAAGAAGGCTGGAGGGCGAAGTGCTTATTTTTGCAATTGATCAATGAAACAACCATCATAGTGAAGAAGTCCTATCTTCGACTATAGATGTTAGGTGTCCAAGTATCATAACATCTCATACACTGGTGTATAAACACCTAAAATATTAAAATGTTACATCATCATTCGGTCAGTGTCCAGCAATGATCCATTTATCCACATACCATGCAAGAATGGTATCAAAAACATTAGGAAAAAGAGATGGCGGCTGAGCCTAGCAATAGCTCCACTTTCTTGCTCTAGGGTATATTATGTAGCTTTTTTGTTAAACTATTTCACTCTATGTTCCCCACTTGATGATGGAACTTCTCTTAAATTGTCCTTTCGATATTTTTTATGGTATTCCATAATCTGTTCTCTTTCAACCAGTTTCATTACTTTGAGGAAGAACATTGTGCACGCAAAAACGATCTCAGTTCAATCTATAACATCACATCCTAGGTGTGACCGCTAGGTTTTATCCCTCATGTCATGATTCCTAATTTCATCTCTCAATGCCCTCTTGCGAATCCATCTCAACATCCTCATCTTACTTTCTTCCTTTTCTAGTTAAATGCCTGCACAAGATATCTGGCATCTACACGACATACTTTCAAGCCACAATCAGAAGTACCTGTTCCAGCTGTCCATTTGATCTTACCCTAAGTATCTACATACTTCCGCAGCAGATCTCCAGAGAAAGCTGTCAAGTTGAGAGATTCTATATCAACTGATAACCATTCCACCAAAATAACACCCCGTATAGTCATTTTTTTCCGATTTCGTGACTCTAGTTTCGTCCAACACATCCACAACAAATGCGCATAGATGCATGATATCGAAATATCTCCGTTTATGAAGTCCCACTCCAAGCTCACTAATATCTTCTAGCCACAAATGTGAAAATACATATAAACCACATGAGAGAGGAAAGTTGCAAAAAGGAACAAGAAGCAAATACCCAGTTCTCTGCTCCAGCAACGCTGGGAACTGCAACTTGACAAAAGTGCACGTACATATCACCAGCAGCACGACCGTCAGGAACGAATGGAAATTGAACAGCGCCGACTGGAGCAAAGTTCTTCGAAATTAAAATCGAAACCTCCGCCCAATCTATGAACCAACCAAGAATTCCAAGCGCAAAAGGGGAAATATCCGTTCCTCACCATGGCCGGTTCCCTCTGTTGGAGCGGTTCCTTCTTCCACTTAGATCTGCTGCGAGATCGCCCACCCGGATCTGAAGGCTGAGATCCGGCGGAAGAGTGCGGCGAGAAGAGAAGGGGCGACCGGGAGAGCGATGAGATGATTCGGGGAACTTCAGGCTCTCCGGGGTCGGCAACCCCACTTCCTCTCCCGGAGACGGCAGCTGGATCGCCGGATGCCGAGACGAAGCTAGTAAGTCTGTTCAGGTAAGCGACCGGCCTTCGGGGGGAAGGGGGTGTCAGGAGTTGCGGAATAGGGTCACTCGCCGTGCGCTTACCCTTTTGCTTGCTTTGTGATCGTGATTCGTGAGGGGATTTCTGATGTATGTTTATTAGTATAGGGATTTACCATAAATTGTGAAACTGCTGTTCAGTCTTCGGTGTTCACGAATCACGACGCGTTTGGTTTTGTGACTTTTGTCGGCAAACTGATATATATTTGAGAATTGAGAACAGTTTTTTTAATTATTAAAAATTAGATTAACACGAAGGGTTCTAATTAAATGAGAATGTTTCAATAGGATTTGATTTGTAATTTGATCACAGACTATTGAGACTGGATCTGGGCTGTGGTCAGGGTTTGTCGTCCCGGTGCGAGTCGGTCTGACTCGCACGACCCGACCCGTCCTAGCCTGGGAGCGAGACGCTCGGATCGTGAGTCGTGACCAAGTCACTTTAGTATTTTAATATTTTGTTTTATATATAAAGTGTCTTTTTTATTTTATTCCATTATTTTATATTATATATATATACATATAAATTTTTTTAACACGGAATGAGATAAATCGAGATGGACCAAAATGAGATCGATCTAACCCGTCCCAGATCATGACCGAGATGAGCGGAGATGTGAGACGGCAAACCCTGGCTGTGGCAATAGATCTGCTCCCACCCCACCTAATATGAGACTTCAGGACACCTTCATCCCCCAGTTACGAAGAACAACAACACTGCCACGTCTTCCCCACATCAACCGCGAGATAACGAGGCACCGAGAGTTCTCACAAGAGGGAAACCCAACAATCATAGATTGCAGAAGAAAAGGAGGAAGGCGTGTGCCACCGCCGTTGCATCTCGCCTGGTGTACCGTGAACTCCGAACGTCTGCCTGACGACGCCCCCGCCCCCGGTCCCAACGGCCTCCTGCCATCGGTGTGCATGGTGGCCTTCCCCGTGTTCCGACATCCTCATCTCCATGTTCCGATTACAGAACGCTCTACTGTGCATGCATATTGTTTGTAGCCACTACAACCTCCTGCATGTTGGAAGAGGGCTGCAAAAAGTTTAGTCACGGTTCTCTGTTCTGCAGAACAGAGCATAACAAATGGACAAATAAGATGGGTTTGCTCAACACAACGGAAAAGTCCTCTTTGCATATACGAGACAAGCCTATAAATAAGCATTCACAACAAAACATCATCAAACATCCTTATGAAAAGTTGGAACAAAAGCTGAAAAGTAAAGTCAAAAAGTCATAGATGTGGGCTACCAAACCCCCACTCATTGGCCACTAAAAACAAGAGCATAAAACTTTTGACCGACATAATAAAACATACACCCCTAAATTTCGCATCACATCTTAACACTTCCCCTTGATGCAAAATTTGATACACCAAGTAACCTTCTAAAATAACAATGTTTTATAGCTGACAGTCCTTTGGTGAATATATCAGCCACTTGATCATTTGTTGAACAAAACTTCAGATTGATTTGTCCTTTGTCAATCATCTCTCGAATAAAATGGTATCGGATCTCCATGTGCTTTGTTCTCCCATGAAACACAGGGTTCTTTGACATTATAATTGCTGATTTGTTGTCACAGAAAAGTTCAGTTGCCTCCTCTTGAATTTGTTGGAGATCTCCAAGGAGTCTTCGGAGCCACAATGCCTGGCAAGTTGCTGTTGTTGCTGTAATATATTCAACTTCACTTGATGACAGTGCTGTTGTTGACTGCTTCTTTGATGACCAGGAGATAGCACCTGATCTAATGGTGAAGACGTAACATGAAGTACTTCTTCTATCATCTTGTGAACCTGCCCAATCACTGTCAGTAAAACCAACTAATTTAAAATTAGAGGTATGATAATACCATATCCCATAGTCCACTGTTCCAGCTACATATCTCAATATTCTTTTTGCTGCTTCAAAATGTTGTTTTGTAGGACAATACATAAATCTGGAAACCAAGCTTACAGAAAAGGCAATATCAGGTCTTGTATGTGTCAGAAAAATAAGACCTCCAATCAAAGATCTGAAAGCAGTTGCATTCACTTCCCCAGTCTCATTTTGCATATGTAACTTCTCATTGACATTCACTGGAGTGTTCATGACTTTACAATTCATCATATGAAACCTCTTAAGAAGATCTCTAACATATTTTTCTTGAGTTAGAAAAATGCCATATTCATTCTGTTTGATCTCAAGCCCAAGAAAATAATACATCAGTCCCATATCAGACATTTCAAAACTTTTCATCATGCATTTTCTGAATTCTTCTATTAAAGTGCAAGATGTCCCGGTGTATATAATATCATCTACATAAACACACACAAGCAGAAATTCATCCATACCTTGCCTTTTTATGTAGAGTGTAGGTTCATTTGGACTTCTTTCAAAATTATGTGCAGTGAGATATGCATCCAATTTGCTGTACCAAGCCCTCGGGGTTTGCTTAAGCCCATAGAGAGCTTTTTGAAACTTATAAACTTTCTTTTCTTTGCCCTTCACCATAAAGCCTTCAGGCTGAGCTACATACACATCCTCTTCCAATTCACCGTTAAGAAACGCGGATTTGACATCAAATTGATAAACAATCTATTGTTTTTGAGCTGCTATTGTAAGAATTGTTCTAATGATTTCAAATCGAGCCACGGGAGAAAAAAATTCTAAAAAATCAATACTTTCCTTTTGCGCATATCCTTTTGCAACAAGGCGTGCTTTGTGTTTCTGAATGCTCCCATCAGCATTGTATTTGGTTTTGAAAATCCACTTCAGTCCAATGATATTCTGGTCTTGAGGTTTGTCAACAAGCTCCCAAGTCTCATTCCTTTCTATGGCCTTCATTTCTTCATTCATTGCCTTTTGCCACTCTTTTTTATTTTCTGCATCTTCAAACCAAGTTGGATCTGAAACAGATATGACAAAGTTACATGAATCATAAATTTCCTTCAAAGATTTCTTCTTCCTTGGTGGTTCGTCATCATCTAATTGAGGTTCTTCACAATTTTGAACATCACTTGACTCTGGCAGCACATTTCTCAATTGTTGACTACTGTTATTCCATTCCCAACAAGAATTTTCATCAAATACCACATCACGGGTAATGACCACCCTCCCATTTAGAGGATTATAAAGCCTATAAGCTTTAGATTTAGGACTATATCCTATGAGTATGCATTTTTCAGATTTTTTATCAAATTTCTAATTGCTATCAGACTTGATCAATGCATAGGCTATAGACCCAAAAATTCTTAGATGGTTTACTCGAGGCTTTCTACCTCTCCATGCCTCATATGGTGTTTGATTTTGCACGACCTTTGTTGGAGAGATATTTAACAAGTATATTACTGTTGCTACTGCCTCTGCCCAAAATATATCTGGAAGTCCTTTTACCTTTAACATGCATCTAGCTATTTCCACAAATGTTCGATTTTTTCTTTCCGCAACACCATTCTGTTGTGAGGTGTATGGAGCTGTAAGTTCCCTGCAAATACCATTCTCATCACAAAATAAGTCAAATTCTTTAGACAAAAACTCACCACCTCTATCAGTTCGAAGTGTCTTTATGACATACCCACTCTGTTTTTCAGCAAATACCTTAAAACTTTTGAACATATCAAAAGCTTCAGATTTTTGATTCAGAAAATAAACCCAGTTCATGCGACTATAGTCATCAGTAAACAACAAAAAATATTTACTTTTACTTAGTGACTCAGTCTTCATGGGACCACACAAATCTACATGAACTAGTTCAAGTGGAGCCTTAGCTCTCCAAGCGTGTCCACTAAGAAATGGTTTCCTAGTTTGTTTTCCATAGACACAACCTTCACACACATCATCAATCACCTCTATTTTTGGCAACCCAATCACCATATCCTTCTTCTTTAATAATTGCAAGCCATTCAAATTTAAGTGCCCATATCGTAAATGCCATAATTTTGACTCATTTATCTCATTCACAGCCAATGCATGGTTATCCATGGAAGAGAGTTCTAGTGGAAACATCTTATTTGCAGTCATACTAACATTTGCAATGATGTGACCAGACTTATTTTTAATTGTGCATCAATCATCATCAAACAAAATAGAATGGCCTCTTTTCATTAACTGTCCTATACTTAACAAGTTCAATGCTAAGCTAGGAACATAGAAAACTTCATCAAGATACTTTGTTTTACCAGAATTCGTTTTGACAGCAATGGTTCTTTTCCCTTCCACATTAATTTGCTTGTTATCATCAAGTCTAACCTGCAACTTGACAGATTCATCAAGAGTTTCAAATAAATTTCTCATTCCTGTCATATGGTTAGAACAACCGCTCTCTAGAAGCCAAATATTATTCATATCAGAATCTGAATAAAAACAAGCCATGAATAGCTTATTTTCCTCCTCATTTTCTGTAAAATTAACTTGCTCCTTTGATTTCTCCCAACAATAGGCTTCTTTATGTCCAAACTTCTTACAATGATAACATTGGATATTTTTCAAATTTTTGTTACCTCTTTCACCATTATTCCTCTGCTCATTGGCGAAGTTCTTTCGCTCATTTTGTCCTCTGGACCTGCCACGTCCTCTTCCTCTATATCCTCCTCTACCACGACCTCTTTATGTTGAACTTTCAGATCTGTCCTTCTGAACATGAGATTCAGATCTTACCTGAAATGCTTTCTCTTCATTTCTTTCAGCTGATCTGTCCAACCTTGCTTCATGTGCTTGCAAAGAGCCAACTAATTCATCAAAAGTAAATTTAGACAAATCTTTAGATTCTTCTATAGCGGCAACCACATGATCAAATTTTGGAGTTAAACTTCTCAACACTTTTTCAACTACAGTCTGATCAGAAATATTTTCCCCAAAGGATTTCATATGACTCACTATCTTGGTTACTCTAGATAGAAAATCCTGATCTGACTCACTATTTTTCATAAGTAAAGTTTCAAATTCTCGACGAAGTGATTGGAGCTTAATTGTGATTACTTTCGTCGAACCTTAAAACTCATTCTTTAGGATTGTCCATGCTTTTTTGGAAGTTGATGCTGCTGCAATCCTTGCGAATATGGACTCAATGACTGCTTGCTGAATGAAGAATAGTGCCTTAGCATCCTTCTTTTTGTTCTCCTTCAGCTCTACCTTTTGAGCTGCAGTTAATTTCACCTCCTCTCCTTCTGCATGTGGAACTACATAGCCATTTTCTATCAAATCCCAGAGATCCTATGAGAGAAACAAAGGTTTCATCTTAATACACCAATGCTCATAAGCCTTGCCATCAAAGATAGGAATCATAGGTTGAGATACACTCAAAACACCTCTATTACCATCCACGGTTATCTTTCAAACTTTTCAACAAACAGTTGGTGTGCAGACAGACTTACCCCTCTTTTCCGTTTCAAGAAGAAGAATGAATCTTCTACACCCACATACAGATGTTTGGCTCAACAACTTCCTTCTGAAGCCAACTCTCTCGCCCAACTTTGATCTGACGAGGCTCTGATACCAAACCTGTTGGAAGAGGGATGCAAAAAGCTTAGTCACGGTTCTATGTTCTGTAGAACAGAGCATAACAAATGGACAAATAAGATGGGTTTGCACAACACAAAGGAAAAGTCCTCTTTGCATATACGAGACAAACCTATAAATATGCATTCACAACAAAACATCCTCAAACAGCCTTCTGAAAAGTTGGAACAAAAGCTGAAAAGTAAAGCCAAAAAGTCATAGATGTGGGCTACCAAACCCCCACTCATTGGCCACTAAAAACAAGAGCATAAAACTTTTGACCGACATAGAAAAATATACACCCCTAAATTTCGCATCACATCTTAACACTGCAAGCCTGGAACGCGGGAGGAAGACGACCCGAGGGCATCTGTCCTTGGACATCTGCCCTTGGACAACGACTATGGATGAGCCCGATCAACAGGTGCTCCTCCACAACGGCCGACAGGGAAGACGCATCGCCGTAAGGACCGGATCTCCACTACACCTGCCACTGGGATGCGAGGAAGATGACGACACGCCTGTCCTCGAGGCATGCCCAACGAGTGATCGTTTATATGGCGGAGATGGAGGAAGGAAATGGTAACACACTCCGTGACACCCCTTTTCTGGATCCCACGGCCCAGAGTCGGGGACGCTCACTTTACCTACGTCACTTCACTGTGAGTCTGAGAGATCTGCGGCACAACTAATCAAACCGTCACAGAATCTGAACACAAGTTACACGACACATTATCATGAGATACAAAGCGAGTTTACATCATTTATTTCAATATATAGATTCAGCACTACATCTCTCTCATTCAGATTAAATATTATTTATATCTTACTCTGAGAGTCAAAAAATATTACATCATAAAAATGAAAGAACTAGCTAGACCTTATATCACTAAACTCTTCTAGCTTTCAATGCGCTACCCGAATCCCTCGCCTAGAGAGCACACCCTAGTGATCTTCTAAAGAGGTTAGAATTTAGACAGGAGTCCTATGACTTAGTAGGAATCAAAGTTGCTAACACGTCTACCATATGGTACTCATTTGAAAAACATATATATGATAATTACATAGTAACACGACATTCTGTCATGCTTTTATCTATGACATATCTTAAGGAAGAATATACAAAGTAGTGTAGCATTTTACGTGCATTTTCGTATATCTAATTTATGGTGGCCTGCCCATTATGACAATTGAATCATTTAACAGAATATACCAGGTTAATTTACAAGCTTAACAATTATAATTTGTGTCATCTATACTTTCATACGATCAATGACATTAACAGCGGCAATCAGAGTCATTTATCAAACACAGATCATTATAACAATCGGACATGCATCAAAAGTCACGATGTTAAGAGTGTCATAGTCATATTACATACTGCGGTGTCCAGACATAGATAGGTTGACAAATGACCTAGCGTGAGGGACCTAACAGCCTTTGATTAACTGTGCAGAATCAGAAGTTAATATCCCACCGTCCACAAGATCATCATCCAGCGTAGTTTCAGAACTTTCAATAATTATCCATTTATCATCGGACATTGGGCAAATCCACAACAGATACTTAATATGATGCCAAACAATATATTTCTCTTACGACGACATTGTCCATATATTTATTAGTCTCGCATTTATATCTTTTATTCATTCTATTTGTGTAACATTTATTTACTATGTGCACGGTATGGTAGCTACGGCTCATGGCTAATCATGAAAACAAATAATAATAGTTAGATCATATATATTATTACTAGGATGCAAAATAGGTTCTAACCATGGAGAACTATTATTATAGGGAACTACATGCGCTAAGCCCTATCCAGGAAGTCTTCTCTATTAGTTTTTAATCAATGTCTCCCGATGAAACTCATATTTTCTAATGCAAAAGTTTAACTTTAATATTAAAATATAATAAGAAGTGATAACTAAACACATATCGTGCTCTCAACTTATCACATGTCTATTCCCTAGTGGGGTTCCTAATAGCCTGCCAAGCCTCCCTCCAAGCTTCTCAGATCTGTCATAATTCCTCCTCACCATCCTCTTAGCACCGGGGATCATCAACTCAATGCTAGGTATGATACATCTCCAGTTAAATATTTTCATCCGAAAATAATATAATCACTTAAGACGTTTTCATTCTTATATTTTTCCTTCTACGATGTTCCTGCAATCTTCCTTACTCCTCCGCTAGGTTTTCACTACGGATAAAGAGATAATAGGAGGTGTAGCAAGAGTTTAAATAAACTGTCCTCGAAGTTAGTTAGTGGAGAATTTATTTAATTTAAAAGTTTCTCCAATTCTAACAATTTCCTATTAATTTCCCAAGATCTTTTCACATGTTAGCAGAATGGCTCTCACCTCTCACAAACTATCATCCGCCTACTACGACTGCTGACACCTGTCCTCCACGCTTATCATACATATCACTAACTCTCATCATTCATCCTTAACCTCCACTACCCATTTCTAATCTCTGTAAGACCATTTTGATCTCTGTCATATGATATTTAAGTGAAATATCTAGATTTTAAGACCCTCCATTTAATTTTCTGTTATTTAAATGTATCATCTCTGAGTCCATCATCTAATCTATCGTCTACTTTTGTGAGTTTCAAATCTCTTGTCTGCTTCTGGATTGTCTATCTTCTACGAGGTTATCGTCTAAGTCATGATATCGTCTAAGTCTTTCGTCTAATCATTATGTGGCTATCATCTATTTTTCTTCACTTGGATGATCTATCGTCTATTTTCTTCCCTTGGACGAATTATCGTCTAACTCTAGAATATCATCTAACCCACATCGTCGGTCGCTTCCAACTTATAACGGAGTACCATCTAACTCTCGTTCTATCCACATGCGTTATCTGAATTCTCTTTTCATCTAACCGTACTGTCTAAGTTTTTTATAATCTAATCTCTCTGTCATCTAATTATTTTGTCTATGTTTCCATAGTCTAAATTATTTCGTAGTTCTTCTTCAACAAAATTATACTATAATAAATGAATTATTTATTTAAATAAATTTATGAAGTGCTAAGAAATTAACTGTCACATGCTAAACTATTTCTCATTCGAATATATATATATATATATATATATATATATATATATATATATATATATATATATATATATATATATATATATATATATATATATAAGAGTTTTAGATCTGGGATGTTAGACCTGGGGCTATAGCTTTCAACATGACGGGGTGTGGAGGAAGCAGGTCCATGTGCCATGGCGCCTCTCAAGCTGGGCTGGCATGCTTGTTGGACTTGGTCCGTTGATCACCTCACATGCCCACAAGAGAACAGCAGGAGCACTCGCGATCAATTGGCTCTTGAAGTAATCGGAGAATAAGTTTGGTACGACTATATTTACGCATGCATGTGGTGACGGGGGGGGGGGTCTTCTCTCTCTCTCTCACCCTCCGCTCATATATATTCCTCATCTCCTCTCTCTCTCTCTCTCTCTCTCTCTCTATATATATATATATATATATATATATATAAGGAGGAGAGATGAGAGGAGAGAGGAGACGACGACATCAGGTGACGTCGACATCACCTGAGTCGCCCCTTATATATAGACCTTGTATGTCTTCTCTCTCTCTCTCACCCTATTCTCATATATATTCCTCCTCTTCTCATCCTATATATATGGGATTCAGACGTATATAAGAAGGAGAGATGAGAGGAGGGGAGAGACGACGACATCAGATGATACCGACACTATCTGAATCGCCCCCTATATATATAGACCTTGCACTTGCACTCGTTCACCGTGCCAAATTAAAACCAGTGACACTTGTATCGGTTCGAGTTAGTCGGGTTTTGATCTATGACGCCAGGTGATCGAGAAATCTGCAGCTGGCTCCTTTCATCTTCCTTATCCTCGATGAATATGGGATTCAGACGTATCTGCCTCAATTGAATGAGTACGTACCCAATGATAAGTATATATGGAAACTATAAACATTCTACCATGCATTATTTCTTCATTAATTTGTACGGAAGATCACGTTGTGATAACTGATACGTACATATATAAAAAGTGTTTTTTTTGTTTCATCGGGTTATCCACTGAGATCTGAAAAACGTGAAGACCTTTAGCTCTAATGAAAAAAAATCAAAAAAGAGAGAAGACAACACCGATTTCTCTTATCTCCTTTTTCAGGCGCACTCAGTTATCCTCCACTAGATCTAATAATTATTCGTTTAAAATTGAAATCGAAGTCGAATTCGTATTCGTTTAATCAGATAATTATCTGAATAAGATATCTTACGAATAATTTAATCAGATATTGATATCTAATTATTAATCGAATATAAATTCAGATATTGAGATATCCGTGTTAGATATTATTCAACCAAATATGAATCCTTAGATAAATATCTAAGGATACACATATTCTATATATAATTAACTCATATCCTAATATGTTATTTGATTATTTTTTTTAAAAAATATATAATTTAAAAATAAAAACTCCAATTTCACCCATTTGATAAGTTATCTCTTATTTTTTAGGATGAAGTTTAATCTTTTGATAGTATCTCCCAACAAAAAAATACATTCAACTTTTTTTTTTGAGAAAACAGTTTACGACGCCCTCACTCGACTCGCACGACTCATCTCTAAATAGACATAGTAATTATTCATTTAAAATTCAAACCAAATTCAAATTTAAATTAACCATATAATTATTCAAATAAAATATTTAACAAATAATTCGATCATTAATCAGATAATTTGATTATTAATTAGATACAAATTCGGATATCACAATGTTCGCCCCGTATACGATCGGATTTACGAGCCTACCCCACTCACCCCTTAATTAATGCTACAGACAGATGATGCGGATCCTCCTTGACGTGTTGCATTGTATATTGGCCACTTCGGATAATCCTTGCTCTGGTTCCTCTACCTGCAACTAATCACATTCAAAGATACTTGTTGAAGCCGGCCGGTTTCAGCATGTAAGTTAATTTGGAATTGCATCCCTCAGATGCTTTAATTACCCTTGAACACGGGAGTTATCTCAAGGCAAACGTTAGATCAACCCGGTTTACCAAATTAATTAATCTGTGGACAACGAGATGAGTCTATACATGCCTCATTGATTTGTTTTTCACTACTTTATTTGCGGGAGAAGAGCAATGGTTTGCCATTGGCACAAGTAGCTAGTCTGAGAAAAATATTGAAGCTCGGGGACAACAACTAATCCTATCATCGAGGGCCGTTTGATAATTGAGCCCGGTTAACGTAACCGACCCTTGAGCCCAGTTAACGCCCCTGTGTGTGAGAAGAGAGGTGAGGTCCACCACTCTTTCTCTCATCTGCTCTCCCACTCTAATATGTTCTCAAACTGACCCCAAGGACAAATTTGTTAATCGGGCACTGTGAGTGAGAGAGCAGTGAGATCCACACCGCTCTCTCTTATTGGATGTGTTAATTTAATCAGCTAACAAACACGTCCCAAAAGATCAAGTGTGTAAGATTGACCTGAATTGGATGTTAACATATGTCGATGCAGCATCTATCAATGGTTCGTCGGTAACAATATATATAACATGTCAACGTAACGGATATAAAGCGAATATATTACTATCCGCATTCGATATATTTTAAAATTTAAATTATCTGGTTTTACTCTAATATGCGATGAATTATTATAACATTTATTTGCATTTGACTGAAACAAAAATGTTATATCATTTAAATTGTTCGTTTCGATTTTAAAATACTCCACGAGTTAAACATATTCTACAATGAAGTTAATTGAGATGTACAACGGAACTGGTTCCGTACGATATTTGCATGCACGAATCACTCACGTACAACATAGTACACCTTATTAAACATATTATTAGATAAAGAGACGGGCTATTTCTTCTCGCCAATGAAAAGATATTAGATAAACATATTGGGGATTAACTTTAACCCAGATTAATTTAAGTGGGTTAGTTAATTCATTTTTGTTCCTATTTATTTTAATTAGTTGTGCATCAGATTAACTTAACCCATCGGTAGAGGTGAGATAACCCGTGCTAACTCAATTTTAATCCGATTATCTAAAATCACCTTCGCCAAAGTAAACTAAGTTGACTTTAGGTTAAAAAAAGATTAACCGAGAGATAACCCTAGAAGTGCTTAGAGGACAAAAAACTTCTCAACTTTTTCAATCACCTGAGTTTGATCACAATCGGTATATCTATAGAGGTGGAGGGAAAGGCTGTTGGTGGGTCAGCAGGGTAGGTGAGTGATCGATCAGGGCAATTGGCAGTTGATGGTACAATAAATTGTCTATATATACTTGCAGTCAATTATTTGGAGGTTTACATTAATTAATGATTTTTTTAATCCATCTAGTAATTGTCTTGGCTCAGGTCTATTCAACCGGCCGCAACTCCACTTTTATTCGGGATTAAAGATAATCCAGTTAATATTAAGTACATCTATGTTATCTACTTTTAATATTTTTTTTACTTTGACATGTTAATGAGTTAACTTAATCTATCTGTGAAGTTAGAATACGTTAATCTAGATTAACTCAAATTAATTTCTATTTAATTTGATTATCTAAATTTAATTATGTCAAATTAAAACAAATAACTCTGAACTAAAGTTATCCTTTGCTGAAACTATCTGCGGAGATTACACCACGGAACCGTCGGTTATAAACTCTTAGGGCGTCTTTGTTAACCGCTCCCGGATCCCGATTAACGGGGTTGTGTGCGTGGAAAAGGTGGGGCCCGCCGCTGCCCACCTCTTTTTCTTTGATCAAGTAACCTATCCTAACCGATAGTCAAAACCGCCCTTAGGGCGTGTTTGTTAACCGGGTGAGAGTCGAGTACGTTAATTGACTCCAATTAATTAATGACGTTGTGTGTGAGAGAGCGATGAGACCCACATCACTCTCACATCGACTCCGTCATCTTAACTACGCGTCAAAGGGTCCCACCGTTGTTACATCGACTCCTGTCATCGTAACCGCTCGTCAAAGGGGCCTTATGGAAGCCATTTGTTTCATCAAATCTGGCTGCTATTGCCGGGGGTTGTCCATGGATGGGCCGTGAAATGACAGTGATACGACAGCCGAAGCCCATGGTTTGCCCAAGGCTTCCAACAAACCATGGGAAAAATGTGGCATGGAAGGCATAAAGACAGCACAAGGAGTCTACTACTTCTAGACTTGATCAGACAACTATTTTGAACGGCATCTCATCACAAATGGAATTATTCTTCTTGGTCACATGTAAAGAGCATCTAAATATGAGAAAAAAACAATAATTGTATTTTATTGACATAATTTTAACTTTACTTTCCATCCCTTGATTTCTAAAGATTCGTAGGATTGTGTCAAATGGTGTCTAATGACGTTTATTTTTGTTGGGGGAGATGTGAATGCTTAGTCTCTCGAGGAACGTTGAAAAAAATTATATATTTTATAGTTTGTTGACTCGATCTAACTCAAGTTAACTCGAACGTGTTGTATCGTATCTGAAAAAATTCGATACGATACTGATCTATCCCTAGAATCGATTGAGTCGGATCAAGTCACAATGGGAGAGAGAGAAGAAGGAGATGGTATATGTCAAGTCGAGTCGAGTCGATTATGACTCGAATGTACCATATCATATCAGAGTTGTAGGGGGAGACGGTTGGCTTTTAGGTGGAGGGAGAGAGAGAGAGACAAAAAGAGAGAACAAGATGGAGAGGGAGAGTGCAGGTGGATGCCTCCCCATCTGATGTCGGCACCCCCATCCGGTGGGGCGGGGTGTCGAGAGAGAAAGAGAGGAAGAGAGAGAGAGAGAAGGGTAAAACGGAAAAAGAAAAATTAACGAGGTGGAGGAAGAATATTCTTTGATATATTTTATTTTTTAGAAAGAATTTTTTTACTAAAAGTTAGAAGAATGTAAGGAATTTTGGCTGAATTGGTAGATTATGGGGGCGTTTTCAATTTTCAAAGTCTTTGGGGGTTTAAAATTAAAAATCTCTTAAAAGAAGGGGAAAGCCGTGCATCTAGTCATCTACTTCCATGCGCAGCCACGAAACCAAGGAGAGATACCTTTGTCGTCTTTATCCGTGCGTTGCCGCTCCAGCTGCCCGTTCTCTCTCACGTTATCATTGCGTATCGGAACGTATTCCCGGATTCGATGCCATCCCCCCCCAATGGGGCCGTCTCCGGCCCGTACTGGGAGGGGAGGCCCAATCGGATAAATTTGTTGGATAAATAAATGTTTATTAAACTTAAACTTTACTGTTTATACATTTGACATTAGACTTCAAATATTAGATATGTGAGGATCTCAGCCATTAAACATACTAGTAGGCATCACATGTGATTTCATTTACAAATTATTTTACTTGAATACAATATTAATCATATGAAATTATTCTTTTTTTGTGTGTTGGAGGGGTGAGGAATATCGAGAGTCCGCTTTAGATTCAAACCTTCCTATTTAACAAAATGTGTGAATACTTAGTTAATTGGACCACCTGACTATTGAATTTAAAATAAATTTATAAAATCATTACATAATTTTAATAGACATTAATAATAAACAAACTTCATTTCCCACCTCAAATTCACATTTGTCTAACCATAATAAGCTATATTTGAACTTAAATTCATCAATCGGTTATTTACACAAATTAGCATAAAATTTAATATTCATTGACGAGAATCGTCAAGTAACATGGCCACCTATTTATGTGTGTATTATGTGTAAAATACATGTAGTAATACATGTATTATTTACTTTTGTTTTATTAAGCTAGTCATAGTCAAAGTGTGTATTTTATTTTATTAAACCCACAAAGTCAATAGTTGGTTGCTGGGTTTTATCTTATAAGACTTAGGTATAAATGTCATTAGAAAAAGTTTATGGGTATTAATGTTATAGCCTCCTCCTATATAAAGGAAGGTTAAGGGGTGTGTTACGTACATTGTTATATGAAGAATGAAGATGTTTGTCATAAGGTGTTTTGTCTTGTATTCCCCTTCTCTCTTTTCTTCTTTGTGAGGATTGAGCGTCGCCCGGTGAGAGACCGTCCGGTGTGAGGCCGAGCTGTGCGAGACATCAAGTTATCCAGTCATGTTCGCGTCCCGGAGCTGCCGTCGATCCGTCTTCCGACACCGTCCGCGTCATTCATGCATCACAGGGTTTGCCGACGTGGTGCGGGTCGCCCCGACCCGACCCGGCCCAGGCTGTGGGCGGGTCGCCCGGGTCATCACTGGGTCGCCACATTATTTTAATATTATATTATATTATATTATATTATATATCTTTTTTATTTTATTCTATTATTTTATATGTATTATATATATATAATCTTTTTTTAGAGCGAGACAGACCGGGACAGACCGAGATGGAACCGACCCAGGCCGAGACCGAGTCAGTCGGGTCGACAAACCTTGATGCATCACATAGAATATACTCTTTACAATGTTTTCTGATATTTTATGTCAAATTATATATCGTGGACTCACATCATACTAGTGTAATTCATACGACTCGGATTGTATCGGAGAGAAACTGAGTCACTGCTAGTTAACTCGAGTCTGCCCAAGTTATCAAGTCTCAAATGAATGACTTGGGTCCAATCAAACCAAGTTGCATCGACTTACACCGCACGAGTACACATCGAGTGAGAACTTTCTCCAAATTAATATTATCAGAATCGAATCGGTGCCTGAACCGGTTAATGAGTTGATTCGATTCAAATCGGTTAGACCGTTCAATCGAATCGATTTGAACCATGACGTCATCATAATATTGATACATGATCCGACCCGATTCTATAACTCAAGATAATAAAAATAAGATATAATGGTCAAAATAAAAAAATATACATGTATGATTATTAGTTATGATTATGTAACTATACGAGTAAAAAAATAACAATAACATAGTTAAATAAATTGATTTTAAAATTTTATAATATTTCATTAATCTTCACTCTTCACAATTGACATCTATGCTCCTTAAAATTTTTAAACTTCAAATATGTCTAAAATAAAATGATAAATAATAACAAATCAATAATAATAAGATAATTTTATTCATACGTAAATAATATTTTGAATATCTAAATATTTTTACGTTTATTTTTTTATTTTAAAAAATGAATCGGGTCAGACCGATTCAGATCGATTCATCGATTGAGTCATGATTTATCCGATTCTTTAATATTAGACCGGATCGATCTTAATCTTAAATCGATTCATGATCAGACCAATCTGACCTACCAATCTCATCCGATTATGATAGCAGTGCTCCAAACCCAAAGTAACGGATCTCTGCCATATGGCCCATATCTAGCAGCCACGGCGCACAGAGCCACTCCGCCCAACTCCGTACAAGTCACAACGGCAAACCAACCCCGCACAAGTCCACATCGGGCTTCTGATTCAAGCCTACCCCAAGCCGGTGGGCTCGGGCCGGGGGGCTCCTCCCAAACCGAGCGGCCCCGCTGCCCCCGGTTTTACCGAGTTCGGTGGGACCAGGCGTGTTTCGTGTGTACAGTTGGTAACGTGACAGCGAGCACAAACGAAACAAAAGGAAACGAGGGAACTGAAAAGTTTCAGTTAATTAAGAGAAAAGAGGCCACTACTTCCCCGGCCATATTACCATAAATACCCCCGACACAGGTGGCGGTGTCAGGAATGCCGTAGCACAAGAGATTCTTTTTTACAGAGTAATACCGTTGTTAAGAATAGTATTATGTGAAATATCTCTAATGTTTATATTTGTATATACATCTTTTATATGTAAAATTGAATATCCTCTATGACTTTTTTGATACGTATATTATTATTATTATTATTTTATAAAAATAAATAATTGGGTATGAAACTCGATACCTCCCTCTTTGACGTCCCCCATGCAAAGGGGAAGGAGGGTGTCCACTCTGTCAATGGCGGGAGATAGTATCCTCTACGGGTGCATTTAGGAATATATGTGTGAGAAGAGATAAATTTTGACGTGGGAGATTATGAAATATGTGGATCCCACTTCAATGATTAGAACCCACTTTCTCTTTTTAAAATTTCACCAAAATGAGTTTTTAAATTTGAGAGAAAAGATAACTTATTATTCCTATCTCTCTCTAACTTTAAGAATCCACTTTTGAAATGGGAGACTAACTTTTTGAGAATTAATATGTTTGTCTCTCACAATGAGTCTTCCAATGATTAGAAATTACTTTCATAATCAACTCTATTGGAATGCCAAACGCCTGACTCATTCGCACACTCTTAAAAAAGTCATAATTATTACTCCTCTTTGTCTCTCTTTAAAATAATATTTAAGTATTGAGATAATTTCAATGATGATAAAGATAAACCAGTCTATATATCTATATAAGGAGATAATTTAAGTGAAAATTAATTAATTGAAGACATATAGAGAATTTATTTTACCAAATAAATAGAACAATTTATCCCCAAATTTAACCTCACATGTATAAACTAAGTTTACTTTAAGTCAAATACTTATACTAATAGATCTCCTTATAATTAAATTAAGTCTAACACGAGGATAGCTCTAAGTTGAGATAATCTCACTTTTAAAGTATAAAAAAGAGAGATTATGAGATAGCAAGTTTATCTCCATCTTTTGATATCAAATGAAGTCTAAGGAATAGTAATATATGTTTTTGATAATAAAAAAATTAATAAGATTAATAAATTTTAAGATCATATCTTTCGAGAATTAAATACAAGTCAAATAATTATTTTCAAGAGTTAAATTAGAAACTTACCTATTATGAAATATGAATTTATGAGATAAAATTCTTTATCAATGACCCACGGACGAATCTTAATAGTTTGTCAATCCAAAATGATGACAAGGCCTGAGTTATTTAATTTGCATAAAAAGTATACACGCAAATGGTAATCTAGAGTCTGATTTTACGCATTTGTATTTAGGAGTGGTATATGTGCAAAAAGAACCTTGTATAAATCGTTTTACCGGGGGCTGAGCTGCGCCAGTGTCGTCTTCTTCCTCTTCTTCCCCCCTTCTCTCTATCGGAGTGGATGCTGTTGATGGTGGCTCTCTCATCCGCTGGAGGTGCGGTTGCAGCAGCTCTCCAAGCTTCTGCGGCCTTTACCCTCCTCCATCTCCCTTGAGGTATGCTTCCTTTGTGGATCTCGCCGTGGTATGTCCCTGATTCGGCTTCTTTGTGTGATGCTTCCCTTCTGCTCATGGTTGAAATGGTGTGGGCTTTTTGGAGGGTTTCTTGGTCCGGAAGTTGTGTTTTCTCCAGCTGGAGCTTGTGAGGTTTTTGTGAAGCTGGCTTCGCTCCTGTGGTTTGTTTCTTAATTGGAGATGATCTATTGGTGGATCGTATGGTTCCGAAGCTGGATGCTGGGGGATGCCCTGTGGAGAACCTGCTGAGTGTGTTGAAATGTCGCTTCTTGTGCTTGCTGCTGATAATTTAGGTCAGGTTGGATTTAGGGCTGGCGGATCCTGCTGTGGCCATCTGGAGCCCGGTGAATTTGTGCGCTGATACCGATAAAATTTTGATGTTTCTTTTTCTCGTTTTTTTTTTGAATTTTGTGGCCATGGGTACGCGAAGTGATCATTCAGAGTCTCCATTCTTCTAATCATTCTTAGATTCCTCCAGCTTTTGGGTTTTTCACTTGGTGGGAGTCATTCAGAAATTTTCATCCAGATTGTGGGAATGCGGCTTCTCTGACTCTCTGTGCTTCTCTGTGATAGATCTCTGGTTCGGTTGAAAGCTTGACATTAGCGTTGCCCTTTTTTGGCTAGAGAGAAATCATTGATCTCATTTTATAAAGTGTTATTCTTGAATAATGCAGGTGTCCTTGGGTGTTTTGTAGGACTTGATATTGACCTTACGAGCATGCATGTAGTGGCCGCCAAATACCTTGGAACATAAGCATTAAAGAACATCATGCATCCATTTGTGTAACAGGACAAACTGGCGAAAACAGCTTGTAAGCTGTCAATGCATCCCGTGGTGCCAATTTGTGGTGGAGGGCGTTAGTGACTGATGGACAGACAAACAAGAAACCTGTGTTAATCATATTATCAAAAGGCTTCCTTGGGAAATGATGGAGAATCCTTAGCATGTCATGTCTCATGCAGCCCGCCGTCCTTCTTCGCTGTGTTCTTATTTTGCACCATCATAGTTATTGTTAGAAGTTTCAATCTTCTATAATGATACATCGCCACCATACCCTTAGATCATCAACCTAAGGTTGGCTAAATCCAATGAAGGTTCCAATACCTTCATGACATTTCGTGACGGATTGTTGACTTAGATAACCCATCTACAATGCGCTTCCAAGTACCTAGGGAAACGTTGTTTGAAATATTGGATAACAGAAGGTTTTTCAGAAGTATCATGAGGCCAGATGAGTGTAGGGAGACCGTTTATTGATTTCATATATTAAGCTCATGCAACTGGGGGCAGTACTTAAAAGTTTCCCTAGAGGTGTGAAAGGGCCCAAATGAAGAGGGAGAATTATAACCAGTCTGATATGGAGATATGTGATCTTACTTAGGCCAATTATCAACTGAACTGTGAATTGTACACATTCTCAAGCATAATTAGAATAGAAGAAATGCCTTAGAGTGTTCAAACCCCTCAGACGGTTGTGTTTAACTTTTGTTGTGCAATTTCCTAAATCCATATCTTTACACGTTAGCTGTTATGATTGTTTATGATGTCTTTATCTCTCTCTCTCTCTCTCTCTCTCTCTCTCTCTATCTATCTATCTATATATATATGGTATTTGGGTACTAGCACAACATATATCTATTAGAACTGCACCATCATTTGAAATGTGGACCCCATTTTAAAGTGTGCAAGTATAATGTTTTGCATTTTTGTTAATCTGAAAGCATTAGAATATTGCTTGTGGATTTATTTTCTTGTTATTGGCATTGCATGCTCTCCATAAAAGGCCTCTGAGATAGTTTGAATTGGATATTGAACGTTTGCTTTCTTGGATCTTTAAAGTTTTATGTGCATAATATTAAGAGATTTTTGCATATAAACCATTGTTAGGACAAAAATTACAGTATTATCACTCCTGTATTTATATATTTGCATATATATATATATATATCACTAAAATGTTGATAATGATTGAATGGTCTCTTGGACTACCTTTTGTGTGCAAAAAGACCACTTCAATGTACACTATCGGCATTTCTAATAATATGTGTATAATTGCAAATGCAGGAGTGATAAATCTGCAATTTCCATTTTGACAATGGTTTATATGCAAAAACACCTGATATTAAACTATTGACATGTCCAACTTGTCTAGATTCATTACTGCGAAAGGTCATGCTCATTGTAGATGTCCTTGAAGTCTTGCTCACCATCCAAGTAATTCAGAGAATAATCTCTGATTATACAACTTCACCTCAAGCCACTCTGCACTGTACCAGGATCTCAAGTGAACAGCCATCTTCACAACTTACAATGAGATATGTAAAGAAGCTGGCTTGAACTTCTGTTATCTTATGTTATTTCATTCTTTAACATGTTGATTCCCTAGATTCCTTTGTATTTCTCCATGCAGATCGCATAGGGTGTACAAACTTGAAATTGTAAGGTTAGCTCCTTTTTAGGAACCGGGGTTCAACTGAGCATACTTTCTGTTGCAACTTCTATGTGTAAATATCTTTTTTTTCTTAGATGATGAGGGAAAGCCAGCTTGTGCCTGTAAAGCCCGGGTTGCTGAGGGCACGGGAGCCCCAGCACACCAGTTCATCTGCCCCCACATGGAATCGGACACAGGACCTCCAAATTCATTAGCCAGCGTCCTGACCGTTCTGCCATGGGGCCCTCTAACTAGGTGTAAATATCGATGTCCATCTATTTGAAAAGGTTAAAAACAAAGGTTTGCTGCCCATTCATGCCCAAATTGATCCTTAGTTGAAAGCATGGCATTGTAATCCTTATGATCCTTCCACGAGCTATGGCTATATTGATGCACTTTCATCCAAGTCTTTTTCCTTTACCTCTTCTTTCCTTCTTCCCTTTCAAGGTGACCATGACATTCTGAGTAGGTGGGCTTATATTTATGGACAATCCAATTGGTCAGGCTTATCCTTTAGGGGTAAGCCTGATTCTGAACTGTTAGTTGTTTTGACGGATACTTCATGCCCCCACTAGCGATTAAACTCGTAGTTCGTTAACAAAATTGTGATGGTTTATGCAATATTGTCAATCTTAAGGCTGTGAACCCTTATCCGTTTATGCTACTCTGTTTAATTGGTCACCTTCTTGGTGTGCCTCTTGTACAGGGGTTTTTGGGAAGAGCTTTGCCTATACTTGTATATTCCCCTTTTTCAATTTAATACAATAGTGGTACTACCCACTTTCAAAAAAAATGGTCAAACTGTTGTTCTTATTTTTTTTCTTTGTCTTCTCTCATTCTCAGTCTTATAAAGGCATCATACTGGCTCAACACTGAGCCCTACAGTCCTGCAGCTTGAACAACCATTGCCATATGAAGAACTGAGCCTTAGGTGTAGCAGTGTTCTACTGTATCCTTTCTTCCAAGGTACCATGCCGTACAAGCTTTTGAAAAGCCGTCGATGGGTATGTAGGGATAAATATAGCAGACCTTGTTGTAACTACTTTGATTTCACTGGATTTTAGCTTTAAATCGAACATAAAAGCATTTTTTTTAATACATATGTATATATATGTATTAAGAAAAAAATAATAGATATAAAATTTTGCAGTCAACTTTTCTTGCCTTGGGGTGGGATATTGAAATGAAAATCTCCCTCCTCCCATACTCACCCTAGAAAAAGGGGGCATACAAGTATGTGGCAATTCCCACGGTGCCAATATCAATGTGATTAACCTTCTGTGATATTTTTATGCTTTACTACAACTATAACTTCCCCCCTTCTATCCCTGCTATTCTTATTTTACTTTTTTCCTTCCTCCTCTGCTAACATCACCCTGAGCATCACCAATTGTCAGAAATGACCATTTTTAATCATTACTGTAAACCAGAACGAGCTCAGCCCGGTCCAGTTTGTGAACCTGGTTTTTAAGACTTGGGTGAAAAATAATAATAAGATGCAAGTTGAAGCTTGCAACTAGTCCCGTCTTTATAGTTACACATCATTTTACAAATCTTTTTACGTATTTAATACCATAGAACCAAAGTTACCATTTTTGATTATCCGACAATGGATCAATGTCACCGTTCATACCTGTCACATGACAATTGTTTTGCCACTACTGCTTTGTTTTTTGTGTCAGAAAGATGAGAAAAGTGAATCAAGAATCGAGCACCTTCCTAACAATTATCTTAACAGATTCCAATTGTGTTCTAAAAAATAGATGAGTGTCCATCTGCTGCATGTAGAATGCTTTTGCAGATGGTTGTGAAGTACTGTAGTCATTAATGAATATATTATTTCCTTATTTGCCACAAAAGCACAATGATATCTCTCTTAGACCATCATTTCATGTTTAGTTCCTACTTTTAAAGGATCACTTCATGGTTATGGAGAATAGACATACGGACAGCAATCATTCCATGATACAATAATTAGTGACTCAAGAAATCAAGTCTCTATTATCTGAGCCCGATTCATGCTAAACAGTCTTAATATTTTAACTTCAAGTTATGTCCTCTTCTTACATGGGCAAATTACTTGGTTGGATATTTTATGTGCATTCTACAATTAGTAAGTCAATTATCAATCATAAGTCTTGTCCCATTAAAAATTGTGATTGTATCGGGTGTAGAAGATCTCAAAGAATTTCTTGTCAATGCTGACGGGTTTGCAACCTGAGTATTGTGGTCAGAT
This sequence comes from Amorphophallus konjac, assembly GCA_022559845.1. NCBI lineage: Eukaryota > Viridiplantae > Streptophyta > Magnoliopsida > Alismatales > Araceae > Amorphophallus > Amorphophallus konjac. The sequence continues at coordinate 477,113,738 of CM040118.1, forward strand.
TATGCTTCAAGCCTTAGAATCTTAGCATAGCCAGTTGGCATGTAGGAGCAGTCTATTGTAAGAAAAAAATGTATGCAGTCTATTGTAGGAGAGTATGATAATATAGTTTGAAGTGAGCAAATTGAAGGAATGTAAGCCAAAATGTGATAAATACAAGCACTCAATATGGAGTATAAGGGTTAGATTAAAGAGAGTATGTGATACATATGACATTGCCCAGGCTTCTCTGGGAAGGGAGTAAAATTGATCCATTTTCTTTTTTCTTGTTAAATGGGATGCAGGATATCAGTGATAAGGTGTTGAAGAAGTGCAGGTTAGTTTGGAAATGTTTTTCCCTCGGCCCTGCTTCCTTTAATCGCTGAAAGTGGGAAAAAGTGAAATTGGTCTTCCCAAATGACAAAGATCACCAGTGCATTCCTGAAAAAAAAATGTGCCAAAAACATTTTGCTGTTTATATATATATATATATATATATATCCGCAAATTGGATCTATTTTTGTTGGACAATATGATAGAACCTCACCTAATTCTGGAATCGAAGGTTCTGCGGAATATTGAGAATGAGGTTTTGTGATCACTATCAGCTCTTCTTAAAAGATAATGTTAGAATTTACCACATTGATGTTTCATTGTTTCTCACCTTTTAGTACTATTAAAATATGTGCAGAATAATATCCCAAAGCCTTCCGTCCTCTTCAACTATTTTCTTACCTTTTTCTATGCTAAATTGCATCAGGAAGATTTTAGTTTCTCTTGTGTGTGTTCCATGCCCTATTACCCTCTAAATATGTAATTCTCTGAGGCTTGTTGATTTTGGATTTCATCAGAATTTACTATGGAGTTTCACTTATTTTCTCAATACAGAAGACCAACCACTGGTGCTTGTGCTTCTCGTGCAGATGATATTAACAAAGTAAGCTATTTTGGGGAAAGACAGTGATGGCAGCAGCAGAAGCACGGGCTGCTTGGCAGCGTATAGCTAATCGCTGCTTTGTACAAGAAGATGCTAAGAGAGCTCCAAAGTTAGCTTGTTGTCCACCATCCTCGTCAAAACTACAGCCTGATTCGAGCAGTGGAACTGCCACTACAAATGGGTCGGATCAGCCTGCCCCAAATTTTGTGCCATTTAACTGGAACCCTATTGATTTCAATCTACTCCCTGACACGAAATGGTGGCTACGGCTGCAGCCAGACTTTGGGTATCAGAGTGATATTACATGTGAACAGCTAAGTGCTTCAGAAGAGGTTAAAGTCAGGGGAGGAGAAACTACCATCCCAACGTCTAAAGTTTCTGGGGATCCAACACCTGCTGCAGCTGCTTATGCTGGTGCTGAGAAGAAATCTAGTTCTCTTGAGGTTCCTTGGATGGTTTCAACAAATTTTACAAAGCGTGAAAGTGAAGCAAGAGTTGGAGAGCTGAAGACAGTGAACAATATCTTTCAACAGAAAACCAAGCCGAAGGCAGATTTAGGTGAACCATGGTATCAGAATGAGGACATAATGGACTGGAAGGCCTTTGACCAGTTAATTTTAAAGGAACCAGAAAAAGAAGCTGCGTTATTGGGAAGTAAAAAAACCGAGCCATGGTGGCGTATTGCTGATATGGATGAGTTGGCTTCATTTGTTGCACAAAAATCTCTGGAAAACTTTGAAAACTGTGACCTTCCCCGACCTCAGAGAGTGCATTTCTGTGGAGGAGATCCATTTGGCTGTCTTGAGGGTTTTGATGACAATAGTTTTTTTGCCCCATGTTTGGACCACAGGTTACGTGCGGGCACATACAATACAGCGGATCATGCAAATAACTGTTCTGCCCTCGGGAATAAGAATGGAGGGCATCAGACGTCAGGCTTAAGGCAAGTCTATGGTTCAGCAGAAATTCACAGGTATTGATATCTTTTGATAGCTTGGACTTCATTTTATGTTGCTTTCAATGTTCGTGTAATATAGAGAATGAGATCATACAAGCACTCGTATTTCACTATTTCTTTATATTTCCAGTTAAAAATTTAAAATATAAGCAAACATCTGTTGGAAAAATGCACTTTTAATTGTCGCTCTTGCATTCCTCAGTTCTTATAAAAGCCTGCAATTCTGCACACGAGGAGCATTGAAATGGGGAATGCCTAGATTATGTTTTCCTTTCTGGTTCTTCCAAATTTCCAATCTCATGTTCACTTTCAAAAAAAATTCCAATCTTATGTTGGTGCAGGTGGTGGAAAAATCATAGTTGCCATTTCCTATTTCATCCCTCGATATCATGGACACGTTGTTCACACACTTATTTATGTCCCCTTGGGACTTTTTTATTATTAGTTTGGCATATTTGTATCTATCGTCTTAGTTTTATTAGATCTATGGCAGTTATTCATTGCTGAACCCAGGTAGCAAACATTTTACTGTTCTACCATAGTCAAACTCTACTTATTTTGTACCTTCGTTACCTTGTGGTGGCATGCGCACATATAGGATGCGCGGTCCCAGCAAGGATCCACCGGAGACCAAGCATCGTTCAGAGAGTGGTTCGGGTAAGGCTGAATTGCTGGAAGCACTTCATCATTCCCAGGAACGGACAAGGGAAGCTGAAATGGCAGCCCAGCAAGCCTACATCGAGAAGGAACACATCGTTAAGCTCTTCTTCAAACAGGCAACCCATCTGTTTGCATACAAGCAGTGGACCCGGATGATGCAGCTGGAGAGCCTCCTCCTCCAGCTTAAGATCAAAGAACACCAGATATCCTCTCTTCTTCTGGACCTCCCATGGATGCCGCCGAAGGGGAGCCAGTTCGGGCGCAGTGAGGGAGCAGTGAAGAGGAGAAGAGGCCAGAAAGACCAGAAGTGCAATGTTGTTTGCAGGTACGCATTCGCATTCGCTGTTGGCTTGGGTCTGGTTAGCGCTGGCTTGCTCTTCGGCTGGACGTTGGGCTGGTTGTTGCCCATCTTCTGATCACAACCTTAGGTAGTAGTACACCAGGAGGATATGGGAAATCCCATGTTGCGTGGACAATCTAAAGAGATTGGTGGAAGTTTATGTATTTATAATTCCTTCCGCTGTACATATCAAGTTTATATTTTTTCTTGTACATAAATGATCTGACGCAAGTGTACAAGTCTTAAGTGTGGACGTGTAAGACTAGAAGTTGGAAGGCTAGTTCGACGATTGTAGCTACTATGATCCACTTCACTCATATCTAGTGTGGATCTCCGTGTGTGTGTGTGTGTGTGTGCCTCTCTCTCTCTCTCTCTCCATATAATATATGGAACTGTACCTTAATTTTTAAATGTATATTTAGATCCCTTCCCCCTGAAAATTAGAAGAGATTACAACTTGGGCTGTTGAATAGCTGTCAATGTGGACAGAATATTTATGTTAGTGAAAATATGAATTCACAATTCACGAGGGTATATTCTCAGTTCACCCCTTTTCACTTCCATAGTCTCTATCATGGTTTGTTGACTTGGGCGTGTCGTACCGTATCTAGAAAAATTTGATACGGTGCGGATCACCCCGAGTAAGGTCGAGTCACAGTGAGAGAGTGAGAGGGAGAGAGAGAGGGAAGAGATGATACACACTGAGTCAGACCGAGTTGATTGCGACTTGGGTGTATCGTATCGGATCAGGAAAGATCCGATATGGTACAGATCACCGAGTCGATAAATCTTGGTCTCTATACAAGCTTACCCGTTTTACTCATTGTTTTATTTATTTCTTTTCTTATTAATCTTTCCTGATCCGGTATGGATCACCGAGTCAGTAAATTTTAGTCTCTATACAAGCTGCCCTTTTTGCTCATTGTTTTATTTCTTTCTTTTCTTATTAATTATGCCTACGGCTAGAAAGAATAGGCAAGGAGTTGAAGTTGAAAAGAAAATGCAATAGAGAGAATGTCATTGCAAGGCAAAACTTCCTCTCGACTTCAATCGCGAGGAGCTCATGGTGGTTTGGTATTAGTAGCAACTTCTTTTTTCGCTCTTAGAGAAAGTTAATATATTTTTTTCTTTTTTTTGTGTTGGTCATCTATTTAATTTTCTAGTTTGATCTCATACAAGCCACGTTAAGCTAGCTGGGCGGCAGTGGGATACTTGGTGGGTGAACACACAGGACAACGGAGTTTGAGACATAGAGACAGAAAAAGGGTTGATAAAATCAATTTACCAAGATCTCCCATGCTGATGTTCAAAAAATATTTAAGTTTCTTTCTTGTCTGGTAAAGTTGAGTCAAGTTTAATTTTGCTTTGTCCAACTTTTAACTCATTTAATAATCAATTTTCATTCATGTTGAGCTTTAACATTTTTGTAAAGAAGCTTAACATTGTTTTATTTGAAGTTGGTCCATTTTATATCAAGGGAGTGTTTGGTTGCTACATCAAATACCTATATCAATATTAATTTTATTTTTGATATTGATATTGATAGGAGGTGTTTGGTCATATTATCAATTTTGATGTTGTCAGTAGCCAGGCACAAAGACAGTAAAATTAAATATGAAAATAAAGTTAAAGGGAGGTGGATAGGTGTGCCTATGAAAATAATCATGTATTAAAATTAAATATTAAAATACAACGAAACTAAAATTTCTAGAATCAAAGATAATCACAAGAACAAAACAATTTTTATATTAGTTATGTTAACCCTCCTTGACTTCCCTTCGTCTAGTCCTCTGTAACTTGTCTAGGGTTTCTCACAACTTTTTACCAAATGTTACACCCGATGTTTTCCAGGGTCAGCTCTCCAGTTTATCTTAACAGGATTTATCAAATCTTTCTCAGTGATTTTCTAAGAACCACATGCCCAGTTGATTTTGGTCAGGTCTCAACAAACTAACCGGCCACACCCAGTAACTTAGTTTTTCATGTGATCTCGCATCTGTTAACTTTCCAAGAGTTAGTCATCTAGTTGATTTTCACGGTATCGTCAGAGTAACTTAGCACACTCAGTACTGGTTATATCAAAGTAACAAATACTCTTCTTACTATCGGACTGACAGATACAAGGTTCCATAGTTATGCTCCTAGATGAGAAGATATTGGATCTAAAGAGTACAAAAGAAATAAATACACTGACAAACGGAAGAGGAAGACAATGGAATGTCGTCGAAGAATAATATCCTCTTTATTATTGCTTCTTAAGATGAAGGACTTCGAAGACGAACCTTTCAGCGTGATGAAATCCTCCTTTGATGTGAGCATGTACGAAGCAGAGCTCTAAGATCGCTTTGAATGCAAGGAAGACGTTTCGAAGATTATCTTTTGTTTAGTTTGTTTTCCTTCGGTATCTTTCCTCCTTTGCAAGTCCAGGCTATTTATAGCTCCAGACTTCATTGTATCCATAAGATATATCAATCTCTCAATGATAGAATCCTAATCACAACGTTCGACAGATCATATTGGTTGCTACGATTTCACCTACTTTGTGAGTGAGCGCACGTCGTTCTCGAGATAGTAGGTGAATCAGATCTTATGATGCTGAAGATACGTCTGTTTGTCTTCTTTCTTCTTTTGTGTAACTTATCCCTTGGATGGTGGTGTTTTATGTATGAAAGAATGCTAAAAATATTTCTCCCATGTAGGTATGTGAGATATGGTAGAAAAATTCAAATTGCAAATGCCAGTGAGTAAAGTGTACAAAAAGTGATACCAGTTTTGCACATAAAAATATATCTTACAGTATTGGGTGGTGCACAATAAGATTAGAAGATGTATTTTATACTGCTAGAAAATGAAATAGTATCCAAACGGATACTATGCATTTAATGTGGACGTATTGTTGAGTCGACTATTCAACATCGTATTTTAGACAACATCAGCATATGTGATTTTACCCAAAAAAGGAGTTACTAATATTTTAAACAATGTGTATATAGTTCACGTGTATGGTGCTATAGAGTTGAAGTGTTGTGTAGATACTTTAACGTATAGTTTGTTATTTAGTGCGGTCAATAGAGATATATTTTTAACCAAGTCAAAAGTGTAAGATATATATATCATCTTATTTGAATGAAAGATAAAATTAAGGAGATGAGGTTGTCGTTTAATGAAAATAGACGAAGTATTGTCTATCAATTTGTCTAAGCATTAGACTTTCTACTTAGACGAAGTATCATATAATATTTCCATATATACTTCTATTCGTCTAGTGCTTTTAACTTGATAGATTAGATGAAGTTTGATCTATTTCAACTTATGCCGTTTTCCACTTGAAATATTGTCTAACTCATCATTTTCAGTATCATCTATCCATGATTTTTTATTATTTTCTTTTTAGACGAAGTATTATCTAGCTCATCTTCAATTAGATTATATATCATCTATCCTGAGTTTTTGTCATTTTCTTTTTAGATTGAGTATCCTTTAACTTATCATTTATTGTGAGTTAGGCAAAGTATCATCTAACACATCTTTAGTTAGACAGCGTATAGTTTATTTTGAATTTTTATCCTTTTCATTTGAATGAAGGATCATCTAACTGATCGTCTATTATGAGTTGCATGAAGCTTTATCTATTACTTTTTCAAGTAGAGGATGTATCATCTATTCTTAATTTTTGTCAATTTCATTTAGAGGAAGATTCGTCTATTAGTTCTCGCATCGTCTATCATTTTTGACTTAAACGACATATCATCTAATATTTCATCTAACTATAGAGTCTATACAAAGTTTCGTCTAATGTTAATTTGCCCACTTAGACGGAGTATCGTCTATCTGTTTTCAATTAAATAATATATCATCTAATCATCTTTTTCACTTAAACGATGTATCGTCTAATCAGTTATCTATCTTAGGAGATTTAGACGATGTATCGTCTACCAATTTGTCTATCTTATGGACTTAGATGATGTATCGTCTAATATTTTGCCTATCCTTTTTGTGTTAGACGAGATATCGTTTAACCTTTCGTCTATCTTGGAGACTTAGGCGGAGGATCGTCTAAATATATCTCTTGTCGTTTTGCTCGTTAGATAGAATATCGCCTATCTTGAGTATGATTAGATGATGTATCGTATATCACTCAGTATTTTATTTACTTAGACGATGTTTAATTTATTTAATTATATTTTAGATATTTAATTAATTTTGATTTAAATTTATAGAGATCTGAATTATGTTAAATTTGTTAACTTATTTAGCTGGAGTAGGATAACTAATTATTTATTTTATCATAATCTATAATAATATATTTGTAAAAAATATTTTATCATTACATGTTGATATCTAAACTTTTTTATTCTTTTACCAAAAATTTGCACAAATTCTTATCGTGCCATTGACTAATGGAAGTGACTTATGCTGTGGTCAGGGCACACGTAGAACCACATATGTGCTTGTGAGTTTTGTTGTGTCAGCAGCGACGAGGAACGGTGATGGTCAAATTGTATTCTATTGCATAGTTAAGGAAATTTGTAAGAAGTTGACGGTTTTGACCTTGAGAAAGGCTCATTGCACACTCTACGCATCCGGGCCATTTTGGTAACGGGTTAGATTAAGGGAGGGTGAACCATCCCGTTACTAAAGTGGCTCTAACCCAAGTAAAGTAACTCATTTCACCTATTTAAGTGGAATGAGTTAATCCACTATAACCCTATCCGACTCGGGTTAAGAAAAAAAGAATCAAACAGAGACTAAATCATCCGACCCCGGTTAACCCACCCTAACCCATCTTAACCCGTTACCAAAGTGACACTAGGGGTGCGTAATACCTTTATTTTTTTTAATTTTTTTTCGAGTGACTCTTAAGATAGTCCAATTTGGGATGTAAATCACGTCACCGTTAAATTACTCGGAAAGAAATAAAAAAGAAATCAGATTGAATGAATAGTGTTAGATTCGTTCTTTTGAAAATTAACTTATTTTATTTTTAATTTTTTTTTAAAAATAAGATTCTGATATGACTTACACTCTGAGTTAAAATAACTTGAGAGTCACACGAGAATTTTTTTTTAAAAAAATCACTGCACATCATAGATATGCATCAACCCTTTCTCTTTAGCTTCACAAGAGGATAGTTCGATGCAGAAGAATGTTGCCTCTTATTGCAGTCTTCACCGTCTCAGTTGGGCCTTTTAAGTTTAAAACGGTGAGAAAGACTGTCCATCTTGCTGCATCTCATGCTGTTGCACCACATGGGGTGCAGCTCAATTTTTTTTATTATAAAAAAATAAATTGTTTTATGCCAACCCAAACTTTATGTATATGATTGTATAGTCCAATCATGATACATTGATGCAGGGTCCACATTCTACATGGGTGGCAATTCTAGATTTCTCTCATCTGTGGAAGAAGTGGTGTTTCACCACTGATGCAACGCACTCCTCAAAAATGAAAGATAAAAAAAGAGTGTTGGCAATTGCCATATGAAATAACCCTTCTCAAGTAGCAATACATGTGGAATAAGTAGTTTGTCCTCCCGTCAGTTGCGGAGTGGACACTCTCCCCTTTTTCAAGAGAGAGGTCTCGGGTTCAATCCGGAGTTTCCCCTTCTCGTAAAAAAAAAATATAGATAGTTTGCAAAGAACCAACTTATAAAATACATGGTTTGTCGACTCGGGTCGATTCGGACGTGTCGTATCATATCTGAAAAAACTCGATACACTACGAATCACTCCCAGGATCAGCCGAGTCGGACCGAGTCATAGTGAGAGAGAGAGAGAGGGAGAGTGAGAGAGAGAGAGGGAGAGTGAGAGGGAGGAGCTGATATACATCGAGTCGGGACGAGTTGATTGTGACTCGAGCGTACCGCACCGAATCAAGAAAGATCCGATCCAATACAGATCATGGAGTTGACGAACCTCGATAAAATCCACTTCACCTAGACTTATAACTAGCTGGTACAGGGTGCCCTACTTCATTTCACTGCTGCGTCTCTCCCCAGTTCAACGTTGGAGGCCACTTGAGGATTTTGCAGATAGCTAGCCGATCACCTGCTTCCAGTTAAGTGTTGTCATAAATTGGGGGAGAGGTGGGTGGTCCAACCAAAGAAATTTGAGGCTAGGTGGGTGGCAGGTTAGCACCCTTTCTAACACACAGATCCAAGTGGAAAAATTAATTAAACTAAAACCACCAGAACACTTCAAAAACCTGACCTTTTCGTGCGATGAAAAGTTGAGAACATGTAGAGACAATGGGAATCACAGAAGAAACTAAGTACCTTTTGTTCTGTGACCTTATTCGTGTGGGAGATACTGAGATTTGTACATTTTTTTTGGGTGTTGGGTGGCAAAGAATCATTAGAAATTTAAAGGGATTTTTATATATATACCTCCGTAAAGTTCGATTTTGTCAAATATATCTCTCATCTGAGCATATTATCATGAATATTCTTAATTTAGATAGAAATATTGTGGTTATACCCCTTTAGTTTATTGTCGTCGACGAAGGAGAATATTCCGTAAAATATACATTTACGGTCGTTAGATCTAGAGTATATTTACTAAAATCAAATTTTATAGGAATATATATATATATAAATCTTATTCTTTAACTCACACTTAATTGAGGTTAAACACACGGGAGTTACGGCGAGAGCATAATCGTGACATTACCCATATTTCGAGGATATTCATGATAATATGCTCCGATGAAGAGTATATTCGATAAAACCGAACTTTATAAAGACATATATGCAAAAATCCCAAATTTAAACAGACGGTTGAGATAAAATTTGTGGATGTTCTGGAGTGTAGATATGAGAAAATTCACGTCACTCTCATTTATATCGTCACCACCGTCATGCCATATCTCATTAGTCTAGGGTTCGGTAGAATTTGGAGGTTAACAAATTCCAGCAAACCAAATGTATCCCGACAGTTTTTTAAACCATATGACAACATGGCGTCCCAAGATTAACATAACTGGGCAAAAGATTTTCTAAGAATGTTACTGCAGAGGGTAAAATCCGTTGGCCCATTTAAGACCCATTACGTCAAGCCCGTTTCGGCGAGAGATCTACAGTGTGCATAACAGGCCCCTGACAATCGCAGTCCACAATGGAGGACCTAGGGCGAACATGCCTTGGATTTGCCAGGTCACAAAGGGTACCAGTCCAGGCGCAATGGATGTCAGACGACCCTCCGACGATCGAACATTACCTCATACGACGTCGGCCTCAACTCCACTAAAGACGACCATGTCTTACAGGCGCCGTAAGACTCGCCTGAAAATCGCTCGACTCCGGAGGAACGGATCCTCAACGGGAAACTCCCCACGATCACGGAGAGGCGTTACCCCACTAATTACGTCCTTCCCTACTAAGGAATAGGCCCTCACCGCCAGGATAACCCCTATACATAGACCTTCGTCCATGAGCGAGGGGGACACACATAGATATGCGAGAATACAGACCTGCAGACACGGCAAGAGAGACTCCGACTGTGAAGCCTTGAGATTCCACCAAGCCGAGCTCCGGTCATCTTCCGAGCACCCTCACCGCCCAGCGAGCACTCTCCGAGCGTTCGCTGGATATAGCGAGCACTCCTGCAGAAGATCGTCCTCCCCTCCAGACTTGCTCAATCACCTTTCGTCTCTCTTGCTCTCCTCTGTTTCTCCTCGATCTTCGTCCTTCAAGTCTCTGACTTAAGATTCGGAGGGTTGTCCTCTGGGGTAACGTCCAGGACTCCTTCTGACGCCGTTTTCCCTGATGTTTGCAGGCTTCCACGGATGACTGGACGATCATTCTCCAATAAATAAATCTTAAAAGTGTGATGCGAGGATTAAGAACCATAATTCCGCCTCTACAATTACATTTTAGTGCAAATGTTTGACATGCAACACAATGTAATTACATGCTTTAACTCCTCAAATTAAGAACACCCTAATAATTTGCGTCACTTAACAGGATAGCCCACCAAGATTATTGGGTGATGTTGCGTCCTCTTCATCGTGAAGCATGGGTGATATGAGCTTCCATGATTCCTCGAGTTGTTAAATCGAGTGAGAACATGGGATTGGAAAAACTTAAACGGGTATGCCTAATTTCTCATTTGTTCCCTCAGCTCCTACGGTTACATTTTAGTGCAAGTGTTTGACATGCAACACGGTGTAACTGCATGCTTTAACTCCTCAAATTAAGAACACCCTAATAATTTGCGTCACTTAACAAGATAACCCACCAAGATTATTGGGTGATGTTGCATCCTCTTCATCGTGAAGCATGGATGATAAGAGCTTCCATGATTCCTCGAGTTGTTAAATCGAGTGAGAACATGGGATTGGAAAATTTTAATGAGTGTTACTCCAGGGTAATCCTCCGATACTTAAGTTAGCAATGAATTAATAAAGAGTATAGAAGAGCAGGGGAGAGAGTAAGAGAGAGGTTGTAGTAGAAGATCGGGGAGCCGTGTAAATCCTTCAGACGAGTACTCGTCGCTCCCAGTGCTCACTCGGTGAGTGCTCGCTAGGTGGTAAGGTAATGTAGGAGGAATCCTCCCTCTCGGCGTGGACTGTCGTCGCTTCTCCCTTTCTGTAACAAGGTTAGTAGTTCTATTCTCTTGGGTAGCGATTTGACAGAATGATCCACCGTGTCCTCTCTTCTCTGTCGATGTCCCTTTTATAGGAGATTGTCCTGGAGCAAGAGGCATATCCCTTAACAGGGAAGGACGTGAGTACTGGAGTAACGTCTCCCTCGATTGTGGTGGGAGTTTCCCGTTGGAGGGCGATTACCCCGGCGTCGGCTGGTCCCTGGGCGAGTCTTACGGCACTCGTCTCGCCCGTTACGGGGTCGAGGCCGACGTCGTAGGGGGTAACGGTCGGTCGTCGGAGGGTTCTCCGACGGTCATTGCGCCTGTGCCGTAACCTTTCTGCGCTGTCGAATCTGATGCTGAGCCGTAGTGAGCCACACCTTAATGGGCTGCGGCCGCTGTGCATCCCTTGGGCGCGCTGTAGATTCGGAGCTGGATTGGGCTCATTATAACAGACCGGTCATGGGCCGAGCTAAATTTACTCTCCTCGGAGATAAAATTTGTGGATGTTCTGGAGTGTAGATATGAGAAAATTCACGTCACTCTCATTTATATCATCACCACCGTCATGCCATATCTCAATAGTCTAGGGTTCGGTAGAATTTGGTGGTTAACAAATTCCAGCAAACCAAATGTATCCTGACAGTTTTTTAAACCATATGACAACATGGCGTCCCAAGATTAACATAACTGGGCAAAAGATTTTCTAAGAATGCTACATTTTAGTGCAAGTGTTTGGCATGCAACACTGTGTAATTACATGCCTTAACTCCTCAAACTAAGAACACCCTAATAATTTGCGTCACTCAACAAGATAACCCACCAAGATTATTGGGTGATGTTGCGTCCTCTTCATCGTGAAAGCACGGATGATAAGAGCTTCCATGATTCCTCGAGTTGTTCAATCGAGTGAGAACATGGGATTGGAAATACTTAATGGGAATGCCTAGTTCTTCATCAGTTTCCTCAGCTCTTAAAGAGAAAAATTTATGTCTGGAGATTTTAAAAATACTCAAAAAATTGAAAGATCCTGTGGCAAACATGGCACATGAGAGAGTCCATTCTAACATGCATGATTGATCAGCAACCTTGGAAAAGTCCAAGACAATTGCTCGACACAGGTGTGCGCCGTACTTCTCCTCAATGCTGTTGCATGCCCAACATCAAACATTAACAAAGATGAAAGTGGAGAGAGGGGACCGCATTCTTCTGTCATGTCTAAGGTAGGATTCTAAAAATCTAATAGGGTGTCTGGGAGTATTTTTTTTCTTAAGACTATTTCTCTTTAAAAAAATGTTTCAATGTGATTTTTGTCATAATTTTTGAATTTATAAAACTTAACTTTTGACATGTTCGGTAAAATCTAAATAATATTTAAGAGAGTATGGAATTTTCTCATTATGAGGTGGTTGAAGAGAAAGAGATGAGTGGTAATCGTGTGTGTTTGAGAGAGAGGTGATTATGAGAGGGAGAGAAGGAGAGGTGACGTACGTGTGTGTGTGTGTGTGTGTGTGAGAGAGAGAGAGAGAGAGAAACTCTTTTGAAAAAAAAGGAAAGAGTTATTTTTTATTTGAAAATTTTTTAATGAAGAGTTAACTCCCTCCCTAAAAATTAGGAGAGATGCTCCAAACATGATTTAGTTCACATTCTTTTCCCAAGAAAATATCTAAAAAACATATCCAAACACCCTCCTTCACAAACAAGATGCTTGCTTTACCCATTTTGGGTATACAATCTTTAACTTGCTCCTCTTTCCAACTTTCAAGCCTTTTTAGTCCCCTTTTAACATATGTTGCCCCTTTCAAAGCACTTGGTTGAGGGGACTCCAATAACCCCAAACTAGCATGGTGCATTATTTGCAAAAGAGATCACTAGTCACCATCCTGAGCAAACTACATGGATTTCCACAAGTACCCTCTAATCATAAATATCACATAAGACTCTATGGTATGTATGATAGGAGGGCATTTGTGAGCTCTCACAAGTAGCCTTTGGGAGTTTGCACAAATGGCCCTCCTGTGTGGTCTCCATCAGATAGACTTCACTGAGATTTTCTTTCATGGACAGCCAAGGAGGATCAAGGTCAGGAGCATGGATCCCCACCCCCATCATTGGGGCCCCAGCCTTGTTCTTGTTCTTTGCCACTATGGCCTCTCCATCTCCACTTCCTTTCCCCCCCCCCTCTGTTTGTTTCCCATTCGTTCCTTTTAGCTGAACTTGATGAACATTATGCAACTCATCTACCTAATTATGGGCGGTTCTAATGTTGATGCTGATGCAAAACATAACAATGGCAGAAGCTTTCCCCTTCTTCCTTTTTTTTTTTTTCTTTTTTTACACTAGCATAGGCCAACGTGTAGTAAGTACCCTCCGTTGGGAAACGTGACCCTCTCTCTTCCTCATGACTCACTGTCAAAGAAAATAGTAGAAATGACAACCACATAGGAACACAGAGATTTTACGTGGTTCAGAGGCGGTGTCTTCCTACGTCCACGGCCGCAACAGATTTTCACTAGAATAATCACACTTAGATCAAGTACAAAGAGAGAGTTCACACCCTTGTTATATAAGGAGATTTGGGCGCCATTAATCAAATCGATCCGCGTGCGAGGGCGCACGATGACAAATTCGAACTCCACACTCTAACAATCTCTCACCAGAGAATTCTTTTCTACGTAGGTAGATGATAATCTCTACCATGATGACCGATCATTTCACCGATCAGGCGAAAATTCTGAATCTGACATGTCCATTAGAGGAAGAATTTACAGGTTGCATTTTACATACAGACTACACAGACGTAGACCTCCATGAACTCGCTACCTCTCAAAGGAGAGGTCAAAGGGTGAATCCCCTCACACATTGCGGAAGAGGTGGCTGGAACCCCACAGCTCATCTTTGTGCTGCTGAAACATTGGTTTATTGGCTGATAGAAGCAGTTTATCGATAAGATAGATCCCTGGCATGGCGTGCTTTTGTATCGACTGTGTTCGATGCTAGGGCTAACTCGGGCCTCGATATGGAGTGCGCGACTCGGCCGAGACAACCACCATACAATGGCCTCCATCGTGCGACTCGATTGGGTCGGTCCGAGATTGTTCGAGTTGGACAGTATCGTGTCAATACAGGACCAGGCCGAGTCGATTCGGATCACTGATCCGGCGAACCTTAATTGATCCCCAAGGAGATGGAGAGCACAATGTGATATATTCATCACACGAATTTGCATCACCAGCGTGAGATTGCATGCACTGTTGGCAGGAAGGGATCTCTCATTTGGAATAATCCAAACACATTGTGTTCTTCAACATGAAGCATAACCCCAGGGAACCGTTTTACAGAGGCTTCCGCTATTTTGGTGTTCAATGGTAGGTGCCATTGGCCAAAACCACAGGTTTTGTTCTTGCCAACCATAAAAAATCACATAGTTTTAAGAACCCTTAAATTCCACTGTTTAACTTCAATCCAATTGGACCCTGTGAGAGAAGAACAAATGAACAATCTAGCATGAACATGTGATTTTCGACATTAATATGTGATATTTTGGTATCAATATTGCTGTGCACAATGAACAGCATCTCACCCTGTGGGAGCATACTCTACATGTGGGAACTGGGGGGTTGTGGGCATTACATCTGTTAAGACACCTCCTATCATTTGTGGTTTTTCATATGCAAAATCCCATCAGAAGCCAGAGTTCCCTCCAAATTCCCAATGATGCGAGCGATCCTCACCTCCAGCCCCCTCTGTATCTCCCTGAAGAGGCCTCTAACGATGGCAGCAAACCTCCCCAGATTAAACTCCGGGGAATCCTTCAGCCCCCCATCGCCGCCGACGAAGGTGCAGGCAATTCTAGACTGTATCTCCGTCAGCTTCTGCCCGGTCGCGACGACGTACCTCTGGAGCTGAAACGTCTCCTCGAGGAAGCCCTCGAGCGCCCCCGTCTGCTCCTTCGTCCTCCCCTGGCACGAGCCTCGGCTCCTTCCCTCCCTGTCGATCTCATGCTGAAAATTTTGTTGTTTAAACAATGTGGTATGTCAGGTGACTGTTTTTGTAAATAAAATTTGAAGCCATAAGAACAGTTTTTTCTTTTAACCAAAAAAAAAATACCATCCTCTTGCAGAGGTCATCAGCCTTCTCCTCCAGGGATTGGTACCTCTTCACCTGCTTGTTTAGCAGGGATATCACCAGGAGGAAGCCCTTGAGCTGCTGCTTATGCTCATTGGTGTCCCTCTTTTCATACTTACCAGGCAGTTGTTTCAATGCCTGTGCTGCTGCCAGCTTCTCCAGCACCAGGAGCTGCTGTTTCAGCCTTTTGATCTTGTAGGAGATGCCCAGAGCATGGAGGTCCATCTTCCATGGGGAATTCTCACAAGCGGATGATGGCCCAGGGATCCGTACCTGGTTGACCACCTCAGCAGCAGGACCACCACCTGCTGGCAATCTGGTTTTGGGCAAAGTGTGCCCTGGATCCACGCTGACCTCCTTCTCTTCCTCGATTTCTTCTACAGGAGCATGGCTGCTCAAGAAGCTGCGCTGCTCAAGCTGATCAGAAAATGGCGGGGAAGCAGCCGAGCTTGTCAGCTCTTGTTCGCCCATCTCCCCTTCGTGGTTGGGCTCTTTCTCGATCTGGGTTTCGAACTGCACCTTCTTTACCTCATCAATGGCGTCGCAGTCGCCACCCATCCGGGTTGCGATCTCCACCTCCTGGGATCCCTCGGCAGACGGGATCTCCAGCTCCTGCCCTTTCTCGACCACGCTCCCGCGACAGCGCTGCAGGTGGAGGTCGAACTGTTCCCGCAACGCCCTCAGCTCCCGCTCCTTGTCCACCAGCAGGGCTTCGAGCTCGATGTTCTCTTCCCCGAGCTTGGACAGGTTCCCGTCGAGGCCCTCGATGTGGGACTGCAGCCGCTTCGCCTCGAGCTCCATGCTGAGCAGCCGCCACCGGTAGGCCTCCAGCTTCTCGTCCTTGAGCTGCATCTGCTCCGTGAACGCCTCCACCTCCGCGTAGTGCCGCTGCTGCAGCATGCTCGCGTACTTCTCCGTCTCTGCTCGAACCCAATCTTGCAGGTGCCTGATGTCCGCTGTAACTACGACAAATCCAAACCAGAAACACAGAGGAAGCAAACAATCTTCAGATGGGCAATGGTGGGTAGGTGCAAAGAAATGAGCAAAGCAGAAGCTTTTGGAGTTACCAAGCTCTTCTTCGTCGCCCCTGCTCGAGCAGCGGTGGATTGCGTCCCCGTGGAGGATGGCGTCGCCTTCCTCGGTCGTGGCGTACTCGCTCTCGTTGGTGCTCTCGGCTTCCAAATAATCGAGCAGAAGAGTTCTGCTGTGGAATCCGGCCCTGCCTAGCTTGGAGCTCGCGCTCTGTTCTTCGTCGGAGCAGTCCCCGGCGAGGGGGCGGAGCCCCCGGCAGCCCTTCCAGTGGCGCCCCCCGCAGAGGCCCCGCAGCCTCTCCACCTCGAGCTCCGCTTGCTTCTTCCTCGCCCTGGACAGCTTCAGCTCCTTGAGCAGCATCTGCTTCTCGGCGGTGTCCAGCTTCGACTTGCGCAGCATGGCAGAGAGGATCTTGTCCTTCTGCTCGGCGTCCTTCCTCGTCCGGGCGAGGTCTTCCGAGAGCCCGTCGGCCGCGGCAAGGGCCTCCTCCTTCTGCTCCCGTGCCTCGTCGACCTCCCGCCGCGCCGCCTCGGCCTGCCGCAGCGCACGGTCCATGTCGGCCTCCAGCTGCCGCTGGCTGGAGACGAGCTCCACGAAGGCGGTCTTGTGCTTCCACAGCTCGGTGGCGTGTTCCTGCGCCTCCTTCTTGGCACCCTCCCGGGCCTCCTCCGCGGCGGCCTCCGCGGCGCGGAGCTGCTCCTCCAGCTCCGCCCGCTTCTTCGCCGCCGCCTCCAGCACCTCCTCCTTGGCCCTGATCACCCGGTCCTTCTCCTCGACCATGCTGTTGGACTCGGCCATGGCCGCCTCCCGCTTGGCTTCCAGCATCTGGAACTGGACGAGCAGGGCCTGGATCTGGAGCCGCAGCTTCTTCCTGTCCGCAATCCAGCTCTGCTCGTGGGCGGCGAAGATGCCCACCACCTTCTCGTTGGCCCTGGCGTCCTCCGCCCTCAGCCGCTTCAGCTCCGCCGCCTCCGCCTCCGCCTTCCTGAGCTCCTCCTCCAGTGCCCCTCGCCCTCGCTGGGCTCTCCAAACCAGCAGCCCCAGGAGGCGGGCGCCGCTCTGCAGCAGCGCCTCCTCCAGGCGCCATCGCCGAGCGCCGTCCAAGTCCAGCGCCCTCCCCTTGGAGAGGAGGTGGAGCGCCAGGAAAGCGCAGGAGGCGCCGAAGTACACGGGGAAGACGCTGCCGCCGCCGTGATCGGCGGCACACTCCTCGGAGGCAACCGGACGCGCACCCTCTTCGACCATTTGCTTCTGCAGGAAGGAAGGCCTCGAGCTTACAAAGGTAGCATTGACCAAGTGAAGAGAGGAATGCGGGCAGTGGCACTCGCCGCTAGCGACCCAACGACGCCCCCGGCACAACTCTCATCATCGGGAATTAATGAAAGCTGTGATCTTTCACATGCCCAAGAAGGAAAGTTTTGATCTTTCTACTCAGAACCAGGTGCAGTAAGAATCATGGAGGTCTTGTGGGTATATCCTGGCAGAGAGAGAGAGAGGTGATCTTTCGAATGCCAAGAACGAAAGTTTACATCTTTCTACTCAGAACCAGGTGCAGTAGGAATCATGGAGGTGTTGTGGCCTCGTGGGCACTGGCAGGCTTCAGCTGGCAGGATTTCTCAGAGAGAGAGAGAGAGAGAGAGAGAGAGAGAGAGGGCAGGGGAAGACCAGTGTTGTGATCGGTTTTGATTTTAATGAAGGCGCGTCTGCTCTACTCTACTCATAGGTGGTGGGGAGCGGGGGCTTCCGTGGAGGAGCGGGGTGCCACGCACAGCCGGGTACACTTCCCTGTGCATCGGAGAGAGACTGATACAGTGAAACTGCCTTCAGATGGTACGAAACTTATCTGGGGAATGGTCTATGATGTTTGGTAGGTCAAATTCAATTTATTTATGTTCACTCCACGTTATGAAATTTATGGGGGGACTCATTCTGGGTAGTTGAGAATTTGGCAAGGGGAGGTCCTGAGTTTAATATCTTATTTTTTTTAATTTAAAATAAAAAATAAAATTATCTATCAAAAAAAAATCATTTAAAAAAGCAAAATTATTATGTAAAAATATCCTAATTAACAGAAAATCTGCGGATGCTACGATTTAAACTCTCGCACTGGAGAGAGGACCCATAAATAATTGATCCATTAAACAATAAAAAATTAATTTAACTAAGAAACTACGTGTGACTTTCATGGAGTTGATTTGATCGAATTCCTAATCTCTGGCGCGCATTTTCCTGATACGGATCGGCGTGGACTTGTCGGGGATGATTGGTGGAGTTTCCGGTTTTGGGGGAAGATCACATGTAGCAGTAAGAGCTACAGAAAACCATGGGAATCATCCCCTGGCTTTCGGTGATCAACCGCTTCCTGCAACTCAATAAGCTCTATGTGTGTGTGTGTGTGTGTGTGTGTGTGTCCTCTGCTACTACTGCTTTCTACACTGTCCATGGAGAACAGAGAAAGAAGACCGTCACTGGTTAGCCTTCAATGCTAACCCTGCGTATGAACTGTGAGAGGAAACCAAAAAAAAGCTGGGAGTCAACTCTGCAGTGATTCTTCATCATTAATTCACATCAAAACTGTATGTTTTAGGACACATGATCTCCTGTACGAACAATGCCTAGTGAGTTCTAGATTGAGCCTAGTAGCATCCCCAACAGATGCAGCACAAGAGATGTCACATAAATAGAAGGGCACTGCAGATCAGACCCCCGGTTTTGATTCCATGACATCTTCACTCTGATTTGCATTGTTCCAAGCACACTGTTTGTGGATTGTTCAAATTGGTATGCAGCCGTTCCTAAGAGCTTATTAACGGGTTTATCTACGTAGGGAGGTTGTTTCTGAGATGATAAGTATGTAAAGAAGTGTTGCATGATTAGTTTGCTGACATCAAGAGCACAACCACCAAGCTGGACTGACAGGGAAGTACCATCCCAGGGTACAGAAGAACATGCAAAACTTGGTGAACAAGGTAAAGGGAAACCCTATTTATTAGAGTCACTCCACGGGGTCAAAGAGGAAGAAAGGTGCCTCCATCATCACACCCCAAAGCATCACCAGTGAAGTCTCAAGCATCAGAACACACCCCCCCCCACCCCACCCTTCACAGAGTACTTCCATCACTGTCACCCTTCTCCCACCCTGTCCATGATGAAGGTGAAGAAAGAAAGGAGGCTTTTATTTTTTGCAAGAAAGATATTCAGAGCCAGCAAACAGCAAACCCCATGCAGACACATCATCATCAAAAGCCCCCCAGACCATGATAACGGGGCCGCCTCCACCACCCCCCCCACAGGCTGGGGCAATTTGAGACCTGTAAAGCGGGGAGCTGCTGAAGAAAAGCAGCGCACCGGATCTCCCAACAGCTCCCGATGCATGAGACGCCCATCGCCACCCCACTTTTACTTGCAATTATACAAACTTTTTATTCCCATCCATCTCCAATTTGTTATTCTTCTCTCCCACCCCAAGTCCAGAGTTCGAGACCCATCCCTTTCTCATGGACAATCCCAGCTGAAGCTTGGAAGTTAGAGAGAGAGAGAGAGAGAGAGAGAGAAGGGGGGATGTGCTCTCTCTGTTAGTCCCGAAAAGCTACGACCTTTCAGCTTTTCTCTCACTTTTAGGAGGTGGGTTGATCCCAATCCTCATCCAAAGCTCGGTGAAAAGCCCCTGTTAATGAGCTGCAATCATGTCATGGTCAGCTTGCTGTTGGTGGTGAGGGGAGCAGCGGTGACCTGGGGATTCAATGCCGTGGATCACGGGTTTATAAGTCTCCGATAATGATGAGACGGCTGCCGGAATGATGGATCCCTTGGGGGATTCTTCCAATCCTTTGTAAATTCTAGTGGTTGGATCCACTGTTCCTTTCCTTTCCCCTACCTTTGATGGGGAACACCTTGAGTCAATGAATCCCATGTCATACAATGAAGAGGCACTCAGTGGGTGGACTCACAAATCCACCATTCACGCTTACAAGAGGGTTATGAGTCGACTCTAGCGCATATTATAATGACGCATTTTTTTACTATTCTTTTTTATTATAAAAAAGTAAATTAATTTGATTAGAATGACAAATATCTAACAACTATAATTTATAACTTCAGTTCTATAAGCATACTTAACTCAGAACTTGAACTCAAACCAATTAGATAAGTTAGGCTTAGGTTGGGTCAAGTTGCCCTAAACTTAAACCGATTAGATTGAGGTCGAATTAGAAGTTCTCGACTCTAACCCTAACCCATCTGTAGTTTGATTAAGTTCCTCCGAATCTGATCCCATCAGGTTAATCTTCTCGGTCCCCTTTTTGAAATTATAACAGTGGTTTTTTTTTATTTGTGGTTCACGAAAGTGTTAGGAGTTAATCGGATGATCATGATGTGTGAGATATAACATCAATTAATACAAGTAATTCCAAGCATATGTCTAGGTGAGCATACTCGAAACTTGATTGCAATGAGTCAGCTAGTGGGGGGTGAGAACCTTGAAACTAGAGAGCGAAGAATCGCGCCCACATGAGGAATGTCTCGGTGCCACCGAGCTTGCAGCACAAGGTTGCATCATTGCATCGTCAATCTTGAGACTTGGGTTAGCTATTGACTTCCTGCATGAGGGATGCCTAACTTTCTCGTAAGAAGGGGAAAAAGAGAGAACATAAACGATACTTATGTCCATACTACGTCGACTCGGTGCGACTAGCACTAAGTCGGACGTATTGCATTGAATCTGAGAGAAATTGGTACATGATCCGTTGACTTTGATCAAGTCGTCTCCTCCTCCTTCGCACTCTATATTATAGGGGTGGTGACATGCCACCAAAGGGAGAGAGGGGGGCAGAGAGGGTGCGGTTAGTCATCGGAGGGGCCGCAGGCAACAGAAATGACGATAAGATGCTATCATGGCGCAGCACAGGGGAGTGAAACGGAGATGGTCATTGGCTCACTATAGATCTAGTGCATATCTAGTCTATGGCGGCACTGCACAATAGACGGACCTGCACATTGCCGTTTCCAAACGGCATCGAAAGGGGGAGGGGGAGGGGGAGGGGAAGAAGGAGGAGCAGGGAGGGGGTGTTGGAATTTGTGTTTAAATTTTAAAAGGTTTTAAGTCTCTCTTTATATTGCTTAGTCCCACATTGGAAAATGGAAAAAGTTTCCATTTGTTTTTTAGTTGGGACTTGTGTCTTTATTGTGTATACCTTTGAGGAGACTATGGAGGTTGGCCCGTTTGGGCTAGTGGGCTCCTTGGCCCGTATTCTCTATTTCACACACGCGTGAATTGCCTTGCCTTGGCGTGGCCGTGTCGTGCGTGCGTGTGATTCTCATTAGATTATTTCCTTTTTCTTTTCTTTTGTTTTGTGACCGTTTTACTCGCGTCTCTTGGATTCTCTCCGCGTCTCTTCGGATTCCTCTCTTTGGGCGGTTGTATGTGACTCGGTCTAGGGTCGCTTCCCAAGGAGGTATTTGAAGAGAGTCGTTTTCTGTGAGAGGGACGGTTTTCGGTTCTCTCTAACCCGAAAGCTATCTCTCACGAACTCCTCTCTCCCTTCGTCTTCTTCCTCCTGCAAGAGCCATCGGTCTTTGTGGTGTTCGCCCCCGGCAACGCGAGTTGGAGTGCACCTTCGCGTCGCCACCGGTTCTGGGTCGTCGTATCTTGAGAGAAGTTCCGTCGCGAAGCCTGTAACGACCCGAGAATCCGATTACCGGGAAGGCCCGATAACCCGAGACTCGCACCGCCACCCACGAGCCCGAAGACTCGGAAGGGTTAAAAGGATGGTGTGGAAACTACACAAGCATCACAAATAATTGCAGAAATTAAACAGTTATGATATTAAGCAGGAAATGAATTAACATTTTACATGGTCCACAATAAAATAACAACAACAGCAACAGTAGTCCACGACTAGTACAGTGACAAGAAAGAAAAGTACAGCTACACGGGGCATCCCCCGGCTCTGACCTCTGGCACTACCTCAGGACACCCGCACCACGCTTCCGCTGCGCTCCTGACGCGCTCCCCGAAGGTGGCGCCTCACCTGAAACACGGTGAAAACACGCAGGGAATGAGTCTCGGAACAAGACTCAGTAGGGATCACTCGAACCCTACCTCGTAAAACGAAAAACCACTACCCTAGCGGTAGGAAGGTACCTCGGAAAGGAAAGCCCTGTACTCTACAGAACTAGACCCTAACGGCACGCAAACCGACACACGTGCCACGGTACGAGAAGACCGAAACTCAACGGTCGAACCGTCAAAACCCGAAGGTCGGAAACACACGACTGACAGTCTGACACTCCGTACTCGACAGGAGTACCACCCACTAGAAGCACAGCCGGTAGCGTCCCCTGACGTCTTACACCGTACCGCAGGTGAACCGCCTGACATGGTAGGTCCTACCCGAGGCGCAAACACCGTACAAGTAACCACAAACAAGTGACTAGCTGGGGTCACGCCCGTCGACGTGGGTCCAACCGCCCCCAACCACGTGTGCACACACAGACCGCGCGTCCCTGGTCTGGCCCTCTGACCGGTTTTCCCCTCAGCCGGACTCTGGCTGCAAGACGTGGGGCCCAACGGTAACCGGTCCACAAACCGTCTCTAAAGGTCAGCCCGTACACCACTCCCTGGTGCGACTAGCACACGCGTACTAGTAGGCTACGACTAGTGGAGGGTCACTGAAGGAGTAGACTCTCAAGTTACGGAAAACAGCGCCCAAGCCCGACAACGTGTGGGAATCACCCCACGCACTAGTCCCGTCGCACGGAGACCACGGTCGGAGAAAAGCGAGGTTGCCACCCTCATGGGGCAACACAGGAAGTGGCGGTCCGACCCTGGACCGTCACAGCCAAATGGCGGTCCACTCTAGGGCCGTCACTTACAAATTGGCGGTCTAAGGCAGACCGTCACACGGCCAGGGGGTAGGGGGAAGCGACGCGCCTACCCTAGTGCGTCGCTTGGAAGCGGCGCACCTAGGCCAGGGCGTCACATGGCACCCCACACCCACGAAAACCACAGGGAAAGTAACGCGCTTACCCTGGCGCGTCGCTTGCAAGCAACGCGTCGGGCTCAGAGCGTTACTCGCATGTGACGCGCCTAGACCAGCGCGTCGCATGGCCCTCACGCTCGGGATGAAAAGGGAAGTGACGCGCCTGCCCCAGCGCGTCGCTTGGCCCATCCACATGGGGGACAACAGGAAGTAACGCTCCTGCCCCAGTGCGTTACACGCATGTAACGCGCCTATCTCGGTGCGTTACATGGCCTGACCCCCAACGGTCAAAACCCAACGGTCGAAACGCATGTGACGGCCCAGCCCAGGGGCGTCACTAGCAAACGGCGGCCAGTCGCAGGACCGTTACAGCCCTCGACCCCAAAGGCCAACACCCAGGGAAGTAACGCACCCCTCTAGGGGCGTTACAAGCATGTGACGGTCACTGGAGTGACCGTCGCTTGCCCCAGAGCACGCTACGGCGGGAAAACCCCAAAAACACCAACCACGCCCCCGTACCTCCACCGGAGAGGGAGAAAACAAGGGGGAAGACTCCTGGGGACCCCTAGCATGCATCTAAGCCACCAAAACATAGAATCATGGGCTAAAACCATAGATCGGGCGGCTCACCCCAAAACATGGAAAAACCCCAAAAACGCCCAAACATGCCTCTCTCGGCCTCCCCGCGGCCTACAAACCACGGAAAAGAACGGCGAAGAGCTAGGGAACGTCACCCTACCTCAATGGAGCGAATGCTCCGCCGGATCGTCCACGAATCGCGAAGAACGCTTGAAAACCCTCGTTCTTCCTTAAGCTTCCCACGCTTGCCGCACGCCCCCACGACCGCCTCGCCGCCGCCCACGTCGCCGCGCCGTCGCCCCGCCGCCGTCTGCAGCCGGAGGGGAGCTCGCCGTGGCCAACCGGGAGGAAGAGAGGGAGAGGGAGGGAGACACGGTGGAGGAGGAAGGAGGAAGAAGAAGAGAGGAAGAAGAAGATGGTGGGGGAGAGAGAAAAGAAAAAGGGTTTTATAGAAAAACCCGGAAAATCCGTAAAATTCCAAAAATTAGGAAATCACACCCCCGCGATCCTCGGAACGCACCGATCGCAACGGTACCACTCGTGTCCGTGTGAACAGCCCGGTTCACCCGCAACGAGCGTCCGAAGAGAAAAGCCGAAACACACACCGGGAATCGGAAAACACACGCGGAAAAAGCCGCGGAACGCCTCCGGGCCTCCGAAACGACTCCGGATCGCGCCGATCCGAACACGAAAGATGTCCGAAACGAAATTTCGGACACAACGGAGCCGGACACTCCGAAAACTAGATCCGGGACCCATGAAGAAGGATCCGAAAGGTCCGGGATATTACAGCCCTCCCCCCTTAAGGAATTTCGTCCTCGAAATTGAGAACAACCCAAGGGGAAAGAAGAGGAAGACTCACTCAAACAGGTACGGGAACTGCTGACGCATCTCGTCCTCACGTTCCCACGAAGCCTCACCACCAGAGTGTCGTTGCCACACGACCTTTACCAAGGGAATGACCTTGTTCCGCAGGCGCTGCTCTCGCCTATCCTCCACGCGGATCGGAAACTCTGGGAGAGAAAGATCTGGAGTCACCTCAGGCCAAACGGAAAACTCGAGCACATGAGAGTCATCGGGCATATACTTCCGCAACATAGAGACGTGGAACACGTCATGCACCGACGCCAACTCAGAGGGTAACTGCAACCGGTAAGCAACCTCACCGATGCGCTCCACAATCGCGAAAGGACCAATATAGCGGGGACTCAGCTTCCCACGCCGTCCAAACCGCATCACCCCCTTCATCGGAGAAACTCTCAAGAACACATGATCGCCCACGGCGAACTCGAGGGGCTGCCGCCTACGGTCAGCATAGCTCTTCTGCCGACTCTGGGCCGCCAACATGTTCTGACGAACCAGGTGCACAACATCCACACATTGCTGCACCAATTCCGGTCCCGTCAAAACACGCTCACCCACCTCAAACCAATCAAGTGGAGTCCGACAAGGACGCCCATACAATGCCTCATAAGGAGCCATGCCGATGCTCGAATGAAAGCTGTTGTTATAGGCAAACTCCACTAACGGTAGGTGATGAATCCAACTCCCCTGCCACTCCAGGCAGCAGGATCTCAGCATGTCCTCCAAAGTCTGAATGGTCCTCTCAGACTGACCATCTGACTGTGGATGATACGCCGAGCTAAATGCCAACTCCGTGCCAAGAGCTCGCTGGAAACTCCTCCAGAATCCAGAAGTGAAGCGCGGATCCCGATCCGACACGATCGAAATGGGAACCCCATGCAACGGCACGATCCGCTCCACATAAAGACGAGCCAACTTAGGCACGCTCCAGCTGACCTTGACCGGTAGCAACCGCGTCACCTTCGTCAGCCGATCCACCAGCAACCAAATACTGTCCTGCCCAGTCGGGGTTCTGGGCAACCCCACCACAAAATCCGTGGTCACATGGTCCCACTTCCAAGCAGGAACATCCAAGGGCTGGAGAGTACCGCCTGGTCGCTGATGCTCCGCCTTCACTTGCTGACAGATCAGGCACCTGGCCACAAACTCGGCCACATCTCTCTTCATGCCAGGCCACCAGAACTGCCTCCGCAAGTTCCGATACATCTTCGTCGCACCCGGGTGCACAGTGTACCTGCTCCCATGAGCCTCGCGTAACACCGCACGACGAACCTGCTCCTCCCCTGGGACGTACAGCCTGCCACGAAACCTCGCAGCACCGTCCTCGCCAAGCTCCACATCAGCTATCGCCAAAATCCGGGGCAACTCAGGGTCCGCATGCTGAGCCTCTGTCACCTGACGACGGATAGCAGGAGTGACAGTCAGACTCGCAAGCACTGCCAACCCTGGCTTCTGGGGAATCTTGAGCCTGAAAGATACTTCGGGCACCTGTTCCCAGAGCCTCCACTTCCTCAGCATCAAGGTACTGACCGCCACCTTCCGACTCAAGGCATCGGCGGCGACATTCATCCTGCCCGGCTGATAAGACAGGGTGAAGTCATAGTCCTTCATGAACTTCATCCAACGCCTCTGTCTGAGGTTCAGATCTCTCTGCGAGAACACATACCTCAAACTCTGATGGTCAGTGAACACCTCGAACTTCTCACCGTACAGATAATGCCTCCAGATCTTCAGCGCGAAGATCACTGCCGCCAACTCAAGGTCATGGGTAGGGTAGTTCTCCTCATGGGGCTTTAGCTGCCGAGATGCATAAGCCACCACTCTACCATGCTGCATCAGAACAGCACCCAATACGACGCCGGAAGCATCTGTACACACCACAAAACCTCCCGATCCAGAAGGCAAAACCAACACCGGAGCCGAGGTGAGCAATCTCTTCAGTTCCCTAAAGCTCTGCTCACACTCCTCGGACCAGACGAAAGGCACATCCTTCCGCGTGAGCCTCGTCATCGGGGTCGCAATGCGGGAAAAATCCTGGATAAACCGGCGATAATAACCCGCAAGCCCCAAGAAACTCCGGATCTCCGTCACCGACCTCGGCCTCGGCCATTGCATCACAGCCTCGACCTTGGCGGGATCCACGGAAATGCCATCACCAGAAATCACGTGCCCCAGAAAGTGCACCTCACTGAGCCAAAACTCGCACTTGCTGAGCTTCGCATACAACTGGTGATCTCGCAACGTCTGCAGCACCACACCCAAATGGTACGCATGCTCCTCAGCAGACCGCGAATAAACAAGGATGTCATCCACGAAGATGACCACGAACTGGTCCAAATACGGATGAAACACCCTCTGCATCAAGTCCATGAAGGCTGCTGGGGCATTGGTGAGCCCAAACGGCATCACCAGAAACTCATAATGCCCGTACCTCGTACTGAACGCAGTCTTCTCCACATCGGACTCGCGAATCCTCAGCTGATAGTAACCGGACCGCAAATCAACCCGCGAGAACACTCGCGCAGACTGCAGCTGGTCGAACAAGTCATCAATCCGCGGCAACGGATACTTGTTCTTAACGGTCACTTCATTCAGCTGCCGATAGTCAATGCACAGCCGCAGACTACCGTCCTTCTTCTTCACAAACAGCACGGGCGCACCCCAAGGGGAAAAGCTCGGACGAATATACCCCTTGGCCAACAGCTCCTGCAACTGCGCCCTCAACTCCCTCAACTCAGCGGGGGCCATACGGTAGGGAGCCTTCGCCAAAGGTCCCGTACCAGGCACAACCTCGATCACGAAATCGATCTCCCGCTGGGGAGGTAATCCAGGCAACTCCTCAGGAAAAACATCGGGAAACTCGCACACCACCGCAATGTCCTCGACATTCGGCTCCATCCGGTCAGACACAACCACTGACGCGAGAAAACCCTGGCAACCTGAATCAAGCAATCGACGGGCTCGAATAGCAGAGATAAGAAATCGAGAAGAGGCGGAACGGATACCTTGGAAATAGAAGGTCCTCTTGCTCGGATGTTGGAAGTAGACCCTCTTCATCCCACAATCCACCACCGCTCCATGAGTCTCGAGCCAATCCATGCCTAGAATCACGTCGTAATCCCGAAGCTGCAACGCATACAACCTGCCTGGCATACTCCGCCCATCGATCCACACCGGAACCTGGTCGAAGCAATACGGAGTGACCATAAAGTCACCCGAAGGCAACTCCACAGCCAAATCACAGGACAACTGGGTCACCGGCTCCTCGACGCTCGACGCGAAATCCTCCGAAATGAACGAATGAGACGCGCCAGAATCAAATAAAACCCGAGCCGCACAACCCAAAATCTGAACGGTACCTTCCACGAGCTGCGACGCTACTGCCTCTGCCCTGGTCAAGTGCGTGATCTGGCCACGAGCTCTCTGCCTGCCTCCCACACTAGCTGACCTGGGTAGCGGCGGATACTGTCCCTGCTGCTGCTGCTGCTGGGAAACCTGCTGCTGCGGCGGCCTCTGAGGACAGTCACGCGCCATGTGCCCTGGCTGGTCACACCGAAAACAGATGATCGGTGCCGTGCACTGCCTGCCTGGGTGGGTCCCACTACACCGTGGACAAGGTCCTCGCGATCCACCCACCGATCCCTGTCGCTGCAAAGGAAACGGCTGCTGCACACTGCCCGATGAAGCCTGCCCCTGATCCTTGGACTTCTTCTTGCCGAACCCTCTCTTGAAGAACTTTTTGACCTTCGTGCCAAAGGACGCAGATCCTGTCACCGAAGCTGCCGATGCCGGTACTCCTGAACCACCCGACACACGCTGGAAGGAACCCTGCTGCTGGGTAGCCGACTGCTGGCTGCGACCTGACACAGACTGCCCCTGGCTGATCGGTCCTCGAGTCCTCTGCATATCCATCTCCAAGGAAATCGCAACACGAGACGCCGTCTCGAGATCAGTGGCCCCATTCGCGATCAGATGGTGCCTCAGCTCCAGCCTCAAGCCCTGCACAAACTGCGTCGTCCTCACCCTCTCATGCTCCATGATATGAGGTGCGTACCGACCCAGCTCGACAAATCGGGCCCTGTACTGCAACACGGACATGTCACCCTGCACCAGCTCCAGAAACTCCCGCATCCGCTGCGTAGCAACAACATCTGGACAGTACGTACGCTCGAAAGCACTGACAAAGTCATCCCACTCGACCTGCTCAAGTGGACGAAGCTGAAAGGACGTCTTCCACTCGGAAGACCACCACCTCCGAGCCGTACCCTGCAACTGGTTGTAGGCCAACACCACTCTGTCCTCGACAGCACTCTTCGCAGAACTGAACACCCGCTCCATCTCATCAAGCCAATCACGAGCCGCATCAGGGTCTGCCTGGCCGCTAAAGTAAGGTGGATGGAACTGCATGAAATCCCTCACTGCTCGGCCTGGCCCACCCCTGACTGACGAGCCCTCACCGGCCTCTCCGCCGAACTGCTGAGCCATGAGATGGTACATGCCACGGAGAAAACCCTCGGCCCCCGGAGCCCTCGCAGCATCCGCGGCCTCGGTAGCTCCCGGAACTCTGCTATGCTCCTCCTGGTCCCTCTGGACCCCCTGCTGGATCTCCTGACCTCCAGCCGACTGCCCCTGCTGAGAGCGAGAACTTCTCCTCGGCGCCATCCTCGCTCCTGAAGCACAAGACAGAAAACTCAGAAACGGAAGGTCAGAATAAAACACGCGGTGCCCCATGCCAGCGTCACATGTACATCATCGTTGTGGACTAGTGGACCAATACAATTACCTATAATTCCCATGTAATTCCACAACCGCGCTCTGATACCAGCTGTAACGACCCGAGAATCCGATTACCGGGAAGGCCCGATAACCCGAGACTCGCACCGCCACCCACGAGCCCGAAGACTCGGAAGGGTTAAAAGGATGGTGTGGAAACTACACAAGCATCACAAATAATTGCAGAAATTAAACAGTTATGATATTAAGCAGGAAATGAATTAACATTTTACATGGTCCACAATAAAATAACAACAACAGCAACAGTAGTCCACGACTAGTACAGTGACAAGAAAGAAAAGTACAGCTACACGGGGCATCCCCCGGCTCTGACCTCTGGCACTACCTCAGGACACCCGCACCACGCTTCCGCTGCGCTCCTGACGCGCTCCCCGAAGGTGGCGCCTCACCTGAAACACGGTGAAAACACGCAGGGAATGAGTCTCGGAACAAGACTCAGTAGGGATCACTCGAACCCTACCTCGTAAAACGAGAAACCACTACCCTAGCGGTAGGAAGGTACCTCGGAAAGGAAAGCCCTGTACTCTACAGAACTAGACCCTAACGGCACGCAAACCGACACACGTGCCACGGTACGAGAAGACCGAAACTCAACGGTCGAACCGTCAAAACCCGAAGGTCGGAAACACACGACTGACAGTCTGACACTCCGTACTCGACAGGAGTACCACCCACTAGAAGCACAGCCGGTAGCGTCCCCTGACGTCTTACACCGTACCGCAGGTGAACCGCCTGACATGGTAGGTCCTACCCGAGGCGCAAACACCGTACAAGTAACCACAAACAAGTGACTAGCTGGGGTCACGCCCGTCGACGTGGGTCCAACCGCCCCCAACCACGTGTGCACACACAGACCGCGCGTCCCTGGTCTGGCCCTCTGACCGGTTTTCCCCTCAGCCGGACTCTGGCTGCAAGACGTGGGGCCCAACGGTAACCGGTCCACAAACCGTCTCTAAAGGTCAGCCCGTACACCACTCCCTGGTGCGACTAGCACACGCGTACTAGTAGGCTACGACTAGTGGAGGGTCACTGAAGGAGTAGACTCTCAAGTTACGGAAAACAGCGCCCAAGCCCGACAACGTGTGGGAATCACCCCACGCACTAGTCCCGTCGCACGGAGACCACGGTCGGAGAAAAGCGAGGTTGCCACCCTCATGGGGCAACACAGGAAGTGGCGGTCCGACCCTGGACCGTCACAGCCAAATGGCGGTCCACTCTAGGGCCGTCACTTACAAATGGCGGTCTAAGGCAGACCGTCACACGGCCAGGGGGTAGGGGGAAGCGACGCGCCTACCTTAGTGCGTCGCTTGGAAGCGGCGCACCTAGGCCAGGGCGTCACATGGCACCCCACACCCACGAAAACCACAGGGAAAGTAACGCGCTTACCCTGGCGCGTCGCTTGCAAGCAACGCGTCGGGCTCAGAGCGTTACTCGCATGTGACGCGCCTAGACCAGCGCGTCGCATGGCCCTCACGCTCGGGATGAAAAGGGAAGTGACGCGCCTGCCCCAGCGCGTCGCTTGGCCCATCCACATGGGGGACAACAGGAAGTAACGCTCCTGCCCCAGTGCGTTACACGCATGTAACGCGCCTATCTCGGTGCGTTACATGGCCTGACCCCCAACGGTCAAAACCCAACGGTCGAAACGCATGTGACGGCCCAGCCCAGGGGCGTCACTAGCAAACGGCGGCCAGTCGCAGGACCGTTACAGCCCTCGACCCCAAAGGCCAACACCCAGGGAAGTAACGCACCCCTCTAGGGGCGTTACAAGCATGTGACGGTCACTGGAGTGACCGTCGCTTGCCCCAGAGCACGCTACGGCGGGAAAACCCCAAAAACACCAACCACGCCCCCGTACCTCCACCGGAGAGGGAGAAAACAAGGGGGAAGACTCCTGGGGACCCCTAGCATGCATCTAAGCCACCAAAACATAGAATCATGGGCTAAAACCATAGATCGGGCGGCTCACCCCAAAACATGGAAAAACCCCAAAAACGCCCAAACATGCCTCTCTCGGCCTCCCCGCGGCCTACAAACCACGGAAAAGAACGGCGAAGAGCTAGGGAACGTCACCCTACCTCAATGGAGCGAATGCTCCGCCGGATCGTCCACGAATCGCGAAGAACGCTTGAAAACCCTCGTTCTTCCTTAAGCTTCCCACGCTTGCCGCACGCCCCCACGACCGCCTCGCCGCCGCCCACGTCGCCGCGCCGTCGCCCCGCCGCCGTCTGCAGCCGGAGGGGAGCTCGCCGTGGCCAACCGGGAGGAAGAGAGGGAGAGGGAGGGAGACACGGTGGAGGAGGAAGGAGGAAGAAGAAGAGAGGAAGAAGAAGATGGTGGGGGAGAGAGAAAAGAAAAAGGGTTTTATAGAAAAACCCGGAAAATCCGTAAAATTCCAAAAATTAGGAAATCACACCCCCGCGATCCTCGGAACGCACCGATCGCAACGGTACCACTCGTGTCCGTGTGAACAGCCCGGTTCACCCGCAACGAGCGTCCGAAGAGAAAAGCCGAAACACACACCGCGAATCGGAAAACACACGCGGAAAAAGCCGCGGAACGCCTCCGGGCCTCCGAAACGACTCCGGATCGCGCCGATCCGAACACGAAAGATGTCCGAAACGAAATTTCGGACACAACGGAGCCGGACACTCCGAAAACTAGATCCGGGACCCATGAAGAAGGATCCGAAAGGTCCGGGATATTACAGCCTATCTGCACCGGAGTAGGGGCGGAACGACTCTAAAGAAAGCGAATACGCGCTTCGACCTGTGTTTGATCCTCTTGATCTTAATTCCCGTTGATTTCTGTGCTTCGATCTAGTAGAATATCTCTACCCGTGCATTACTATTTTCTATCAAGAGCGGGGTCGGGAGGGAAGGGGAATGGCATCGGAAGGGGGAGGGGGAGAGAGGGGCAAGGAAGTGGGGTTGCTCTTCGGAGGGAGAGAAGGGTGGGAGTGAGGGGATGAGAGAGCCAAATGGGGTGGGGATCTACGAGAGTTAGAGGGGAAGAAGGGCTGAAGTGACTCAGATCGAGTCGGTCTGGGTCACATACGATCTGCAGTATATCGTATCAGATCAGGGAGATTCCGATCCGATACGGATCAACAAGCAGTGAAACCTTATTTATATCCAATACATTTCTGTTAAAATCTCTGCCCTTGAAAGTCCCTACCTTCGAGAACACAATAATGGTAACTTGATCTTACATTGAAGGCCATGCCCATCTCGAGGGGACATTGATTTAACAAGGTTACAAAGGTCAAGTAAAAGAATGATGGTTTTGAAGAAACTTGGGCAGAAGAGATCAAGGGGAGCGTCAAGATGAACTCTGGCTGGGTTCTTTGTGATGGGCATCGAACATTTGGTTTGGAGTATCTATTAATATAAGTATGATTTAGCGATCAACGCTTCTTATGGTCACATCTTATTTGAACATTTGTAAAATTGTCATACTTAGGTATCTATTGTTATAAATATTATTCTTACATGAAAACTGTTAGCGTGTGCAGTCTGAATTCGTCATCGTGTGTCCTCGCACGCGGATCGACTTGCACGAAGTCTCCAGAAGAAAATTTATGTTTATAACAGGGACATTATTATCTTTGGTATCTTGACTTTTGACATCATAATCTCCTTATATGAAAGGGTGTGAAGTCTTTCTTTGTATTGTATCTGGGTGTGATTATTCTAGTGAAAACTCTACTGTGGTCATGGACGTAGGAAGACACGTCGTCTCCGAATCACATAAATCTTTGTGTTCTTGTGATTTGATCTCTTCTTCTCCCTTTCTTCTTCCTCCTCTATTATTTGTTCATCTCTACGGATACTCCGATTTTTAACAAAAATAAGTTCAAAATTACTCCTAAGTTTAATTGTCATTTAGGATATCCCTCTAAAAATTAGTTGGACATAATATCCCTGTGAAAAAGTTTTGATTTCTTTTTTATTTTTTTGGTGACCAAGAATTTGACGAATCAGACAAATCTCAGGCCAGAACGTGTTACTTTCATTGGCACATGGTGCCAAAAAGAAAGAGGGAGAGATAAATCGACATATATGTGAAGAGAGAGAAATAATTTAAGAGAGATTAAGAATATTTTGATTTTTAAAATTTGATTAAAAACTAACCTTAGTGAAGTAAAGGAAATTAACATAATACTAATTAACGATTCGTGATGACTAGAGTATTTTTTACAAGTGGTGTAACATAGCGAGAGTTTTTATAACATTAGTTATCTAAAGATGGTAATTTCTTAATGTTTCAAATAAGAGAGCTATTTGTTACAAATTTCCCTTACTTCTAACCATCCAAAATTCTACATTTATTTGATAAGTTTTTATTTTTAGAGGGTTTGTGCAAAATATGGAGGGATTATTCCTAATTTTCTAGGGAGTTCATCAAACAATCGGGATATTGAGAAGCGTTATAAGTATCAAGCTTTGAGCAACTGACACCAAAATTTGACTATTTAGGAGGTAATTCTTTTGAATCCTTCTCTTCTCATGTATTTGAGTGGCATTCTTATTGTAGTCTAATTAGAAGTTCCTCCATGTAGAGATGAGCAGGGAGACTATGAAAACATTCCCATCAAATTAGAGCCTAATCTCAATCCATCCTCCTTCTAATTATCTAAAAGACAATCATCTGTTTTCATAAATAATCCTATTAATTATTCTATCTTAATATCCTACTTAGATAAGGAGGATAATGGATAACTAACCTTGATGATAATCCAAATAAGATTAGGGCAGTTTATTCAGTTTATGAATCACATTTCAAGTTGCTATACTACTTCATTGATTTATGATTAGGAATTAAATTCTTAAGTTAACGAGTTAATCGAGAGCTTTGTTGATGTCAATTCATAGATCGATGAACATGAGTGTGTTTCAAAGAAGGATGTCTAAAATGATTAGAGAATTGAATTATTACCTCTTTCCTAGATGCGAATTCAATACTTCAAAATTCTTCTTTAATTCGAATTTTAGTAGAAATCATATATCTATGAGAAAATATGATTCCTAATTAAAAAAATACGATATACTTACAAAAACTTTTAATTTTCATAATTTAAAAATTAAATTACACGTATCACTGACCCTCATTTACAAGTCCTTTTGTATGAAGAGGTTTGACTCGATCAGGTCAACGGTCCCAACATAGGAAGCAATGCACTCTTTTTTTAGAATTTTAGAAAGTACTTGTACATCATCTCCTATGAACATGAGTTAGCTTTGTCCCTTGTACAATAGTGAGAGATGGCATTTATCGTACTCAAAAACTATTGAATCAAAGTCTAGATAGTTAGTACTACTCTTCAAGTTGACATCGGGGTGGTGGATATTTCTGAATGAGTGCAACGTTTAGAAGTCGATTCAGCATGACATGCCCTTCTCTTAATTAAGAAACATAGTATCATGCTAAAAGAGAATGTGACGTAGACACATCCAACAGGAGTCTCGATCATATATCATTATCCACTCAATGGGACTCTCGAAAGTTGAAATTTTAAGCAAAGAAAAAAAAGTATAATTTCTCTTCTTATAACCTTTGTCTTTTGCATGTCTAAGTCATGGTTCGTCGACTCGGTGTCACTTGTACCGAGTCAGGCATATCACACCGGATCTGGAAGAAATCGATCCGTGATCCGTTGATTTCGACCGAGTCATCTCCTCCTCCTTCGCACTTTGCACTATAGTAGCAGTGGCAGGCCACCGGAGAGGGAGGAGGAGGGGAAGAGAGAGGAGCAAAGAGGGGGAGAGCGGGGTAGGGAGGTGAGGGGGGGGGGAGAGGGAGGGGGGCAGGGAAGGGGAGTTACTTGTTGGAGGGGGAGAAAGGTGAGGGGTTGAGAGAGCCAGAGGGGGTGTGGGAGAGGGGGAGGAGGAGGGGAAGAGGGAGGAACAGGGAGGGGGAGAGCGGAGTAGGGAGGAGAGTTGCTCGTTGGAGGGAGAGAAGGGTGAGGGTGGGGACTGAGAGAGCCAGAGGGGGTGTGGGGGAGGGGGAGGAGGAGGGGAAGAGGGAGGAGCAAGAAGGGGGAGAGCGGGGTAGGGAGAGGAAGGGGGCATGGAAGGGGAGTTGCTGGTTAGGTTGAGAGAGCCGGAGAGGGTGTGGGAGGTGAGTTTGAGGGAGAGAAGGGTTGAAGTAATTCCGACTAAGTCAGTCCGAGTCGCATACGATCCGTAGTATATATGATCCGTAGTTTATTGTATCAGATCAGAGGAGCTCTGATCCGATACTGATCAACTTGGTCTAGGCACATCGTGGGGTTGAAGGCAGCTATCTAGAAGCTTCTACAACCCTTTCCCACTTGACGCGGACTCCACGGAGAGGACACGTGTGAATGTGTCGAAAATGAGGCAAAAAAGTTGGCACCCCAACTCCTTCCCATTTGACAAAATGCACCTCTCATCCAACCCACATCTTGCTGAAAGATTAATCATGTTCGACTCGTGATTTAACCAACCTAAACCTCACTAAAGAGACTAAGCTCCAACCTAAACCGACCCTATTCATGTTCAAGAAAACTTAAATTGTGTTCACAACTTTTCTTGGCAGGAACAAACAGACTTGTGGCATCGTCCAATGATCAGAACACTTAGGTGGGGTACTCGAAAGTAGGGAATCAGCTGCATCAAAGTCTTAAAATCTTAGTATACTTGTTAATATAATATGAATGTGATATAAAATATAATTTTTAGGCCGATCTGATGAAATGGGAATTGGAAAAGATCGTAAGATGGAGCCCAATTAATCTCAATCCATCCACCTCCAACCCATCTGCAACCCTACAACAAATCACAGCAACCTTGATGTGAGGGACCCCTCAAAGTATTCAAAGTCGGTTGAGTTGAGGTCGTCGAAGGGCACAACGCAGCGCATGTGCGCTGGAGGGGGGGGGGGGGATTGGGATTGGGATTGGGGACCGTCCAACAAATGGTCCCAACGACATCACTGTCGTCTCACCCGCCATCAACGCCATCGATCTAACTGCTTTCACGTACCTTTTGTGGGGGTTGCTCTCTTCTTCTTGGAGACCTTCTCTCAAGGCGTCTATGGATTGAAATCAAGGCTGTGGACAGGTCATGGAATTTGACGAGGTTCGCCCAACAAGAAGTTTGGTTTATGTCGAAGTAATATTTTGTGCACTAAGTTTGACGTATAAAGTTACGTCAAAGTATAATATTTAATTTTATTAACTCAAAAAAGGTGGAATAATTATCTCTTTATACGTGTCCGATTCGTACGGCGCGTATTTTTAAATATTAAATATAGAACGCGTTCAGCGAAAAAAATGTAGGAATCGAGTATTTTTTAAAAATGTGAAATATTTTACGTATGAATGAAATATTTGATTATAGAAATGAAATATTTTGTTTGACTTTAGAAATAAATTAATAAAATATTTTATACAAATGAAATATTTTATTACGTGAACGTAACGTTTGTTATAAGAATAAAATATTACGTAAATAAAATATTTTGTCACATGAACGTAATATTTATTTTAAGGATAAAATAATATAGAAATAAAATATTTTATTATAAAAAAATTAACAAAATATTTCAATTCTATACCAAATATTTTATTCGTGGAACGAAATATTTCACTTTTCTACGAAATAATTTATTCCTCCATTTTTCTGTTGAACGGATTCAAAAATACGTATTATACGGATCTGACGCGGACGTCTTTTTTTATGCAGAAATAATACTTTCACTTTTTTTTTGACTAATAAAATCAAATGTTACGTTTTGACATTGACTTTGAAACATTACTCTTACATCAATATAGTTTGATCTTTCTATCTTAGTGATTGGTCTAAGCTAACATGTGGAGTAGAGCGGATAATCGAAGGGTGTCATCAGTTTAGTCATCGGAGAGAGAGGACGAGCTCCGTTTCAGAAAGACCCCTTAGTTAGGATTGAAACCCCAAGTTGGAATGGAACCTGTTGAGTTTGAATCAATCAAAACACTTATGTGTATCTCAAGCATCTAATCTGATTTCCATAAAATTTGTTCTAAATTTATATTTGATGACAGCAACAGGCTTACTTTTTACCCCTTCAACATGAATGTCCGACTCAATTATATATATATATATATATATATATATATATATATATATATATATATATATATATATATATATATTTCACCTTCCTGATGACCCAATAATATTGTGCGGCCCATTAGCACTGTACGGCCCTCTGAAATTAGCCCGCTTTCTCCAAACGACATGGGAGCTCAGATGCCCCTTCGCCAGGTTGAAAGTCAAGAGGAAGAACCACGTGCCCTTTTGCCATGTTGGAAGCCTGAAGGGGAAGCGCCCAAGTATTAACTCGAAAAGGACTGAAGATTCGGCTTGATCTCGAGACATTAGGAGGCTTTGAGAAATAATTCGGTCCAAACTCTCAGGAGGTCTAGGGCTTTAACTCATCCCCGAGACATAGGGAGGTCTGAAGATATAACTCGACCCTAATCCTCAGGAGTCTTAGGCCGTGTTTGATAAACGAGCAAGGGGGTACCGTAATCGACCCCGAAGGATCGATTACGATACCCGGGATAGGTTATCGGGATTCTGTGAGGGGGAGGGCGAGGGGAGGCGGGGCCCACCGGTTAGCCGATGTCAGCTAATCGACCGACAACTCCGCTATCAAACACGGCCTTAGAGTTTTAACTCGATCCCAAGACATGAGAAGGTCCCGAGAGATAATTCGGCCCTAACCCTCAGGAGGTTTATAGCTTTAATTCAGCACCAAGGTATCAAGAGACCTCGAGGTATAACTCGGCCCCAACCCTCAGGACGCTTAGAGCTTTAACTTAGCCCCTAGGCCTGAGGAGATCTCGAGAGATAACTCGACGCCAACATCAGAAGATCTAGAGATTTAACTCGGTCTCGAGGCATTAAGAGGCCTCGAGAGATAACTCGGCCCCAACCCTTCAGAGGCCTAGAGCTACAGCTCAACCCTGAGATATTAGGAGGCCTCGAGAGATAACTCGGTCTCTCCAACTCTTCCCCGAGGCATCAAGAGACCTCAAGAGATAACTCATCCCCAACCCCCTGGAGACCTAGCCTCACTTTGATATATGGTTAGTCCTGGGTTAGTCATAGTTTAGCCTAGGTTCAACATGAATGTCCGACTCAATTATATATATATATATATATATATATATATATATATATATATATATATATATATATATATATATATATATATATATATATATATATTTCACCTTCCTGATGGCCTAATAATATTGTGCGGCCCATTAGCACTGTACGGCCCTCTGAAATTAGCCCGCTTTCTCCAAACGACACGGGAGCTCAGATGCCCCTTCGCCATGTTGAAAGTCAAGAGGAAGAACCACGTGCCCTTTTGCCAGGTTGGAAGCCTGAAGGGGAAGCGCCCAAGTATTAGCTCGAAAAGGACTGAAGATTCGACTTGATCTCGAGACATTAGAAGGCTTTGAGAAATAACTCGGTCCAAACCCTCAGGAGGCCTAGGGCTTTAACTCATCCCCGAGACATAGGGAGGTCTGAAGATATAACTCGACCCTAACCCTCAGGAGTCTTAGGCTGTGTTTGATAAACGAGCAAGGGGGTACCGTAATCGACCCCGAAGGGTCGATTACGATACCCGTGATAGGTTATCGGGATTCTGTGAGGGGGAGAGCGAGGGGAGGCGGGGCCCACCGATTAGCCGATGTCGGCTAACCGACCGACAACTTCGCTATCAAACACGGCCTTAGAGTTTTAACTCGATCCCAAAACATGAGAAGGTCTCGGGAGATAATTCGGCCCTAACCCTCAGGAGGTTTATAGCTTTAATTCAGCCCCAAGGTATCAAGAGACCTCGAGGTATAACTCGGCCCCAACCCTCAGGACGCTTAGAGCTTTAACTTAGCCCCTAGGCCTGAGGAGATCTCGAGAGATAACTCGGCGCCAACATCAGAAGATCTAGAGCTTTAACTCGGTCTCGAGGCATTAAGAGGCCTCGAGAGATAACTCGGCCCCAACCCTTCAGAGGCCTAGAGCTACAGCTCAACCCTGAGATATTAGGAGGTCTCGAGAGATAACTCGATCTCTCCAACTCTTCCCCGAGGCATCAAGAGACCTCAAGAGATAACTCATCCCCAACCCCCTGGAAACCTAGAGTCTTAGCTTGGCCCCAAAGGCCCAAGGGACCAAGCATTGGCTACAGTGGCACGGTATGACCGAAGGACATCCGGCAAGACCTCCACAACATCCACCTCCGCATATGGTCTAGGTGTTGTCCCTAGCCATACAAGACCCAGGACAAAGTAGCTGTAACAAGTGAGCAGGCACGGTCAAACCTACCTTGGGAAATTGCGAAGTGGTACATAGAAAGTAGGGTCCAAGTCAGAAGCGCCAGGGAGGCCCTACATATCTGCGCTCCCGCCCTAAGGTGCATGGGAAGACGAACGTTACGCTAAGTCCATGTCACGTGATCAATGCCCCACTAAACTCACAATAAGTGCACGGTTTCGAGGAGCCCAAGTGTCATGAAAGTGCCAACAGATCAGCATCCCTTCCTAAAGATCGCAATACGTTGTGTATCTCATAAATCACACCATCTTGACAGACTTCCCTAAAATGTCTCTTCGACCTCGGCTACGGGAAAGCCTCACTGCCTCCGAAGCGCTCTAACATCTGTATAAGGAGCTCTTCATGGCCTCCTCAAGGTACGTCCTGGGGCAGGAAAACTCCACATTGCAGAAGCAATCCTTCCCACCGAGAGAGAAATGGAAGCTTAGAAGGGTCCACAAATCTAATGCCCTCTTCCCATGAGCCAACCTTAGAGTCACCTTGCCTTGGCCAAGACTTTCCCCCCTCTTCTCTACCTCTGCCAGACTGCTCCGACGGCCTCTGTGGACAGCCTCCACATGAGAGAACCCCATTTCTTTCTTCTACTAAAGCACCTATTAACTTGAGCATCGTAAGGTTCTCCTTAAGAATATCCACCTCCACGAGAACTTCTCTTGCAGAAAGAAACTTGACAAGATCCTCGCAAGGTGATGGAAGCATTGAACTACGTCCTCTGAGGACCCCACTCGGCAATCGTAGGCAACCGAGCCCTGGTACCACCACCGGAGAAGCGCCACTGACCGACAGACGCCCCGAGCCCAAGTGTGCCCTTGGGAAAGGTTCCCAGCTCGTGCTCAAGATCTCATCGGTTGACATAGTACCGATGAAATTTTGGGGAACAAAAGAGTACCCTCAAAATTGGAATGACATGAACTTCACATCTTTTTTTGAGTCTTTTCTTATTCTCGAAGTCTCATCTGTCTCATGCTGAGTAACAAGATCTTGGAGTGTTCAGTTTGGCGTGCAACGAAGTGTTACTCTG
The DNA here is from genome assembly GCA_022559845.1 of Amorphophallus konjac. Classification (NCBI taxonomy): domain Eukaryota; kingdom Viridiplantae; phylum Streptophyta; class Magnoliopsida; order Alismatales; family Araceae; genus Amorphophallus; species Amorphophallus konjac. The sequence continues at coordinate 477,154,944 of CM040118.1, forward strand.
CACGGTATGGGTACTGGTTAGATCCAACAATTTTAGACTTTGAGTGTACCTTTGTGTTTAATAATAGACCTATTATTTTACATTACATAAAACCACAACAACCTTTTATGTCAATTCAGTCTGGAAATGAAACCCAGTTTGGACCTGAGACTAAATATTAGGATGGGGGGATCCCAATGTGACCAACCCAATGTGTAATAGCCCAAAAAGAAAGAGATTTTTACATATATATATATAGACCCTTGAAAAGTTTAATTTTATCAAATATATTCTCCATCGGAGTATATCATATTATCACGAATATCTTCGAAATAAATAATATCACGATTATGTCATCGCCGTAACTCCCGTGAATTTAATCGGAGTTAAATGTGAGTTAAAAAGTAAGATTTATATATATATATCCCTGTAAAATTTAATTTTGTCAAATATATCTTAGATTATGACATATTTCACGGAATATTCTCCTCCGTCGACAACATTAAACCCTAGATCTAACAATCGTAAATAACATATTTCACGAAATATTCTCCTCCGTCGACGGCAGTAAACTAAAGAGGTATAATCACAACATTTCTATCTAAGCGAAAGATATTCACGATAATATACTCAGATGAGAAGTATATTTGATAAAACTGAACTTTACGAAGATATATATGTAAAAACCCCAAAAAGAAATGCGACTGGTTTCCCGTGTTATTTTGCACGCTGCCATGCTGGATGATCTAAGAAAGTGGTGTGCATAGTCCACTTTCATCCTGGCTGCTAAATTGTGTACGTATGCACATCTAATGTCTATGATCTAGCAAAGTAATTTTGCACTACAAATTTACAATACATAAACACACGTAAATATTACATTATAGCAAAAAAAAGTTCATTCATTCCGTTTTTTCAGTTCAGTTCAATTTTCCTTTTTTTTTTGGGTCGGGGGGGGGTGAAATCATGTCAAGCCACCAAACTGAAACAATGTTCTTGATTTTTTTTTTCCTGTCAGAAACGAATTATGCATACATGTCCGGAAGGAACCACAAATGGAAAAGGGAACCTACCCAACAGCACAATCTGGCCTGTTTTGCTTGTGGGATCTCTATCTCAGAGAAAAAAAACACAACTTTGGAGCAAGAAAGATCACAGAAGGAAAAGCCACCCACATCCATGGTGACACATGAACAGCAACAGTTAGAACACAAATTTCTAATACTTCCTCTTCCTCATCTTGAAGCTGGAGGACCGAATAACGTCGTCGTCGGTCTTGAGCCTGGACTCGAGGATGGCCATGGATTCTGGTTTGGTGAAATAGGTGAAGAGCAGGTAGATGCCATCAAAGTAGGTGTTGGTCTCTCCCGCCTTGTTATTCTTCTTTATGCTGTAGGCAAGTGGGATGACCCCACGGTTGAACACCTCCACGTACATTCCACCCCCAGCAACAAGCAACTGCAGGAGAGGAAACCATGTTTAGGGATAACAGTTGAAGCAGATGGAACTCAGACAACATGTCTGCTCCATTAAGGAAAGCAAAATAAGGGTAGAATAGATGTGAACTAGCGAAGGAAACAGATATGTTCATCATTTTTATACTCATCCATGAAAAAACAAAACTCATGCGTCATAAGCACGATCACCGGTTAGTAAGCTAAACTGGCAGATCACTCGGCTCATTCTGAACCAGTGAACTTGGGTGAAAGCAGAATGTTGCAGGGTGCCAGAAGCAACCTTCTATAAATAAGCTTGGGTGGGGTGTCGCGGGGTTGTCAAGTTTGCAGTTCACATGCACAAAGTCGTCGTTCCAACTAGGACCTTGGGACTCCCTCCTCGTTCAGCTAAGCTTGATGGCATGGCCTCAGGAAAGAGTACCTCATTGTTAGAGTGTGGAGTCTGAACTCGCCATCGTGCGCCCTCGCAAGCAGATCGACCTAATCTTTGGTACCCTGACTTATCGCCCTAATCTCCTTGTATAAAAGGGTGCGAACTCTCTCTTTGTATTGCATCTGAGTGTGTTTATTCTAGTGGAAACCCTGCTGCGACCGTGGATGTAGGAAGGCGCATCGCCTCCGAACCACGTAAATCTCCGTGTTCTTGTGGCTTGATCTCTTCTTCCCCCTTTCTTCTTCCTCTCTGCTGTTTGTCTATCTATACAGGTACTCCGATTTCCAACACCTCATGTCTCCCAGCAATAGCAAAATACAAGGGTGATTTTCCATGCTTCTCCAGGGGGGAAACAATGGTTTCCTAGATCTCTGGCAATGTTCAAAAGTTTTCTGCGTGCAAGTCATTGTGTTCTCTTATAGAAGAAAACAATTTCCCTATTACTTCTAAATGGACAGATGTGTCTATATTTATCCATAAGATTAAGGTTTGCACGTTATCCTTTAGTCTTGGGGGAGAAGACCTCAAGGGGGAAAAATAAATAGAACAACAAAATCTGTGCCATGCATTTCAAATTCATTCCTTTCAAAAAAATCCAAGACAGTAATCGAACATTGCACCATGAATTTTAAAAATAAATATAAACTCCTAACTGGAAAGGAAGAAGATAAAATTGCCTAATGACACAATTTCACATGTGCATGAAAGCTCTTTCTAAGGTTTGACAAGACCTTCGTGCCTTGTGACATAATACATCTAAATATAACATTGAATCTGAGCATAATTTTTTAGTCCTGTTTCCCTTTAAACCAGAATCATCCCAAGATCTATGGTAAACACTTAGGTTGTGTGAGCTTAAACTGGCAGTAAGTAATTCTCCCCCATCCCACCACACCCCAACCCACCCCACCACACCCAAAAAACGACAAAAAACCAAGAAAAAAAGGGAAAAGGAACCCAATCCACTAATTGGATAGAATTCCAAATGACCTACTCCCACCAAAAGGTAATTGACTGTGTGCTTGGCACAAATGTTGTTGGGATTGGTATAGGATGGTGAACCATAGACAGAGTCAGGTTTTCATAACTATTGCATCATGGCCATAGCACACTTCTGGATATTTTGTTGGGAAAGAGTCATATTTACCTCACAGATTGTGTTTGATCAACGTCACGAACAATTTAGGTCTTATGTCTTGATATTGTACATCTTGGATCATCAGAACATAGTGAAAACACTGCTTGGCATGACCTTGTTAACTGGTCATGCCAAACAACAACCATTTGAAGACCATACCAAAAACCTCCATTCCCCCATTGGATCTACCAACTCCCAAAGTAATGGATAAGGCTTGATGATGATGACGTGCACGAATAAGATAAAAAAATTATGATAATTAGATATTAATTCTTTCAAATATATGCGAGACCAGATAAAGTGTCTTTCCTTGGTGCCATCTCCAGCTTATATATCCATCTTGACAGATAACAATTAGTTAATTTCGAAGTAAAAAATCAACAATTTACATACTTTTTTGCCAGGGGAAGAAGGGAAGCAAATTCAAAACACTGTAAATCGTTCAATCATTGAAAACAAAACTATATAAACCAATACTGGTGCCAAATACTTCCTGCACTCTTTCTTCAATTGGCCACAACCAGACTACAAAGCTTGTATATCTAACATGAAAGCCTGTGTGAGGCCATTGGCTTAAATGGGAGAATCCTCTTGCCTCTTCGATTTTCTTGCAACAAGAGGCTCCCTCTTCATACATTACACTAAGCAATAATCAATGGCAATGAGCTCCTCGGGCTTTTGTGCCTGCAAGGCTATCCAATCTCTGAGCTCAAATACAATTTCGCAGACCTCAACAATCACATCAATTGACACCTTAGAAAGTTTTGTCATTGTTGTGGGCAGCAAAAGGAATAACATAAGGAAATTCCTCCCCTTAACAAGAGCCCTCAATCAACAGAGGTACCGTAATCTCTATGCATGGGCATCATAAAAAAAGTAAATCGCTGTGAAGCTTCCATTATAACCATTCCTTGGTCTCATCCAATGAAACACTAGTGTGCACCTGATCTCCCCAAGCTCCCCTCCCCTCCCTCTACATTTGTATGCTACTTGGAATCGGTATTCCTCTACATGACATGATACACATCTAAGATGGAGATTCTGAACCCTGCCACCAGAGTTAGTGAGTTCAAGTCATGATTGCTGACAAAGACAAACACCATCCATGTCTCTCACACTAACGCTCCGTTTTCCCCATACTTTGCACGTAAGGGTATCATTATAACTTGGAGTCAATTCACCTCCATAGGCAAGTACAATGGCATCAACATCTCAAACAAGGAAAATAATTCAATGTCTGTGCATAGATGCCCAGGAGGCCATTCAAGTACGAATCTTCTGGAATCTTATGAAGCTTGAAGGCAGCAATCTTCACTGACGGTGAAAGAAAATTCTCGACTCTTGCCCCTGGCAATAAGATTAATGCATAGAGGGCCTGTGGCAGAACATGATAGGAACTTCTTGGTAAAATCTACTGGTCCCTGCAGGCCTCTGGGCTTCAGCATATGTCAATTCCATGTTCCGTGCAGAGACCAACAAAGGAAAGAAAAATTAGTAAGCCTGTGCCTCATTCCACAAGACGCAGAAACCCATGAAGGACTACTACAAGTAAAACCCTCCGTTTTCTACTTCAAAAGAAAACTTCCAGCTCGGGCTCAGATTCTGCATACTCCCAAGAAGCGGGCGGAGACGAAGATTATTTGAGTGCACAGCCATGAAGGCAAGCCAAATAAAGGTTATAACCGCAACCCCACCAAAAGGTAAAAGGGAAATAAGAAAGTACCAGAAAAGGACCACCCATGCTCTTCCTCCCCACACATAGCGAAAGATGCCATCTTCGGAGAGAGGAATCGAAGACTTGGCAAAGGGTGAGCAATTACCTCTTCGTACTTCTGCGTGAAGGCAAGGCGCTCCTCCTCGGACATGTCAGGCCGGAGCACGGCCATCGTCTCGTACTGGCGCAACCCGGCGGGGCACTGCAGCTCCTCCTTGTCCTCCAGCACGGCGGCGGCGGAGGCCGCCGTTGGGCCGGGAGGGGCCCCGCCGTCTTCGTCCTTGCCACCCTCGAAGAAGGAGCCGGAGAAGTCCAGGGTCATGGCGCGGACGGCGAGCCCCCGAGAGGGGGTCCAGCTGGAGGGCCGGAGGGAACGCAACCTGAGAGCCGGGGAAGTGCAGAGGAACGCCGACGAGGGAGAGGAGGAGGAGGAAAAGGGGAGGTGGTGGTGGGGAGGGAGGGAGGAAGTGGAGGAGAGGGCGAGGGTGGAGGGAAGGGACGCCATGGCCTCCGATGGGGAAGCGGATGGTGGGCGTGGGGAGTGGAAGAAGGAGGGTAGCGTTGGTCCGGGTGGATAAGACCAGTAGTGCCCATGGGCACCGGGAGGCATCCGCTGGGCTTGGGAGAGTTGCTATTGGGCCAACGGGTGGGCCCAGTGGACCAATGAGTTGGGCTTCAGTGAACTGATTTGGGCTTTTCTTTTTGGGCTGCTGGTATTGACGGAAGAAACATCTGTTCTTGGAGCTTCACATGCTGCTGGAGGCAGATTTGTTGAAGAAAAATAGTCTGCAACTGACATTGCAAATTGATCTCTTGTTCGATGACAACATCCAGATGTGATGTGAGAAACAAATGAAACATGTGAGACACTGCAACTAGTTGCAAGGCACGATTGATTCACATGACTCATGAGGCATGTGTGGGGAATGGGAGCTAATATGGAGACTTGAGAGAGAGAGAGAGAGAGAGATGGGACGTGTGACTGAACAGCGGATCATTTGTGCGTCCCAATGTATGCTCATTAGTCCAAAGGAATGGGGATCCACAAATTATTAATTGTCTCTATTAATTATTTTTATTAATTTAGATAAAATTATTATTTTAATGAGATGATTTGAGAGAAAAGATAATACTTTAACAGGAACAATTAATAGAAACAACTAATCTATAATAATCTATATATATTAGAAGTGTAAGTTCAGAATTTCCGTCCAATCCCTATAACTATGATTCGTCGGATCTAATCGCACCGATGCATACCGGCCACGTAAGATCGTGCCAGTAACAAATTGACACACCGCCACATGTTGGTACAACGTGATCCGACACTTATTTTTAAATTCTTTAAAATTGTTTTTTAATTAAAATTAATTTTTTGACCCGAAATTTTTTATTCTTGATCTAATGTCAATATGGTTATGTACCCGATCCTACCTAGGTGAAACTAACTAACACGGTGTAGTATACTAATCCGACAAACCTTGCCTCCAACTTTTCCCGTCTGTGCCACCTCTCCTACTCTTTCCAAGTTTATCTTAAGTTTTTTCAATCACATAGTTACAATATTTAAGATTAAATAGAGGATATTTTTGATAATATGCTCAAATGAGAGGTATATTTGACATAACCGATATTTAGAGTGATATTTATGTAAAAAACCCTAAAAAATTTATGCATACTGGTTGGAGATTTCAGCGGTTTTACTTTTGTGCACATTTTTATACTCTTTTGATTTGTTTTTATATTTTATTTTTTTAACTTACAGGTAATATTTGTAAGGCGCGAAACGAAGAAGTCCGTTCATCCCTTCAGAAGGGACAAGACGTGTCACCCCGGCCATGATTTTGTATTTTATGCTGTCCATTAGCAGCACATGTGATCAAGATATCTCAGAGATACTCCATAACTTGTTTCAATGGCCTAATTGTCTCTCCTAGTGGAGAGCATGTTTCAGAGGTTTAATTCCTACAGTTGATGGTGTTTTACATGACTAAGGCTTTAGCCCCCCATCAGTAGCTCACAGTAGTAGCCGTGTGCTTGTAACGGAGGCCTGTCTCCTTCCAGTGTCGAAGATCCTTTGTTGAGTGTAGAAATCAAAAGGTTGTTTTTGACGTATATGAGAAAGCTTTATGAGTGATCTTAATTTGTATGTGTTTCAAGTTTCAACTTCTAAAGCATCCAATCTGCTAGGGGTGAAAGATGCCATGGAGTCCCCACTGGCAGGAGGAACAATTCAGGGATGGTGGAATGACCGAAGCATTTGGATGATCGTCTCCATTTTCCTGATAAAATTTCATTTTGATCGAGTGAATAGATAAGCCAGGTTACATGTAATCAGATCATCTCGGTTAGGAGGGTTAGCTTGGAATTTGTTTTCTGACCCAAGAGGTGAAATCTGTATCCCTAAGTCACCCTCTTATGTTCAAGGTTCGTCGTTTCGATGATCTGTATCGGATTGGGTCTTCTATGATCCAGTACGATACACTCGAGTCACAACTAACTCTGTCCGACTCGACGTACGTCATCTCCTCCCTCTCTCTCTCTTGCAGGTGGGTAAAAGAGTGTCTTAAGATTCCCCACGGCATTTCTCCACCTACCTCCCTGCATTTATCACAATGAGTCCTATTTCATTAAATATCTCAACAATCCCTCGCCATTCATATCAGTGAACTCCTAGTCATTGATGGTGCCGGAACACTCAACAGACACTTTCAATGTAAGAAAATACCTCAAAAAAAAATTCAGAACAGAATTATTTCTCTAGCCTTGCCCCCTCTGGCAAGAACATCATCGTTCCCCTAATCTACCCAGATTGGAAAAATGAAACAAATGGTTGCACCAGGAGTGTTATTTGGTTTGGGGGTGTTACAAAACTATTTCACGGCAGAGATAGTAGAATGTCTTTTTTTATTAGAGATTTTTACGTATATAGTCTCGTAAAGTTTGATTTTGTCAAATATATTCTGTGAAATATGTATCTACGGTTGTTAGATCTAAAATATATTTGACAAAATCGAATCTTACAAAGGTATATATACAAAAATCTTACTCTTTAACTCACACTTAACTCGGGTTAAACACACGGGAGTTACGGCGAGGACGTAATCGTGACATTACTCATGTTTCGAAGATATTCACGATAATATATTCAGACGAGGGATATATTTGATAAAATTAAATTTTATGAGAGTATATATATAAAAATCCCTTTTTATTATTATTTCTGAGGTGGATTGATCTGGTGGATGGGCCCACGAAGAATCACAACAATGGGGCATCGAAACCGAGAGCATCACGAGCTTGGGAGATCCGGATTATGCACCACTGACGGGGCAACGATTCCGGCCCACAAAGGGGCACACGATTGTTGTTCTATGCCCACGAGAAAGGGCACGAAGGAGGGTTTGACTCCGCTAGTGTGCGGAACGGCACTCAAACTAAAACCTGGCCAGGTAGTTATTAATTTAAAATTTGAGTTAAATTTAAATTTAAATTTATTTTGATTGAATAATTATTTAAATAAAATATCTGATGTATACTTTAATTAGATATAGGACAAATCGATTAATAATCGGATAGAATTCAAATTTTAAGATATCACGTATTATCCGACTTAATATTAACCCTTGATTTTTTAATTTTTTGACGATATTTCTTTAATTTTTTCTTTCTTTTTATTATCATTTCGAGTTGGTTGTTATTTGTTAACTAATAACTACATTCTATATTTATAATATTTTTAGATCATTATTTATGTATTTTAAAATAAAATTATAAATATATAATAACTTTTATATCTAATTAGATAGTCGAATATATCTAAATGCAAAAAATATCCGTAAAATTCGAATTAAGATAATGACAGAATTACATCTTACTAAAAAATGTCAGATGCTAACATCTGAACGATTATACTCAGAGCCGATTTAGACATCACATGACTGCGGCCTCCACGTGTCACTGAGCCCACTGTCCACTGAGCATGTCCAAAGAAAGAACGGAATGATCCGATGATCTAAGTCAGATATCTTATCATAATAACAAAAGCTCTGTTATTATAAAAAAAGAATCAAATGATGACCAAATAACCTTACACAGAAATACATATTTCTTCTGAAAATCCAGTGGACACCATACAAAATATTGTATTCTAATGATTCCATTTAATGAACAGTACTACAATAAACATTATTTAATCTCAATGTCCACAGACCCACAATAAGCACTGAAGAGCCTACTCTTATTAGAGATCGTCGGGAAGAAGGAAACCGAGTTCTCAGAGGAAAACCCCGCATCAGGGGCAGCGAGGCAGGCAGAGCTCTGCTCGTCACACGTAGCTGCTCCTCCTCCTGGCGGCGAAGGGCGGCGTGCGATCGTCGCCGCCGCTGGAATCCGGGCTGTACCCCGTCGGCGGCCACCGCATCTGCAGCCGGAGCCCAGTACCCCCGACCGGCGCCCTCGGCAGGGGGCTCCTCGTCGCCTGGTGCAGGCTCGCCGCCATGCTCCCGCCCGAGCTCGACGAGTCGCCCCCGCACGAGGCCGCCGTCCTGGTCGACGGGTTCCACTGGCTCGCGTGCAGCGCCGGCGCGCACCTGTGCTGCTTGTTGGCGGCCTCCGTGTGCGCACGGAACTTGGCCTTGGCCGACTGGGTAGCCGCCATGTAGCTGGGGAACGCCTCCTCCCTCAGTCGCTCGGCTTCTCTTTGGGTTCGGCCTGGGTAGTGGGTGGCGTCGACCGGGCTCCTCCCGGGATCCATCTCGACCGTCTTCTCCGATAAGTCCTCGTTGTTGAGCCCGCAGGAGCTCTCCTGCAGCGAGGAGGCCAGGTGCCGGGACTGCCATTGTTGGGTGGCCATCCAGCGCTCCAGCCAGTTCCAGCCCCACTGCGGCCTCTCCTCGTCCGGCTGCCACATTTGCTGCTGCTGCTGCTGCAACGGGAGGAATGGAATGGAACCAATGCAACCACAGAGCAGACGCAGCAGCCTCCTTTTGATATCATCGGACAAGAACAGGAATCCATACCTGACAGGTGAAGGCGTAGGCGAGGGCTCGCTCCCGCCTGATGACGGCGTCGCCCTTGAGGTGGGGGCTGGTAGCTTTCATGGCGTCCGGTCTCACGCCACGCCCGTCGCCCCAGGCACCCACGGGGAAGTCCTTCCAGTAAGGGCTCCCCTCCCCTACTTCTTCTTCCCCTTTTTCCTCCTTGTCTTCCACCTCTTCGTAGCTGCGTGCGACGCCTTCGAACCTGTACCTGCCTCCGGAACCCGCCTCCTTGGGACCACCGGGACCGCCGGCGTTGCGGCTGCTCCGAGCGCCGCCGTGGCGCTGGCGGTGGCCGTGGGGGGCCTTCTTGTCGCCGTGGGGAGGGTGGTGGGCGAGCTTGTCCTGGTTCAGCTGGAGGCGGCGCTCCCGGACCCGGACCTGTACACGGACGAGGGCCTGCATGCAGCGCAGCGTCATGTGTGCCTGCTTCCGCACGTTGTGGCCGCGCACCAGCGCCTGCAGCCGCACCAGCCCCCTCAGAGCCCGCAGCGCCCGCCGTGCCTGCGAGGGGGACGACCAGACCACCATTATCCATGGCTGTGATCATCTGGACTGCCCATTAACCATTTCTCCGCAGAAATCTTTAAACCTTTGCACGCCTAATTTTATTTTTCTCATTATTTGTGTTGTTTGCACCTTCCGTCCAGGAAGTACGATGAATCAAGGGATGTAACTTCCAATAAATTAAGAGACTCTTCTAGAAGCTTACGAGTAAAAAGACCCACCATGACATAACGCAAGCAAAGCTCTGCCAACGGGGAGATCTACCTGCCCACTCCCGCTGGTCACCCTCCCCAATCAGTTAACAGAAGAGGATATCGGACAAATAACCGATTAACCGATAACAAAGAGTTTGCAGAGAGGGACGGCGTGGTGTACGGACGGACGCACCAGGTACCCCCGATAGACGGACTGGATGAGGACGGCGGCCGTTTCCGCCCGCGACTGCCGCCCGTACCCGGCGAGCCTCACCACCTTGGCAGCCGCCTGGGCGGCGGCGACGGCCGCCTCCGCCGCCGCCTTCGTGGCCGCAGCCACCGCGACCGCGTGGCTCCTGCTCTCCACCTCCTTGGACGGCGACCCGTAGCCGCCGTCGTCCTCCTCGCCGCCGCCCCCGTCGTTGGTGACGTCGGGGGACGTGTCCGCGGGGAAGTGCTCCAGCGTCACGATCTCCGGCATCTCGTGGGGCTCCTCCGAAGCGTTCTGGACCTGCGGGGGGATGGGATCGCAGGGGAGTCCCGCATGGCATTAGGCTGCAGAGATGGTTCAAATCAGAAAATTCCGATCTTTACTAAGGCTTACCTTCTTCGGCGCATCTCTGGGGGAGGACGAGGACTTGAAGACCTTCTTAACCGATGTTAACCAGCCCGGCTTCTTCCCCATTGGCTCCCTTCCGCTTCTCCCCAAGCTGGGCAGCACCAAGCACTGAACACAAGAAATTTGCAGAGAAAGCACCCTAGACAACAAAGAAAAAAAGCCGACCTTACCGCGGAAATCACAAAACCCAAGCCGAATCCCCCACACTCTTCACAAGAAAGCGACGGCCGCTAACAGGCGCTGCCCGTTGCCCATCTTCCAGAACCCTCCCCCCCCTGCAACAGGACGGAGGAGGGGGGAAAACACAGGAAAAGGAAGTAAAGAAGAGCACAGGAGCAAAAGCAAAAGAGGGAAAAGGGAGGAAAGACCGGTACAGGTTCTGGTGCACCAAGGCGGGGGGAGCGGTGGACAATAACTAAGACGCCGCGGGGGGCGCCGCCCGCGCATTTATCGGCGCTCACGGGGGACCTCTCGGCCCCTCTCTCACGCGCGCGCGCGCTCTGCAGAGATCACAGAGCCGAGCCGGGTGGTGGTGGGGGGAAAGCTAAAGGCCAGAGGGGTGGGGGAGAGAAGTAAATGGGGGCGGAGGGGAGGGGGAGGAGGTAGGTGGGGGTGGGATGGGCAAGTGGAGACGAGCTAGGCGAGGCCCCTGTGGGCTTCCCCGTGCGGCCCGCGAGGCTCTGTTTTGCGTTGTTCCTACCTCCATGCCCACCCGGGCCGGGTGCTGCTGGAGGACGCGGCCTTGCCCTCCTCTACCTCGTCGGTAGAGGCCGTGGCCGGAGGAAGGCCCCCCCGCCTGCGGACAAAGGTGGCGAGAGGTGTCAGAAAACGGGCATCTGGCGACCTTTTGTCGGATGCGACGAGGGGATGCTATGAGGCGTTCTGTTACGGTGGAGTTTTTGCCGGAATGGTCCCGCCGGCTGGTGTTGGGACGAGCTGGGTTTGACTTATAAGTTTGCTTAGGTTTGAGATTATGGATAATTACACGTATATCTTCAAATTATTACTTATTCTGCTCTATATCTTCATCTTTTTGATATTATCATGTATACTCTCGTATTGAGAAAACTAATGAAATATTTTATCAAATATAAAATAGAAGATTTTAAAATAGTGTAGAGATATAAATGAGTTATCTTGAGTCTCGGGCTACACATTTAAGATTTTTTTATTGGGAATAGAGACCATCCTCCCGAGAAAACCTGCAACCAACGAGCGGAGCGTCATAAGGAGCTCTAGGTGTGATTTCAGAGGACAACCCTATGATGTTTAAGTCAGTGACACGAATAGTTTAAAGCAGAAGAGAGAAGAGGGAGAGAGGAGTGCCCATAAGAAGGCGAGAGTGCTCGGAAGAGACACTGAGTTTCCGGTGGAGCGATTTGGAGTATGGAGACTCTCAGTAGGCACTGTGTGTACTTTGTATCTCTCTAGTTGCGTAGTTGTGTCTGCGTGTCTGTGTATGCGTATATGTCCCTCCTCTAGTGGCCCATTCAGGACCCCATTCACTTAAGAGTCGTCCGTTTCCTGACTTAACGGGGCGTGGTTAGTGGAGCAAAGAGTTGTCGATCATGGGGATCGTACACTGCTCACTCGCCAGTTCTATATATATTAAAAGGGCATCATGGTGGGAATCTCTGCGGCGTGGGCGAGACCGACGCCCGTTGAGATAACTCCCCGTGATTTTGGACCCAACGTTCATCCGTTGGCGAGTCTCGTGGCGTCTAGGGCACACGTGTGTGGGGTTCGAGCCTGTGGGTCGGCCAGTCTTGAGTGGACCCCAAAGGGTGACATTTCTGGACTGTGGGCCGACTAGTGAGGGCCCTTCGAGCCCTCAAGATTTTTTGAAAATCTTTTACCCCGACAGACTTTGACACATACATATTTTGAAAAAAAGAAGTTGTGAATCACATTTCCCATATGGGGTCGAGTCCTTTGCATGGGGGAGAGAGGTTAATATTGAAAATAACAAAGTTATCCTCTCTTACCGATGTCTCTTGAGGATGAATAGTGTTTTGAGAATTTTGCCAAGATATTGTTCATCCTCGTGATGATAATGTTCATCTAAATCACTAATACTGTTCATTCAACACTATTGATCATCTTCTTTGGCTTGACGACTCAGTGAGGGTGACAAATGCTCTGGCTATGAGTTGGGCCAAGATGAGGGCGAGTGGTGGTAGCAGGCGAGGGAAGTGGCCAAGCTTCTCCGACGAGGGTGAGCTATTGCTCTGTCTATTCCAACTGCGGAAGGAGGCCACTGCTCCGTCTTCTCTGGCTGGACGATTGGGCGAGGGCGACGACTGATCCGGCTACACTACTACTACTGGGTCTGCTGTGCGAAGAAAAAGGAAGAGACGCTACCGAGGTCAAAGTGGAGATTTCCACTTGAAAATCTGCTGTGGTGGCCGTGAAGCTACCCATCACCTGCTTCTAGAGATTATGGGAGAGCTCGTAGGATGAATCAGGGTTCTCTCTCCTCTCACAATCGACTTGGCGCGGAAGTCAAAGCGACGATATTGCATTTGAAATAGATGAAACTTTGTCGAGAGATTCCAATCATTAGATTCCCAAGAGTCCCTCCTGAAGGTGGTTACTAAATGCGCCCTAAGTCCTGATCAAACAAACTTCTTTTGTTATTAAGTCTTTTTATTAAGTAGAAGTTGCTTATTAGATATTTAATGGGATGAGGATACTATCTTTAACCTCCTTTGATTAATAATCAAACTTAGTTTGAATTCTTTAAGTAATGAATAGTTCTGTTTCATTTAATATTTATTTATTTTATTCGAAATCAATTAAATGGATTGAAAGAGGTGTTCGTTTGCCCTATATGCTTACTTATTAATTGAATTACTAAATAAAATATAAGTAAAATTTGAGTCAATCATCAAACAACTGTGAACATATTATTAAAAAAATATAATCATTTTTTAACCATTCATGTGAGGATTGAATATTATGAAAACAACTGCAATGATTATAGAGGAGAATTAGTAACCAAACTTTTGAGGTTTTATCCATATTTTATTATATTTTATTTTATATTTTTAAAAAAATCATTTTTCCAATGCAAATGAAGGCTATTATTTCAAGTCGACCTTCAAAGTACAAAATTTTAACCTAGGTTGGTTTTTTACCTCAAGCTGTTTAGTTGATGAATTAGCTTTGTATCTGGGAAAAGAAACCCAATAGACACACAACTTCCTCCCTCCAGAGGACCTCTGTGCAACGAGAAGATGTGCTATCTAGTGAGGGACATTTATATCATTTTATTTCATGACCCAACTTTATTTAAGGAGGCATGGAGCTTATTCAAGAGGGAAAAGAGCATGTTTTAGCCATGTTTGTTGTCATGATAACAAAGGATAAACTTAATTTATCTTCTAATCCCCATTTGGTCTGTCTACAAAAATTCATGATATCCCAACTTAAAATTATCTCCATTTGTGACTTAAATTTGAGGCCAAAGAAGTATGTTTGATACGGGGGATATCCCTAGAATATACTTGGATCGACTTATCCTCTTTTATCCCTATTTTTTAGGTTAAATTTAGGGATAACTCATTCTAACAATTTTACAAAATAAGTTATCCTCGTCTTCATTTATTTTATCTTTAGTTAACTATTCCACTTACCAAACAATTTGGCGATAAGGATAGACATTTAGGACAAATTACGTGTAATAAAAGTCTTAGAAGAAAATTTTTCTGGTTAAAGTGTCAAAAGCTACTTATATGATTAACCCTAAATGTATGTTTTTATTCCTCGAATAGACAAACATCATCGGTAGAATGATCTAAATAATATCCTTATGTAACGACCCCTCCTACAATATTAGTGTCATATTTTTCTGATATCTTCAGCATCAGCTTTTCGTCGGTCCTTAATAATCAGGGTTTCTCATCTCGACCGTCCCGATCATCCCGATCATAGTCTAAGACGGGACAAGACGATATTGTACCACTCCGTACCGATCTAAAATAAAGACTTTAATATAAAAGATATAAGTAAAAGTTCATAAACTATTAAGTCAGCTGGTTAAGTGGTGTTATGTATTAATGGGCGACCCGAGTTTGATTCCTATAAGCGCAACATATAATTTTAATGTTTTTTCATTCAAAATAATTTTTAAAAAGTGAAAAAAATTAAAAAAACAGTTCAAACCAATCAACCTATTAATCAAATTTTAATATAAAATATAATATATTATATATATCGTCCCGGTTGTGTCCTATAGACCGATCCTCCCGGTCTGTGGCTGGGACGATCCGGGACGGGCAGTTCGACCCCTCCCGGAACGGTTTATCAAACCTTGCTTGTAACTCGATGGACATTACTTATTCTCCGTGAGGAGGTCCTAAACTCGACTCTCTGCAATCCCCATAACAGGGGTTACAGCTCTTTTGAAATTTTCCAAGTCTCTAATGAATGTAGCCCAATTGATGGCTTCGTCATTCCGCATATTAAAGAGGTGCACGTGTATACGTCTCCTAATCACGGTTCACCGACTCGGTGATCTATATCGGATCAGATCTTTCTTGATCCGATACGATACACTCGAGTCGTAGCTGACTCGGCTGGACTCGACGTGCACCATCTTCTCCCTCTCTCTCTCTCTCTCTCTCTCTCTCTCTCTCTCTCTCTCTCTCTCTGACTCGGCCCGACTCAGCCGATCCTAGGGGTGATCCGCACCATATCGGATTTTTTTTAGATACAGAAGGGCACGTCCGAGTCAGATCAAGACGGCGAACCATACTCCTAACACCTCTAGCGAGACATTTTTGAGAGACGTTGAGATGTGATTTTTAGAGTCCCATTAAATTTCCGGTCCCCCATTTCCCTCCCCTACCCTCAATTTAACCTTAAAAAAAAACACCCACTTTTCAAGGGGACCTTCGGCAAGGACCATGTCAGTTTTCACGAGAGCCCTGGTGCACGGGCAGCGAGAGGCTGCCGCATGTGTCCCTTTCTCGCGTGGATAGCATAGTGCTGTTCACCCTGTTGCCTAGACTTTTTTTTTTTGTTTGGATATCTTGTGATTCCCTACGATCAGAATAGTAAATAATAAAGGGCTCTTATTTGTATCCTTCTGGAATTTATGTTAGAATTCAGCATGCTCACTACTAAAATATAAGCATAGTTTTATAAGAAATGATAATAGTTTTGTTTTTTTAACCATTTTTTTCGCTATTCTCGTGTCGATCTTTTCATCTTGAGATCAAACAACCTCAATTTGAATCGCACCCTAAGATTAATCATTTATTGTTAATTAATGTTCATCTCCTAACTCAATTGCAATTGAATTAGTGATCACTAATTCAGCCATGGAAAAAAAACAACTATACCTACTCAACAGAGAGAGAGAGATGAGAGGGGGGAGAAAAAGCCCTTGTTTTTAGACACTTGAAAGAGTGAAATCGCATTTGCTATCTCTATTAACAATGTCACTGACTCATAATAATGAATTTCCTTAAGATAGCAACCATATGATGATTTAGTGGTGTAGTGTAAGGTATCCAAAATATGATACTTCAGAGAGATGAACCAGAGCAAAGAGCAGTCAAATTTTAATTTTAGATCCAGTGCTTCACCTAATCATCTTCCTCTTATTTCCTAATGAGCACTTCCAATTAGAAATTTAGAGGGTCATCCTTTGGCAAGTTTGTTCCAGCTTTTGGAATTGTGAGAAGACATGCTTTGTACAACTTAGAAATGCTCACATGGCACATGCATCTTGATGCAACATGTCACATTCTCTCACATTATTAAGGTGCCGTTCGAGAACACACTCTGTATGGATTTCAATAATTGAAACTCTCGACAGAATTTAATTTTTATCAAATAGAAATAGTATGTCTCGACTTTTACAAGGAGCGGATTTTAAAGTGGAGAGAGAACGTGACACAAATGAAGGGAGATCATCTCCGATCCAAACGCAGCCTAAGGATGGTGGAAGATGAAGGGAGCCCAGAGTGTCAGTTTAAAACTATGCAAAATAGGAAGATTGAAGTGAAGTGCTAAATTTTTGTTGAACTTTCAAATTGGATGCTGGGGAAGGGATGCCAACGTGGTATATTAGCTGTCACTATTTGACAAAAAAAATAACTTCAAAGAGCTAGCTTCCCTCACAAGGTGATTCACTTGGGGTCTCTTCGAAAACTTAATAGGACATACGAGAATAGGGGGTGAATATGATTTGTTTCGATTTGATTTGTGATTATTTTTTTTCGAATCGAATCGAATTTTTTCATCAAATTTGATTCAATTTTAAATTAAAATTTTATATTTTATTATAAAATATATAAATTTAATGACATACATATAATAATAAAATAAAATATTTATATTTTATAATTTTATATATAATTTGAACTTTAAATATTTTTATATTATAAAATATTAATAAATGAATAAAAATAATAATTTTAATATATTCGATTTTATATATTATGAAATTAAACCGAAACGAATTCGACTCCAACTCAACGAATTCGTTTTCAAAAGAGGCCCCAAGAATTGGTTCTTCAGCAGCGGTGCTTTCGATCTTTTCCGGTTGCCGACGGGGCTTCCTTCCCTGCGAAGGTAGAAGGGAAGAGCACGTTGAGCGTGCTTTAAAGGGGGGGGTGTTGGCACCTCCCCACTTTTCCCACGATGTGCTTTCACGGCTTTTGCTTCCACCGAAGTTACCGATTGTTTAAGCTAAAGACTCTGCGCATGACGTTCAACCACATCAAAGTTTACTCAGATAATGACATCACACCAAGATCACCACTTTGGTAGTTTGGTGTAGTATGCAACAGAGCCCTAGCTAGCCAATCAACTATATATGCCGTCGACTATTTTATGCTCCGGCTTTGTCGACGCGCACATTTGTGAGGTTTTTTTTAAAATATAATTTGGCAATCAGTAGTGAGGAGGGTAAATCCGATTTGACCTAAAAACGGCCCAATAATAACGGGTCCACGACATACATCTCTCAAGGGAGCACGCCCGAGCGACGGGCATACAGATGAGGCCCACCAAAAGGAGGCCTAGCCCAAGAGATGCATCGGATTCTACAAGACATAAGGGTTACGGCCCAAGCGCAGCTAGTTATCGTCGGAGGACTCTCCGGCGACCGACCGTTGCCCCTATGACGTCGGCCTTGACCTCATAACAGGCGAGCACGCCCCACGAGCACAGTAAGACTCGCCCCGGGACCAGCCAACGCCGGGGTAATCGCCCTCCAACGGGAAACTTCCGCCGCTATAGTGGAGAAGGTTACTCTACTACGAACGCCCTTCCCCGTCGAGGGATGAGGCTCCTCGCTCCAGGACAACCCCTATAAAAGGAAGAACGACCGAGAAGGCACACACGGTAAATTCTTCTACTAAACCCCTACACTGCTACGAAAGAGAATAGAGCTACTGATCCTACGGGACAACGAAAAGGAAGCAGTCACGACCTACGTTGAAAGGGAAACTCTCCTCCGGTGACTTTACCACCCAACGAGCACTCTCCGAGTGAGCACTGGAAACGGCGAGCACTCGCTACGAGGATCTACACGGCCCTTTAACCTTCGTCTACGATTTCCTTCTCTCTCTCTCTCTCAATTCGCTCTTCTCTGTTCTCCATTAAATCGTTGCTGACTTAAGCATCGGACGGTTGTCCCTTGGGGTAACACCCGGGACTCCTTCTGATGCCTTTCTGACTTCCGGTGTTTGCAGGCTTCCACGAACGCGAGACGACTTCCCCAACAAATAAATAGAGAATGTGGTACGTGGCCTAGGAACCATTTTCCTGTCTCTACGAATAGGAATGACTGATCAAAGATTTATCTTACATATTTGGTTTCACATGCAGATTGTAGACCCAATTAACGAGGGGCATTCCTCTCTAACCATATCTCTGCCTTCTATTACATATATAGAACAGGCAGTATTAAAGCATACTTGAGGTATTCCATAGGTTTGGCTTCGTCAATTCTTTAGGGTGCCTTTGTTAATCGGGTGCGGTTAACGTTCTCGACTCCGGGTGGTCGAGCGCGCTAACCGACCCTGATTAGCGCGGTTGGGTGTGAGGAGAGAGCGGGGCCCACCGCTCTCTCTCTCTCATCTGCCGACTTACCCAAACCGGATGTCAAAGTGACCCTAGCCCAGTCTGATAATGAAATAAGTCCGATTAGGATGACTTATCTGGAGTCGGGTGCGTTGTTCTAGGTGGTTCATTTGAACTTAACCGGGGTCGGATAGGGATTAAGGTGAATTTTCTCATTCTTATAAAAGAGGTGAAATGGTTTAACTGGAGTGAGATCGGAATAAAGGACGGGCACGTCACTCCGGATAAATCATCCGCCCCTATTCCAATCAATTATCAAAGTGGGCCTAATCGAATGCTTACAATTTGGATCATACAGAAAACAGATATTAAATCATTCACATAAATTTAATGTGGAAATGTACATGCATAGTTTAAGATTCAGGTGAGATGTAGTATGTCTCAATAAGGCAATAGGTCAAAATGATTTTTTTTTGTCTCTAAAAGTTTCTTCATAGGCATCCTTTCTTATAGCTTCACAGAAGAAGTCACATATTTTATGCAAATCTTGCGAGTAGAAGAACATACAAGAGGCTGGCCGTACACACCTGCGGTGGTTTCACTAATCATGTTAAGATTGGGTTGGACGTCAATAAAATTTAAGGATTTATACATATATATATATATATATATACTCTCATAAAATTTGGTTTTGTCAAATATATCCCTCGTACGAGTATATTATCATGAATATCTTTTATTTAGATAGAAATATTACGGTTATATCTCTTTAATTTACTACCGTCGACGGAGGAGAATATTCCGTGAAATATGTCGTCTACGATCGTTATATCTAGGATATATTTGACAAAATCAAATTTTACATAGAGATATATACATATAAATCTTACTCTTTAACTCACAATTAACTCGAGTTAAACACACGGGAGTTACGGCGAAAGTATAATCGTCACATTACTCATATTTCGAAGATATTCATGATAATATACTCCGATAAAAGATATATTTAACAAAATCAAATTTTGTAAGAGTATATATGCAAAAATCCTATAATTTATTCGAGAAATCATATGGTGCCCGCGTTCTTGGGTTTGAGTGGACCAAATTTAAGTTACCTTTTTTTTTCGCTGTCCGAATTAGAAATTAGATAGTCAAAAAAAAAGAGTGGCACCACAGAATTCCTCATTTCATAGGTCACTACGTCCATCTTCACAGAACAAATCTCTCCCTTCTTGTCGAAACAAGTTTGTATTACATTTTATCATATGATAATTACAAGCCAAAAAATATGTATGTGGATTAATTTCATGTTAAATCAGATCATTTGAGTTTAGTCTCCCCCATTAACTTATCCCCACAAGAGGACAAGGTGGGTGGCATGTGCTCTTAAAGAGGAATTTAAAGAAGTGACAGCGTCAAAATCATAAGATCGGATCATTGTAATGAAGAAGAGGATTAATCATTTGGGCTATAGTTGAACTTTGTCCCCCACACTATAGTTATACATGTCCATGCAAAATGGCAAAGAGGAATAGAGTTCATTAATGGAGCACCGGTGGGCCGGGCTCTATAGAAGAGCCATGGTCCTGGATGTTAACACATTGGAGGATTACACACGAATCCGATGAACTGTTTGAAAAAGACAGCTTTGTCGCAGCAATTAGAAAGTCAGTTAAGATACTGATCATTTTTTTAAGAGCACTGTTGGACTACAGGGGAAACAAAGATGTGATGGGTAGATATTTGTCAAATATATATACCCCCGTAAAGTTCAGTTTTGTAAGATATATTCCCCGTCCGAATATATTATCATGAATATCCTTCGTTTAAACATAAATATTACGGTTATATCCCTTTAGTTTACTACCGTCGACGGAGGAGAATATTCTGTGAAATATGTCATCTACGGTCGATAGATCTAGGGTATATTTGACAAAATTAAATTTTACAGGGATATAGATACAAAAATCTTATTCTTTTAACTCACACTTAACTTGAGTTAAACACACGGGAGTTACGGCGAGGACATAATAGTGACATTACTCGTATTTCGAGGATATTCATGATAATATGTTCCGATGAAAAATATATTTGACAAAATCAAATTTTACAAGAGTGTACATGCAAAAATCCCATTCAATTTATGCGCGATTATTGTAAACGTTAACCTTGAGTTTTTTTTGTCAATAATTATTTGTTGGGTGACTTTGGTTAGCAGTAAAACACATTGAGAAAAGGGCTAAAGACCATTCAACATGATCTAATTTTTGTTTGCAATGCTTCCTTCTGAAAAAATGAAAGCCAGATATACTGTGCATGATTACTTAACCCTGCAAAGTGCTGTGAAAAATCAATTAACACGGCATAAGGCCCGGCCCGCCTCCCCCTTCCCAGTACTGTGTCCCTGCAGGCACACCACACGTGTGAGCGCATGTAGTGCTGCTTCTGGAAGGAAGCAGCCATTTGATCATTTGTCACCTTCCCGTGACAAAGAGCCACTGTGGCTTGTGAGGCTTCTCTAGGCTATCTCTCTGCGCTCTCCGGTCCTCCTTGACGCTCTTCTCTGCATGCATGGTGTGCGTGGGCATTAATGGGGGGAGAAGCCTTCCCAAGTGAAGTCCCAAGCACGGAGGAGCTAGCGTTCAGTTTCTCTTCTAAAAGCTAGCCTGTGTGAACTATTAATTTGTAAGCAGTGCCTTAACCAAACCTGCCTGCTCGCCATTCTTGAGGATGAGCTGTGGCTGCATGCATGATAATATCTTATCCTATTTAACTTCAGGTGGAGAGGTAGATGAATGGGTAACAGGCAAATGTGGAACCCCTCGAAACCTTCATCGGAGGAACAGGATGGAGATGATGTAAGACGAGGAAGCTGCAGGTCTAGTAGGGTTATTAGGGGGCCGGGTATTTAATCAGGGCCAATTTGAGAATCGAGTCTGGTTAACGCAAGCGACTCCCCGGAGGTCGTTTGCATTAATCGAGCCCGGTTAACACCCTTATGTGTGAGGAGAGAGGTGAGACCCTATCTCTCTCATCTACTCTCCCACCCTAACTCGTTCTCAAATTTGCCCTTAAAGTTTAAAGCGAAGGAACAGGTTCAGCCCAAATTGACATGATATATATTTGGTCCGGGTCAGACAATCTTGACGTATGAATTATCTTTCATTTCTAAAACTACCTTTTTCTTCTGATTCTATCCCGGTACATCCAATGTAACAGTGCCTAGGTCCAAGACGAAGATGGGAAAATGGCGATTCGGCAATTAATACGGCCCGTAGTTTGTACGTTTAAATATGGTATATTTATCATGATGCCGACATCTGAGTCCTTAAATGCACGGGACCAATATATAGGGAGATCATCTCTCATAGATTTAAGGGTCCAGATGTCGACACCATGATAAATAGCCATGGTGTCGACTGTACGTGAACATTTCTCATATATATATATATATATATATATATATATATATATATATATATATATATATATATATATATGCTTATAGGAAAAAAAAAGTTCGGATATGATTAGGTTTAGGTTGTGTTTTCGTGTGGCTCTTAGTTGAAAGTATCGTGGGTTTCGATAATTGTCATTCAACAGCATAAGATATTAAACAAAATATCTTCATGTCATATATGTTTGAAGTTTGAGATGGCGGGGCCGTGTAACGTGTGTATAGGCGCATGTTGTCTGCGTACGTATGCTGTGCGGTGTGTATATATATATACATATATATGCCCGTGCATGAGCGCATGCGTGGAGTGCGCGCATGTATATTAAATGAATCAACACTTAATAGTTATTTTTTGAGATTTTTGTAAATAAATTATTATTATAAGTGAATTTATAAAAAAATTTACTCCTATAAATATATTAGTAGATATAACACTATGAAATTTTAAATAGTACATAAATACCATGTAAAATCGTTTAATCATAAATTTTTAAAATTTTTTTTGATAAATTAAGTGATATACTTACAAATAAAAATCATCATCATCATCATCATCATCATCAGAGCCTTATCCCAATTAATTGGGGTCGGCTACATGAATCCTGTTCCGCCAAAGATTTCTATCAAGTGCAATATTCATATTTAAACTCAAGGAACTAATGTCCTTCCTAATAACATCGCACCATCTCATTTTAGGCCTTCCTCGAGCTCTTTTACTAGCATCTACTAAGATTTGGTCACATCTTTTAACCGGCGCTGAGTTAGGGCGACGAAACACATGTACAAATCACCTAAGTCTATTTTCTCTCATTTTACTATCAATTGGAGCTATCCCTATGTAACGACCCGAGAATCCGATTACCGGGAAGGCCCGATAACCCGAGACTCGCACCGCCGCCCACGAGCCGGGAGGGCTCGGAAGGGCTAAAAGGAGTGTGGAGGCACAAAGAAATAGGAAATAAAGCAGGACAACCAACAACAACAAGCTGAAAGAAAGAACAGCAACAGCTACAACAGAGTCCAGTCCAACCGAAAGTACAGTCTAAAGCAGTAAAACGTACCACGTGCCAAGTGAACACTCGGCCCGGCAAGCTGGAAATTGAGAACCTCCGCTCCGCACCCTCGAACCACGAGGAAGAACCGCCACACCTGAAAAGCAGGGAATGAGTCTCCAAAACAGAGACTCAGCAGGGATCCCGCGGAACCCCAACCGGAAACAACGGCGGTAGCGGAAAGGAAGCTACAACTACAGCAGGAACAGCAAACCGGTGGCCGGTCAAAAACTCGGCACTACAGCTACTCCTACTGTACCAGAAGGCACACCTCGATCACGCAGTCGAAGCTACCGAACCACACTAGTACCACCTACCGAAGCAAGAACACACGGCAACCACGCCGTAGAGGCCTGTCCCTCGGACACAGCCGACCTGGACACGCTGTCCAAGGTGCAACCCCGACCATCCGATCGCGGGTACCGCACAACAAGACCCAACCTCGGTAAAGCCACTAGCATTAGACCCTTGGCGCGAAAACCAACACACGCGCCACGGCGAAACAACCGAACTCAACGGTCAACACGACCGAAAACCCGAAGGTCGAAATCACGGAAACTGATAGTCTGTCACTCCGTACTCGACAGGAGTGCCACCCACTAGAAGCACAGCCGGTAGCGTCCCCTGACGTCTTACACCGCACCGCAGGTGAACCGCCTGACGTGGTAGGTCCTACCCGAGGCGCGAACACCGTACAAGTAACCACAAACAAGTGACTAGCTGGGGTCACGCCCGTCGACGTGGGTCCAACCGCCCCCAACCACGTGTGCACACACAGACCGCGCGTCCCTGGTCTGGCCCTCTGACCGGTTTTCCCCTCAGCCGGACTCTGGCTGCAAGACGTGGGGCCCGACGGCAACCGGTCCACAAACCGCCTCTAAGGGTAAGCCCGTACACCACTCCCTGGTGCGACTAGCACACGCGTACTAGTAGGCTACGACTAGTGGAGGGTCACTGAAGGAGTAGACTCTCAAGTCAACGGAAAACAACGTCCGCATCCGACAAAGTACGGGGACCATCCCACGTACTAGCACCGTCGCACGATGACCACAGTCGGAGAAGAAACGGGACTCACAGTCCACAGCCGCGCACACACCCTGCGCGAGAGTCGAGAAAACCCAAGTGACGCTAAGTCACTGGGCTCTGGACAGTCCTCTAGACGCACTACACCCAACGGTCCTTGAGTCACAAGACTCGGGGTCAAGACCGTTGCACGCAACAGCACAAGGCCGTCAATCTAGTCCAAGCTCTAGGTCTAAAACCACTGTAGCACGAATACCGAGGCAGCTCACGAGCCGCCGAAACCATTCCCTTGGGAAGGGAACTCACAGGACTAAGGCCACACACACGGCCCACGCGGAAAGCACAGAAGCACGATTCCCAAGGCAACTTGCACACCACCAAGCTGCAGCCCAACTCAAGGAAAAGAGGGAAGCCTCCAGCCCCAGACTGGACAACTGGGCTCGCAGCCCAAGGCCTCACACAGGACCCACTCGGGGATCGCTTTTCGGAGAAACCGATGACACACGTCAACACACGGTGACACGAGTCGAGAACTCTACACCCGGGACTACAACGTACCACGACACCTGGCCCCGACGACGTGCACAACATCCGTCAGGCCACCGGTCGGCACGTGGTTCGAGAACCACACACCCGGGACTCGAATCAGTCAAAACGGAAACACCGGGTTAGACTGGCACATGTGCGGTTCACCCTGGGCCGCTCAAGGGATGTGCGGCTAGGGAACAGCCGCTCAAAAATACATGCGGTCAGGCAGGAGCCGCACAAGGCTCTAATCGGACTAACCCCAAATGGAGGATGGACGGTTAGGGCTGGACCGCCCAAGGGGATGTGCGGCCAAGGATCGTCCGCACAACCTAACCGACCTACTCCAGTGCCGGTCAAAACGGTTTTGACCAAACCGCACAACCCAACCGACACAAAACTGTTGACCAAGGGTCAACTGGGATATGCGGTCAGCTCCTGGCCGCACAAGCCCACGGAAGGACAGACGGCTGGGTACCAACCGTCCATGGGGGAGACATGCGGTTCTCACCTGGCCGCACAACAAATGTGCGGTCTATCGTGCGACCGCACAACCCCAAAACCAAGAGAAAATGAACGGGCCAAAGGCAACCGCCCTCGCGATGGACGGGCCCGGTTCGACCGCCCAACCATCACGGCGGGTAAACCCAGGGGGTCTCCCGATCGTAGCCTTTCCACGCCCCGTTCGTGCCGAAACGAAGGGGATACAACCACAACCACCCTGGCAATCACATGGACTCCGACCGGAGTCAAAACGACGCACGAATCGCGAGAAACGAGCGATTCTACCGAAGTTACCCAAAAAGGGTTACCGAGCTTCTCGGAGCTCTACCGGTCCAACGGGACCACCAATCGAGACGAAATCAGGGGGAAAAGAACGCTCTCGCCCCAAGGAATCCGTTGACAGTAACCGATCTGGAAACCGTCGCCGTTTCCCGACCGACCCTACGAAACCCACAAAACCACAGTTTCGCTAGAACGGACCCAAACACAGCTGTTTCCGCGCCGAACGACGTGCAATGGCAGGGGAAACGAGCAGAACGCAGTGGTGTTCCGTCACCCTACCTCCACCGAAGAAACCGTGCGCCGAAGCGACTAATCCACGCCGAAAACCGCCCGGAACGCGAACGACGCCATCTCGGAATCCACCGAGGGATCGCGCCCGCCTCCGCCTCGATCCTCATCCATCCTCGCCCGCGCCTCGCCCGCGCCGTCCCCGCCTCGCCCGTACTCCGCCCCGTCGGCCGCCGGAGAGAGAGGGAGAGAGGAGAGAGCGTGAGAAGAGAGAGGGAGAGAAATGAGAAATGAGAGGGGAGAGAGAGAGAAAAGCTATTTATAGGGAAATCCGGAAAATCGGAAAAATCCAGAAAAATAGAAAATCACACCCTCGCGATCCTCGGAACGCACCGATCGCAACGGTACCACTCGCGCCCTGGTGAACGGCCCGGTTCACCCGCAACGAGGTTCCGAAGGGAAAGCCGAAACCCACGCCGGGAATCGGAAAAACACACGCGGAAAAAGCCGCGGAACGCCTCCGGGCCTCCGAAACAACTCCGGATCGCACCGATCCGAACACGAAAGATGTCCGAAACGAAATTTCAGACAAAACAGAGTTGGACAATCCGAGAAACCAGATCCGGAGCCCACGAAAAGGATCCGAAGAATCCGGGGCATTACAGCCCTCCCCCCTTAAAGGAATTTCGTCCTCGAAATTCAGGACCAAGCACGAAGTCCCAGGGGAAGAACACAGAATCACTGACACGCTGTCAGAGCCCCAGCACAGAAAACCTCGATTCTCACGAAAACACCGATCCTGAGGGACACAGCCAGACTTACGATCACAAGCAACACCTCGCTCCTCGCGCCGAGCACACAGGCCAACAGAGCAGGCATATACCAAAGGACACAGTCCGGCATCACCTCAGACAACGCGAGAATCCACCGTGGCGCCGCAGCCACGATCTCGCTCACCGAGGAAACACAACCCTCGACACGAGCAACAGCTACTGATCCACCCCAGGGTCAGCAGACAAAACACACATCAGCTTCACAACCAGCTGACAGGTCGCACACCCTCCTCAAGGGAGCAACCAACACAGAGCCTCCACCAGCTCAAGCAGCCAGCTCAACAGACCGCAACCAGCACATCGGCTCAACACCAAGAAACACCCCACACATGGCAAGCCGAAAGCCGGACACAACACCGTGCCAATTCTCGTCAGAAGACAACTTCGACAAAGTCCAGATCCCATCCGGAAAGGCACATCGCAGAAACGACCGTCAAAGGTCTCGCTGGCACACGGCTCTCGCCACGCTCGAGCCCCAACAACCAGCATCTTCTGTCTCTGAAAAGACCATCCACTGGTCGCCAAATACACGTCAACGGGAAACCTCCACCGGCCCAACAGGCACGATCCAATTCACAGCAGGCCATCCGCTGACTCACACATAGACCGATGCCACATCTCGAGCTACACTCCTCTCGGACTCCGCATCCGAGCTCGATCATCGCGCCAACTCGACCCTCTCGGGGAGCACGACGAAACCAAATGACGGATCCTGGTGTCTTCAATCATCACCTCACTGGACTCAGACTCACAGGGGAATCATCCCATGCTGGTCATCAAACCAGGGATAACCTTTGCGACACCAACGTCCTATCAAGGACCATCCTCCGACGCCCACCTCACAAAAGGCCTCCGCCCACAGGCGTCACTCATCCATCTGGTCTCATCAAATCCTTCGATCAATCCAAGTGGACACCTGCCAATCCCGATTCCGCCCTTACCACAGAGCCACGGGACACCACCTGAACAGTGCTCACGGGTCCCTAAGCAATAACCATCTCACCGTCACAATCCGACAAGACCGTAGAACCAACAGACGTTGCTGTGGTCGGTCACCCGGTTAGGCTCACCAGCCACTCACAGCCGCCAACCGGGACCCATAGTCTGCCAGAGACCATACCCTCAAAGCACGATCTCAACCGAGGACACGATTGGGAACACAAGTCGGGCGCCAAGCCACCGACTCTGACCAACACGTCCTCGACCATCGTCAGGCGACATCCTCAACAACCCCATCCAGGTCCAATACCGACGCCTGACACGGCTTCCAACACAGGAACATGGTACTCATGCGGCGCACTAGCCAGCACATTCCCCAACACTCCATCCTGCCAGTGCCAAGAACCATAATACCTCGAGCAACGGCACGGCAAAATCACGTTTCACACCGAGGAACCCATCCTCCGATGTTGAACGCGAACTCAGGAATCCGCCCGTAGCAACCAATGCTACGATCCTGAACCAATGGGTCACAAGCCCACCACGCTTCCGCTGCGTACTCAGATCCGCGCACACAGCCGAGAAAGCAAACGCCGCCCAACCAGCGCTCGTCCTTTCGGAACAGCACCGGCACACCCTCACACGACAAGGGAATGGGCACAACTTCTCACAGACAACCACCTTGCCAAGATAAGGAGCACGTCTCGCACGGACTTCATGGCACACAAGGCCAACCAATCCGGGCACACAATGCAAGACGGCAAACCTTAACCCAACACAATCTCTCCAACCAAAGGAGAAACCAGCGCACTTCGACCAACGGAAGAACTCCACGCTCGACCTGACCTCGAACCTCGCGCACGCTGGAAACAGCACCATCCAGCACCAAGGAAAACCATCGCTTCCATCAGGTCAGCGCCTCCGACACACTCGACGAGTGTCACGTCGGACCACCATCACAGCATCTCTCGATGCACCACCGCTGCAATTCCTCGAACTGCAACACGGCATGCCAAGAGCCGCCACACGAGCCATAACCGACAACCGCCGATGCTCACCCTCGAGTCCCGAAACTCACCGCGGAGCCTTCACATCTCAAGCCAACTCCAGGGCGAACACAACCCAACCGCACAGAAGAGCGCAGGAGCAAGACTTACTGGGACACCACAGCCCAATCTTGCCTCGAAATCAGCAGAACGATCAGGACCGACACGTCATTTCTGACGCAACAGAGCACGACAAGAACATCAGGCTCGACGAAACAGCAGCTCACCGAGAAGACATTCCGCTCACCGGAGCACACTTCTCGATCAGAACGCCTCAGGAGCTGGACAAACCTCAAGCTGGAGTGACCAAAAACCGACAGCAGCTCCCTCAGAGCACGCTCACGGCCACTTAACCAAGAACAGTCCGCACCAGACACCTGACCACGCTGCAGGTTCCTCGAACGCAGCACCGCGAACTCACACCTGCTAGCAACCTCTGCCCAACGCAGCACAACCAGGGCCACCACCGATGAGGGAGAAGGCTCTCGACCTCGATCCTTAGACCCCATGTTGGCACGAAAGCCGCGGGCAGCAACCACCTCACAGCGCCGCACAGCGCACCCAAGCGAGAAACAAGGCGGGAAGCGAACACAAAACCCTAAGCCAGCTGCCGACTGTACTGGACCTTATGGACTCTGATCACTGCAATATCTCGAATTCCTAAGTACGCCCACAACCACCGCTCTGATACCAGCTGTAACGACCCGAGAATCCGATTACCGGGAAGGCCCGATAACCCGAGACTCGCACCGCCGCCCACGAGCCGGGAGGGCTCGGAAGGGCTAAAAGGAGTGTGGAGGCACAAAGAAATAGGAAATAAAGCAGGACAACCAACAACAACAAGCTGAAAGAAAGAACAGCAACAGCTACAACAGAGTCCAGTCCAACCGAAAGTACAGTTTAAAGCAGTAAAACGTACCACGTGCCAAGTGAACACTCGGCCCGGCAAGCTGGAAACTGAGAACCTCCGCTCCGCACCCTCGAACCACGAGGAAGAACCGCCACACCTGAAAAGCAGGGAATGAGTCTCCAAAACAGAGACTCAGCAGGGATCCCGCGGAACCCCAACCGGAAACAACGGCGGTAGCGGAAAGGAAGCTACAACTACAGCAGGAACAGCAAACCGGTGGCCGGTCAAAAACTCGGCACTACAGCTACTCCTACTGTACCAGAAGGCACACCTCGATCACGCAGTCGAAGCTACCGAACCACACTAGTACCACCTACCGAAGCAAGAACACACGGCAACCACGCCGTAGAGGCCTGTCCCTCGGACACAGCCGACCTGGACACGCTGTCCAAGGTGCAACCCCGACCATCCGATCGCGGGTACCGCACAACAAGACCCAACCTCGGTAAAGCCACTAGCATTAGACCCTTGGCGCGAAAACCAACACACGCGCCACGGCGAAACAACCGAACTCAACGGTCAACACGACCGAAAACCCGAAGGTCGAAATCACGGAAACTGATAGTCTGTCACTCCGTACTCGACAGGAGTGCCACCCACTAGAAGCACAGCCGGTAGCGTCCCCTGACGTCTTACACCGCACCGCAGGTGAACCGCCTGACGTGGTAGGTCCTACCCGAGGCGCGAACACCGTACAAGTAACCACAAACAAGTGACTAGCTGGGGTCACGCCCGTCGACGTGGGTCCAACCGCCCCCAACCACGTGTGCACACACAGACCGCGCGTCCCTGGTCTGGCCCTCTGACCGGTTTTCCCCTCAGCCGGACTCTGGCTGCAAGACGTGGGGCCCGACGGCAACCGGTCCACAAACCGCCTCTAAGGGTAAGCCCGTACACCACTCCCTGGTGCGACTAGCACACGCGTACTAGTAGGCTACGACTAGTGGAGGGTCACTGAAGGAGTAGACTCTCAAGTCAACGGAAAACAACGTCCGCATCCGACAAAGTACGGGGACCATCCCACGTACTAGCACCGTCGCACGATGACCACAGTCGGAGAAGAAACGGGACTCACAGTCCACAGCCGCGCACACACCCTGCGCGAGAGTCGAGAAAACCCAAGTGACGCTAAGTCACTGGGCTCTGGACAGTCCTCTAGACGCACTACACCCAACGGTCCTTGAGTCACAAGACTCGGGGTCAAGACCGTTGCACGCAACAGCACAAGGCCGTCAATCTAGTCCAAGCTCTAGGTCTAAAACCACTGTAGCACGAATACCGAGGCAGCTCACGAGCCGCCGAAACCATTCCCTTGGGAAGGGAACTCACAGGACTAAGGCCACACACACGGCCCACGCGGAAAGCACAGAAGCACGATTCCCAAGGCAACTTGCACACCACCAAGCTGCAGCCCAACTCAAGGAAAAGAGGGAAGCCTCCAGCCCCAGACTGGACAACTGGGCTCGCAGCCCAAGGCCTCACACAGGACCCACTCGGGGATCGCTTTTCGGAGAAACCGATGACACACGTCAACACACGGTGACACGAGTCGAGAACTCTACACCCGGGACTACAACGTACCACGACACCTGGCCCCGACGACGTGCACAACATCCGTCAGGCCACCGGTCGGCACGTGGTTCGAGAACCACACACCCGGGACTCGAATCAGTCAAAACGGAAACACCGGGTTAGACTGGCACATGTGCGGTTCACCCTGGGCCGCTCAAGGGATGTGCGGCTAGGGAACAGCCGCTCAAAAATACATGCGGTCAGGCAGGAGCCGCACAAGGCTCTAATCGGACTAACCCCAAATGGAGGATGGACGGTTAGGGCTGGACCGCCCAAGGGGATGTGCGGCCAAGGATCGTCCGCACAACCTAACCGACCTACTCCAGTGCCGGTCAAAACGGTTTTGACCAAACCGCACAACCCAACCGACACAAAACTGTTGACCAAGGGTCAACTGGGATATGCGGTCAGCTCCTGGCCGCACAAGCCCACGGAAGGACAGACGGCTGGGTACCAACCGTCCATGGGGGAGACATGCGGTTCTCACCTGGCCGCACAACAAATGTGCGGTCTATCGTGCGACCGCACAACCCCAAAACCAAGAGAAAATGAACGGGCCAAAGGCAACCGCCCTCGCGATGGACGGGCCCGGTTCGACCGCCCAACCATCACGGCGGGTAAACCCAGGGGGTCTCCCGATCGTAGCCTTTCCACGCCCCGTTCGTGCCGAAACGAAGGGGATACAACCACAACCACCCTGGCAATCACATGGACTCCGACCGGAGTCAAAACGACGCACGAATCGCGAGAAACGAGCGATTCTACCGAAGTTACCCAAAAAGGGTTACCGAGCTTCTCGGAGCTCTACCGGTCCAACGGGACCACCAATCGAGACGAAATCAGGGGGAAAAGAACGCTCTCGCCCCAAGGAATCCGTTGACAGTAACCGATCTGGAAACCGTCGCCGTTTCCCGACCGACCCTACGAAACCCACAAAACCACAGTTTCGCTAGAACGGACCCAAACACAGCTGTTTCCGCGCCGAACGACGTGCAATGGCAGGGGAAACGAGCAGAACGCAGTGGTGTTCCGTCACCCTACCTCCACCGAAGAAACCGTGCGCCGAAGCGACTAATCCACGCCGAAAACCGCCCGGAACGCGAACGACGCCATCTCGGAATCCACCGAGGGATCGCGCCCGCCTCCGCCTCGATCCTCATCCATCCTCGCCCGCGCCTCGCCCGCGCCGTCCCCGCCTCGCCCGTACTCCGCCCCGTCGGCCGCCGGAGAGAGAGGGAGAGAGGAGAGAGCGTGAGAAGAGAGAGGGAGAGAAATGAGAAATGAGAGGGGAGAGAGAGAGAAAAGCTATTTATAGGGAAATCCGGAAAATCGGAAAAATCCAGAAAAATAGAAAATCACACCCTCGCGATCCTCGGAACGCACCGATCGCAACGGTACCACTCGCGCCCTGGTGAACGGCCCGGTTCACCCGCAACGAGGTTCCGAAGGGAAAGCCGAAACCCACGCCGGGAATCGGAAAAACACACGCGGAAAAAGCCGCGGAACGCCTCCGGGCCTCCGAAACAACTCCGGATCGCACCGATCCGAACACGAAAGATGTCCGAAACGAAATTTCAGACAAAACAGAGTTGGACAATCCGAGAAACCAGATCCGGAGCCCACGAAAAGGATCCGAAGAATCCGGGGCATTACACCCTAAGTCCTTTCGGATGCGCTCATTCCTAATCTTGTCTTTCTTAGTCTTACCACACATCCATCTCAGCATCCTCATCTCTGCTACACACATTTTGTGGATGTGTTCCTTTCGTACTGCCCAACACTCGGTACCATATAACAAAGCAGGTCTCACAGCCGTTCTATAAAACCTCCCTTTGAGTTTCACAGGCATACGACGATCACAAAGGACACCTGAGGCACTTCTCCATCTTAACTAGCCTGCCTTAATCCTATGTGTAACGTCATCATAAATCTCACCATTCTCTTGTATGATAGACCCTAAGTATCGAAAGTTACTACTCTTCGGAATGTTATGTCCACCAATTAGGACCATGTCTTCCTGAACCACTCTCCCATTACTAAAATTACAGTGCATAAACTCTGACTTACTCCTACTAATTTTAAAATCTTTAGACTCCAAGACAAGTCTCCAACGCTCTAACTTAGCATTTAGAGCATCAATACTCTCATCAATTAAAACAATATCGTCTGCAAA
This sequence comes from Amorphophallus konjac, assembly GCA_022559845.1. Taxonomy (NCBI): domain Eukaryota; kingdom Viridiplantae; phylum Streptophyta; class Magnoliopsida; order Alismatales; family Araceae; genus Amorphophallus; species Amorphophallus konjac. The sequence continues at coordinate 477,188,605 of CM040118.1, forward strand.
TAACATACACCAAGGGATATCCTCATGCAATTGTTTAGTTACTTCATTCATAACTAAGGCAAAGAGATACGAACTTAGTGCAGAACCTTGATGCAAACCTATAGAAACGGGAAATTCATGAGTCTCCCCAGCAATAGTTCGAACACTAGTAATAGCACCGCCGTACATATCCTTAATCAAATCAACGTATCCTTGAGAGATTCCTTTTTTTCTTAATGTCCACCAAATTAATTCTCTCGGTACTCGATCGTACGCCTTCTCTAAATCAAGAAAAATTATATACAAATATTTTCTCATCTCTCTATACTTCTCCATTAGCTGCCGTAGTAAGAAAATAGCTTCTGTAGTAGATCTATTTGGCATAAAACCAAACTGATTTTCCGATACAGTAGTCATACAACGGAGGCGTTTTTCAATTACTCTTTCTCAAAGTTTCATAGTATGACTCATAAGCTTAATTCCACGATAATTATTACAACTTTGAATATCTCCTTTGTTTTTATAGAAAGGAACTACAACACTTTTTCTCCAAACTTCTGGCATTCTCCGTTCCTTTAAAATTTTATTAAAAAATTTAGTTAACCACTGAATACCAATATCTCCTAGGCCTTTTCATACTTCAATAGGTAAGCCATCTAATCCTAAGGCCTTGCCCACTTTCATTTTCCTTAAAGCATCCTCCACTTCTGACATTTTAATACGCCTAAAATATTGATATTTATCAAATATTGTGGACTCTTGGATACCTTCTAAAGATAAATCCTTGACAGAATCTTCATTAAGTAACTTCTAAAAATAGCTATGCCACCTCCCTCTAATCTCAAGATCATTAGTTAAAACCCTTTGATCTTCACCTTTAATGCACCGAACATGATCTAGATCTCTAGTTTTCCTTTCTCTTAATTTAGCAAGTTTGAATATTATACTTGCACAATATGATTTTACACAATGATATATTTACTAATATATTTTCAAGAGTGATTTTTTATAAATCCATGATTTATTAACAAAGATTTCTATTTTTATTATTTTGCTATTTAAAGATAAATTTAATACTTTTAGGGAGGGGACCAGCCAGTCCCAATCGTGGTCTAGAACGGTAACGGAGAAAGGCAATCCGATCACACCACTCTGAACTTCAGATTTCTCCATCTTCCCCGGCCCATCCCATTTATGAGTAGAGCATAGATAGCAGCTGTCTTTATTTCCCAGAGAAAATCCTTCGGTGTGCTCATAAGTGAGGTCACCTGTGTGTCATAGAGATATCTCTTTCTAAGTAGCATGCATCATGTATATGGTAAAATATTCATATACTCACCTATGAAGGATTGATTTGACCCTGGCTTATCTGAAAACCTCCTAATTCATTCCTTTTTCTTGGATAAAAATCAGCAGAATTGATAACGGATTTTCCCCTAATTGACCACTGATCAATATGCACACATTTCCGAGAAGCACAGGAAGTTTCACTAAATAAATATTATGGAAAGTGTGTGCCTATGGATGGTGGTCTGTGTTTCTTTATCTTTTATCAAGAACATAGTCAGGACTCATAATTAAGCAAGAGTGTGTGAATCGACAAAAATACTATCATTTATGATAATCACAAGCAATTATATATGCATCTTTGACAGATTTTGAAGGAGGAAAAGGTATACACACGTTTTTCAACTGAAGCCAAAATTATGTACAGTACACGCTTCTAACAAAGCTTTCCATCCTGAGAATCTCTTGCTTTTATAATACATGGTTAGCTGAGTTTAAACCATCTGATAGCAGGTCACCGTGCATAGCCGTCTGAGGTGACCAACCATTTCGCCATCTCGGACCAGCTTGGACATTGGACATTGAACTATTGAAGTATGTATTCTTCAGCCAAGCTACGATACTAACCTGTCTTATCAAAAGAATCTCACACAAAATTTTTGAAACTAACTGTCGCTTCCATTTCTGTACAAACACTTGATTTCGGATTCATATGAGAGGACAAGAAACAAGAAAAGAATGTGCATCTCAAATTTGAGCATAAACAGCAAAATTCAGCATTCTTGGCGGCGACTAATAAAGAAAGCGACGAAAAAAATAGGCTGGGGGAAGGGGCTACAACGTCTACCCAATCAGGTGTATGACAAGCCTCGCTTTCCTTCTCTTTCCTCTTCAAACAAAACCGTGATGGTGTCCGGCGTCACCATCAACGAGCATTACCGAACTGTGGTGGTGAACCATGTACCATCTCCCATCATGGAACTCAAAGACGTTGGTCACATTGGAGGGTCCCGACTCCATATCGACATACGCTTTCATGATGACCCAGGCCATTTCGCCCTGCACACGAGCTCGCACGTCTCGGATTTCAAATGCAACTCCTTGGCCGCCCTGCCCCCAGTTTAAGGCCAGTTCCCAACTGTCCATGACCGAAGTATACCTGTCAATGTGATTGCCATGATGTCAATTTGTCAATGTAAATAAACAGAAAAGGGTCAGATAGCAACATAGACAAGAGAAGAATTTCACAGTTAGGATTTTGGGAAATTGAAAAGGTTAGAGGAATGCTACATGCCACACTTCATACCACACCCTTTGGTCCACCGATGTTCAGCCAAAACCTACTACATACCAGATAGTCATAGGGAGGGTGCACTTTGAAGTATGCCAAGATCCTAGCTGACGCTAGTTAGTCAGCAGTGAAGTTATCAACACAATGCATAGAATATTAGAGTTATTGGATCGGAACATCCAACTCAAAATCTTACGGTATTGAGTGGAGAGAACTCCACTGTTATAAGCACATTTTATTTTACCTCTGATCTGAGTACCGAGATTATTGATTTGGTGGACATTAAGAAAGATAAGAGTCTCTCAGAGATATGTTGATTTTGTTAAGGATATGTACGAAAGTGCTATTACTAGTGTTAGAACTATTACTGGAAAACCTTGTGAATTTTCAGTTACTAAAAGTTTGCATCAAGGTTCTGCACTAAATCCACATCTCTTTGCCTTAGTTATGGATGAAGTAACAAAACAATTGTATGATGATATCCCTTGGTGTATGTTATTTGCAATTGATGAGAGTACTGATACTTTAAATGCTAAGTTAGAGCGTTGGAGAGATGTCTTGGAGTCTAAATGTTTTAAAATTAGTAGGAGTAAGTCATAGTTTATACACTATAATTTTAGTAATGAGAGAGTGATATAGGAAGATATGGTTCTAATTGATGGACAAAACATTCCTAAGAGTATTAACTTTCAGTACTTAGGGTCTATCATACACGAGAATAGGAAGATTTATGATGATGTTGCACACATGATTGAAATAGGCTGGTTAAAATGGAAAAACACATCAGGAGTCCTCTATGATCGTCGTATACCTGTGAAACTAAAAATGAAGTTTTATAGAACGGCTGTGAGACCTGCTTTGTTATATGATACCGAGTGTTGGACAATACGAAAGGAACACATTCACAAAATGTGTGTAGCAGAGCTGAGGATGCTGAGATGGATGTGTGACAAGATTAAAAAAGATAATATAAAGAATAAGTGTATTTGTAAGGACTTGGGGACAGTCTCAATTGATAGTAAAATGAGATAAAATAGACTCGGGTACTTTGGACATGTACTTCGTCGCCCTAACTCAGCGACGGTTAAAAGATATGACTAAATTTTAGTGGATGTGTGGCAAGACTAAAAAAGACAAGATTAGGGATGATCGCATCCGTAAGGACTTGGGAATAGTCCCAATTGATAGTAAAATGAGATAAAATAGACACAGGTGGTTTGGACATGTACTTTGTCGCCCCAACTCAGCGCCGGTTAAAAGATGTGACCAAATCTTAGTGGATGCTAATAAAAGAGCTCGGGGAAGGCCTAAAATGAGATGGTGTGATGTTATTTGGAGGGACATTAGTTTCTTGGGTTTAAATATGAATATAGCATTTGATAGAAATCTTTGGCAGAACAAGATTCATGTAGTCGACCCCAAATAATTGGGATAAGGCTCTAATGATGATGATGATACATGCCCCCTCATGTGCAGATCGATTTCGACCACATGGGCCATGACAAACACGGGTGAGCCTGGGGGGGGGGATGCACTAAAAGAAGAATAAAGACAAATTACTGTGAAGACTAATGAAGAAAAAATAAAAAAGAGGAAAGAAGGTGGAGAAGAAAGAAAAACTGAATGATGAGAAAGATGGGCAAAAGTGATTTTACTAGTTCCGAGCAGTCCGAAATATTTAGATGTATCAAAAGAATCTTAACCTTGGGCATTTGGATCAATAACAACGAAAGTACACAAGATAACAATCTTGATATAGTATCATAATGAGTTGCACAATAATTCACAACTGAAATTCAATAAAAGTTTCTCGCTTTACTTTAAAAAACAAAGAAAAACAAAAGTTAAATTATTAGAAATTTGGATAAGGAGAAAAAACATGAACATGTACTGCCTTCACAATGTGGAGGATCCAGTGGAAAATTTATGTTTTACAACAACATATCTAAAGTTGGTCAATACAGAGTAACTAATAGTTTCTAGGATGTACTTAATCCCAAGATATCACTTGTAGTATGCTCTTAGTCCTAAGGCATGAGGCATCATTGGATAATGTATCACTGAAAGGAAACAGTGCCGTGAAAACAATGCTGTAATGCGTAATAGTATTCAATTTGTTGTCTTCACCATGACGAAAGGAAACTAAAAAGGAAATTAAGTGGGTTGGGCTTCATTTCCTACCCTGAAAAAAGCTCCCCCGAGCCATGAACACACTTCACGTAATCTGCATGAAGCCATAGACGACTCATTGCTAGCAGTGATCTATTTTTGATGATATTATAAAATTCTGCATTAACATCAACCACAGCTTTTGTTGCAGCGTAATAAGCTTTCCAGCCATTAACTGGGGTGATACCATCTTGCTCCACTGTGAAGTCCTATAAGGGGGGAAGGGCAATGGAAAATCACAAGGGTACCCTTTAACAGAAAAAAAAAGTCCACTATAGAGCGTTGAGAAGGTAGAAATGTCCAGATTAAAGTGTCATCTGTGGTCAGCATAAAAAATGCTATCATCAAACAATAACACAACCATGTAAAAGATATATAAAGTAGGAAGACAAATAAGTTTTCGACCACTGAAGTGAATTCCAGCACCTATCCTACATAAAAAACAAATTTTAGTATCCAGAGTCCTGATCACATGATGCAATCTAACATGATTTACCATCCAAGATTAGAAAGTCCAATTGTGATAAGCCATACAAATAATCAAACAATGAAGGGTAAGCAGACATGCAAGTCTTTCTTAGAGAGACAAATAAGCTAATTTTAGATCAAAGAAAACTCAACTGTAATGGTAGCAGTATTACTTTTAAAATTTAAATAAATAAAATAATTTCTTTTCTTCTTTCTCCTCCCACTCAATTACAAAAGAAGAGGAGATATCATCATTATAATCAAATAAATGATATAATTACTGATGCATGGACGGATGCATTGATGCATGACAAAGCATGCAACGTTAGTGAAGCATCCAATCCAAAGACTTTCCATAAATATTTTAAACTAAATGGAAACAGCTTTCTAGGCCAAAAACTTAATTCAAAAATGTTATTTAGAATTAGTTTCTACAGAGAATTTGGCTCAAACGGGAAGGGGAATTGACATTTCCATACAGATATCCTTACCAAATTATGCGTCCACTCAAAGTTGATAATAGCAGTCTCGTCCACATTACCAAATGTTCCATAGAGAAAAGGTGAGCTTAATCCACTATTGAAGCTTAAGATTAAGAAGTGTAACCCTTTCTGACATTTTAAAATGTTAGCATTCCAAACAGTAATTTCATAGCTAGTGGTGTCGATAGGCAAGGCCTGGAAAGAAAAAAGGGGGGCCCAGATGGGTTTTATAATGCTCGAACCAGGAACAAGAAAAAACCCCAGTTTTTGAGTATTCGACCTAGCCCAGATTATCTACGTCAAGCCTGGTTTTGGCCCGCCTGGCACTGACGAGTAACTCCTCACCTTCATCGAGAGCGCGAAGCCAAATGGGCTGTAGGATGTCTTCATCCTCCAGCCCATGGTGAACCAACAATTCTTGTCTCCTGTTGCTGTGAGACCAACATCAAGAAGGAGTGGTGTCTGTGCACGGGAACAAGATCCTCCTCCAATGAGGAAGGAGTCTGCAAAGGGATACCCTTCTTGTTGAACAGGCCAGTGATATTGTGTTGGTGGGGTGATGATGGCTGCTGGCCAGCCATTTTTCTATTTCTTTTTTATTTAACCTTTCTATTCCAATCTTCCTTTCCATGGTTCTTTCATCAGCAAAACGACATAGGTGCCAAGGGAAACACCACAAAACAAGAATGGAAGAGAAACATAGAAAGATGTGCTGCCATCAGCCACTCACTAAAGCTGCCATGCTGCCTGACAGGGATAGGGAGAAGAAGAGAAGGGAAGAAGGGGAAGAGAATGGGAGTTGAAGGAGAGGCACAAAGCTGGGATGTTGGAAGAGAATGGGAAAGCCTGGGGACGTGGGGTATGATAGGGTTAAAGCCCAGAGAAACTGGGCCCGAGCCCGGCCATTTATATTGCCAGCTGAGCCAGCCTGTCTTGGCCAAAATTTATAGGCTGGCCTTTTTTTCTCTCTTATTTACAGCTCAGGCTCCTTGCAAACTTTGTTCATAGTCCTTTAGTAGATCCATATAAAAGGTTATAATTGCCCTACTTGGCTACTTTAGAGGATGATGTGTTTGGTGAAACTGTGGAGGACAATTTAGAGAAGGCAATTTTGTCTCTTTTAAAATGTGATTTTGAAATGTTTAACTGCTTTAGACTTTTCTTATAGGATCTTTGTAAATAAATTAACGAGTTGAGCAATTTTTGATAATTTTTATGTTTGTTCAACGTCCAAAGCAGAAGCTCAGCAACTGACAGTGATATCCATCGGACAAGCAAATATATGCCTAAGGATGGAGAGATCCAGGACAGAAGATGATTCAATTTTTGGATATGTTCATTGAAATTGATCCACGGTAGAAATGATCAAAATGTCAGATCAGTGGACCTCGAACCTAACCCAATGAGTTTCCTTGGTGCTTAGACCTCAACTTTGGAAACTGATGGGTCTCTTAAGGGACTCTAGATCTTTCTATTGCAGCATCCTTCTGGACCAATTAAGAAGAGTGACCTACCTTCTTTCTTCCATTCTTTGCTCTGCTTTGTTATTATCTGATAACAAGGTTGATTCTTTCAATGCATATCTTTCTATTTTGTTCAATTCTCCTTCCCTCTCCAAAGTGTTTATGACACAACTTTATCCTAAACAGCCTACTTTTTTTTTGAAAGTGGATAGTACCACCAAATATATAAAAGACCTGTATTAGCACTGCCTCCCCCAACCAGAGAGTCTGAGGCTATGCCATTTGGCACGGAGGGAGATCCAGTTGTGGACGAGGAAGCGCCTGATCGAGCTGAGGCGGATCGATTTGAGATTCCTAATGCGGAGGGAGAGGGAAGTCTCGGCAAGGAGTAGGTCAAAGAGATTATAGTTAATGTGGAAAGGTTTATGGAGTCTCGGGCTATGGAGGTGGCAAGTCTTATCGGCGTGAAGATTGAAGGGGTTGAGAAAGATGTGCGGTCAGTATTTCTCCAGAATCTAGCGAAGATGGCAAGCGGATATAGCAAGGAAGGCTTAGGCCTAAGGTCAGTAGAAAAGGGGAATGATACATGGTAGAGGAAGGTAGGTAGCAGTGGAGGGTACTGTGTTTGGGTAGGGGAGGAGGGGAATCAGATAGCATTTCTCCTGTATAGGGGGCGAGTGTTTAGAGCCCTCGGGAGAGTTTTTTGGGGTGTAAGGGGGTGTCGTGGGCCTCGGGATAGTGCTGAGTACACGTGAGTGTCTCTATCTTTTGTTTTGCTCCCGGGGCAGAGGGTTGTCTGCCGACTTTTGTATTTGGGAGATTTGTGGGAGCTCTCCACCCCATACTTGTAAAGAGCCTAAACATTAAGCCCATATTTGGTATCGTGAGAATGGAGGATATCCCCGAGTTATGCCCTAACCTCCCTCCTCTAGTATGCTCAAAATAATGAGGTCATCAGTTATCCCAACTTAAACTTATCCCCACTTCAGACTTAAATTTGGGATAAAACACTCCATCTTATATCGAGATAAGTCTAGCGATAAAAGTTTAGCATATCCTTGCTTTGGGTTAAATTTGGGGATATATCATTCCACCTATTCAGTGGAATGACTTACACCCTTGCTCTTGCCACCTTATCCCCACTTAAATTAACCCCTTACCGAACAACACAAGATAAGGAAAGACACTTGAACTGACATATCCTTATTCCCACTTAAATTATCCCATACAAGCCGGGCTAAAGCAGCAGTCAATCGTTGCTTCCGTTTTGTTTTACTTTCACTTAAATTATCCTATACAAGATGAGCTAAAGCAACAGTCAATCGTTGCTTCCATTTTGTTTTACTTTCACTTAAATTATCCCATACAAGACGAGCTAAAGCAATAGTAAATCGTTGCTTCCATTTTGTTTTACTTTCTTTTCTTCAGCTAGTTGCTGAACGCATGGAGGAGAACACTCACATAAATGCTACATTGCCACAGCAACATGGTCGGTGCCCTTCCTAAATATTGAAATACTACAAAACCTGAGAACCCACAAGCATGCCTCAGCATCAAGCACATGTATGGCACCATCTGCCAGAATCACAAGGGCCCAACCAGCCAGCAGAAACACCACAATTCTTCGGGTGAGGCATGCCTCCTTGGACACCTGCTGGTTATACCTCCCTTTCAAGATTCCTCCACACAACTCCTCACCAGTAGTACCACAAACTGATAGGCCTCCACCTGGGTTGTCCCAGAAACCCGAACTGTATCATATGCCCAGGGCATAGGCAATGTCATAAAATGCCCAGGTAGCCTAGGTGGGGCAAGGCAATAGAGCCCCCACTGCCTCGGCAGCCAGGCAGCACTTCACTAATAAAGTTTATTGTCAAACATGAAACATTTTTGAGAAATTTTATATAGCATTTGATTTGACTAAATATACTTGACATTTTTTATTTGACTAGAAAATTTTATTGCTATCAATATTCCTAAGAAAATGGTTATATACATCATGGAGAAAGAACAATTATAACCCACTTTCAATTTTCGGATAAAATATAGAAGAATGTAAAAATTAAAATACCAGATAACTATATACTAAGCTTATAATTCATATTTATTGTGGTATGAGGCCATCGTTAAATATTATTAAATCAGAAACTTGGGCCTGTCAGGTGTCATTACTCGTAAGAAATTTTGACATAACTTCTTTTTTTATTTTTTGAAAGCAAGATCTATAATCATGTACATTAAATATAGTTTGAGCCTAGAAGTATCTAGGGAAGAAAATGAAAAAGATGAATGTAAAGTGAAAAGGAGGGTTCAATTCAGCAGTTTTGACGGTGAGGAGTTTGAACAGAGTACAAGATACTAGAATAAGGAATGAAGATCCAAGCAATTTGTTCATTGCCTATTTTCTTCTCTATTTAATGACAATTATGACATAAAGTTAATGCATTATCTTTCCAAATAAGGAACAAAGATACCTTGCAAGTCGATGATTTCCTACTTTTTTTCTAAGTTAATGCATCATCTTCCTTTTGTGACAACCCAAACCAGTATCAAATCATTAACATGGATCATCTTTGATATTTACTAAAGAACTTTTATCTCATTATCAAGTTTTTTTAGTCTTAACATCTAGAAGAATCGGTTCATGTCATTTTGATGTATTTTCAAAATCATTTAAGTAATTAAATGATGAAACAAAAAATAGATAAAATTATTGAAAAAAGCTGAATCAGTCGTTTAATGCAGCCAACTTGTCCAAGGCATCTAGATGAGCTGCCAAGTAGACAAGATGGCTGCCTTTTTAAAACAGTGGGCATGGGCATGGAGGACATTGCTTGTCTGATCAAACATGGCCAGGAACACGACTTCAAGACCAACAATGCCTACATTCCACTGCCTTAATGCCAAGCCTTCTGAGGGCTTAAAGAAGAATGCCTCTAGAAAATTAGACTTCTTGTGCATTGTGTTCAAATGGATGCTGCTTTACAGCATTTGCCCAAGGGAATAGTTTCTGCCACCCTTGCATTCCCCAGTCGTGGATACGTTTGTGTGCTCAAACATTCATTCTGATACAGAATGAAGTTACTAACCCCCATCCATGATCAACAAGTGAAGTATAGGTCTTCCAACGTCAAGCAAGTAGTGACCAATAAAGGGTCCAGAACAAGGTGCATCCAGACACAAAGATAGTAGATAGGAAGCAGACGATAAATATCAACCATCCCCCCCCCCGGGCCAGAAGTTGCCATATACAATTAACCAGCAGGGAGAGATTTTAATGTTAGTGAATATGACTAGAAGATGAGGGATGAAGACCCCACCCGGGCATCTTAGGGATGAAGCCAGACCACCGCAGAAGAGCCTACTGGTAAGGACAACAGCCCCAAGCATGAGGAAGGGGAGGAGAAGGAGAATGAAAACTTCAAGACTTTAGCAGACATATATGGAGTGGCAGGGGGATGAAGGTTATATTTCTTTCCAGATTTAAATCAAGTAGATGGTAGCATTCCAAAGCTAAGAGCTTTGTAGTGCTGAAGATAGCAAGTCTGTAAATGTTATATTTGCATGTATTTGTTACCAGATATCATGTAACATAGTATAAGTGTGTATAAATTGTCTGTGCTATGAGGCTTATGATATCACATGTATTCACTTGGCCAAAAGAAGACGTAAAGTAAACATGATTCGTTACACTGTTTTTTATCTATAGGATATGCGAAGTTATGGGGGGAATATACATGCACAGAGACAGAACAAGTTATTTCAATAAGATTACTAGAATCCGAGTGACAGTACTGCCTGGAACCTCACATTATTCAGTCAAGTAATAAGTGCTTATATCTGGGACTCTGGAGCATGACAACAATCTGCACAAATTTCTCTTGATAATTAGAGTGCAAAGACAAAAGGGCCAGGAGGTGAGCTTGATAGTCAATAGAGAGATAGGTGATCTTCAAATGTGCACAGGCTGATTTACTTCATAGTGAAAACTCAATTTTGTTCATGGAAAAAAAAAAGACAACACAATTTTTTGTGTGAGAGAGAGCCCACAACCAGACAATGAGGCAGAAAGAAAATTTGAATGTAGGCAGAAGCGATTAAGCCATAGAATGTGTGTGGACATGTCCAGGATAAGTAACAGAGAATGGGAAATTATGTGAGGGTACAAGACATTTTCAGTAAGAATTATTTGGAAATTGTTGGCAATGAGGTATTGAGGTGGACAAAAAAATGGACATATGCTGAGCCAATTAATCACACAATGTATGTATGCATACACAGAAATTCAGGTGTCAACTGGCCAGAGACAGAATCAAAATAAGTGGTTCCAAGCAATTCCACCAAAGTAATGGAAAAGAGAATTGACCATGTGGTTTTGATTCTGGCTCTATTTTTGATTCCAATGCTTCATCAGAAACAGGATCAAAATTTTGAAAGTTCCAAAAAACCATAAACAATTTAGCTATCTACCACGGCTGGCCCAGTGCAGCTTATTAGGAGTGAACTTCAAGCCGTCGTGCAGCCAACATGAGGCCCAACCCCACCAGCCAGCGCCACTCTGTTTGGGGGAGAGACTGAGAAGGTCAGCCCCCCTCTAATGTGGGCCAGGTCCCTGGAAAAAAAAGGTCACTCATGGGGAGGAATGGATGGGGCCCAGCCCCTTCATGGGGCCACATCACTATGATTTTTTAGCTGGGTGATGTGAGACTAAAGGCATCCACAATGTCCGTTTGTGTGAAAAGGTGGCGAACTTTGGTCACGTACCATCCAGCAAAAAGAGGGTAGAGGTGTGGCTCCTATGAAGGGGCTGGGCCCCACCCGTTCCTATGACTGAACCCCTAGCCCACATAAAAAGGAGCTGACCACTGTCAGCCCTCTTCCTGAAAAAACTGGTGCCTCTCTTCCAAAAAGGGGCAGGCACAAAAAGCTAAATATTTATTTAAAAATTATATATATGTAATTTTGTTATATTTGATCAGAATAAATACCTTCATAAATGGAAAATCTGACAAGATTCATACCTCAAACCCAAAAAGTCAACAACCATGTGTGAAAAGTGCTAGAAAAAAATTAAAAAAAAACTAATGAGATTGAGGAAATGGAAGAAATTGGAAAGGCAGGCGACATTGATACAGTGATGATTCGAAGGAAAGTAAGGCACACCTATACAGATTAGGTGAACTTAAATGATATCAGCCAGATGCCTTAAATAACCCAATGGAGAGAAGAGTGAAGAGGAAGCAGCAAATGCTGACTCGAGTAACTAGTGATGGTTAGAGAGAGTACAATGGTCAGGGCAGAATATTAAAGCTCCATCTTCACTCCTCAAAAGGACTCACCAAGGATATTTCTACCATGCGAAAACAGAAAATTCAGTTTTATTGCAGAGGGAAAAGAAGGCGGCAAGAAACTATAATTTTATGGGAACAATGCTGTTAAAAGAAAGGCTGTTGTGGGCACCACAGTTGGAAAATCCAAATGTCATAGACAGATATCCACCTTCCACATAGATTGTTGTGGCTGTCTGCTGATGACAACAGATCAAGCAACAGCAACACAGCCTCATTAGCTCCACATAATAGACTGAATTAGGCATTCAATCACAGAGCCAAATTGAAGTCAAATGAACTCGATCAGTTGGATATTCAAGGAAAATGACCTAAGAAGTTTCAGCAACAAATGGGTTGGTAATATGGAAGCTCAAGACATAGTGTCACAGCAACAGATGAAACATGATGCTGCCAAAACATTTCTTCCAATCCAAAGGAGAATTTAATGACCAACCATGTATGTGCAGGGTTGCTCCAAAGAAAACCAGGGGATCCATGAGTATTCCATGGGATCAGGGAATTAATCAATAGAAGCCACTCAAAGACAGAGATCACAAATAATGAAATTTATTTGTGTTTTCAAGGAAAAGGCGGTGACATTTTTCTTCCAGATGATATATACCAGTAAAGGAAGGAGACTGCAACCATTCATTATGAAGAGCTCCACGGGACCATGGATGATCTTTTAGTGGTATGTTAATAAAAAGGTAACATCTACTTGAGAATAAGATGACATTACCAACTCCCAAGTTGAAATGCAAGGAATTTAGGTGACAATGATTCTCTTATGTACAAGGACACTGTACCAGAAACAAAAATGGAAGTAGAACAAGGTAAGAGTTATTGAAAGGAAACTTGGTGTGCCTTATGGTGTTGATGAGAGATTTTTGAAACTAGGCGAGAGATCATATTTCTTCTACCGATGATATTTATAACCAACTGTGTACATGTTTAGACAAAAAATTCATAATATAGATGTATAGATGGTTCAAAAAATGTCTTCCTCTCTTAAAAATTGGATGAGTCATCGGGGATGGTCAAGTACCGTAACATGTAGGGTAAAGAGGTGATGGAAGAAGAAACACTAGTCACAAACTACTCCTGTTCAAGCAATCATGGATGGGAAAAGAAAGACTAAGAATAACTGGGGGAAGTTCTTCATGAAGTAACACAATAAGGTCAAGAATGCAAGCTCCTCATTTTTCTGGTCATCTGGCATGTTTTTCCCCCTTTGTTTGTGACCAGAGTTGTATCATAGGCTTGACCCCACACTCTAACTATTCACCCCACACTCTAACTATTTGTGCCACTTTATGCTGCATAAAGCAAATCCCAAGGGTGCATGCACATTCATCCAAGGTTGATTTAGATAGGCATGTGTTGCACCCATTTATTTTCTCGAAATAATCGAGGTAAACAAAGGGAGAATTAATCCCGTGAAGGCCAAGAACGGCACAAAGCCGACACCGCTATGATACCCGGGTCAAATACGGGTCCCAAGGGTCCCGCCGTAGCAACAACATGAAGCAATGAGGTCTTGCAGCAAGCGGGCGATCATAAGGATACTCTGTGGCATTGACGGAGTAGTCGCGCGAAGAGCAAAAGCAATCTCGGCACGAGTAACGCGAAAGGCGGAGCACAAAGCAACCCCAAAGACGTCGTCTTCTTCTCCACGTGGCAAGAACACAACAAAAAACTAAAAAAATGAAAAATTGGGGGGTGCCCCTCTCCCTCTCTCTCCCAGTCAAGTGAGACCGAGTAGGGGGTCTACCCAGCCCGGGTAGAACCCCACTCATCCCAAGCCCTATAAAAGACCCCCCAAAGGTCAAAAAAACAAAGAACAAAGAACAACGAGAAGCAAAACAAGAAGAAGAAGAAGAAAAGGAAGACATCGGACGTACAACTCTGGTCCCGGACATATAACTCCAGGCAACAAGTTTATGACATTGCAGTGGAGCAGTATCACAATTCATTACTGGAAAAAATAAAATGTTTATGAACACCAAGCTGTGCAAATAAATTTTTTTATATAGAAACTTGAAAGAACACAAAGGAAATTTTGTACTGCACAAGGTGCGATGATCAACCACTTATCATAAAATAAATTTTGTACTGCACAAGGTGCGATGATCAACCACTTATCATAAAATAATATAGAGACGACTCGTGCAAGATCCACCGGAGTGCTTGGAATTGTGAACGTGGATTAACAGAAAACATTTTTTTTAGTAGGATCCATCTTCAGTAGCCGACAAGATTTTCTGTACATAGTTGCAAGCTCGTCGAGTTTCTCAGCATTCCAAACTGCATGCCGGGTAGGATCATCAGGCGACCTTATTGATGTCTTTGTCTTTAGACATATCAAAGCATACATCTCGGATTGCTCCGTGCAATGATTCGCACTTATCAGCCAACAAACATGTTAACAAAAATGTCATCTCATAGACCAGAAAGTCGCAACTGATCTATGCTTTGCCTGCATGTTGAATTACAAAAAATCTACAACTTTAAATATCAACAGGGCTACCCACACAGCACTTCTCAGCAACCCCTTTCTATCTCTCAAAAGCGAAACCAATACCTCGCAGACAACATAGAGTATACGCCTAACATTGAACAACAAAACTAACTAATATTGAACAACAAAACTAAAGGAGTAAAGACGCCAGAAATTCCAAACCGACGAAGCATAACCTGATGTCGAAGGTCATTTATACCTTGTGATAGAGGGCTTTCCAAGCATTATCATCGTTGGCCGCCCTCCTCATCGAGGAATTGGTCATGGACAGGCGGCAAAGGCTGGGGTAATCCAAATAACTCAGCGCATGAGTCGTGATCTCCGGGACCAGCTGCTCCATCATCGACGCACCCACCTGCCGCTCCCCTTCGGCGGCCCCTGCCCGCCCCTTCTCCCCCGCCACCACCTCCCCGTTCGCATGGCCGGCAGCAGACCCAGAATAGCCCTCCCCGCCGAAACCACCCCCGCAGGAGCACGAGCACCCGCACTGCTTCTTGCTGGACCGGACCGATTCGACCGCCATGCCCTTCCTCGGGGTCATGAGGAACCTGTGCAGGGAGGACCAGAGGGCGAAGAGGCAGCAGAGAAAAGTGACCCCGGCCGCTATGTAGAGCGATTGGAGCGTGAATGCGTCACCGGAGCGACGGGGGCCGTCCATCCGCGGGGCAACAAACCCTAAACTGGAGAAAGCGGGGGAAGAGGGAGATGGCGGCGAGGAGGCGGCGATCGGTGGGTGGAAGTGGCCCAAGTAGGCTCATCAGAGCTCGCGACGGCCTGCGAGGGGTGCGCTAGCGTTCTTGGAGAGCGCAGCAGCAGCTCCACCACCACCACCACCACCAGCAGCAGCAGCAGCAGAAAGAAGAGGGAGACCAGGGAGAAGTAGGGGGGGAAGGGGCTTCTGCTCTCCTCCTGCTTGGTCGGAGCAGGCTTTTGGTGGAGTCCGCAGAGAGTTGGTGACACGAAAGAGGACGGCGTATATATAGGTGGTCATGCGAACGGTAACGCATATGTTGGTCATGAATAAAATTGTAATTTCTGGGTGAGGCAAGTTTTTTGAAAAAGAGATGGGAAGATCATTTCGTCATTTAATTTTACTGAGCTGTTGTTGTTTGAGTGAATGTTTGGATGCGTTGCAACCACTATTTCACCCGAAAAATAATAATGTTAGTTTTTTTAAATCTCTATGTTACAGTAATTATTATATAACACGTGAGGAGGATAAAATCGGTATGGCTCACAAAAGATTCACTACGCCAGACCTACTTTGGCCAGAGACATGCAATACATGCAACGAGCCCCCGACATCCACGCCCCACAACGGACGGCCTAGGGTAGTCAATCATCGGATTCGCCAACTCACAAAAGGCATCAACCCTGGCGCAACGGACGTGAGACGACCCTCCGGCGACCGAACATCACCCCCTACGTCGTCGGCCTCAACTCTACTAAAGACGAGCATGCCTTACAGGCGCGGTAGAACTTGCCTGAGAGTCGCCCGACTCCAGAGAAATGGACCATCAACGAAAAACTCTCCACGGTCACGGAGAGGCATTACCCCACTACTCGCGCCCTTCCCTACTAAGGGATAGGCCCTCACCGCCAGGACAACCTCTATAAATAGACCTTCGTCCGCGAACAAGAAAAGGGGGGGAAGGAACTTCCAGACAAGGTAAGAGAGACTCCGACCTACAAAGCTTCGAGAGTGGATTACACAAAGTAGAGCTCCTGTCACCTTCTAAGCACCTTTACCACTCAGTGAGCACTCCCCAAGCGCTCACTAGATACGGCGAACACTCCTGCAGAAGTTCTACCACCCCTTCAGACTTGCTCAATCGTCTTTCGACTCTCTCTCTCCCCTTTGTTCCTCCTTAATCTTCATCCTCCAAAATTCTAACTTAAGCATCAGAGGGTTGTCCGTTGGGGTAACGCCTAGTGCTCCTTCTGATGCCGTTTCTATGATGTTTGTAGGCTTCCACGGGTACCGGACGATCTTTCCTCAGCAAACATAAATTAAAAGTGTGGTACGGAATTCGAGAGACTATTTTCTCACCTCTACAACATGTAAAATTGTTATAATAAAAAAATTATTTTAAAATAATACTTCGGCATATATAATGAAAAAGAAGAAATATTACGCGATAGAGCCGATTATGAAACAACTAGGGTCTCTTTGATAACAGAATAGGAAAAATCGGGTTAACTTAAACCCATGTAAGTTATTCTTACTTTTTCACTTTTTTACTTTAATACGTATCCGAGTTAAGATAGAATAATTAATTCTACCTTTTAGTTAGAATTAGTTATTCCAAGAAAACCCGAGTTAGGGGTGGAAAAATCTACCTCCCTTATTAAATTGTATTTTTTTATTCTTCCGGTTAAGGCCCTTTATTCCTCTCTTATTCGATTATCAAAGAGCCCCTGTTATTTAGGAAGAACGAGAGATAAAGGAGATGGGGTTAACAGTGGAAAATGATAGATACAAAGAGGAGAGAGAGAGAGAGTGACAGGAGTGAGACACTTGGGAAGATGGGGGTAGAAGTGAGACACTTCATAGTATGGGAGCAAGAGCGAGACACTCGGTAATGTGGGGGTGGAAATGAGACATTTGAGAGTTTGGAGGCAAGTTGGTGTGTGTTTTTTAGATGTGCTACTTAAGGGTGCATTTGAAACGGATCTAGGGTGAAAAAATTTTTTCGAAATCTTTTAGAGAGAGAAGAATCACTTTTGGAGTAATTTTAAGAGATTTTTTAATTTTTTTCTCTTTTTCTCTTTCCCTCTTTAAACCTTAAAATCTATTATAAAATAAAAACTGATGGAACATTGGGACAATTGGAAATGATTTTAAAGGAGGAGAGATTCCAATAATTACATAGTCTAAAATCTCTCTCCTCGATCCGTTCCAAATGCGTCATTACTATCGGTGTTTGATCTTGAAATAATATTTTTAAATTTTTTTTGTTACATGGTCCAGGGACCGGTGGAGAAACGAGGGAGGGGGATTTGAAACTAGTGCGTTGAAATTTTTTTATAACATGGAGGAGGGAATTAGGGGAGATGTTATGCAATTTTTCATAAATAGAAGCAAACGAGAGAATTGAGATTTGAAAATGACACTCTGTAATTTTTTATAAATTAAGAGCGGATGATCCAACATAAACGAATGAGATACGGGAGAATCGGAGTTTGAAATTGACACTCCGTAATTTTTCATAAGGTGACATTATTAGGCAACATCCTAAAGTCCACTAATAATTGCACGTCGAAGAGTGAAATCAAATTCAAGACCTTCCTCGAGAGAGGCGGGGAGACCATGAAACATTGCGACACACCTTGGATTCACATTTATTATCCATTTGTAATATATAGATAAATATTATTATATAATATACAAAACTACTATTATACATAATAATGATTTTTTTAAAAAATCACCTCAACATCTATAAGAAGGAACAAACATCACGGGATAGAGGAGGCATGAAAGAGCAATTACTCACACATAAATAAATGGACGAAAAAGACGGGACTGAAAATGGAGAGAATTAATTGGAGAGAGGAGGCAGGAGATCTCCCGCATTACATAGGCTCGAGGACATGTAATACACATGAATATCTATAACTATATTAAATATTCTAGCCTTCATGGTAAACTTGCCAAAGTTGATAGGATCATGTGGCAAGTAATTAGTTTAACAGTATAAGACGGCCCCCAAATCAATTGGTGACAGGAAGCCTCTCTATGAAATATCTCTCAAGTTTTACATTTAAATAAATAAAAATTAAGAAAAGATTTTTATTATATTTGAGTCTACCCCGCTCCGTTCTCCGGATCCCTTCGGCTTAGACACAGGTGACAATGATCGTAGATCATTTTAAAGATGAATAACTATATGGATACAGTAAATAGTAGTATCAAGGTCTGCAAATGCCGAGGATGAAAATATATTATATAATGTAGACATCTGAGAGATTTTTCTCTTTAAATGTTTTACATTAAAATCATGGTGAGGATGCAAATATATTATATAATATTTTAGAATGTAGACACCGGAGATATTGTTCTTTTTATATATTTTGCATGATTTTGATGGACGTTGTAGAGGAGATTTTCTCCCCTTCCGAGAAAAGTCTAATAACAAGGCCCAGCTCAATAGGCTCGAGGTCGGCCCATTAAGGCCGCTTAGCTTGTTTGGAGAGTCTTAAAGCCCGACAAGTGCTATCAATCTTAGCTTGTACCAAGAGGGCCCCTCCGTCAGGTTCTAGGCTAGGAACAAAGCCCTCGGATAAACGACACAAAAACCCCTAAGAGTAAACCCAGGAAGTCTCGAAGATTAACTCGATCTTGAGCCCTGGAGAACCATAGTTCGATCGCCAAGCCATCAATAAGTCCTAGCTCGGTCTGGGGCCATACAAGGGCCTTAGGTCGATTCTGAGCCGCAAAAGAGTGTTGATCCCGAGCGGCTTGAGCCCGACCACCGAGGCAAGAGAGGGTATTAGCTTGGTCCCGAGCCATAAAGGGTCTCAGGGAGCCATCGAAGAGTCTTAGCTCGATGGCCGATTTTCTAGCTTGGCATGGCCCGAGAGATAGCTTCCAAACCTGACCTACCACAGCCCTAGCGAATAGATATTAGTTCGAGCACCATACCAGATGATGCAGAACCAGCAAGGTGGTTCTAGAGAAAGCCATAAGCTGTGCGAATCGAACCTGCATGGTCAAATCTCCTTCGAGGTGTTAGGAGACGTCACATTGAAAGTAGGAGTCTTGTCAGATATGTATTCCTCGAGTAGCGTAGCAACCGCTTGCGTATCAACGCAAGCGGCCTGAAGTGCATGGGGACAAGGATACAGTTCCGATGCTAGCCATGTGACCTCCATCTCACCAAATATGGACCAAACTATTAGGTTACGAGGAGTCAAAGGGCCAATATCAGCTGCCAATGTCAGCAGTTCAGTGCACCTTTTCGATGTCGTGATATGCTCCGTATCTCGTAACCCACGTCGCTACAGAAGGCCAGCTACTCCGTATAGTCCAATCAAACCTACAAGCCCCCTCAGCCACTACGCTCCAAACGTCTACATAAGGAGGTCTCCGCGACCTCCTCTAGATACTGGCTTTAACACCACAACAACACCATAGAAAGAGGGGAAAAAAGCAAAGAGTAGTCCACATACAAATGTCCATCCTCATGAGGCCAACTAGGAGCAAAGCACTACGATGGAAGCTCCCCCTCCTCTCCTTCACCTCCGTCAAGCTGCTCTGACAGACCATGGATGCCCCCCACTTACGATAACCCTTCCTCCTACTGATTTAAATGTCGGAGGGTTCTTTCAGGACACACCAACTTTGGTGAGAACTTCTTTTGTAGGAAGAAGCTCGACGATATCTTTTTTTTGGGGGGGAGGGGGTCACCTGGGACGGCCCGTTGAAGAAGCCCAACAAGGTCCTCTATGCACCCTGGCCAGAAGTCTTTCCGCGGCCCGCCCCAAGCACACTTGGTTCTCAGCTCGTGCTAGCCGTTGTTGCCCAACACAATCGGAAACGAAGCATCCCCGCCTCCAATTGCTAGAAGGCGAAGCACCTCCACCTCCAGCTGACAATGACGACTCGACCTCTCTCCTCAAATGCTCTGAGGGGAAAGGTCAGTGCCTCGTGCTCGCCGTTGCTATTCGGCGCCACCATCGACAACTCTAGCCGTCACCGACGGCACCCAGGAGATCCCCTGGGTTAGCACTACACGCCAATCACCCATCATAGTGACAAATCTTCAACGCCCGACCCTTCAGATGGACTAAGGGGCTTCGGTTTACCAAAACCAAGGTCATCATCCTAGCTACCCATAAGCCGTCTCGCCACCCGACACTCAAGCATTCACAAGACCACAGATGGCCCTCAGGTCATTTCTCTTAGAAGACCCACTGACCGGCCGCCCAAACTTTCACCAATGTTGGGAGATAAATCGGCGAATAAATTACAACATTTTAATCAATCCTCTTACTTCCTTAAGATTCTTTAGAGGTGGCATATCTCTAATTACTTGTGTCTTATTAGGATCTATCTCAATACCCCTCTTACTTACAATGAAACCAGGCAACTTACCCGATGAGACACCAAACACACACTTCTTAAGATTTATCTTTAATTCAAACTCTATAGGTCTTTGAAGCACCTTTGCCAGAACTCCCGCATGTTCAACCCTAGTTCTTAATTTAACCACCAGATTATCAACATACACCTCTAAATAGATGTGGATCATATCATAAAAAATTGACATCATAACTCTTTGATAAGTGGCTCCAACATTTTTTAATCCAAATGGCATAATCACGTAGCAATATGTTCTCCAAGATGTGGTGAAAGAGGTTTTCTCTTGATATTCTTCAGGTAAATGAATCTGATTATATCCTAAAAAGTCATCCATAAAAGAGAGAGTTGTATTGTCAATCAACACATCAATATGAAGCAAGGAAAAATCATCCTTAGGATACGCGGTTAAAGTCCCGGAAGTCAATGTAAATCCTGACGTTCCCATCCTTCTTCATAATTGGGACAATGTTTGTCATCTAATGGGGATAAAGAATGACTCTAATGAATCTGGCTTTGTGGAGCTTGTCGACCTCTTACTTCATTTTCAAAGCCATCAGGGGGTGAAAATGCTTTAACTTTTGTTTTACTGGAACGGATCCTAGCTTCAAGGACAATCGATGTTCCACTAAAGTGAGATCCAGACCCGACATATCCTCATAACTCCACGCGAACATGCCCTTATATATTCCTTGAGAACCTTAATCCTTGTCTCTTCTTCAGATGACGACAAATTACTACTTATGAGGATAATTGTAGAGTTTTCCTCAGTTCCCAAGTTTATTTCTTTGGTGGACTCTTCTACAGTGGCTAGAAGTTCATCAAATCTCCTCATTCCACTTGTACATGTGTCATCCTCGTCCTCATTCTCTTCATATTCCCCATCATCTTCTTCAATAGGGTCTTCATCTTTCATGATCTCGTAAACTCCAAATCCTTCATCTTAAATGCAAACTTCTTCACATTCTATATTTGACAATTGGATAGGATTCTCTAATAATTGGAGAATTTCTAGACACGACACATCTTGGCTAAATCTACAAGAAACTTGCGAGGAACCTGCTTACCCTTGGACTTCCATCTAGGAACTACCCCTAGCTCCTTATCTCTAACCTGACTACCCTAACTAACCTGACCTAAAGAGTGGGGTGAGGACTTAGAGGGTACAAAAGAAGATATAAGAGAAGACCCCTCAAAGGAGGGGCAGGGAAGGTCGATCAACGGACCTTGAACGAGTGGCTCATCGTCTGTGCTGTGTCGTTCCACCTCCTTTGTGCCTGGGTAGTAGTCGTATCTCCCTCTCTTTCTCTCACTAAATTTTTTGTTTGGGGCACAATCAAAAGGGCAAGATGTTTTTTTCTTTTCTTCCTTTGTGTTGATTGCTATGCATGTTTTTTTCCCTCAAAGATTAATTTTTTTACAGATCGGAGGAGGGGGAGCTGCAGGGCCTCCAACAACTAATGCATCATATAGGGTGTGTGGCAACAAATCCTCCCTGCTGCTTTTTGCTTCTATGGGTTTGGATGTAGATAGATCCCACTGGGCTTGTAATCGATTCATTCTTCTAGGTTCCAAATCGACAAGTTGCTCGACTATGCCCCAGTGTTCTCATCAGGGGCCGAATTTGAAGCTGCTTGTGGAAACGTTGATGAGTACCTTTTGCTGTGGAGTTTTTTGGTTGGTCATAGCCTCTCTGTAGCGGATATCGCTATCTGGGCATGGCTTGTCAATGGACATTTCTAGGTCTTCTAGCTTTGTCAGCTCGTTCGACTAATTTTTTGAAGGAAGAGGAGTATCTCATTACTTGAGATTGTAGGTAATACAGCCTTGCTAGTTGAAGAGTGAGTGAAGGGGGGAGAGGCATGGGCAAGCAAGGGCTTTGTTGGCCGACCCACCAAGCGCGCTCTCTCTCTCTCTTTTTAGATGTGAAACCCTTCCATCTGAAAATTAAAAGATTTTTTTGAAAATTGTGAAACCCTTCTTGCAGGTTCTTGACAGAGGATGATACTTGCATGGGACATGTGGTGTTGAGTTTCTAATACCTTTTCATCTGATGTTTGGTAAGTATAAATGGCTTTGTTTATGATATTTGACAATAGATTGTCTGTACATTTATCTGCATTAGTCTCAGTGTTGCATTAAGGTGCTTATTTTTTATTCATGTTGTATTTCTTCTGTTTTGTAATAAAATTGGTGATATATCTCTTCATTTTCCAAAAAAAAGAGAAAAAAAAAGAAAACTGCTAGAGAAACATCCTTTTCAGATTCATTAGATGACTAGCCTATGACATTGTGTTTCTTCTTTAATACGTATTTGACTTTGGAAAGTTTATTATATATTCAAGATAAAAATAAAATTCCATTCAGCATATGAAAATCAATGGCAAAGTCAGAGAGAATTTTAGCTTCCTTTGACATATGCAATTCATGCCGTGAGTCTTGTCAATTATGGTTCAAATTGAATTTAGTTTGATTCAGATTGAACCCTTAATTTAATTTAAATTAAATTAAACTAAATCATACTCACCCTTAAGTTAATTGGGACGTCCAACTAACATTATTAATTCAAAGTTGAGCTGAAGTAACCTTTGCAATTGTTTGAGACGACAAGTTTTAGACTCTTAAGATCACTTTGATAAAAGGGTAAACCCGATTAAGGTGGGTTACTCGGGTGAGATGTCTTAATCTTGGTTTGGTTCTTTTTTTATTAACTGGCGTCGGTTAGGGATAAGTTTAAATTTTTTGAATCCAAATAAAAAGATGGAATAAGTCACCTGAAGTGAGTTAGGGGTGGGCCACTCAGGATGACATACTCGCCCCTAACCCACCCTTTTATCAAAATGACCCTCAAGTTTTACTTATTATATCATCTAGCATTGTAATTAATTTGTTTTTATTTTATTTTTATCTTTCCAAATCCAGTTCAACTGTGTCTCACAACAGTCGGATCATGGATCGGATTGTTGAAAAAAGTTTTAAAATTAAAGATCGCACACCTTAAATAATAAATATGTCAATTTAGACTCATTAAAAGATATAATCTTTGATTTCATTCACTCATCGGATCAAAGATCGAATTGTAAGGACACTAATGAAGATGGATGTGACAGTATTTTAACATTACAATAAGCAAAACTCACTTTACTTAAACTCAACAACGGGCTCAGGCTAAGCTAACGTTGGCCCAGCCCATTGATAAGACTAGTGGATATGCCTTCACACACTACGTACGGTTGTCACTTAACAAAGAAGGTTGGAGTTGACGGGGAAAGGAAATCCTGTGAGAGAAGACTAGAGGCCTCATCTTCTAGGCCATACGTATTCGGAACGTATTCTACTGATGGCCAAGCGTGTCTACCTCAGGGACCATAACCCTGCCCTCAAGCAAAGTTCCTAGTTCATGGGCCATGATCAGAATCTGCAAATTCGAAGAACTTGGTGCATGGCATGACATCTTTTGAACGTGTCTATATCATAATTTGAAAGATAAACTTTGTGGAGAAATTACGACAAGAGTTAATTACATCCAGACCAAGTTTTATTGTATCGCTGATTTCGAGAAGAAAACTTTTGATAGTAGATCTGTAAATGGATCGATATAGAGCGGATAGTGTGATATCTAAATTCGTATTCGATTAATAATTGAACTATCCAATATTTGATTTTGATTAAATTATTTATCGAATATTTATTTATCCAGATAATTATCTGATTAATATGAATTTAAATTCGACAAATTTTTAATAGATAATTATCGAGTCTATTTAGAGATGAGTCGTGTGAGCCGTGGAGGAGTATCGTAAATTATTTTTTCAAAAAAGAAAAGGGTGAAAGTTATTTTTATTTTAGGAGCGATTGTCAAAAGATTGGGCTTCATCCTAAAAAATAAGAGAATACTTATCAAATGAGTGTAACTGGAGTTCTTATTTCTAAATTATATTTTGAGATAAATAAAAAGGAATAACCAAACAACGTATTAAGATCTGAGTTAATTATATATAGAATATGTATATTCTTAGATATTCATCTAAGAGTTCATATTCGATCGGATAATATTCAACACGGATATCTCAATATCTGAATTCGTATTCGATTATTAATAATCAGATTATTTGATATCCGATTAAATTATCTTTTAGATATTTTATTTAGATAATTATCCGATCAAACGAATACGAATTCAAATTCTGTTCAAATTTTAATCGAATAATTATCCGGTCTACTTATTAGGTGTGCTGACACCATGCACGTTGACTCAAAAATATACTCCCGATGACACTAGGATCCGTACTAGATTTCACTTACATACGATGATTATCCTTGGTCCGACTTAAATTGCTTCGGATCGATTTGATTGAGCCACATATTTAAGACAAATTAAAAAAAATAAAGTGTAAATCTTTTCATCTTTCAAATGTAATAATTATGATTAATGTTATATCATTATTAAAATTTTTATTATTTATTATTTTTAAATATTATATAATTATATAAATAATTTATAATGATTATGTGTGATTCACTGACTCTCTGACTCAAAATACTCTGGATACGATCTAAGTTAACTGAACGGAGACAATTGGACCGAGTCAAACAAACCAAGCCTAGGCAGAGGACATGTGCTTAAGGCCCCCAAGATGCCCCCTCCCTCCACATGCGCCCACATCATCCTTCGTTCTTTTTCATCTTGTCGGTGACATGCATCGGCCATATTTATACCTCTGAGATCTTCTACGTGACTATGTAACTTTATACCTTATAATTGATCATAATAATTTAAATATTTTTAGATGGATATTATCTCCTTTGTCTTCATGCAAGTATTTGTCTATTTAATTCAACTACTGTTGAGTTAGCTCTTGATCTACTAGAGAAAAAACCATTCAAACCCCCTGACATGGAGAAGTTAAATGTATCATCTTCAATCATCAGAAGTGGGAGGGGACACCCCTTGAACCTTGAGGAGAGAGAGATCAGAGAGAGAGAGAGAGAGACGAAATTATATGCCGAGGATATGCTAATGATCAGATAATTTTTACTAATTGACATCTACGCATCTACCGTCACAGTGTCATAGTGCAACTGAACAAGAGTGGGTAAACGGCTACAAAAGAATGTGTTTGGATAGTTACATAAAAGTGGACCGGAGAATATATTCCATAACTTATATCAAATTTTTTAATCATATTATGTAAAAATATTATCACCATAAACTTTCGTAGATGATAAGATAAATATTCTAAAACATTTTAATAATTTCGTTAGTTGATCATTGAACGACGAAAATATCCGTCCCACGTATCTAACTTTACCACCCTTATGAGAGAGATCAGAGAGAGACCTACAGACATAGGTGAGAGAAATGGAAAGAGGGGGGTGAGAGACGAGACTTCTCTCTCCGACGTCGGCAACCCGTCGAGCGAGGGTTGGGTTGCGTAGGGAAGGAGAGAGAGGAGAGAAAAAAAGAGAGGGAGACACTGAAGAAGGATGGGGGGTATTGGCGGGAGGAGGGGGTCGTCAACCTTCGAGCCCTAATTTTGGGTTGGGTGCACCCTTCCTCACCACCCTGGTACTGCAAGATGTGACTGGGCGGGCTACCTTACCAGATGGTGACTGTGCCACTGATCGCATCAGAGAATGTCTTCCCCTCGGACCAATCCCTAGCGCTCCTACCTGACGATGGCCATCTACATCGACTGTAGAGGAACCACCTACGGGATCAACTCCAGGGGGCTCCTAGGGCGGGTGACAGTGTCGATCGATCTCAAGGACCTGGAGTCTCGGTCGCCTATTGTAGGCGGTGGCGGTTCTACAAATGAGGAGAAGAGGGAGGGAGAGAGAGGAGTAAGAGAGAGGGAATGGGCAGCGCCGGAGAAGGGGGGTCACCATCACCATTGCAGCCACCACAGCCACTGTCGTAACTGCCACAGTTGCTGTTGCGGTTGCAACATCCACTACAATCGACCTGGACCTTGGCCCACTCGTAGTTACGACTCCAATTCTGACGCCGGAAGCAACTGGCGCCTCCATCGTCGCCCTTTGCTCTCTTTATCCTGTCACCAATGTGACTGTCGGCTCTGCCGTCGTTGTTGTTGCCAAGATTCCCAACGTCCTGAGTCTCCCGCTCCTTGTTGCAAGAAGAGACGATGTCAGACATGGCCTAGAGCGAGGTGGCAACAGCGTACATCAGGAACTAGATGGCCCCTCTCGAGAGCCACTTCTTCAACTATGCCGCCGCCATTGTTGCCAAGATTCCCAGCGTCCTGAGTCTCCCGCTCCTTGTTGCAGGCAGAGACGACGTCAGACATTACCCCACTTGCAGTTACGACTTCAATCCCAACGCTTGAAGCAATTGGCACCTTCGTTGTTGCCCTTCGCTCTCGTCGCTCTGCTACTGCAAGATCCGGCTGGGCGAGTTGACCTGGTGGGGAGGGGAGCTCGTTGCGGGTGAGGTTCGACAGGAGGGGAGAGGGGTTCCAACGAGAGGAGAGGGGAGTCGCAAGGGGCGGGGGAGTACCAGCCGGAGGGAGGGGGCGGTAAGAGCGAGGGAGATGAGTTTTTAATTTTATTTTAATTATAGATATCTTTATATTATTCACATGTTTAATTAAAATTATCTATGATTAAGGTAGCGTTTGGTTCGGAAGTTTACGGTGAACTTCTATGAAAAATCTATGTACCATGTAATTATTAAGTTGTCAGACATTTTTTAGAGGAAAAATCTGTCTCCTCTCTCTCTCTTTTGTCATTACATTGAGAATGATAAATTACAATAAATATTAGGATGATTAAAAATATTAGTGAGGTTTAAATAAGTTAAAATGATGGATGGAGAGTTTAAATGAGTATGTTTAAATGGTTGATGTATATTTAATTGTCAAGTGTCATCGAAATTCACCCATAAGCCTCTCCCCATGAGATTATTGAGATGTTATAGTTGATACTGTCTCTCTCTCTAACTTTAAACTTTTTGGAACACGAAAGTCGGGACATAATTTTTACGTATAGTTGGGATGACGGAGATGTAAGAGATTCAATAATTAGAATCCCAAAATCTCTCAAAACATCTCAACCAAATATGTCCTAAGTTCTCAGGAAATAACGTTGGACTAGCTACGATGATATCAATATAATATTTAATTAATTAAAAATAATATTATATCTGTCAATATATATTTAAAATAGTATTTTACCAATTCATTTTTAAATTTCAATAATAATTTATTTATAAAAATCCCTTACAAATTATATCTAAGTAGAAAGATTTGAATTGCGTGTACTTTTTTTTCTCCAAATAAGAAACTTTTTAACCATGTTTATTCTGTTCTCTTTGGACAAATATGCCAAACTCGAAAGTTTCATCTCATATTGCAATATAGTTCTTGCGCACCGGACCAAGGTAGGAAGTCGATCATGAAACATAGACTTGCACAAATTAAAAAATGCATTTCACCCGCACACCGTAAGAGATAGAAAAAAAAACTCTCACGTAGTTTTTTTATTTGCAAAGGCTATAACACTGTTTGCTGTTCGGTACTCGAGATGCAGTGATGAATTAGGGCTATCAATGAGTCGGGCCCGGGCCGGGTTTAGGTCGGCCCGGCCTGAGTCCGACTCATCAAGGGCCTGATATTATTTCAAAAATACGAATCCCGACTAAAGCCCGGCCCAGCTCAACAACTTAAATAAATAATAAAAATAAATATATTTAATAATATAAAATTTATAATCTCACTAAATTAATTAAAATTTTGATATTAATTACCTAATTTATGTGAAAAAAATTTAAAAAATATTTAATTAAGTAAAATAACATAATTTTAACTAAATAGTTTTTAAAATTTGAAGTGGGAATTAAAAAAGATATCGGGTCGGGCCGGCCCGCGGGCCGAACTCAAACCCTGAGTCTGACCCGTGAGTTTAATCGGGCCGAGCTTTTAAGCCCGACTAGAAACTCACGGATCGAAAAAGATTTTATGACTCGACTCGAAATCGAGTCAAACCCGCGAACCTATCTGACCGGTCATGCTCATTGACAGCCGTACAAGGAACATACGTTTAATCACTGAAACGTGGGAGAAGGGAATGGAAGAACTGAAACAACTTGCCGTATCATTTCACTGCCATCTGGAATCGACCTTCTGCTTGGATCTCTCACCCCCGCTGTTGCTGTTAGAATGCTCACATCTGCCCCCCTCTCCTAATTACTGTTCAGCTACGAGCCTATGACCTTGTTTTTTTTAATTTATTTACACCTTTTGAGCAATCACTTGGGTATTTTTAATTAAAAAATTCCACATGATTTCACACTACCTCTGCCCAACGCCCATACAGACAATGTTATCGTCTACGCGGTGACTATTTTGGATTACGAGATTTTATCGTGGAAAATAAATTCTCTGTAATTAAAGTCTGCCACTTATGAAGTGTCCTTTGGTTGGGATTATTCAACTAAATTTTTTTAATTTTTTTTAATTTGAATAAACATCATAGTGTCAAAAATTGTAGATCTCGAAATCAGTATTATCATAATCGGATCGAATCAGTCAGTCGGACCGGTCCGACCGTGAACCGGTCGAGGAACCGATTCGATTAAGGCCGATCCGGTCTAATGTTAAAGAACCGGACGAACTGCAGTTCGACCGGTGAACCGATCCGAACCGATCCGACCCAATTTACCTTTAAAATAAAAAAATAAATGTAAAAATATTTATATATTCAAAATAATATTTATGTGTGAATAATATTATCTTGTTATTATTTATCATTTTATTTTAAATATATTTAAAGTTTAACAATTTAAAAGAACATAGATGTCAATTGTGAAGAGCGAAGACTAACGGAATATTATATAATTTTAAGGTCAATTTATTTAACCATATTAATATTATTTTTTATTTTATAGTTACATAATCACGACTAATAATTATAGATGTATAATTTTTTATTTTGATCATTATACCTTATTTCTTATTGTATTGGATTATAAAATCGAGTCGAACTATGTATAAATATAACGACGATGTCACGGTTCAAATCGATTCGATTGAACGGTCTAACCGATTCGAACCGAACCAACTCATTGACCGATTCAGATATCGACTCGGTTCTGATAACATTGCTCGAAATCCATCTCGAAGTTCCGTGAGAGGAACTTTTATAGATTATTTAACACCTCTACTTTTGTATCTTTCTCTCTCTATTTTAAAAACATTCACCCATTATACAAATCGAGATAATTTTAAGTCATTTAATTGAGATAAAATTATGAGAGAGATCCTGTCATCAGAATCTACTATCTAAAATAAACGGGCCCGAAGAACACCAAGATGTGAAATCTATGTGGATCTGAATTTAAATCCCTCCTCTAACACAGCTGTTGACGGTCAAAGTAGATGGCGTGAGTCACGTGACTAGATATTTTTAACATCTCTACTCGTAACCATCCCCCAAATGTGACACCAACGGCGGACGCGGACAAAATCGACGACAGTGAGTTGGACATCGCATCATAACGTGTTCAACCTTTTCCCTCCCCTTCACCTGCGGCTGCATGTTAGCCTGCCTGCTCGCTTTCGGCCACACTTGGCCGCCCACTTTATTCGTTCGTGTGTGACAAGTTGTCCGCCGTCTCCGCGGAGGCTGCTTCTTTACAGCCGCACAAGGCTGCGGCACTGCGCGGCGCGCACCCGCGTGGCAGCGTCCCCGCAGATGCCAAACATGCATCCCAGTCCCACCGCCAGCCGCCGCCCCCCGGCGAGGAGGAGGACTACGCGGCGCGGCACGCGAGGTGGGGAGGAGAAAGAGTGATACAGATGACAGCTACACTTGCGGGAAGGGGGGCAACAACGCATGGCCGTCTTTTTTCTAAAGGTGGGACCGTGCCTGTGCCTTCGTCCGTCTTCATGGGGGCAATGGAGCCGCTTTCCATTTTCCACCCGGCCCCTGCTGCTGCTGTGCTGTGACTACTCGGAGGCCCTACAAAGGGGGGATTGACCCTGTATGGGGTCTCTTCTCGTCCCCGGTACTTACTGTGTATGTGCGAATCCGTTTATGGGTTCGGGAAGGGGATGTTCCTAGTTTTGTCCAAGTCAAGTGTGGGGTGGGGGGGGGGGGGCGGCGTCTTGGGAAGCTAAGCAGACCGGAGCAGTCGACGAGATCTGATGGGTCCTCTGACTCGCCGTCGGCGCGTGGTATCTGCATGCGTGTCGGGCGCAGCGAGGCGGGCGTCTCCGTCGTGTCAGTTTTCCACTGCCAGGTCTATGCCGGGTTCCGGGTGAACGAGTGCCGGCCAAGTGGAAGGTGGATCTGGAGAAAGAGAGTGGCCTTCGGTCTTTTGCCATATTATTGAGTGATTTTTATAAATAAATATATAAAAAATATATTAATAATCGTATCATTGCGTGAAATTAAACAACACATTCATATTAAGTAAGATCATCTTGAAAAGAAAAATGATCTTTCGAATCTCATATCACACTTTTAAAATTTATTTATTGAGAAAAGATCAATGTTATCATAATCGGACCGGTATTTAAATCGGTCAATGAGGTGATTCGGTTCGAATCGGTTGAATCGTTCAATCGAACCGGTTGAACCGTGACGTCACCATAATATAATTATGATATCATAATTTATTTTAATAATTTTAAATATATATAATTATGATTCAAACATAAATAAAAAATACAGATCAAATTACTAATTCTTAAAGAGAGTTCTGATTTGCGAACAAACACACACACAAACACAGGGCTTTGCTGCTGGCCCGGAGCTGAAGACGACAATGTTCAACAAAGTACTAATTGTTAAAACTTCCACCAGCATTATTCACAGCTTATATCACTCCAAAGTTTAAAATACTCACCTGAGGTCCAGAGTTGAAGATGGCGGCCCGGCGTTGCTGGTGCGGAGTTGAAGACTTGAGCCTACCCAGGGCTTCCACTTGAGCCGGCCCTGTTTGTAGACACGACATTTTAGCATTATGCTGAGCAGATTCCGTATTACACTAAGACGCCCCAAAGCAGCTCGCATGGTTAAGTTAGTTGAGTAATCTCTAATTTAATCTAATAAACTGTGGCTTCTTGAATAGTAATTCTTGTTAATGGGCAGCTGTAGACACGACATTTTAGCATTATGCTGAGCAGATCCCGTATTACACTAAGACGCCCCAAAGCAGCTCGCATGGTTAAGTTAGTTGAGTAATCTCTAATTTAATCTAATAAACTGTGGCTTCTTGAATAGTAATTCTTGTTAATGGGCTTGCGACCATTCCTACACAAAACAAAAAATGTTAATGGGCTTGGTCCATCTTTTTTAATCCGAAAAAAAAAAGGGGGAAGGTTCATCGTGTGAGCTTGGCCCATTCCTATTCAAAAAATATACCAAAAGAAAACATTTGTGCTAATGGGTTTGGCCCATTCCTATTCAAAATAAAAATATATATAGATATGTGCTAATGGGCTTGGCCCACTTTTGTTCTAAAAAAATAATAATAAATAAAATTTAATGAACATGGCCCCATCTTTTATTACATAATTTATTTCCTCACTCCCCTCCCGGGTCTCTCGGATCTTGCCCCCCCCCCCCCTCTTTAACACACACACTCTCTCTCTCCTTCTCACTCTCTCCGTAACACACCACCCCATGGGAAGTCCCTGAGAATACACACATACCTCCCTCTCTTGCATGAACGGAGGACAGCAGCCATCTCTTCCTTACGCAGCCATCTCCACCCCCCCCCCCCTTTTTCATTCTCACGTTGCCACCTCCACCTCCCGGTTCCTTTTCTCTTTCTCCCCACAACAGCCACCCTCCTCCAGCCGGCACCCCCCATCTCACCATCGTGAAGACCACCGGAGCACCACCATCCTCACCCCCTCCATCTCCACACCTCCTCCGGCCACCTTCCAACCACCACGTCGCCTCCTCTCCTCCACGTTAACTCCGCCAGAGACCGCAGCCACCCCCCTCTCTAACCCTCGACCTCCACCGAGCTCCCACTCCCTCTGCTCTCCATACAACCACTCCACAGCCACCCTCGCCTCTCTCACCCTTTCACCTATTAGCTGCCAAACTTCCCATCTCCACCAGCCACCACCTCCGGCCCTCGTTGCCCCCACCCACCACACACACAGACCCCTCCTCTCCCGAGCCACCCCCCTCCATCTCCACACCTCCTCCGGCCACCTTCCCACCACCACAACACCTTCCAACACCTCCATTCCCTCCCTCTGCAACTACCTGCACACGCCACCGTCCTCCCTCGCGTGCACGTCGCCACCCTGCTAACGCCCCCGTCGTCGTCCGGTCGTCGCGCCCGTGAGCTCTGCCCCCCGCCGGTGCACCGTCCACGTCCCCGCCGCGAGGCCTGCACCCTCCGCGGCCACCTCCCACGTCGCCCACGAGCACTGCCGCTGCCGCACCGTCCGCCGCGGCCACTGCCGAGCCGCCTGCCGCGGACGCCCGCCGCCGGCCCCCAGGCTGTCCTCCTGCACGCCGCCGCCTGCACGCCCCCAGGCCGTCCTCCTGCACGCCGCCGCCTGCACGCCCCCGTCGTCCCCCTGCACCGCTCGCCACCGCCGCCTGCACGCCCGCACCGCCCCGACGTCGCCCGCAGCGCCTCAACGCCACCTGCACCGCCGCCGTCGTCTGCACCCTCCGCGGCCACCTCCCACGTCGCCCGTGAGCACCGTCCACGCCACACCGTCGCCGTCCACAACTGCTGCAGGCTGCAGTCCGAGCACCTCCACGCCCCATCTACGCCGCCGTCGTCGTCCACCCTGCCGGCCGCCGTCGTCGTCCACCCTGCCGGCCGCCGTCGTCGTCGTCCTCCCTGGCCGTCGGACGCTCACCGCCGAGCACCCCCCCTCTCTCTCGCGGCCGCTCTCTCCCTCTGCTCTCTCTCTCTCTCTCTCTCTCTCTCTCTCCTCCCTCTGCCTCCGTTCTCTCTTCTTCTCCCTCTCTCTCGCTCCTCCCCTCCGTCTCATCTCTCCTTCTCGTTCTCTCTCTCTCCCCGCGTTTCTCTCTCCCTCTCCGTCTCTGTCTCTCCTCTCCCCCCCCTCTCAGTTCTTCTCTCTCTCTCTCTCTCTCTCTCTCTCTCTCTCTCTCTTTCCCCTCTCTGCGTTTCTCTCCCTCTCTCTGCTTCTACCTCCCCCCCTCCATCGAGTTCTCTCTCTCTCTCCCTCTCACTCTCATTTTTCTTTTTTTTATTACTTTCCTCCCCCTTCTCTCCCCATCCGATCTCTCTGCTTCTCTCCTCTCTCTCCCCCTCATTCTTTTTTTCATTTGTTTTAATCTCCCTCTCTCTTCTTTTCTCTCTCTCCCCCATCGTCTCTCTCTCACCCTCTCTCTCCCTCTCGATCTCCCTTTCTTTCACCTTTTTTTTTATTTTTTATTATTATTTTTTCCCCCTCATCATCACTCTACCCCCTCCCTCTTTCTCTGCTCTCACCCTCTCCCTCTCTCTCACGACTTCTCCCCCACTCTCCCTTTCTTTTTTATTTTTATTATTATTATTATTCTTCTTTTCTCTCATCTCTTTCTCCCTCATCTTTTTTATTTGTTTGTTTTATTTGATTTCTCTCTCTCCCTCTCTCTTTCTCTCGGTTTCTCTCTCTCTTCCCCTCTACTTCCTCTCACCCTTTCTTTTCTTTTCTTTTTTTTTATCTCTTTTCCCTCTGCTCTTCTCTCTGTTCTCCCTTCTCTCCTCTCTCCCGGCCTCATATCTCTCTTTCCCTCTCTGCCCATCTCCCCCTTTTTCTCCTTTTCTGTCTTTTTCTTCCCTCTTCTGCCCTATTAGGGGTACGTGTCTGTGAACGTATGCACGTGTTGATTTGAAGTGGAAAAGAGACTTTAAAGCAGTCATTCTGCTGCGCTACATGCATGCTTTACTCCCACCTTGTCGAAGAAGGTCACCTTCAAGCCCATCATCTATATCTGAATAAGCTTTATTCCCCCCTTTTACTGTCTACTTTTCATTCATTTAATTGCATGCATGCATCGTTTGCCATATCCATCAAATTCTTCTCTTTGAGAGAACTTTAGTCATTTATTCACCATGTCGCTCATCCATCCTATTCTAAAGGGGTTTTAAACAACACTAAACAGGTGCGTGTGTTTGAACATGATTATGTCATTGTCATTTCAAGGGACCGGTACTACCCTACTATTCTTCTAATCCATCATCTGTTTTTTTTTGTATGTCGTGTTTTGCGAGGGCTAACCAGTCGGGGATCCCGCTTCTTCCGTCGACCAAAAGATTAGGAGGTCATCCCTCCTTTTGAGGTACCTGGCTATTGTCTCTCTCATCTATCCTAGTTCTTTCCTTCATCATTATTATTTGTTGTTAAATTTCCATCTTCATCCTCCTTTACGTTTCGTTTAACAATAAGTCTGTCTCCTCTCCCTTATTAGCATTATATATCGTTCAACCTCCATCTCCGTTCTTCTCTGTCTTATCTAAAATAAAATTTTCATCCTGTCTATATTTTCTTAGCATTCTTTTCCTATATCGTACTACCTTATTCTACCATCTATCACCCGATTTCTCTCTTTGCTCTCTCATCTTTCTCTTAAAAAAAAAAGGTATAAGAACATAAAAACAATAAAAGTCACAAAACCCCCAAAAAATATATAATAACAAAAAGTAAAACAAAAAAAAGGGATAATAAAATCTGGGTAACCAAAGAAGGCCCTCTTCGTCGGCCGGCCGACTAAAGAGGAAGAGAGGACCCGCACTGCTCCCGCTTCGGCGGCGAACGCGATCAGACATTTCCTGTGGGGCTCTCAGCCCCTGGCGATCACATCCCCTTCCCACTTTCTTTCCTGTCAATTTTCCCTTTGTTTAAATCCTGCGACGGAAGTCATTCCTCGCGAAGGTGTACGTGACGGAAGTCATTCCGCGCGAAGCCTTTTTCATTCTGTCATTTTATTCCCTTGATTTTTGTCTAAACCCTGCGACGGAAGCAATTCCTCGCGAAGGTGTACGTGACGGAAGTCATTCCTCGCGAAGCCTTTTTTTTCATTCTGTCATTCTATTTCTTTCAATTTCTGTCTAAACCCTGCGACGGAAGTCATTCCTCGCGAAGGTGTACGTGACGGAAGTAATTCCTCACGAAGCCTTTTTATTCTGTCATTTTATCCCTTTGATTTTTGTCTAAACCCTGCGACGGAAGTAATTCCTCGCGAAGGTGTACGTGACGGAACTTATTCTTCGCGAAACCTTTTTCATTCTGTCATTTTATTTCTTTAAATTTCTGTCTAAACCCTGCGACGGAAGTAATTCCTCGCGAAGGTGTACGTGACGGAAGTAATTCCTCGCGAAACCTTTTATTATATATATTACAGTAAAAACCCCGCGGAGAGTAATATCTCGCGGTGGTCTTATGTATATATACTCATGTTTATTATCTATATTGCAATAAAAACCCCGTAAGGCCAATGTCTCGCGGTGGTCCTAATACGTACATATATATTCATTAGTGTTGATATTATTGCATCGCTGTTAGAACCCCACAAAGACCAATGTCTTGTGGTGGTATGTCTTGGTTCGTATTGTCTTTGTAATTTTCTGGAGAACGATACACCGCTGCAGTTTCTGAGTCTTCGTGCCTCCCCATTTCTGTTACTTAGATTCTCAGATTTCCTGGTATATGGAAAACTGCTCGTGGAACGGTAAGTCACGCTTACCGGGAAGGAGTTAGTTTGCGTGAGAGGGTCTTCTGACCCATATCTCCGTCACGTACCGGAGTTCGTTTCACATCCTTCTTTCCTTTCTCTCCTTTATGTTCTTTCTCTTCTTGAGTTGATCTCGTCATTTCCTTCTCTTAGGACAGACGAGGGTGGACGTCCCTTGCCGTCTCCACCTCTCTGGCAATCACCTTTTCATCATTACTTTACATCATTGTATTGTTTCTTTCCCCCGAGGGTGGACGACACTCTTTTGCCGTCTACACCTTTTTGGCGATCACGGTGGGACCTCTTTTGTTTTCTCTGGTTACCCAAATATTGTTGGCACCCACGTGTGCCCCTCCACTTGGCACCCACGTGTGCCCCTCCATTCGGCACCCACGTGTGCCCCTCCACTTGGCACCCACGTGTGCCACGT
Organism: Amorphophallus konjac; assembly: GCA_022559845.1. Lineage (NCBI taxonomy): Eukaryota > Viridiplantae > Streptophyta > Magnoliopsida > Alismatales > Araceae > Amorphophallus > Amorphophallus konjac. Next base: position 477,225,782 of record CM040118.1, read on the forward strand.
GTGCCCCTCCACTTGGCACCCACGTGTGCCCCTCCACTCGGCACCCACGCGTGCCCGTCCATTCGGCACCCACGTGTGCCCCTCCACTTGGCACCCACGTGTGCCCCTCCACTCGGCACCCACGCGTGCCCCTCCATTCGGCATCCACGTGTGCCCCTCCACTTGGCACCCACGTGTGCCCCTCCACTCGGCACCCACGCGTGCCCCTCCACTCGGCACCCACGCGTGCCCCTCCATTCGGCACCCACGTGTGCCCCTCCACTCGGCACCCACGTGTGCCCCTCCTGATTGCGCCCGCGTGCGCTATATTCGTGTTCCCGCTATCATTCTTGGCATTCCAATTTCATCCCTCGTGCACTACGTGCATTACTCCAGAACCCCCCTTGAAGTCTGAATAAATTTGTATCATTGCAGAAAAGGAGTGTTGTGATGTTTGTTTAATTTCTTTTATTGCATATATCTGCTGTCTGTTTATATATCTCTTGTTAAATTCAGCACTGCATTGCATATCATCTCCCTTTTATTTTTATTTCTTTTGTTCCATCTTTTTTAGGATCACCTTTTCTTGGTGAAGGAAAGACTCTCCGTCGGGAATTCCTCTCGATGGACTAGGATCTCCTTCACTGGGACCTCCGTAAGTCCCCGACATCGAAGGATTCCCTCTTCGTTCACTGGGCTGGTTGTACCACTGAAGTTCCCTGGAGATAGTTAACCCATTCGTGGTGAGTCGAGTGTCCTTAGATCACACGGCGGAAATCAATATTGCAACTAAGGTCCCTCCTGTGGTGTGAACATTAGATTAGAAAAGAAAAAAAGAAAAAAGGGGAAAACCAAAAGAAAACAAAAAAGGCGTTAAACATCAACTTGTTTGTTAATCTTTGCTAATGGTTTGAGTGTGTATGTTATTACATTTTAATTAGAAAGAAAAAAAAAAGGAAAACAAAAAGAAAACACAAAAAGGCGTTAAACATCAACTTGTTTGTTAATCTTTGTTCTTGGTTTGAGTGTGTATGATATTGCGTTCCGGCAAAATCTCACGTTCCGAAAAGGATCAAGAAATGTCCGGGAACGGTCAGAATCTGACCCCGAGTCACCAGGGGACACATGTCCCTGCTGAGGACGCAGGTTCCTCCCGTGAGCCCTCACATGAGGTGCGAGCCGCCGTCGGGGAAGCATCCCCGCCGCAAGATATTTCCTCCTTGCTAGGTGTTCTCGCGAACACACAGCTCAATTCCGATCAGATCCGAGCCTTTCAGGCCGTCTTAAAAGGGAAATCTGTTGACTCTACTCCTCAAAATCCAACACCAATTCCTCTCTCTATTCAAGAGCCCGCACAGGCAATCCCTCCCTCATTCCCTCTTGTGCAGACAAGTTTGCAGCCTCCCTCTTTCCAATTACCTCCCCAGTCTCAAGTTCCACCAATTCTTCATCCAACATTTCAGTCAGTTCCATTTACTGATATGCCACATCTGCAACCTCCCCCTTTCCAATTACCTCCCCAATCTCAAGTTCCACCAATTCCTCATACGACATTTCAGTCAGTTCCATTTGCTGATATGTCACAACGTCTCTCTCATCCGGAATTCCCTTCTCAGGCTTCTGCGAGGCCTCAGTGGCCACCACAACCTGCTCCTTACAATGAGGTCACTCAATCTCTCCTTCATAGGATGAACAAGATGGATGAACAATTCCGAGATTTCAAAAAGATCGTGGATGTCAAATCCGCGCCTGAGATCTCTTTACCAATCCTTCCAGTATTCCATCTCCCTCCTTCTGAAATGCCAACGTATCGACGGTACACCGGCACAGGCAACCCCCTCATTCATCTGAAGGACTTTATGTATGAGTCCTCGTTTTGACAGAACGATCAAAGATCCTTGGCATACCTCTTCAGGAGATCATTGGACGGTCCCGCCTTATAATGGTTCTATTCACTAGAGCCGAGTGAGGCTGAGACTTTCGACGTAGTGCAACGAAAATTCACACAGAAATATCGGGATAGGGTCGGTCCCTCCTTCTCTATTACCGACCTAGTGGCTGAAAAAATGAAGCCGGACGAAGATTTCATCCAATTTACCGATCGATGGAGATCCTTGGCAGAGAAAATGAGAGACCCCATTTCAGAATCAGAGCAAGTAAAGATGGTCGTGTCTAATGCCACTCCGCAATTTAGACACGTTCTGGCAATGAACAAGCTCACCACTATGGAGGAACTATATGAGAGAGCTCGATATATCCAAACACAGCTGAAAGATTCTCCCCTCATGCATATGTTCGAGCCACCAAAGCCAAAGGTGTTTAGGAAGCCGGGCACGGGTGCCCAAGGTGGGGTAACAGAAGGGGTTGTAACAAATGAACAAGTGGGCGCGGTTGGCTATCCCAACCAGCAAGCTAATCCTAGGCCCCCACAACCCCCACAATTCTCCTTTCATCAGGAGCAACAAGGTCAGCAACCCTATCATCCTCCCCCACAAAACAATCTCTTCCAGAACAATATGCCTCAACCGCTCCATCTCCAACAACAACAACAACGACCTCCTCAATATAATCAGGTTCCACCACCCGGGGATTATGGCCTCCAACAACAGAGAAGGCCGATCGGCCCTAGGAGAGCTCATTACCCACCTTTGCCGGAGTCGTTGCCGGACATCTTTAATGCTCTCATGGCTGCTAATTTCCTCACCTTGCCTAAGGAAAAAGCCATATGGCCCACGAACGTCGACACTTCCAGATATTGTGTCTTCCATAGACAGCCGGGTCATACAGTCGAAAATTGTTTTCATTTCAGAGATTATATCTATGATATGAACGATGAACATCAAATAGATTGGGATGAAATGAGGCGATGCGTCACCATGATGAAGGTCAGGAGACCTCCTCTTAGACAACAACAACAACAACAACAACAGCAACAACAGCAGCAACAACAGCCTCAGCAGGCACCACAACAACAGCCGAATATGGGCATCCTCCAGAATCCGTTACCGGCGCACCAACAACCTAACCACCAAGTCAACCCCATCTCTTCCTTCATGGAGGTTGGAAGAGGGCAGGATTGGCATACGGAAAGCGGCTCTGTCCTTGTCACCAATCACGTTCCTATCCAATCCCCACGCCTTATTCGTCCCGCACCTGCCTATCCTCCATCCGTAGCACAACCCGCAGTGATACCTCACTCATTTCCACTGCTATCACGTCCTCTCATCCGCGTCTCTACTGATGACCTCCCTTCGAGTCTCCAGCAAACACCCTCCACTTCCACCATAACACCGTTACCCCCAAAACCTCTCATTATCCCTCACGCCTCCACTTCATCATCCGCCTTCATTCCGACTCCACTAAACAAACCCATTATTGTCCAACACCCTTCCGAGGCACCATCTACCTCCACCACAACCCCTTTACCCTCGAAACCCCTCATTATTCATCACCCATCCGGGACACCATCAACCTCTACTATGCCTCTACCTTTTAAACCCCTTATCATTCGCTGTCCATCTGAGGCTTCACCCACTCCCACCATGCCTCGACCTAACAAACCACTCATCAGAGCCCCTACACCTATTATTGCCCCTGCTTCATCAATTGTTCCTCCACCACTATCCCTCGAACCCTTGCTAAACCCCATATCTAACTCTATAAAGGTGCCGCCAAAACCACAAGCCATGGTGCTCCGTAGTGGAAGGATGTTCCATCGGATTTTTCCCCAAAACAGTTAGGTCCCCGAGCAATCTCAGCCGGAGAAAGACACCGAAGAACATCCAGAGGAGTCTATCCCCGGGACACAATATGACCTGTTGAAACACTTGGATAAAACACCAGCTCGGATCTCCATTCTCGAGCTAATCAAGAGGTCAAAAAACCATCAAGACGCCTTGATGGAGTATCTCCAAAAGGTCATGGTAAACGAGGATCTCCCAGTGGAAAAGATCTCGTCGGTATTAACATCGACTGATACATAACTGGCTATTATCTTTCACCACCATGAGCTTGCCCCCAAGGAGGCTCGCAAATATGCTTTGTGTATTGCAGTCAAGATCAATGGAGGGTCTGTAGACCCGTGTTTGGTGGACACTGGTGCATCTATAAATGTGATCTCTATGATCACCCTCCAATCATGTGGGGTTGACACGGAACAGATAAGGCCTTCATCAATCACGGTTACGGCCTATGATAATAGCAAAAAGCCGCCAATGGGGATGGTCATCTTGAATGTAGAATTGGGCCCTGCATCAGTCTTCACGGAATTCCATATCCTTGATATGGATCCCACATTCAAGGCCATACTGGGCCGCCCTTACATTGAGGTTATGAACGCGGTGCCTTCCACCAATCATCAGTGCTTAAAATTTCCATACAAGACTTGGATTATCAAGGTAAATAGCATGCCCATCTTTTCTATAGTGGACGCTATTAATACCTCATTGCCTTCTGTTTGGCCAACCCACCGGCCAATTCTTTCATTGCTAGATGTGTGTGACCCTCGTCACACCCATTTTACACAAAAGTCACTTCCAATACCAAAGTCATGTCACCCTTCCCATGCTAAGGGATGGGAGATCATGAGAAACATTGGCTACCAACAGGGCAAAGGTTTGGGGGCACAATTACAAGGGAGACTGAAATTGCCAAAGAAGACAAAGTTAACCCTTAGAGCCGGCCTAGGCTTTGAAGGGCCACTTGAAGCATATGAGGGACCTCTTACATGGACATTGTACTCTCATTTCAGAAAGGGTCCGGTTATACAGTTGGGGGATTACCCGCGACAATCACATGGGAAATTGTAAATTGCCTACTTAGCTGAAAGTTGCTCGAGAGATGCAAAGAAGGGGAAACACGATGACCCGGATTGTGAGTGGAACAAGTGGTCCGCGAGATATTACTCTCCGCGGGGTTTTTACTGTAATATATATAATAAAAGGCTTCGCGAGGAATTACTTCCGTCACGTGCACCTTCGCGAGGAATTACTTCCGTCGCAGGGTTTAGACAGAAATTTAAAGAAATAAAATGACAGAATGAAAAAGGTTTCGCGAGGAATAAGTTCCGTCACGTACACCTTCGCGAGGAATTACTTCCGTCGCAGGGTTTAGACAAAAATCAAAGGGATAAAATGACAGAATAAAAAGGCTTCGTGAGGAATTACTTCCGTCACGTACACCTTCGCGAGGAATGACTTCCGTCGCAGGGTTTAGACAGAAATTTAAAGAAATAGAATGACAGAATGAAAAAAAAGGCTTCGCGAGGAATGACTTCCGTCACGTACACCTTCGCGAGGAATTACTTCCGTCGCAGGGTTTAGACAAAAATCAAGGGAATAAAATGACAGAATGAAAAAGGCTTCGCGCGGAATGACTTCCGTCACGTACACCTTCGCGAGGAATGACTTCCGTCGCAGGATTTAAACAAAAGGGAAAATTGACAGGAAAGAAAGTGGGAAGGGGATGTGATCGCCAGGGGCTGAGAGCCCCACAGGAAATGTCTGATCGCGTTCGCCGCCGAAGCGGGAGCAGTGCGGGTCCTCTCTTCCTCTTTAGTCGGCCGGCCGACGAAGAGGGCCTTCTTTGGTTACCCGGATTTTATTATCCCTTTTTTTTGTTTTACTTTTTGTTATTATATATTTTTTGGGGGTTTTGTGACTTTTATTGTTTTTATGTTCTTATACCTTTTTTTTTTAAAGAGAAATATGAGAGAGCAAAGAGAGAAATCAGGTGATAGATGGTAGAATAATGTAGTACGATATAGGAAAAGAATGCTAAGAAAATATAGACAGGATGAAAATTTTATTTTAGATAAGACAGAGAAGAACGGAGATGGAGGTTGAACGATATATAATGCTAATAAGGGAGAGGAGACAGACTTATTGTTAAACGAAACGTAAAGGAGGATGAAGATGGAAATTTAACAACAAATAATAATGATGAAGGAAAGAACTAGGATAGATGAGAGAGACAATAGCCGGGTACCTCAAAAGGAGGGATGACCTCCTACTCTTTTGGTCGACGGAAGAAGCGGGATCCCCGACTGGTTAGCCCTCGCAAAACACGACATACAAAAAAAAACAGATGATGGATTAGAAGAATAGTAGGGTAGTACCGGTCCCTTGAAATGACAATGACATAATCATGTTCAAACACACGCACCTGTTTAGTGTTGTTTAAAACCCCTTTAGAATAGGATGGATGAGCGACATGGTGAATAAATGACTAAAGTTCTCTCAAAGAGAAGAATTTGATGGATATGGCAAACGATGCATGCATGCAATTAAATGAATGAAAAGTAGACAGTAAAAGGGGGGAAGAAAGCTTATTCAGATATAGATGATGGGCTCAAAGGTGAGCTTCTTCGACAAGGTGGGAGTAAAGCAGGCATGTAGCGCAGCAGAATGACTGCTTTAAAGTCTCTTTTCCACTTCAAATCAACACGTGCATACGTTCACAGACACGTACCCCTAATAGGTGCAGAAGAGGGAAGAAAAAGACAGAAAAGGAGAAAAAGGGGGAGATGGGCAGAGAGGGAAAGAGAGATATGAGGCCGGGAGAGAGGAGAGAAGGGAGAACAGAGAGAAGAGCAGAGGGAAAAGAGATAAAAAAAAAGAAAAGAAAAGAAAGGGTGAGAGGAAGTAGAGGGGAAGAGAGAGAGAAACCGAGAGAAAGAGAGAGGGAGAGAGAGAAATCAAATAAAACAAACAAATAAAAAAGATGAGGGAGAAAGAGATGAGAGAAAAGAAGAATAATAATAAAAAAAAAATAAAAAAGAAAGGGAGAGTGGGGGAGAAGTCGTGAGAGAGAGGGAGAGGGTGAGAGCAGAGAAAGAGGGAGGGGGTAGAGTGATGATGAGGGGGAAAAAATAATAATAAAAAATAAAAAAAAGGTGAAAGAAAGGGAGATCGAGAGGGAGAGAGAGGGTGAGAGAGAGACGATGGGGGAGAGAGAGAAAAGAAGAGAGAGGGAGATTAAAACAAATAAAAAAAAGAATGAGGGGGAGAGAGAGGAGAGAAGCAGAGAGATCGGATGGGGAGAGAAGGGGGAGGAAAGTAATAAAAAAAAGAAAAATGAGAGTGAGAGGGAGAGAGAACTCGATGGAGGGGGGGAGGTAGAAGCAGAGAGGGAGAGAAACGCAGAGAGGGGAAAGAGAGAGAGAGAGAGAGAGAGAGAGAGAGAGAGAGAGAGAGAGAGAGAGAGAGAGAGAGAAGAACTGAGAGGGGGGGGAGAGGAGAGACAGAGACGGAGAGGGAGAGAGAAACGCGGGGAGAGAGAGAGAACGAGAAGGAGAGATGAGACGGAGGGGAGGAGCGAGAGAGAGGGAGAAGAAGAGAGAACGGAGGCGGAGGGAGAGAGAGAGAGAGAGAGAGAGCAGAGGGAGAGAGCGGCCGCGAGAGAGAGGGGGGGGTGCTCGACGGTGAGCGTCCGACGGCCAGGGAGGACGACGACGACGGCGGCCGGCAGGGTGGACGACGACGGCGGTCGGCAGGGTGGACGACGACGGCGGCGTAGATGGGGCGTGGAGGTGCTCGGACTGCAGCCTGCAGCAGTTGCGGACGGCGACGGTGTGGCGTGGACGGTGCTCACGGGCGACGTGGGAGGTGGCCGCGGAGGGTGCAGACGACGGCGGCGGTGCAGGTGGCGTTGAGGCGCTGCGGGCGGCGTCGAGGCGGTGCGGGCGTGCAGGCGGCAGGTGGCGAGCGGTGCAGGGGGACGACGGGGGCGTGCAGGCGGCGGCGTGCAGGAGGACGGCCTGGGGGCGTGCAGGCGGCGGCGTGCAGGAGGACAGCCTGGGGGCCGGCGGCGGGCGTCTGCGGCAGGCGGCTCGGCAGTGGCCGCGGCGGACGGTGCGGCAGCGGCAGTGCTCGTGGGCGACGTGGGAGGTGGCCGCGGAGGGTGCAGGCCTCGCGGCGGGGACGTGGACGGTGCACCGGCGGGGGGCAGAGCTCACGGGCGCGACGACCGGACGACGACGGGGGCGTTAGCAGGGTGGCGACGTGCACGCGAGGGAGGATGGTGGCGTGTGCAGGTAGTTGCAGAGGGAGGGAATGGAGGTGTTGGAAGGTGTTGTGGTGGTGGGAAGGTGGCCGGAGGAGGTGTGGAGATGGAGGGGGGTGGCTCGGGAGAGGAGGGGTCTGTGTGTGTGGTGGGTGGAGGCAACGAGGGCCGGAGGTGGTGGCTGGTGGAGATGGGAAGTTTGGCAGCTAATAGGTGAAAGGGTGAGAGAGGCGAGGGTGGCTGTGGAGTGGTTGTATGGAGAGCAGAGGGAGTGGGAGCTCGGTGGAGGTCGAGGGTTAGAGAGGGGGGTGGCTGCGGTCTCTGGCGGAGTTAACGTGGAGCAGAGGAGGCGACGTGGTGGTTGGAAGGTGGCCGGAGGAGGTGTGGAGATGGAGGGGGTGAGGATGGTGGTGCTCCGGTGGTCTTCACGATGGTGAGATGGGGGGTGCCGGCTGGAGGAGGGTGGCTGTTGTGGGGAGAAAGAGAAAAGGAACCGGGAGGTGGAGGTGGCAACGTGAGAATGAAAAAGGGGGGGGGGGGGTGGAGATGGCTGCGTAAGGAAGAGATGGCTGCTGTCCTCCGTTCATGCAAGAGAGGGAGGTATGTGTGTATTCTCAGGGGCTTCCCATGGGGTGGTGTGTTACGGAGAGAGTGAGAAGGAGAGAGAGAGTGTGTGTGTTAAAGAGGGGGGGGGGGCAAGATCCGAGAGACCCGGGAGGGGAGTGAGGAAATAAATTATGTAATAAAAGATGGGGCCATGTTCATTAAATTTTATTTATTATTTTTTTTTTAGAACAAAAGTGGGCCAAGCCCATTAGCACATATCTATATATATTTTTATTTTGAATAGGAATGGGCCAAACCCAGTAGCACAAATGTTTGTAAAGTAATGATGAAGGTGTAGACGTTGCTCCAAAGCACTCGTGAATAGATACTCCACTTAGCAAAAGATCATCCACGTGTGCCCCTCAACAGTGCATCTCCTTTGAGGAGACCTCCTACATCTCTCACGAGTGTGCCCCGACTTACGGGCCACTCATTCAAGGTCCCTTGAGCGACCTTCTTTACCCCTCTATCGAGGGGTCTCTTCCTGTACATTCTTCAACTTCTTCTTCGTCTGTAGAACAAGTCAGTCAGGTTAGGAATAGCGAGTCAAGTGTAGTACCTAGAAGAAAATCCAAGGGCAGGGAAATTCCTCGTCGATTCCTTCTAGATCTAGCCAATAGGTGTCAAGCCTTTCTAGCCATTCCTCAATTGCTAGAAAATCCCATCCATCTGCCGGAGTTAGAATGTGAGGAGGATTGCACAATTGATGAGGGATACGGAGTTTATGAGCTCACAGATGAAGAGTACCCTATTGAAGAAGGGGACGAAGAATATGAGGACGCGGCTGACGCATATGCTAGCGGAATGAGGAGGTTTGACGAACCATCAGCCGCTATAGAAGAGCCCACCAAAGAGATCAACCTGGGGACCGAGGAAGACCCTAGGATCATCCTCATAAGCGATAATTTGCCGACATCTGAAGAGGAGGAATTGATCAAGGTTCTAAAGGAGTATAGGGACACGTTCGCATGGAGCTACGAGGATATGCCAGGATTGGATTCCACCCTGGTCGAACATCGCCTAACGTTAAAACCAGGGTCCGTCTCGGTAAAGCAAAGGTTAAGACGTTTCCACCCCCAGATGGCTTTGAAAATGAAGGAGGAGGTCGATAAGCTCCACAAAGCCAGGTTTATTAGAGTCGTCCTATATCCTCAATGGGTGGCAAATATTGTCCCGGTCACGAAAAAGGATGGAAATGTGAGAATCTGTATCGATTTTCGGGACCTTAACCGCGCGTGTCCAAAAGATGATTTTCCCTTGCCTCACATCGACGTGTTGGTCGATAACACTGCAGGCTATGAAACTCTCTCGTTTATGGATGGATTTTCAGGGTATAATCAGATCCGTTTGGCGGAAGAGGATCAGGAGAAAACATCATTCACCACACCTTGGGGAACTTACTGCTATTTGGTCATGCCGTTTGGTTTGAAGAATGCTGGAGCTACTTATCAAAGAGCTACGATGGCAATATTCCATGACATGATGCATGTATATTTAGAGGTGTACGTGGATGATTTATTGGTCAAATCTAGGACTAGGGCGGAACACCCGAAGGTTTTAGCCAAGGTGCTGCAAAGATCAAGAGAGTTCAATTTGAAAATGAATCCAAAAAAGTGCGTATTTGGTGTTTCGTCAGGCAAATTGCTTGGTTTCATTGTGAGTAAGAGGGGTATTGAAATAGATCCCAACAAAGCTAAAGCAATCAGGGAGATGCCACCTCCGAGAAATCTGAGAGAAGTTCGAGGTTTAATTGGAAGGTTGCAGTTCATTCGTCGATTTGTGTCACAGCATTCACAAAGGTGCAAACCTTTCTACGAGTTAACTAAGTCAGGAGTAGAATTCCTTTGGAATTCTAAATGCCAAAAAGCTTTTGAAGGATTAAAAGAATACCTGGCCAATTCACCCGTTCTAATTCCACCCACCCCAGGTAGACCTTTAATTCTTTATGTCTCAGTCCTGGACGACTCCGTGGGAGCTGTCCTAGCACAAGCCGATGAAGCGGGCAAGGAAAGGGCGACCTACTACTTGTCCAAACTCCTCAACCCCTGTGAGCAGAAGTACACGGCTATGGAGAAAACTTGTGCCGCCCTTGTCTGGGTAGTGCAGAAGCTGAAACACTACTTTCTGGCTCATGAAGTTCATCTGATTGCCCGAATGAACCCTATCAAGTTCCTTCTAGAAAAATCTGTCCTTACGGATAGATTAGCACGCTGGCAAAGTTTTCTCTCTCAGTTTGACATCGTCTACGTCCAGCAAAAGGCGATTAAAGGGTATGCTATAGCCGAGCATCTCGCTCACCATCCTCTTCCCAGATTCGATCCTATCCGATCAGAATTTCCAGATGAGGAACTAATGTCCATCAACCAATCAGATGATTGCATGTGGACGTTATATTTTGATGGAGCTCTGAATTCCCAAGGGAAAGGAATCGGCATTGCCCTCCTGTCGCCTAAAGGCCTTACATTCCCACTGGCATATCAGCTCAAATTCCCCGTTACCAACAACATAGCTGAATATGAAGCTCTTCTAGCCGGCCTAGAACTCGCTCATTCTTTTCGTATCACTGAATTGCGAGTCATAGGTGATAGTCAACTCATTCTTCGCCAGGTGCTCACCAAATATCGCACTCGCGATCCCAAGCTCAAGCCATACCAAGAACTCACTGCTGCCTTTGCCAAATTGTTCACCAAATTGATCTTTGTCCATGTCCCTCGTCATCAGAACATTCTGGCCGATGCCCTTGCCTCATTGGCATCATCTCTAAGGTTCCCTCTAGGAAGATGGTTTGATACCATTCACGTCTACAAGCGTCACGCCCCTGCAATCGATGACGCTTCATACGTAAATATCAAGGACAGGATAGCAAGGAAGGCCCTACAGGAAGAAATCCTTGAGAAGAGGGAAATTATGTTGATAGAATTAGAAGAAGAATTGGCTGATGAGGAGAAGCCATGGTTTTACGAAATTGCCAAGTATTGCAAAGATCAATCCTACCCCGGAGAAGCCACATCGGAAGATAGAAAAGCCATAAGGAGGGTGGCACAGAGGTACGTGTTGGTCGGAGAAGTGCTATACAAGAGAAGTCTTACTGGTGTTCTTCTAAGGTGTCTCGACGAAGAGGAGTCATGGAAATGTGTAGAGGAAGCACACTCAGGTGTGTGCGGTGGCCATGTGAATAGCCAAATGCTTGCCAAGAAAATCCTTCGGCAAGGCTTTTACTGGCCCACCATGGAAGAAGATTGTGCCGTCTATGTCCGCAGGTGTGTCAAGTGTCAACTTCACGCCGATAAAATTCATTCCCCATCTTCTTCACTTCATCCAGTATCCTCCCCATGGCCTTTCTCCATGTGGGCTTTCGATGTCATTGGTCCTCTCGGTAATCCTTACTCCCTCACTAAGCAAAAATCATTCATCCTTACCGCAACGGAGTACTTTACCAAATGGGCCGAAGCCGAAGCTTACGTGGAGGTTAAAGCATCAACAGTCTGCAAATTCATCATGAAGAACATCATCGCCAGGTTCGGCGTTCCAAGCACGATCATTACCGACAATGGACCGCAATTCATTTCTCAGGACCTTCAGGACCTCTGCAAAAGGTATAAAATTGCATTGCATCATTCATCACCTTATTATCCACAAGGTAATGGACAAGCAGAGGCCACTAACAAAACATTGATTAAAATCATAAAAAAGACATGTGAGTCTAACAAGTTCTCGGATTGGTCAGAAAAGCTGATTGAAGCTCTATGGGCCTATCGCACTTCAATCCGTACTCCCACTGGGCAAACCCCGTTCGCCCTCACTTATGGGATGGAGGCGGTAGTTCCGTACGAAATTCTGGTCCCCTCTCTGAGAGTACAATTGGATAAGGACCTCTCTCTTGACGAACGTCGTGATTCACTCCTTGCCCAATTGGAACTCTTAGATGAAAAACGGCTGGCCGCTGCCGAGCATGCACGTGTATATCAAAATAGACTCACACGTTTTTATCAAAAGAAGGTCATTGAAAGGAAATTTCAAGTCGGTGAAATGGTTGTGAAAAGAATATTTGTAAAACCTGGTGGCCCGCGTTCTAAACTCCAACCCAATTGGGAAGGACCGTACGTGATTCAGGCTGTGCATCCTGGCAACGCCTATAGGCTAGTCAATGCTGAGGGAATTGAGTTATCCCACCCTTGGAATGGGCTTTATCTTAAGAAATACTACCCTTAGATAGGTGTATATAGTGTCAAAAAATGATGAAACAACAAAAAAAAATAGAAAACAATGAAAATAACAAAAATATGTATATATACAACAACAAAAGACCAAAAAATAGAAGAAAATGAAAAGAAGAAAAAAGATAGAAAATTCAAAATTGCTAATGCCCGGAGATCACCATGTAGTTAAGTCATTGCATTCAACCTCCGTGTTGGGATAGGGCCTATTAAGACTTGGTAGGTTCCGGGTCTTGGTTTGCCAGAACCGTGGGGATCCATGTCCGGCTAGTTCGGCTTATGCCCCCCTCAAAAGGGGCAACATACATGTACACATGTGTTCTATGAAAGATCGGTAGCATCGCTCATGGTGAGGCCTCACCTAGAAGGTCTCCAGAATGCTTAAATCTTCGTTCTCTCTCTCTTCGACCGAATGAGACAGCCGACGCCCTTAAAACGCTGAGCATGGAAAACACGAACACAACCCCTAGGGCAAGAGTAGGGCCCAATTCTTCGAGCATGGGTCAGAGCACGAGAAGAGGGCAGTGTCCCCGCAGGCATCCAAGATAATGTCAAGATACTATGTCCCTCGTAAAAATCTGTCAAGAAAAATCAGAAAAGAAGAACAAAATCAAAGTCAAGTGAAAAGCCTGGTCGTAACCGTGCCTGATCCCACAAATGAAACCCCTTCGACTGAAAGTCAAATTCTATACAAGAGGGGCCATGAGATGTAAATGCTCGAGATTTGGTCTGAAGTTGTCTGAAAGGGAGAGTTAAGTGTGTCCCTACTGGCTCGCCGGGTTAACGGTTTTGCCGGTCCTCTCAGGAGGTTTGCCCCTAATACTCTTCCTTCTTCCCCTGAAGATAAAGGCTCGATGGAGTTCCTGAAGGGTGAAACTCACCAAAGTCTGCAACCACCTTTCGACACAAACGTATGGTTGTCCATCTTGGAAAGCAGAAGTCGTGAAAGAGTCTCCGTGTTTCTGGACGGTCAAGACCCTATCTACCACCTTAATCTATTCCTAGTCTAACCTCGGGCTTAGACCAATGCAAGCGCGTTACCTATGGGTGCGACGACGTCTGATTCCGGGTCAGCGTCGCGCGGTTGGTCATTTGGGTTCCAGGGTGTTCCATTACATATCATCTAGAGTTGTGAGGAAATAGACCCGGTCGGGCAAATCATTTACCTTGAACACTTTTTGGGTGAATCCCTGTGGTCGGAAGCAACTGGGAGCCTAAGCATGGCATGGCGGTATTGTCATCAGGGTAAGTCTTAGCCGGCGGGATTATCATTCGAGGAGTCTAGAGGCCCAAATCAACTTAGACGTGCACTTAGGATGCCTGTGAGGTTAGCAAGAAACCCTCGTTCTCATGCAGGTTAGATGTTATATCAAGTGGTCATCATGCATTAGCAAAAATAAAAAAAATATAATAAAACTAAAAACAAACAAAAAATAACAAATCCAAAAATCCAAAAAAAAGGCAAAAGATGTACATGCACAAAAAAAAATGGAAATATAAAAGACCAAAAAAATAAACAAACAACAAAATACAAAAAAGTGAACACACCTACAAAAACAAAGAAAATCACATCTTCGCATGATCGCATTTGTATGCACCATTCATTTTAAATTCTCGTTTGTATCCGTGTGCTTGTCTGTCGCATTCATTATCCTTTATTATTGCCTTTGTTAATAAAGGCTTGCCCCTTGACTCGTTATCAAGAATGGTTCTTCATCATATTCGCTCATTGAGCAAGGGGCAAGTCAGAGCAGAAATGCTAACTTGTTTGCTTAGATGTGTACAGGGATTCGGGAGATCAGAAAGAAGCAGAGAACCAAGCACAAAACATTTTATTCCACTCCCACTCAACAAAAACGAACAACAAGAGAGAGCCTACATTAGCTCCCACCCTCCTTCTCTACATTACTTGTCTCGCCGCTTTCTGGACGAGAAACTCTAGAAGGTGCTATCCAACCATGAAAAGTGGTACTTCTACCGCTTTGGGGTCCTCTTTCTATCTCCACTCCCCGACTTCGATCCGCGGGAGCAGCAAAGAAGCTGCTAACACGAAAGCCACGCTCTCGTGCCCTTCGGTAGCGTTCCTCGCCATCCTTCAGCCACTGCTCGGCGAGACCGAGACTGGTCCTCAATTCAAATAGTTGGGCCTCCAGGGCCCTCCTCTCCTCTTTCTCGACTGATCTTTTGGCCTTCTCTCTTTCCCTGTCCTTTTCCCTCTCAGCATGTTCTCTCTCTCTGTCATCCCTTTCCAGCTGAAGGGTGATCCTCAGCTCCATGGCGTCCCGAGAAAAATTGTCATCTGAGCGACGCTGCAATTCCTCCTCCAGCTCCGCTATCCTGGCCTTCCCTTGTGATGCATGGGCAAACATCTCTTGCATCTCTTCGGCCTGCCATATCCGTCATTTCAGGGGTGTGATGAGACATAAATAGAGAAGCTCGGATAAGAGGGACCTTCACCTGCGCAGAAAGCATTCCCTCTGCCTCCGCGGCGCGCTGTGTTACACGGGCAAGCTGATCATGGAGCGAATCTAGTTCCGATGAAGGAATCCATAGACTGGAAGAAGCACCCTCTACCCCTACTGCTGGTAGGGTTGCGTCGAGCCGAGCGCGCTATGATAGCAAGAAGTGACAGTGAGTGGCTAAACACCAAAATCTAGGGGTATAATTAGGAATATGCATTTGCATACATACTCACCGAGACATGTAAGGCCTCACGGATGTCACCCAACTCTCCCTCCGTGTCCACCAATCGAGCTCGCAAGTTCGCTATCATGGTATCACGGGCATCCTAAACCCATGTCATAGAGTCAGCATTACATTTAGAAAAATGATATAAAAAAATAGAAAAAAAATGATCAAAAAAATGAGAAAGGAGATATACCTCCACAAGTCCCTCAGGATGGAGTTGCTCTGCATACATCGCCCTATAGAGACGTAGATAATCTTCACTATCCCGGGCGTGCGACTCCACGAGCGTGCCACCCCGCTGCCAATCTTCATATTGTTCGGGGAAGCGCACCCGCCAGTCGACACAGGTTACCGGTCCACGTGTCTTCCTCCCGACGCGGGATGGAGCGGTCATATCTACCCATTCTTGGGCAAGCCCTAGAGTCCTCATGACCAATCGTAGCCGGAGTGGCTCGATTTCATTCAGGCAGTGGACCCAAAGGTCCCGACCAAATCGAGGGCGACCTGCGATGACCCACGGTTAGTCGACATCGACCAAGCCCGAGTAAGGCCTCCAGATCACCTGCGTTGGCGTGCGTGTATCTCCTTAATCACTCAAAAGAACCAAAAAAAAAAAAGAGAGACAAAAGAAAAGACAAAAAATGGAGTCCTACCATCTCTGCGGGGAACTCTTGCAGCTCACGCCTTAATACCATCAGCTGGTAAGATAGAGGGGCTGTGCTCATAATGGGTTGCCACCGCCGAGCTAGTGGTGCCACAGCTACACGCCACTGTCGAGCTCGCCCCATTGGGATGTAGTAATAACTCCATACCTGTGTCGTCACATGTCATCAGCATTTCATGAAATAGATTAGTCGCATAAATAAATAAACAAATAATTACCTGGAGAAATGGTATGAAGCCACTCACAGTCACCTCTCGATCTGTCCCTTGGGACAGACTTGCGAACAGATGCGCCAGCACGGCGGCTCCCCAGGCATATTGCCCTACCCTCTCTAGGTCCACCAAAAATTCTAGGAAACGACAATGGATGTCGTCTCCTTTGGAACCCAGCAGTAATTTTCCCAGCAGGAAGAGGAGGAATATCCTCAAGTCCATGTTTGATCTCTCCCAGCTACTGGCATCCACGCAGTACACAGCGCGGGACCCTCTTTCCGCTCTCTCCATGAACTCCTCCAAGGACTCGTTATCACGATGACGAGTGTCAGTGAGCCCCAATGCCTCCATGATAGATGCCTTGGCTATTGACCTATTCTTTTGGTCCTTTAATTCCAGACCAAGAAGCTTCTGAGCCACTTCGCGATAATCGGGGTAGGTGACCCCGGTCACCGCCTCACCATCCACTCTAAGGCCGGTGATTCGGGCCACATCTTCGAGACTGGGCACCATGTGCCCCCAGGGCATCAAGAAGGCACGACTCTCTGGGTCCCATCTCTCGCGCAATGCTTGGATGAGGGCAAGGTCGAGCTTAATGGGTTCGATCCGGAGGAATGCACCAAACCCCATCGCATCTAGTCAAGCTTTCTGGAAGTCAGGCAAACCTCGATAGGCGGCCACCACTAATTCCCATGAGATATGTGACCTCGTCATACTCTGTGGATTACACAGAAAGTGAGAAGCGAGTGCATCACTGAAATAAAAATAGAAAGAGAATGAGAAAGGAAGAAAGGGATCATGAACAAATAGAGAGAAGAACTGGCTCGTTTACAAGCTCCGATTGGGTCCTCTCACTGAGCGGCCTTTCAACATCGGAGAGTCTCCTGGAACTACCACTGGATCTGCTCCTCTTCGAGGAGCGGGAAGACTCGCCCTCCACCCTGAAACTGGACTCTCCCACCATCTCAGAGAATGAGAAACTCTTACTCCCTCCTGTTGACTTTTCGCTCTTCTAACCAGTCTCCACAACTCCGTGCTTTCAAGTGAAGCAGGCGGGGGGAGTATTTATAGGATTGAAGGGATATGATCCAGCTCTGTCTCAGTTCCTCTTGCAATGGGCCTTGTAACAAAGCACCCATCTTTCACTCGAAGTAAACGAGGTCGGGAGCGTAGCGGGTTGATTCACACCCTACACATCTAGGTTCCCTGTGTTCATCATGATTCAAATAAATCTGAGATGAGGTCATCTACACGGAGAAAGGACAATGCAGGTCGACCTCTTCGAATTTGGGAGTGGACTCATCCACAGAAGAAAGGACAATGGAAGTCGATATCTTTGAATCCGGGAGTGGACTCGTCTACATGGAAGGAGGACAGAAGGGCGGTTGGTGTCTTTGAATTCGGTGGTACATCATTAAAATTTGTGATGGATTCTCCTGAAAGAAACGCCCAATGAGTCTGAGACACGATCCGTTATCTCAGGAGAGTTCTGTTAAACACGTCACATGAGGACGGCATGAAAAGAAGAGGCGTGGAAGAGAAGGAACGCATGGAGGGCAAACCCGTCACAAGAGAGCATGTCGTTCCATTCATACGTCTATATAAACTGTCGTGTTCACCGTGAGAAGAGAGCGAGTGTATGAGCAACTTGCTAAATCTCGCACTACCTCCTTGATCGTCTCTCTCCTCTCCTTTCAGGGAGGTCCCTGGGAGGTCATCTACAGCTCTGCGACGTTACAATTGTCACATCGTATCGCGCATTCTCACCCTCTCTGGTAGCGCTCGTCGCCCTCCCCTGGCCTCTCTCGCGACCCCGACGGCCGCAAAGCTCTTGAACCCGAGGCTGTTTGTTGAGCCGCCCCCTACTCTGCAATGGAGACTACACCAACTCCAGGAGCTCCTCTACCGTGAGCTCCAACTCTCCTCCAAAAGGCAGTGACTCTGAAGGAGTGACATGTCCGAGCGCTGTGTCTTCCGGAGCTTCATCACTTGGGCCTCACGTCTCGATCCCGATGTCGCTTTATCCACTCATCTTTTCCATTCTCTCCCAGTTTACTTCTCTCCTCGCCACCTGAAGATAAATCCTCAGCTCCATGACGTCTCAGGGCATCTCCGCATACTGTAGTTGCCTCAGTCCCCCAGATCCTATTCGATAACGGCCGACCATCACCCGACGTCCGCCATTCCAGTCACAAAGAAAAGGAGGGGAGAGACTGAAACAACATATAATGGCATTAAGGCTTCGCATTTATTTCAAAACAAGATAACATACATCAGGGTTTGGGCACCTCGGGCCTCAGTTTCCTGAGCTCCGTTACATAAGTCTCCCATAGCTCTCGATCCTCACTCACAGATATCGTCACCTTCCTCGGAATGCTTGCCTTCCACGAAGCTTTGATCGCCTTCACATCCTTCGCATCATCCTCCGTGCCCAGCTTTCTCTCTTTAATCAGAGGAAGGTTGGATGGCATGGGAAGAGAGTGCCGAGGAAGGCCAATTTGCAGGCAGCACCGGTGCGAGCTGTAAAGAACAAATTTGGTTGCACCGATAAGATGGAGTTCCGCATCAGGAGAAGATCGCGTGAGAAGCCTACGTGAAAGTAAACATGCTGGCACACAAGTGAACATCTCTGGCGCCAAGGAGCTGAAGTGAGTACGCCAGTCACCGCGTGTCTTCAGACAGGGCATGCGATTGGCCACCTTCCCACTAAAGCCCAACACATCGGCCATGTAATGGAGGGGGCTTCGTTCAAAAATCCTAGAGGCGGTCTGTACCCCTTCGTAGTGATGAAATTTGAAGTGAAGATCAATCCAGCAGTTGAGGAGAAGCATGCACCCGTGAGGAGGCCTACCCATGCTGGAAGCCGTGAGACCACTGTAAAGATGCGCGAGGATAGCCGGCCCCACTCTCCTTCCCTCCCAAAGTCCACAAATCGCTCCCAATTGGTCTTCCTCTACGATGTTGTCAGTACAAGGAAAGAGGAGAGCTCCGGCCAAACAAATTGTGAACCCTTTCATAAGCCCTTCTAAATGCTCATCATATATCAACCCTTCTAAGGCAGTCACGGTCCAGTCTGCGAGCTTTTGCAAGTTGACTCCGTTCTGAGTCTGAACGCTCTTTATGGTTCCAAATGGCATAAAGCTTCCAAGAACTTCCTCGGTAGATACCCTCTTCCGCATCCGCGAAACCTTTATCCTGTCATCCTTCATCGACCTTCTTAAGCCTAGCAGAAGTTCTGCCTCTTCGAGGAGGACCGTTGTCTCAAAAGTAGGGAAGATAAAAGTGTGGGTTTCCGGATGCCAAACCTCCGCCAATGCACCCAGGGCCGCCCAATCCATGGAGATCTTGTCATAATGCTTGGCATGGATCACCAACCCTTGGAGATGCCATTTTGAAATAACGGCCCTCATACTGACAGTGATGTTAGACGTAAGCTTCGATAGCCAGGGCAGCTTTGAGAATTTTCTCGGGCCCGAAAAAAGAGGATACGGCTGAAAGGAAGGAAAAGAAAGGAATAAAAAAGCGAGGGAGAACTTATGAAGGAAGCTAGGGTGAAAAGCCAACTTACCGCTCGTGAGAGAATCCTCTCGCTCAGATGGCCTTCAATGTCGGTCAACCTCCTGAATTCGCGGCCAAACTTGCTCCTCTTGGCAGGGCGGGAAGGCCCACTTTCCATCTCAAAAGGGCAGGATTGTTCAACAAAGTACTAATTGTTAAAACTTCCACCAGCATTATTCACAGCTTATATCACTCCAAAGTTTAAAATACTCACCTGAGGTCCAGAGTTGAAGATGGCGGCCCGGCGTTGCTGGTGCGGAGTTGAAGACTTGAGCCTACCCAGGGCTTCCACTTGAGCCGGCCCTGTTCAACAAAGTACATACTACAGGTCAGATTGGCAAATCGATCCCCTCCTTCAAAATGAAACACCACCATGATCCATCTATATATATATTTAAGTAGAATGTAATACTCCCAAATCCCAATTAGATCATCGAAGCAAAAAATTAAAACAAGAAAAACCATATCTTAAATCCTCCCATTAACGACGCCTGTAGATGCACATGTGAGCAATATGGGCAGCAGTGAGTCCACCCCCTTCCCCACACAACGTAGCAGGTGGCTGCAGGGCGTGGAGACGAGATAGTCGAACCTGTATCCGCCGTGCTGGGTGATTTGGTGGCACACCCCGCAGGTGCTGGGAGCCTGGGAGAGGGGCAGCTGGTTGGACTTCGCGAAGTAGCCGGTCGGCCTCCCCTGTTCGCGACGACAGACGCGGGGACGCGGGGGAGAGGGGTAGCCCGGTCGGCCTCCACTATTCGCGAGGACAGACGCGGGGACGCGGGGGAGAGGTGTAGCCGGTCCGCCGGCCCTGTTCGGAGTTCGCAGAGACGGAGAGGGGCAGCGACCGGAGACGGAGAGGGGTAGCCCGGTCGGCCTCCACTGTTCGCGACGACGGACGCGGGGACGCGAGGAGAAGGTGTAGCCGGTCGGCCGGCCCTGTTCGGCGTTCGTAGAGACGGAGAGGGGCGGCGATCGGAGACGGAGGGGGGTTGCCCGGTCGGCCTCCACTGTTCGCGATCGGAGACGGAGAGGGGTTTTTTTTATTTAATGAATTAACTCATTTTTTTTCATTTCAATTTTTTATTAACGAACCGGGTCAAACCGGGTTACCGGTTCGATCGCGATTTCGTCGGTTTGAACGGTTTTTTACCTTCAAACCGAACCAGCTCTTATCAAACCATTTTTTGAACCGGCCGGCGGTCGAACCGGTTGAACCGGCCGGTCCGACCCGGTTTTAATAACACTGGAAAAGACGCTCAATCACACACTTCTGTTGATTTCCGTTGACCGGGTTTGGCGGTTGCCCTGACGGCCTGTCGGGCGGCCGTCAGGGTGCCCTAACGCGCTTGCGCGAGCTTGTTACACTGTGTTTAAACGGCTTGAAAAACTGTGGGTCGATTTTGGTCTCGGGTGGCTCTAACGGCCAGGGGCGGACGCGTCACAGTCGATGTAACGCGCCCTTTCCCGACCGTCAAGACGCCGTAACGCGCCTCAGGGAGAGCGTTACACTTCGTTTGAGCAATTGAAGCTGGAGCTTCGGGTGGCTGTAACGGCCAGGGGTGGACGCGTCACAGTCAATGTAACATGCCCTTCCCCGACCGTCACACTCCCTGACGCGGTGGTAGCATACCGCCACACACCTGTTAGTTTCAAAAAGCTGCCGGCCTATTCTTAATGCGTTCACTAAAAGGAGTCATGAGTATTATTTCAGGATATAACCTTCCGATACTTAAGTAAAGATCGTGTTACGTGGGGATCAACTTTTACAATTTATTTATTGAGAAAGGACGCTCAATCACTCGTGAAAATTTACAAACACTAAGAAGATGGCGTCAACAGGAGTCATGAGTATTATTCCAGGATATAACCTTCCGATGCTTAAGTAAAGATCGTGTTACGCGGGGATCAACATAAGATGGAGAAGAGAGAGGAGGATGAGAGCAGAGTGATCAAGTATGGAGTCAGGACGGCACTTCTGGAGGTGTTCGCTGCGTCCAGCGAGTGCTCGGGAGTACTCGCAGGGCTTGAGACGTACTCGGGAGCAGATTTGGGCTCTTCTCTATAGGTGACTCTCTCTATGTCTCAGCGCGAGTGTCGTGTGGCCGTATGTGTGTGTGTCTGCGTTTGTGTGTCCCACGTCTCTTCTGATCAGAGGTCTATTTATATCGGTTGTCTTGTCGGTGGAGACCCATCTCTTAACAGGGAAAGACATAAGTAGTGGGATAACATCATCCCACGGTTGTAGGGAGTTTCCCGTTGTGCGTCTGTTTATCTGGGATGTGCGGCCATCAGGCGAGTCTTACGGCACTCTTGGGACGTGCTTACCTTTAATGGAGTAGAGGCCGGTGATGGCGGGAGTAACGTTCGGTCGTCGGAGGGTCATCCGGCGTCTGATATGTCTGGGTCGATGCCCTTCATGGGCTGAGGAATCCTATGCCCGTCTTTATTGGGCTGACTGGTGTGAGGCCCGTGCCTTAATGGATCTTTAGTGGTTCGGATCTAGAACTCATTCTGGAATTTCTGGCTATTTTCTTAGATTTTTAGGAATTTTTCTGGTATTTTCCAGATTTAATTGGAATCAATTGAGGTTTTATATGGAAATAATAAGATTTTTATATATAATGAATATATTATATATATTAATCTTATTTTTTTCCTTTAATCCCTCACCCCCTCTCTCTCTCTCTCTCCCTCGTCGATCTCGATCTCACCCTCACGCCCTCTCTCTCTCGTCCGATCGCCCATCTCCCCTCTCCTTGGGATTCAGGCGAAACGACGACGGTTCGAGGCGTGAAAGGTGCCGGTGGATTCCTCGCGTCGAGAGGAACGCGTTGATACCCACTACGGCGTGATTTGTGGCTCGTGGGAGCGAGACGGAGCGAGAAGGCTCGGTGAACCCTCTTCGGTGCATGCGGCTTAATCGGCCGTTCCGGCTTGCACGAGGTAGGGGGATGGAATCTCGATCTCGCTAGGATCATTTCCTATAGCTTGTTTGCTTGATTAGACTCCCGTAGCATGCATAATGGTTATTTTCCAATTTTGGGGCTTAAGCTTTGTTCTTCATGTATAATCCATTGTGGGCATTGCATGTGGTTATTTTTGTTGGTATTATGTTATGTAGGACGTGTGGTTTGACAGGTTTTACAGGTTTTCGTCGTTACCCGGCGATTCCGGTCGCCCGGGAGGGAACCCGTTTTCAAACATAACCCGTCCGTAACCCAGACGGTGTGACGGTCCTTCCAGAAACCGTCACACCTGTAACGGTCCATAGGGGACGCGTCACCTCACTGTAACGGCTCTTTGAAGGGGCGTCACAGTGTGTGTAACGGTCAGGTTCCCGACCGTTACACTTCTGTTGATTTCCGTTGACCGGGTTTGGCGGTTGCCCTGACGGCCTGTCGGGCGGCCGTCAGGGTGCCCTAACGCGCTTGCGCGAGCTCGTTACACCGTGTTTAAACGGCTTGAAAAACTGTGGGTCGATTTTGGTCTCGGGTGGCTCTAACGGCCAGGGGCGGACGCGTCACAGTCGATGTAACGCGCCCTTTCCCGACCGTCAAGACGCCGTAACGCGCCTCAGGGAGAGCGTTACACTTCGTTTGAGCAATTGAAGCTGGAGCTTC
Source organism: Amorphophallus konjac (assembly GCA_022559845.1). Lineage (NCBI taxonomy): Eukaryota > Viridiplantae > Streptophyta > Magnoliopsida > Alismatales > Araceae > Amorphophallus > Amorphophallus konjac. Next base: position 477,249,330 of record CM040118.1, read on the forward strand.
GGGTGGCTGTAACGGCCAGGGGTGGACGCGTCACAGTCAATGTAACATGCCCTTCCCCGACCGTCACACTCCCTGACGCGGTGGTAGCATACCGCCACACACCTGTTAGTTTCAAAAAGCTGCCGGCCTATTCTTAATGCGTTCAATAATGATTACACGTCATGTATCAGTTATTTTATGAAGTAATGGCATGTTTTTAGATCTCAATAGAATAGCTTTACTTTCCTTGCGATGGAACCACTGTTGTAGCCCTAAGGTCTTTGAGTACCGACCCGCCTGGGGATGGCAGAGGGGTGTTCCCATCACATGATTTTTAAGCTAGTACCGTAGGCTCCCCGCCAACGGTAGCGTCCTACCGAGGGAAAAAACTACCTAGAGGGCCTGGCTCATGCGAGAGTCAGTGTGTGCACATGTGGTCGGAGGCTGTGGACTGACACTGACGAGTGTCACTCTGACTGGTCACTTAGTTTGGTACTGTTTACGTGCTCAGCTTGTCGTGTACTGACTGCGAGTGCTTGAGACGCAGTGTAAGCCGTCGGTGGACGCATCTGATTTCTGTTCCCAGTGGTTGTCCTGTTCCATGTGGCTTGATTAGTTGAGGTATATTCTACTGGTAGAGTTAGTTTCAGTCGTTTAGACTTACTCATTTTTTTTGGCATGTATTAGTTGTTATATCTGTTTAGTTAGATTTTACAACTTTATTGTGATTAGTTATTCATGCCATTGCCTGTTATTTAATTAAATGCATGCTCTAATTGCCTTTATTTTTGCATGTATGCTTGTTTAGCTCGAGGTAGGGATCCGCGTGACCCCTACTGAGTCTGGCTGTGACTCACCATTTCTCCTTTCAGGTGAGCCGCGCCCGTCGTCTCCCGGTGTTTCCCGTGTGCTTGGAGACCGTCCTTAGCTGTCAGCAGTAGACGTGTCGCCTAGTTGGGCCTTCTTTTGTACTTTTGCCGGGGTATGCCCCGAGTAGTTGTACTTTTGGACTAGCACTTTTGTGCCTCTGGACTAGTATATATATTTAGCACTTGTTTATTTTAAATTGCTTCCGCACTTCTGTTAAATTAATTCTAATATGCGCGCTTGTGATTGCAATTCGTTATGCATCCCCTCGACAAACTTCACTAACCCTTCAGGGGCCTCATCAGTCTCTTGGGTGGCTTCCCCAGTTCCTGGTATCGGTGTATCGATGTTATCGGTATATCGGTATCCGACGCTCTGGGTCGCCACAGTTGGTATCAGAGCGGAGTTGAGGATTTGTATGAGGAATTGGAATTTGCACTTGTCCAGAGCTGGTCCCCTCGTGTTGTCTTTTGCTGGCTTAGGATGTTTTCCGTATGATTGACGGATTTGCCGTTGTTTTATGTGTTCGGCAGTTGCAAGATGCCGCCTCGTCGAGGAAGACCTCCTTGAGTTCCTAGGCGTGCGCCTAGAGAAGAGAGTGGCTCTGCACCGCCTCCTGCAGCTCCTGCTGTTCCTGCTATTCCTGTAGTTCCTCCTCCAGCGCCAGTCGCTGCTCCTCAAGTTGAAGTGCCTGGTAGTCGAGGCAAGGCTTTGAAAGAATTTCTTCTATTCAATCGCGAGCTTTCGACGAACAGCCAGATCCAGAGGTAGCGAGGTAGTGGCTGGATGCGATTGAGCGTGTGTTCCTATCAATGGAGTGCGCGGAGGATGAGAAAATGATGCTTGCAGCATTTCAACTCCTAGGTACAACCATTACGTGGTGGAAAGCCGAGTGGCAGATTGCATTTCATTCCAGGCCCCTTCGGCAGATCACTTGGGCAGAGTTTGTGACAGCTTTCGAGCGTGCCTATACTCCTGCCTGTTTGCAAATGGCAAAGATGTACCAGTTCATGGAATTGCTTCAGGGCGATATGACTGTACTTCAATATCAGAATAAATTTATGGAATTGGGTTAGTATGCGCCCCATGTGCTTGGTAATGAGACGTTGAAGACTCAACAATTCTTGCGAGGGTTGAGGCCAAAGTTGAAATTGCCCTTGATCGCGAGTCGTGTTGCTGATCTTGATGGTGCATGCCAGGCAGCTGTGGCACTTGAGTTGGAGATGGCGAGACCAGAAGGGTATCCACAAACGGGGTTGGTTCAGCCGACGATGCAGTTTCAGCAGACTTACCGACCGCCAGTGTCAGGAGTCCCCTCGGTTCAGCCAGATGTTAGTGGTGTTTCTTCCTCTTCCAAGCCCAAGTTCAAAAGGTTCAAGAAGAAGAAGAAGTTTTTTCAGCAAGAATCACCTAGTACAGGTACTGTTCAGCAGCCGACAGCGCCTTCTTCCCAGAGTCGTCAGAGTTCTGCTGTCAGTCAGCCGTGGACTTGTCGGAGATGCGGTAGTCACCATAAGGGTCAGCCATGTTCTCTTCATGTTGTCTATTTTCGTTGTGACCAGCCTGGTCACGTTGTTCGAGATTGCCCGCTGAGACCGAGGCCGGTGCAGGCTCCTCTATTTTCTCAGCCCTAGCAGTAGCAATTCAGATCTCCTTCGTTACCTCAACCTCAGCAGCAATTTTATTCTCAAGCTTCAGCGTCTTCCCAGCAGTCTTCAGCCGGATCTAAGAAGCAGAAGGGCAAGGTTTCTCACATTGCTCGAGCTGAAGCGGTTGCATCTCATCTGGTCGAAGGTACGATTATGCTTTATGGTCATTCAGCTCGTGTCTTATTTGATTCGGGTGCTTCTCACTCTTTTATCTCTGAGGATTTCATTGCATGCATCGAGGAGCCGACATCAGAAGTGACTTGTGAACTTTTTGTTGAGTTGCCTTTTGGAGATTTCATGATTACACCTCTATGTTTGGAAGAATCTCCTGTTATGATTAATAATCATCATTAGCCGGCGAGATTGTATGCGTTGCAGCTGGCAGATTATGACGTCATTCTGGGTATGGATTGGTTGGAGCAATATGGAGCTGTGGTTGACTACAGATCAAAGAAAGTTTATTTTCAGCCACAGGGGAGATCGGCATTTTATTTCCAAAGTATTCGATGCCGTTCTTCTCGCTTGATTATTTCTGCTGTTCGAGCCTATAGGTTGCTTAGTGCAGGTTGCCAGGGATTCTTAGCTTCTGTGGTTGCTGTTGAGAAACCATGACAGGATGTCAGTGATATTCCTGTTGTCTATGAGTTCCCTGATGTGTTTCCTGACGAGTTGCCAGGCTTGCCTCCAGAGCGAGAAATAGAAATGGTGATTGAATTGATTCAAGGTACAGCCCCATTAGCAAAGGCACCGTACCGAATGTGAACGCGTCACGTGGTGGACTGAGAGAGAGAGATGGGGTTTCTCCCTCTCTGAGTAATAAAGGGTGAAAGAAATGAGGACAAACAATGAAACGTGCACTATAGGGGATATGAAAGAACGGTGGACAAGTACACCTACAGATGACACTCTAATGGAGACAAAAAGAATTTAGACTGACCGAACTCCGGTACATGGCGGAGATAGGGGTCCGAAGACCCTCACACGTAAACTGAACCCCTTCCCGGTAGGCGTAACCCACCGTTCCGAGAGCAGCTTTTCAGATACCAAATTCGAGTCTTGAGACTCTATGTGATAGAATTTGACAGACGGGAAGACACGTGGACTCAGAAATTGTAACGATATATCACTCCTCGAACAGTTACAAGAACAATATGAATAAAGGCACACCACCGCAGGACATTGGTCTTTGCGGGGTTTTAACAACAATATTACAATATGAGCAGTAATTAATATATGTATATATAGAAACCACCGCGAGACATTGGCCTTACGGGATTTTTAATATAATATAAATAATAAATATAAGTACATATATAAACCACCACGAGACATTGGCCTCTGCGGGGGTTTTAATGCATTATAAATAATAAATATAAATATATATACAGACCACCACGAGACATTGGCCTCTGCGGGTTTTTTACTATAACATAGATAATAAATATAAGTATATAAATATATAAACCACCACGAGACTGTGGCCTCTGCGGGGTTTTTATTGTGACATAAATAATAAGTATAAGTATATATACATATATATAGAAACCACCACAAGACTGTGGCCTCTGAGGGGTCTTTAATACGACATAAACAATATAAATAATAAATATATATATATATATAAACCACCACGAGACTGTGGCCTCTGAGGGGTCTTAATGTGACATAAATAATATATATATATATATATATAAACCACCGCGAGACTGTGGCCTATGAGGGGTCTTTAATGCGACATAAATAATATAAATAATAAATATATATATATATATATGAATATATATAAACCACCACGAGACTGTGGCCTCTGAGGGGTCTTTACTATAAGATAAGTATATGTGACAGGAAAGGAAAAGGGATCAAATAAACCGCCGCGAGATGTTGATCTCCACGGGATTTTAAAGCGATGATAGGGGAATGCTGAAATTAAATAGTTAGGAGTTAGAAAGTAAAGTGCAGAAAATAAAATGCTGAAATGGAAACGGTCGCGGGAGGTGACCCACCGCACCAATTAGGAGTTAGATATACAGAAAGTAAATCACAGAAACCGCCGCGGGGAATAATCCTCCGCGCGGGTGAGGTCAGAGACAGAAGAAGATGACCACTGCGGGAAGTAACTCTCCGCGGGTGTTATTAAAAATAAAGATAGTCACAATGAAGCGCGCGTTAGGAATGTTGTGATCGCCAGGGACCGAGGGTCCCGAGTGGATTGATCGCTTTCGCCTCAGGAAGGGGACGACGTGGACTCCTTCTTCCTCTTCTTTCGACAGGCCGAAGAAGAGGGCCTTATAACTGGTTACCCCTACACAAACAACAAACAGAGCAGAACTAGTTGGTGAGAACGACGGCAGTGTAGTACCAATCCTTAGATAATGAAACGGTAAATAACATAAACGAACACGTACCTGGTTGGTGTGTTTAAAACCCCTTTAGAACTAAAAGGGTGGGAGAATGACATGATGAAATGTACAAACACAAAGACACTCACCAGCTAGGCCCTCTCGGAGAGAAAGGCATGGCACATATGTTAAATGATGCATGCGATATAATTAACTGACTGATTAAAAATAAGGGGGAGAAAAACTTATCGGTGGAGGCCAGCAACGAGCTTTGAGAAGGGCTTCAATATCACGAGCGTGGCACGACCGAAGGACTTCAAAACGGACTTCAGAAATTGATTAGGCCGAACATAATAACACACACACACAAGCGCATACATATGAATGATAAATATATTTATATAAATATTACATAGCCATATTAAAAATATTTAACATATGCGTAAGTACAAACATATATAAACACATATGTAGACTGGTCGAAATAAAGAACGAAAATTTGAGAAGGAAGACGAGAAAGGGAGAGAGAAAATTCTTTTTTTATTTATTTTTAAGACTTTGCTTTAGAAGAAAAAGGATAAGATATATATATATATGATACATATGTGACATATATATTATGTATATAATATATATAATATGTATATATATGGGGAAAAAAGGAATAAAGAGGGCGAATGAGGGGGAGAGAACGATTAACAAAAAATGAAAAAGAGAGAGAGATCGAGAGAGAGAGAGGAAGAGAGGGAAGGAGAGAGTGAAAGAGTGGGGAATAAAAAAGAATTAAAAGAAGAGAGAGAGGGGGATCGAGAGGGAGAGAGAACGTGAAAGGGGGAGAGAGAGAGAGAGGAAGAGAGGGAAGGAGAGAGTGAAAGAGTGGGGAATAAAAAAGAATTAAAAGAAGAGAGAGAGGGGGATCGAGAGGGAGAGAGAACGTGAAAGGGGGAGAGAGAGAGAGAGAGGAAGAGAGAGACAGTGAGGGGGAGAGGATAAAAAAATGAAAAAGAATAAGAGAGAAGATCGAGAGGGGGAGAGAAGGTAATAGAGAGGATTAAAAAAAACATAAAAAATGGGAGAGGGGGAGAGATCGAGAGGAGGAAGAGGAGGAGAGGGGAGTTAGAGAGAGAAGCAGAGAGAGGGTGGGGGAGAGAGAGGAACGGCGAGGGGAACGAGAAAGAGAGGGAAAGGAGAGAGGGGGAAAGAGACGGAGCGAGAGGAGGGAGGAGAGAGCGGTTGGGAGAGAGAGAAAGAGGGAGAGAAAAGAGAGAGGGGGGGACGCGACAGAGAGAGGGGGAGAGAGAAAGAGAGAGAGAGGGAATGAGAGAGAGGGAGAGAGGAACCGAGAGTGAGAGAGAGAAAGAGAGAGAGAGCGGGAACGAGAGAGGAGGGGGACGCGTGAGGTGGCTCGTGGGCGGCGTCCGTGACGACGGCGACCGGCAGCCAAGGACGACGGTGGCGATAGCGAGGACGACGGGGTGCTCCGGCAGGGGAGGCCGCGGCTGTGGCGTCCGCGGTGGTCAGTGTGAGGCGACGTGGAGGTCACGGACGTGGCGGCGGTCTCGCGAGGAAGATGGCCGCAGTTGGAGGGTGCAACGGGGGTTGGTGCAGCGGCGGACGCGGGTGACCGGACTACGACGGCAGCAACGGTGGTGGCGCCGTGCAGGCGGGCTCGTGGGGACTGCCGGCAGACGGAGTGGCAGCGTGGAGAGGCGGAGGTGGCCGGTTGGCTTCACGGCAGACGGGAGCGGTGGTGGGGGCGTGCGCAGACGGTCGCGGCGGTCGTCTGGTGGTGCAGGCGCAGTGGTGCATGCGCAGGGGGTCTGGCCGGAGGCGGGAGCAGACGTGGGCGTCGGTGCGGCAGGGCGGTCGACGTGGAGGATGGTGGCTGGAGCGGGGAGCTCGACGGTCGTGGTGGCTAGCCGGAGGTGGTGCCGGTGGCGACGGTCGGCAAGGTGGAGCTCTGACAGTGACTTCGCGGCGATGACGGCTGGTGAAGGTGTGGACGTCGGTGACGCAAGGGGTTGCCGGTGGTGCTGTCGTGGGTGTTCGTCTGGCTGTGAGCAGGGGAGAACGACGTTGGTTGGCGGTGTTATTAGAGAGGGAGAGAAAGAAGGTGGGCGGTGGTTTGCTGGAGGAGTCCGGGTAGGGTGCCGTGGGGTGGACATGCATGGGAAGAGATGGCCAGAGGGAGAAGTGGGGAACGGTGGAGGTGGTTTACGTGCAGCCGTGAGGGAGAGGAGAGAATGGGGGAGTGAGTGAGTTCGAGAGTGGGCGTGAGTTCATGTGAGTGTGTGTTGTGTAGTGCAATGAGGTGAGTGTGTGAGTATGTGTGTGCCGTAGGGGAGGGGGTGTGTGCAGTGAGGTGAGAGGGAAAGAAAGAGACGGAGAGGAGGGGATTACGTGAGAGAGAGGGAAGGAAATAGGGGGAGAGAAAGGGACGTGGGGTGAGATAAATAAATTATTTTATTTATTATTATTTTTGTTTATTTTTTTATCATATCATTTACTTTCTAATAAATATATTTATTTTATACATATAGTAATCACTTATATATATATTTACAAAAATAAATTTATTATTAAAAAAAATAAATTACATTTTTTTATGTAAACATAATTATACACACATTTTTTTGGAATTTTATTTTTTCTCTTTTTATTTATTTTATATGTACACATATTTTAATTTTCTCCTCTCACAAAATAAAATGCAATTTAACCAAAATTACGAAAATCACTCAAATAAAAAAAATGTAAGCTACTTTGGGACATTACGGTACAATATGGGATTTACTCGTCGTAACGTCAGAAATGGCGTGTCTACACCGAATGGCTCCAGCTGAATTGAAAGAACTGCGAGCACAGTTGCTTGAATTACTGGAAAAAGGCTATATTCGCCCCAGTTTTTCTCCGTGGAGTGCTCCAGTGTTATTTGTGAAAAAGAAAGATGGAAGCCTGAGACTTTGTATTGATTACAGACAATTGAATCAGGTGACTATCTAGAATAAATATCCGATCCAATGAGCTGATACTAAGCCGGGGCCCGTTTATCCACGTACCGACTCATCGAACGGAACCATCGTCCCCATTCTATCACAACTTAACGGCCTATCCGTACGTCCTGAACTCCTCCGGGATCATCACTGTTTTTGTTGAAGGGGAACTCAAATCCCGGATTTGTCCAAGGCGTAAGGTCCTTGGCATGCTCTAGTAGCGTAAAGATCATACAACACAATGCATGATAAGGGGTGACCACAATGATTGAATGATTAGGGGACAAGGCGGGACAAGGTGGGGCGTCGGTGGGACAGTGGTACCCCACTCGATAATTAACATAACAAAACAAAATCACAACTATACAAGCAAATTATCACAACAAAACGAAACTGCCAACACTGTTCCTAGATTCCTTTCCTCACTATAAGTATCGCCCCTTTGGCCTTAAGAAAATGCATTCCAGGGCGAACTAAGAAAGTTGAAGCTTAGGAGGAGATCAAAGTTCGAGATGGAAGGCCAGTCTGCCAATCCCGTGAAGAAAAGCAAGCCCAACAACGAGTGCAAGCGGCTTACTGACTTCGAGGGGCATCTTAGCGGAGAATCCAATCTCGAATGGTGAGTTACCATTTCTTTTTTGTGTTTCTGTAAGACCTTCTTACGCTCATTTTCGCCTTCTCCACTTTTTTCTATTTCCAGCCGTATCCTCTCTTTCCTGGCCCGAGGAAGTTTTCAAGGTTACCATGACTGTCGAAACTCACTTCGAACATCTCAATCAGTATGAGGGCCATCATCAGAAAGTGGCATCTCCAAAAGCTCGTAACTCATGCCAAACATTACAACGAGATTCACATGGATTGGGCGGCTATGGGTGCACTGGTAGAGCTTTGGCACCCTCAAACCCATACATTCATTTTCCCCACTTTCGAGGCCACTATTCTTCTCGAAGAAGCAGGACTTCTTCTTGGCGTAAAGAAATTCCAGAGAAATGGCAAGGTAAAGGTTATGCGCATGCTAAGAATGGTGACTTCCGAGGAGATGCTCAGAAGCTTCATGCCGTCCGAAGCCATCAAGGGCATCTAGACTCAGAAGGGAATCCATCTGCAAAAACTTACAGATTGGGTCATAAATGCTCTTGAAAGGTTGACAAGTGATGATGACCGCATTGAAGGGCTCATGAAGGGATTCACCATCTGCTTAGCAGGTACTCTCCTATTCCCTTATACTGACAACATAGTGGAGGAAGATCAGCTAAGTGCCATCTGTGGAATTTGGGAAGGAAAGAGAGTGGGACCTGCTATCCTTGCTTATCTCTATAGCGGACTCACGGCTTCCAGTATGGGTAAGCCTCCTTTTGGTTGCGCACTCCTTTTGAATTGCTGGACTGACTTGCATTTCAAATTTAACCATCGTGAGGGAATGTCGTCTACTTCAAGACTCTTCCAACAAAGCCCGCTTCACCATATGGTCAATGTGTTAGGCTCTAGTGGTAGTATAGCAAATCGCGTTCCCTGGCTGAAGAAACGAGAAGACTGGCGGGCTCACTTCAGTACCATTGAAGAGTATATGTTCACTCGTGCACCGACATGCTTACTCCCATATGAGCTTCTCACGAGGTCTTCTCTTAACATGGAGCTCCAACTTGTTGGCACGTCTGAATTCATCCTTTACAACACGCATCGGTGTCATACTCAGATGGGCCTCCCTCGCCATTCATTCCCACTGCTATCCGAGCTTCCTTTAATCAGAAAAAGGGAGCTGGGCACAGGTGGTGACGCAAGAAATGTGAAGACAATCAAAGCGTCATGGAAGGCCAGCATTACACTGAGGGCAACAGAGTCTGTGAGTGAGGACGAAGAACTGCTGAAAGCTTATGTAATTGAGTTTGGGAAATTGAGGCTTGAGATGCCCAAACCCTAATGTATCTTATCTTGGAATAAATATGGAAGCTTTAATGCCATTTACATCCTTACTCTCTACTATTTTTTTTCTTTTTTATTCCCTTTTTTCTCTTTTTTCTTATTTTTGGCACAAACATCTGCAATAGCCAGTGCTAGGTGATAGCCAACCATTCCAGACAAAGCCAAAAAATCAAGGTAACTAGCATGAGGAGTTGCCCTGTGATGCCCGGGAGCTGAAGATTTCTCTCCGAATTGGCTGAGAGAGATAAGGCAAGAGATAAGAGAGAGAGAAAAGACAAAAATAGAGCAGCACCAGTGACGCAGGAGATGGAGCTCTGAGAGAAAGAGCATCCAAACATGGCTCGCTCTGCAGATGGAAGGGGATTAGAGCTCGCAACAGAGGAGCTCCTGGAGTTGGTAGCATCTTCATCGGCAGAGCATAGGGCAGCTCAGCTAGCGGCCTCGACTTCAAGAGCTTCGCGGCCATCAGGGTCGCGAGAGAAACAGGAGGACGGCGAGGAGCACTGCGGAAGAGCAGGTGGGAACGCATGGCGCGACAAAGCGATTGCTGCGTCACGGAATTATAAAAGGCCTCCAAGGGACTTCTTGCCTTGAGAGAGAGAATAGAAGCGACCAGGAGGGTGGTGAGGGTTAGCGAGTGGCTTGTTCACTCACTCCCTTCTCATGACGGGCACAAACCCTTATATATATGTGCAAGTGAAATAGGTTGGTTTGAACACGGCTGGTTCGCCCTGGATATGTTTCTTCTGCTCTACAGCTCTTCTCTACCACATGGGTTCTCGCGCAGTATGCTCGACGAGATGTCTCCTTAAAACACGGGGCGGTGACTCGCCATAGCCATGATTTTCAAAGGGGATCAGCCACGGATTTCAACAATATCGGCCCGTGGTGCTCTTTTTCCACGTGAATGCCCCTCATTTCCTCGTTTGCGCTAAAAGTAGTCGCAATAGGACAAGAGACACAGGGAATCTTTGGACCGAATAAGAGTGGCGGGTCAACCAATCACAGCTCCGCTCCATTTACTCCACATGGCGAAGTGGCACGCGAGTGTACCGTGGCCATGAGTTTCAAAGGAATCTACCACCAATTTCAACAACGTGGGTCCCTGGTCCTGTTTTCCCGTATAAATGTCCCCCACTTTCTTCTTTGCGCTAGCAGTAGTCGCAACATGACAATAAACATGGAGAATCTTTAGACCGCATGAGGAGGACAAGTCAACAAATCACGCCTCCAAATTGATCACTCCAGATGGCAGAGTGACATGCGAGAGTAAAGATAGGGTGATTTGTCGTAAAGGATGTTGCTGGGGTGATGGTGATAGATCCAGACCACCTTCTTTCCAATCCTATAAATACCTCCCCTTTCGCTCGACTTGGAAACACCGAAGTCGTGAGAGCAGACTTGAGGAGTGCAAATTTGTAAGGAAGGGAGGTTGCGAGTGTTGCTCACTTTTTCAGGATGGAGGGTGAATCCAGCTTGAGAGCAGAAGGTGAGTCTTCCCGCTCCTCGAAGAGGAGCAGATCAGGTAGCAGTTCCAGGAGACTCTCAGAAGTCGAAGGACAACTGAGTGAGAGGACCCGATCACAGCTTGTAAGTGGCTTCTTTGGTTTCCTTCCTTCATCCTTTTCTTCTCCTTACTTGCTTAGCAATGTTCCCCTTTTCACTTCTTGTATATGTGCAGAGCATGATGCGCTCGCACATCTCTTGGGAGCTCGTAGTGGCAGCATATCGAGGTCTCCCGGACATCCAAAAGGCCAGGCTAGATGTGATGGGGTTCGGTGCCTTCCTCCGAATCGAGCCGATAAAGCTCGACCTTGCCCTGATCCAAGCATTACATGAAAGATGGGATCCGGCGAGTCGGGCATTCCTGATGCCTTGGGGGCACATGGTGCCCAGTTTGGAAGATATGGTCCGCATTACGGGCCTCAAAGTGGATGGAGAGGCAGTGACCGGCGTCACTTATGCGGATTACCGAGAAGGTGCCCAGAAACTGTTAGGACTGGAACTCGATGGACGGAAGAAGAGGTCAGTAGCCAAGACATCGATCATGGAGGTGTTAGGGCTTACTGACATCCGTCCATGGGATGACGAGTCCTTGGAGAAATTTATGGAAAGGGCATAGAGAGGTGCCCGTGCTGTATACTGTGCAGATGCCAGCAACTGGGAAAGGACCAACATGGACCTGAGGAGGTTCCTCCTCTTTCTGCTGGGTAGGCTGCTACTGGGCTCCAAGGGAGACAACATACACTGCCGCTTCCTGGAGCTGCTCGTGGACTTGGAGAGAGTAGGAGAGTACGCCTGGGGAGCTGCCGTGCCGGCACATCTATTTACAGGTCTGTCGCAACGGACAGGCCGAGAGGTGACAATAAATGGGTTTACGCCCTTCATCCAGGTAAAAAATTATTTTTTTGGGGGTTTTGTTTTTATGCTTTTTTTCTTGTATTTGTTGGTGCCAATGACACATGATGGTGTAGCTGTGGAGCTACTATTATATTCCAATGGGGAGAGCTCGACACTGTCGGCCAGTGATGATCCCGTTGGCTAGGCGGTGGCAACCCATCATGAGTACAGCACCATTATCCTACCAGCTGATGGTATCGAGACGGGAGCTGCAAGAGTTCCCTGCAGCGATGGTAGGATACTTTTTTCTATTTTTTATATATTGTTTTATTATTTATTTTTTTTTATATTTTTGAATAACTAAGAAGATGTGTACAACCCAACATAGGTGAACTGGAGGCCTTACTTGAATATGGTCGATGTCGATCAGCCATGGGTAATTGGAAGCCGTGCTCGATTCGGACGGGACCTCTGGCTCCATTGCTTGAATGAAATTGAGCCTCTAAGGCTACGATTAGTCATGAGAACCCTCGGGCTTGCCCAGGAATGGGTGGATATAACCTCCTCACCCAGCGTCGGGAAGAAGACGCGTGGGCCGGCAACCTGCGTTGATTGGAGGGTGCGCTTCCCCGAACAGTATGAAGACTGGCAGCGGGGTGGCACGCTCTTGGAATCACAAGCGCAAGACAGTGAAGATTACCTGCGGCTCTATAGGGCAATGTATGCGGAGAGGCTCCAGCTTGGAGGGCTTATAGAGGTAAAGTAAAACACCATTTTTTTGTCTTTTATAATTTCCATTTTTTTTATTTTTATTTGTGAACTCAAGAGCCATGGCTGTAGGATGCCCGCGACACCATAATAACGAACTTACGAGCTCGTTTGGTGGACACGGAGCAAGAGTTAACTGATACCCGAGCGGCTCTGGGTTCATCAGTAAGTGTATATATACATACTCCTGGCATGATTTGAAGTTCATGGCGTTAACCATTCAACTGTCACCTCTCGTATGTGTACGCAGCGTGCCCAGCTCGATGTAGTTTCATCAGCAATGGGGGCAGACGGCGTTTCTTCCAGTCTATGGATTCCCACTTCAGAGTTAGATTCACTACACGAGCAACTTGCTCATGCCACACAGCGGGCTGCGGAAGCAGAAGGGATACTTTCTGTACAGGTGAGAGCCTCACCATTTAAAATCCCTTGTTCAAGCGTTACCAGAAGTCTGAGATGAAACGTTTAGCAGGAGAAAGAAACGGAGGAGGCACTCGCACATGCCGCCCAGAAGGAAGCTAGAATAGCCGAGATAGAAGAGGAACTGCAGCGTCGTCCAGGTGACGACTTTTCTAGGGACGCTATAGAGCTGAGGATCACCCTTCAGCTGGAGAGGGAAGACAGAGCGAGAGAACGTGCTGAGAGGGAAAAGGCCAAGGAAAGAGAAGGCCAAGAGGTCGGCCGAGAAAGAGGAGAAGAGGGCCCTGGAGGCCCAATTATTTGAATTGAAGACCAGTCTTGGCCTCGTCGAGCAGTGGCTAAAGGACGGTGAGGAACGCTATCGAAGAGCATGAGAGCGTGGCTTTCGTGTCAGCAGCTCCTTTGGTGCCCCCGCAGATCGGCGCCGGGGAGTAGAGATCGGAAGAGGAGCACAAAGCGGTGGAAGGACCGCATTCCATGATTGGATAGCCCCCTCAAGAGTGTCTCGTCCGGAGGGTGGCGGGACAAGTAATGTGGAGAGAGAAGGTGAAACCTGATGTAATCTCTTTGTTGTTTATTTTTATTTTGAATATAAGTGAAATAAAGTGTTCTGTGTTTTTTTTGATTCTCTGCTTCTTCTTGAGCTCTCGAATTCCTACACACACCTAAGCAAACAAGTCAGTATTTCTGCTCTGACTTGCCCCTTGCTCAACAAGCAAACGAAGTTTTGAACTATCCTTGATAACGAGTCAAGGGGCAAGCCCTTATTAACAAAGGCACTAATAAAAGATGATGATGAATGCGACAGACAAGCACACGGATGCAAACGAGAATTTAAAATGAATGCTGCATACAAATGCGATCATGCAAAGATGTGATCTTTATTTTTTGTAGGTGTATATTAATTTTTTTTGTGTTTTGTTGTTTGTTTATTATTATTTTTGGTCTTTTACATTTCCATTTTTTTTGTGCATATACATTTTTCTCCCCATTTTTTTTGGATTTTTTTTGATTTTATCATTTTTTTGTTTATTTTTGGCTTATTTATTATTTTTTTGTTTTTTACTAATGCATGATGACCAACCCATATAACATGTAAGTTGCACGAGGACGAGGGTTTCTTGCTAACCTCCCAGGTATCCTAAGTGCACATCTAGGCTGATTTGGGCCTCTAGACTCCTCGAATGATAATCCCGCCGACTAAGACTTACCATGATGATAATACCGTCATGCCATGCTTAGGCTCCTAGTTGCTTCCGACCACAGGGATTCACCCAAAAAATGTTCGAGGTAAATGATTTGCCCGACCCGGGTCTATTTCCTCACAACTCTAGATTGTATGTAATGGAACACCCTGGAACCCAAATGACCAACCGCGCGACGCTGACCCGGAATCAGACGCCGTCGCACCTATAGGTGACGCGCTTGCATTGGTCTAAGCCCGAGGTTAAACTAAGCAGACATTAAGGTGGTAGATAAAGGTCTTAACCAGCCAGAAACACGGAGACTCCTTCACGACAATGACTTCTGCTTTCAAAATGGACAACCATATGTTTGTGTTAAAAGGATGTTGCAGGCTTTGGCGAGTTTCGCCCTTCAGGAACTCCATTGAGCCTTCATCTTTAGAGGAAGAAGGAAGAGTATAGGGGGTAAACCTCCTGAGAGGACCGGCAAAACCGTTAACCCGGCGAGCCAGTAGGGGCGCACTTAACTTCCCCTTTCGGGTAACTTCGGACTAACTCTCGAGCATTTACATCTCATGACCCCTTTTGTGTAGAATTTGACTTTCAATCAAAGGGGTTTCATTTAGTGGAATCAGGCACGGTCACGACCAAGCCTTTTCTTTTGACTTTGATTTTTTTGCTTCTTTTTTGATTTCGAGGGAGATATAGTCATTTGACATTGTGGAATCCCTCTTGTATGCCTGCGGGGACACTGCCCTCTTCTCGTGCTCTGATCCATGCTCGAGGAATTAGATCCTACTCTTACCCTGGGGGGTCGTGTTTGCGTTTCCCATGCTCAGCGTTTTAAGGGCGCCGACTGTCTCATTCGGTCGAGAAGAAGAGAATAAAGATTTGAGCTTTCTTGGAGACCTTTTGAGTGATGCCCTACCATAAGCGATGCTATCAATTTTTTTATAACACAGATGTGTATACATGTTGTCTTCTTTTGAGGGGCATAGGCCGAACTGGCCGGACAAGGGTCTCCACGGTTCTGGCAAACCAAGACCTGAGACCTACCAAGTCTTAATGGGCCCTTTTCTAACATGGAGGTTGAATGCAATGACTTAACTACATGGTGATCTCCAAGCATCAGCATTTTGAATTTTTCATTTTTTTGGTCTTTTATTTTTTTGTTTTATGTACATATTTTTGTTATTTTAATTATTTTTTGTTGTTTTTGTTTTCATTTTTTTTTTGTCTTTGACAGTATGTACACCTATCTAAGGGTAATACTTCTTAAGGTAAAGCCCATTCCAAGGGTGGGATAACTCAACTCATTCAGCATTGACTAACCCGTAGGCGTTGCCAGGATGCACAGTCTGAACCACGTATGGTCCTTCCCAATTGGGTTGGAGCTTAGAACGCGGCCCGTCAGGTTTTACAAAAATTCTTTTCACTACCATTTCACCAACTTTGAACTTTCTCTCAATAACCTTCTTCTGGTAAAAACGTGCGAGTCTATTTTGGTAGACGCGAGCATGCTCGGCAGCAACCAGACGTTTCTCGTCTAAGAGTTCCAATTGGGCAAGGAGTGAGTCACGACGTTCGTCGAGGGGAAGTTCCTTATCCAATTGTACCCTAAGAGAGGGAATCAGAATCTCATATGGAACTACCGCCTCCATCCCGTAAGTGAGGGCGAATGGTGTTTGCCCAGTAGGAGTTCGGATTGAAGTGCGATAGGCCCACAGAGCTTCGATAAGCTTCTCTGGCCAATCCGAGAATCTGCTAGACTCACAAATTTTCTTTATGATTTTAATCAATGTTTTATTAGTGGCCTCTGCTTGGCCATTACCTTGTGGATAATATGGTGACGAATGATGCAATGCAATTTTATACCTTTTGCAGAGGTCCTGAAGATCCTGAGAAATGAATTGTGGCCCATTGTCGGTGATGATAGTTCTTGGAATGCCGAATCTGGCAATGATATTCTTCATGATAAACTTGCAGACTGTGGATGCCTTGACTTCTGCATAGGCTTCGGCTTCAGCCCATTTGGTGAAGTACTCCGTTGCAATGAGGATGAAGATTTTTGCTTAGTAAGGGAGTTAGGATCACCGAGAGGACCAATGATGTGGAATGCCCACATGGAGAAAGGCCATGGGGAGGATACTGGATGGAGAGAGGAAGATGGGGAATGGATCTTATCAGCGTGAAGTTGACACTTGACACACCTACGGACATAGACAGCACAGTCTTCCTCCATGGTGGGCCAGTAAAAGCCTTGCCGAAGGATCTTCTTCGCAAGCATCTGGCTATTCACATGGCCACCACACACACCTGAGTGTGTTTCCTCTACACACTTCCAAGACTCATCATCATCAAGACACCTTAGAAGAACACCAGTGAGGCTTCTTTTGTATAGCAATCCTCCAACAAGTGTGTACCTCTGGGCAACTCTTCTTATGGCCCTCTTATCTTCTGCTGTTGCCTCTTCAGGGTAAGACTGGTCTTTGCAATATTTAACAATCTCATAGAACCATGGCTTCTCCTCATTAGCCAATTCTTCTTCCAATTCGACCAACATAATTTCCCTCTTTTCAACAACTTCTCTATTCTGAGCCATCTTTGACATTTCCTCCTGAACCCTTAAATAGGAAGGGTTGTGAATAGCAGGGAAGAGAAGCTTGTGGATAGAAACGGACAGAGCCCTTCTGCCCAGAGGAAACCTTAATGATGATGCCAATGAAGCAAGGGCGTCGGCGAGAATGTTCTGATTGCGAGGAACATGGACAAAGACCAACTTAGTGAACAGTTTAGCGAAAGCAACAGTAAGCTCTTGATATGGCTTGAGCTTGGGATCGCGAGTGCGATATTTGGTGAGCACTTGGCGAAGGATAAGTTGACTATCACCTATGACTCGTAATTCAGTGACCCAGAAGGAATAAGTAAGGTTCAGACCTGCTAAAAGAGCCTCGTATTCAGCCACGTTGTTGGTGACTGGAAATGAGAGCTGGAATGCCTCTGGGATAGCGACACCTTCAGGTGACAAAAGGACAATGCCAATACCTCTCCCCTGGGAATTCAAAGCTCCATCAAAATATAATGTCCACATGGGATCATCAGACTGGGTAATGGACATTAGTTCCTCATCTGGAAACTCTGATTAAACAGGGTCAAACTTGGGGAGAGGGTGATGAGCGAGATGCTCGGCTATAGCATAGCCTTTGATTACCTTTTGTTGAATATAGGTGATGTCAAACTGAGATAGAAAACTTTGCCAACGTGCTAGCCTATCAGTAAGGACAGACTTTTCCAAGAGAAATTTGATAGGATTCATCCGAGCAATCAAGTGGACTTCGTGAGCAAGAAAGTAATGTTTCAATTTCTATACCACCCACACGAGGGCGGCACAGGTCTTTTCCATGGTAGTATACTTTCGCTCACAGGGGTTGAGGAGTTTGGACAAGTAATAGGTTGCCCGTTCCTTGCCTTCCTCATTGATTTGTGCCAGGACGGCTCCCACAGAGTCGTCTAGGACCGAGATATATAGGATCAAAGGCTTATCTGGAATAGGTGGAGTGAGAACAGGCGGGTTGGCCAGATATTCCTTTAATCTGTCTAAAGTATTCTGGCACTTAGAATCCCAACAAAATTTGGTCCCTGCTTTGGTCAACTCGTAGAAGGGCCGGCACCTTTGCGAGTGTTGAGACACAAAGCGACGGATAAATTGCAACCTCCCGATTAATCCTCGAACTTCTCTCAAATTCTTCGGGGGTGACATATCCCTAATTGCCTTAGCCTTGTTGGGATCTATCTCAATACCCCTTTTGCTCACAATGAAGTCAAGTAATTTGCCAGATGATACACCAAACACACATTTCTTTGGATTCATTTTCAAATTGAATTCACGTGATCTTTGCAACACCTTTGCAAGGACCTCGGGATGTTCCGCCCTAGTTTTAGATTTTACCAACAAATCATCCACATATACCTCCAAATATATGTGCATCATGTCATGAATATTGCCATCATAGCCCTTTGGTAAGTGGCTCCAGCGTTCTTCAGTCCAAATGGCATGACCACATAACAATAAGTTCCCCAGGGAGTAGTGAATGAGGTTTTCTCCTGGTCTTCTTCTGCCAAACGGATTTGATTGTATCCAGAAAATCCATCCATGAATGAAAGGGTTTCATATCCTGCCGTGTTATCAATCAACACATCAATATGAGGCAAAGGGAAATCATCCTTCGGACACACACGGTTAAAGTCCCGGAAGTCAATACAAATTCTCACATTTCCATCTTTCTTCATGACCGGGATGATGTTTGCGACCCACTGAGGATAAAGGACTACTCTTATGAACCTAGCTTTGTGGAGCTTGTCGACCTCTTCCTTCATTTTTAAAGCCATTTGTGGGAGGAAACGTCTTAACCGTTGCTTTACCGAGATGGACCCTGGTTTGAGGGTGAGACGATGCTCAACCAGAGTAGAATCCAATGCTGGCATATCCTCATAGCTCTATGCAAACGTGTCCTTGTAATCCTTAAGAACCTTAACTAGTGCCTCTTCTTCAGATGATGGTAAATTATCACTTATGAGGATAATCCTAGGGTTTTCCTCAGTTCCCAGGTTAATCTCTTTGGTAGACTCTTCTACAGCGGCTGACGGCTCGTCAAATCTGCTCATTCCACTAGCATATGCGTCAGCCGCGTCCTCATATTCTTCATCCTCTTCTTCAATGGGGTATTCCTCGTCAGTGAGTTCATAGACCCCATACCCTTCATCAACCATGCAATCATTCTCACATTCTATTTCTGGCAGTTGGACGGGATTTTCTAGCAATTGGGGGATGGCTAGAAGGGCTTGACACCTGGTGGCTAGATCCAAAAGGAATCGACGGGGAATCTGCCTACCCTTAGATTTCCTTTTAGGCACTACCCTTGACTTATTCCTAACCTGACACACATTATTTACAGAAGAAGAAGAAGCTAGGGATGGTGAAGAATGTACATGGAAAGACCCCTCAGATGAGGGGAAAAGAAGGTCGCTCAGGGGACCTTGAATGAGTGGCCCGTGAGTCGGGGCACACTCGTGGGAGATATAGGAGGTTTCCTCAAAGACAGTGCGCTGTTGAGGAGTTGTGGAATTGGCATTTTTTTTTCATTTTCATTTTTAATAACAAAGCAGTGAAAAGAAATTGGAGGAGGTGAAAATGGAACTAAAGCTAGAGGGTTGTGTAGCTCGTAGAGCAGATCGTGATTGAAAACCTGACGTGAGTTAAGAAACCCACGTAGGTATATGAGTAAAGAAGGAGACCTGGGAAGATCATCAGATAACTGTCTGGCCCAGGAAGGAGACAGCAACAGAGGCTGTGATAGATGGGTAGAGAAAATGACGGCCAGCGAGCCGTCGGTGATAATATTGGTGGCGGGTGATGACCCGTCGATGACAACATCCTCTTGGCGAGGAGGGTTTGTCATTCTGGCAAGTGTGGTGGTGTCCCCTAGCAATTCGGAGATCAAAGACGACCCTTCTAGATGTGAAGGCGAGAACATTCTTTCCAGTGCAATGGATATATCTGGTATGTCAAACCATTTATACCATTCACAATCCAGGTGGACAATCTTCCCTCTTTAGGGATCCTTGAACATCCTTGAGCTAAAAACACATCCCGTGACCCCCCAGGTGACTCCAATGGAGGATCTCCCATATGGACGATGTGCCCCTTTTTGAAATGTGAGGACAAAGTCCAAGTGAGGGGTTTGCCATCTGATTCGAATGGCCCCTTAAAACCCAAGCCAGCTCTATGGATTGGCTTTATCTTTTGGAGTGGTCTCAGCCTTCCTTGCAGTTGTGCTCCTAAACCTTTGCCATCTTGGTAACCAATATTTCTCATAATCTCCCATCATTTGGAGCGGAAGGGGAGACGTGAGTTTAACATAGGGAATGACTTTTGTTGTGTGAAGGGAGCACGGCAGGGGTCATACACATCCAACAAGGATAGTATGGGCCGATGAGTCGGCCAGACCGAAGGCAAAGAGGTGTTGATGGCATCCACCGTAGAACAGAGAGGCATGCTCATTACGTTAATAACCCATCCTTTGTATGGAAATTTCAAGCACTGATGATTGGTGGATGGTACAGCATTCATGGCTTCAATGTAGGTACGGCCTAGTATAGCCTTGAAAGTGGGATCCATATCAAGGATATGGAATTCCGTGAAGACTGATACAGGGCCTAGTTCTACATTGAGGGTAATCATCCCCATTGGCGGTCTTTTACTATTGTCATAGGCCGTGACTGTGATTGAGGAGGGTATGACTTGTTCTTCATCAACCCCACATGCTTGAAGAGTACTCGGGGAAATCACATTTATAGACGCGTCCGTGTCTACCAGGCACGGATCCACTGATACGCCATTGATTTTCACAGCAATACACAACGCATATTTTCGAGCTTCCTTGGGGGCAAGCTCGTGATTGTGGAACATGATGGGCGGTTGTGTATCAGTGGGCGTCAGGACTGTCGAGATTTTCTCCACAGGGAGATCCTCGTTCACCATGACTTTTTGGAGATATTCCCTTAAAGCTTCTTGGTGAGATGTGGATCTTTTGATCAACTCGAGGATGGAGATACGGGCAGGCGTCTTATCCAGATGTTTCAACAAGTCATACTGGGTCCCAGGGATGGACTCTTCTGACTGCTTTTCCTTATCTTTCTCGGGCCGAGATTGTTCAGGGGCCTGACTATTCTGGGGAAACACCCGGTGGAACATCCTTCCACTCCGGAGCACCATTGCTTGTGGGTCTTGTTGCACCTCTATGATATTGGGTGTGGATTTTAACAAAGGTTTAAGGGGTAATAATGGAGGAATGGTTGATGGGATAGGGGTTATGATGGGTGTAAGGGTTTTGATTAGGGGTTTGCTTGGTAGAGATATAGTAGAGGTAGAAGGAATCTTGGACGTATGATGGATGATGAGTGGTTTAGAATGTGAAAGAATAGGGGAAGTAGAGGGAATCTCGGGTGAATGGTGGATGATAAGGGGTTTGGAAGGTTGAGATAGATTAGAAACAGAGGTGACTTGGGGTGGATGATGGACGATAAGGGGTATAGTGGAAGTAGAGGGGACCTCAGATGTGACGACCCGAGGATCCGAGTACCGGAAAGGAACCGTCGCGTCTCGAATCTCGGCCCGCCAACCCACGAGCCCGAAGACTCGGAAGGGTAGAAAGGAGTGGTGTGGGGTATAAGAGAAGCTGCAACGTCCACAGAGATAGCACAATAATCAAGAGGAAATGCACATAATAATAAATAAATCAAACTGCTACAAGGTCCACAGTGTCGCATGTCCAAAGAAAGTACAGTCAACAGGAAAGAAAGTACAACTACACGGGGCATCCCCCGGCGTACAACAACACGGGGCATCCCCCGGAGTACAACTACGCGGGGCATCCCCCGGCTCTGGCAGACTGGCAACTAACCCTGGCTAGAAGAACCACGCTGAAACTCGGCCGCGCCTCCCGTCGACCCCGCCTCACCTGAAGAGCAGGGGTGAGCCTCATCTCATTGGCCCAGTAGGGATCCCGCGAATCCCCACCTCGCACGAAAAACGAGGAAGAAGAAGACAACCCTACCAACCGAGAGTACGGTAGAACCGACAAGCTAAAGTAAATAAACGGAAAATTCGTCTACTCTAACGGCACCGTAGTACGGAACCTCGGTCCAACAAAACACGAGTCCACGCCTGCCAGTGAACAGGAGCACCATCCACAAGAAGAACGACCGGATGCGTCCCCTGACGTCTTACACCGCGTCACAAGTGTCTAGCTACAACGCCCCGGGCGCGAGACTCAGACACGCAACAAGTACCACAACAAGGACTAGCTGGGGTCGCACTCGTCAGTGCGTGCCCTAAGCCCCTAACTACGTGTGCACACACAGACCATCTGCTCTAGGTCGGGTCCTCTAGCTGGTTTTCCCCCCCACCGGACTCTGGTGGCAAAGGCAAGGGGCCCTACGGTAACCAGCCTAAAAACCGCGTCACACTGGGTCTCGCTCTCCACCACTCCCAAGTGGGTCCGCACACGCGTGCGCAGAAAGCTACGACTAGTGGACAGGTCACTGGAAGTAAGGACTAATCCACGGAAACCACCGACCAAGCACTAGCACAGACTCACGATGATCATACGAGCATAGATGCCGGGGACACGCATGAGGTCCAACCGTCCCTCAAGTCACGCGGCACCCTTACCGAGGTAACTGACTCTCCGAGGAACCCCGGGCGCCCCTGTGGCTCTCACTGGGTGCCCACGGCATCCCTAGGGCCACACGCCACAACCGGGTCCGCAACTCACCCAACCGGAGGTCATGCTACCCCCAAAACACGGTTCGGGGGAGGGGATGGTCGCGCTAGGTATCCCTAGCGCGACACCGAAGAACGCGCTAGCTTTGGCTAGCGCGATCTTCCATGTCACGCCGCCCAAGGCCAGCGCGTTCACACCTGAACGCGCTAGTTTTGGGTAGCGCGATCTGGACATCGCGCTACCTGAACCAGGCGCGTTCTCCACCGCCTTACTGTTCGTCTTCTCAGACGGACACGCTCGGACGACATGGCGCGTTCATCAAGAACGCGCCACTGGACTATAGCGCGACAACGGGCCGAGCCCGGTTCGCGAACTACGGCCGGAAATCACAAAACCATGCCCATTCACCCCCTTTGGTGAAGGGAAAACAATGGGGAATCACCCCATAACACCCTAGCATGCATCTAGGACCCCCAAATCGATCAAAAACCTCATGAATCGACGGATCCGGCGCTCAAACCCCAACATGGAAATAACCCTCCCGGCATGAATCTAGCCCCTCTCGGCCTCTCCACGGCCTAGAAATCGCGGGGGAATGCTAGAAAGAGGGTAAGGATTCGTCCCCCTACCTCAAGGAAGCCCGAAATCCACCGAACCACCGCCGAAATCGAGGATGAAGCTTTTACTCCCACGAACGCCCCGCCTCTCGCCGCGAAAAGCACGCCACCGGGACCGCCTTGCCGCCGCCGCCGCTGCCACGCCGTTGCCGGAGTGAGGGGGCCGCGTCTCGGTCGCTCGGGGGGAAGAAGATCGGCCGCGGGGGAGGGGGAGCTCTCACGGTGAAGGAAGGAGGAAGAAGAAGAAGAAAAGAAAAGGTAAGAAGGAAAAAGAAAAAGAATTGATATATAAGGAAAATCCGGAAAATCGAAAAAATCCCGAAAAATAGAAAAGTACACCTGCTCGACCGTCTCGACGCGCTGATCGCAACGGTACCAATCGCGGGCTGGTGAACGACCCGGTTCACCCGCTACAGGGTTCCGAAGGATTCGCCGAAACCCGTACGCGGAAATCGGAAAACACGCACGGGAAAGTCGCGGACACACTCCGGGCCTCCGAAACGACTCCGGATCGCACCGATCCGAACACGAAAGATGTCCGAAACGAAATTTCAGACACAATCGGGTCGGACGCTCCGACAAACCAGATCCGGGACCCATAACGAAGGATCCGAAAGATCCGGGACATTACATCAGATGACTGGTGACTGATAAGAGGTTTAAATGGTGGAGGAGGAGGTTCAATAGGGGTAGAGGTGGATGGTGTGTCATACGGGTAATGGGCGGTAAAAAGGTTAGAAGGCGGGGGTAAAGGTGCGATAGAGGTAGATGGTAAATTAGAGGAATAAGAAGTGATCAGGGGACTTCGGGGTGAAAAAGGAGTGTGAGATGGCCTTTGGTGATGGACTAACGGTGAATTGACGGTAGGGGTACGGATAAGAGGGCGTGATGGCTGTGGAACGGAAGAAGGACCAAATAGGGGTTGTGAGGGGGTTGAATGGTAAGAAGATGATGTTCGAAGGAGGCGAGGTGGTTGATTGGTGGTATGACTGGTAGCAAGGATAGAGGTGCTTTCTAAATGACATGTTTGCTCTCTTCCAACTTCCGAGAAGGAGGAAATCGGATTAACCTGGTAGTTGGGATGTTGGTGCTCCGGAAGCGGGTTATGGATTATGCCCATATTAGGCTGCTGTTGTGGGGCCTGCTGAGACTGTTGTTGTTGATGCGGTTGTTGTGGCAACTGTGGCCTAGGCGGAGGCCTCCTGGCCTTTAGGGTGGCGATGCATTGCCTCATTTCATCCCAATCGATTTCACCCAGATCATTCATGTCGTAAATGTAATCTTTGAAGTTGAAACAATTCTCCACCGTATGACCCGGCTGTCTGTGATAGACACAGTACCTGGAGGTATCAGCATTTGGGGGCCATGCAAACTTTTCTTTGGGCAAAGTAAGCAGGTTGGCAGCCATGAGGGCATTAAAAATGTCCGGCAATGCCTCGGGCAATGGTGGATAGTGGGCTCTTTTGGGTCCAATGGGCCTCATCCGTTGTTGTGGTGGGCCGTAATTTCCCGGGGGTGGAACTTGGTGATACTGAGGTTGTGGTTGTTGTTGTTGTTGGGGATGAAATGGTTGAGGCATGTTATTTTGAAGGGGGTTATTTTGGGGTGGAGGACGATAAAGAGGTGGACCTTGTTGAAAGGGAGGTTGTGAAACCTGAGGAGGCCTTGGGTTAACTGGTTGGTTGGGGCTGCCAAGCACACTCACTTGCTCATTTATGACGACTCCCTCAGTTCTTCCTCCTTGGACACTAGTGCCCGTCTTCTTAAACACCCTTGGCTTTGGGGGTTCAAACATATGCATGATGGGGGAATCTTTTAATTGGGTCTGATATACCGAGCCCTCTCATAAAGTTCCTCCATCGTGGTAAGCTTATTCATGGCTAAAATGTGTCTAAACTGCGGGGTTGCATTAGACACAATCATCTTGACTTGCTCGGGTTCTGAAAGGGTATCCTTTATTTTATCGGCCAGAGACCTCCATCTATCAACATACTGGACAAAATCTTCGTCCGACCTCATTTTCTCAGCAACTAGGTCGGTGATAGAAAGAGAGGGACTGACCCTATCCCGGTACTTCTGTATGAATTTGGCTTTGACAATTTCAAAATCTCCAGCCTCACTCGGCTCTAGGGAATAGAACCATTCTAGGGCGGGACCATCCAATGATTTTCGAAAAAGGTAAGCCAGGGATTTTGGATCGTTCTGCCATGAGGAAGATTCATACATAAAATCCTTGATGTGAATATAAGGATTTCCCGTGCCGTTATACCTACGGTATGTAGGCATTTCGGAGGGAGGAAGATGAAAAATGGGGAGATTTGGCAGGGAAATGTCAGAGACAGACTTCCCATGTGCCTCTTTCTTGAAATTTCGGAACTCCTCATTCATTTCAGTGTATTTGTTGAGGAGGGACTGAGTGAGATCC
This sequence comes from Amorphophallus konjac, assembly GCA_022559845.1. NCBI lineage: Eukaryota > Viridiplantae > Streptophyta > Magnoliopsida > Alismatales > Araceae > Amorphophallus > Amorphophallus konjac. The sequence continues at coordinate 477,275,119 of CM040118.1, forward strand.
TCGGCAGGTGAAAGTGGGGCCTGCCATTGAGGCTGAGAAGGCCTTATAGGGACCTGAGAAGGGAACCCTGAGCCAGATGGGTATGGTGGCCCACCAGTGGACGGACCCGCTTGGGGTACCGTATGAGGGATGGCAGGGGTTTGAGACTGTAGAGGGGGGAATTGGTGAGAGGCGGGCTGTTGGCTTGCCTGTCCTTGAAATGAAGAAGAAGGAGCGACATATACATGTGATGGAGATGTAGTAGCCTGGAGCGGCTGTTGGTAGGACGTGGGAGCCGGAGTTGACTCCTGAGGAGGGGGAGAAACAGACTTCCCCTTTAAAATGGCCTGAAAGGCCAGAAGTTGCTCAGGGCTGAGCTGTGTACTAGCGAGGACATCCAAAAGGGAAAAGATATCCTGGGGTGGAGCTACCTCCCGTGGAACAACGGGGACCTCTTGTGAGGTGTCGCGGGAGGGGCCTGAGTCCATTGCGTGGACCCGTGGGTCAGCTGACTGACCACGACCTAATTGATTCTCTTCGGAAGAGTCGTGAGCCATTCCTGTAATTTTACCAGAGCGTAAATGCATACACTAGCAAACAAGTATCAGAGATTAACAGACAAGTGGATGATCTTACGCCATTTTTTTTGTTTTTGGTTTAACCTTTTTTTGTGTTTTGATTTACTTAATTTTTTTTATTTTTATTTTTATTTTTTTGATTTTAACAAATATAAAATTCACACTTAGTAGGAGGGACCCTAATTGCACTTTGTTATACCGCCGTGTCAGCTAGGGGCACTCGTCTCACCACGAATAGGTAACTAACTCCGGGGTACTTCAGTGGTACAACCAGCCCAGTGAACGAAGAGGGAATCCTTCGCTGTCGGGGACTTACGGAGGTCCCAGTGGAGGAGATCCTAGTCCGTCGAGAGGAATTCCCGACGGAGAGTCCTTCCTTCACCGAGAGGGGTTAATCCTTAAATAAGTAAAAGAAAGAAAAGAAAAGGGGTAAATGCATGAAATGCAGTGCTGAATAAAAGATGTATAACACACAAATACCAGAGAGAAACACACAAATAGAACAGACATAATCACAAAGATATAATAGAAATATAAAAGCAATAAACAGATGGAGTAGGATACAATCGTTCCTCTTTCCGAGACACGTAGATCACTTGAAAAAAAAAGAGAAAGGGGCTCTAAGGGTGCACGTAGTACCCGAGGGGAATGACGTAGCGCACGTGGGTGCAACAAGGAGGGGCACGCGTTGGTGCCGAGTAGAGGAGGCGCACGTGGGTGCTAGATGGAAGGGCACACGTGGGTGCCAAATAGAGGAAAGCACACGTGGGTGCTAAATGGAGAGGCACACGTGGGTGCCGAATGGTAGGGGCACACGTGGGTGCCGAGTGGAGGGAGGGCACACGTGGGTGCCGAATAGCGGAGGGGAAACGCACGTGGTGCACGAGACAACGTTAACCTCTCAAGTAACCACAAAGGACCGGGGGAGTGCACGAGGTGCACGAGGGGAGTGAGCGCACTTGGGCGCAGTAGGGAAGGGCACACGGGGGTGCCGAAAGGAGGGACACACGTGGGTGTCAAAAGGAGGGGCACACGTGGGTGCCAAAAGGAGGGGCACACGTGGGTGCCGAAAGTTTGTGGGTAACCAGAAAAACAAAAAGCAGGTCCCACTGTGATCGCCAGAGATGTGAACACGTCACGTGGTGGACTGAGAGAGAGAGATGGGGTTTCTCCCTCTCTGAGTAATAAAGGGTGAAAGAAATGAGGACAAACAATGAAACGCGCGCTATAGGGGATATGAAAGAACGGTGGACAAGTACACCTACAGATGACACTCTAATGGAGACAAAAAGAATTTAGACTGACCGAACTCCGGTTCATGACGGAGATAGGGGTCCGAAGACCCTCTCACGCAAACTGAACCCTTCCCGGTAGGCGTAACCCACCATTCCGAGAGCAGCTTTTCAGATACCGAATTCGAGTCTTGAGACTCTACGTGATAGAATTTGACAGACGGGAAGACACGTGGACTCAAAAATTGTAACGATATATCACTCCTCGAACAGTTACAAGAACAATATGAATAAAGGCACACCACCGCAGGACATTGGTCTTTGCGGGGTTTTAACAACAATATTACAATATGAGCAGTAATTAATATATGTATATATAGAAACCACCGCGAGACATTAGCCTTACGGGATTTTTAATATAATATAAATAATAAATATAAGTATATATATAAACCACCACGAGAAATTGGCCTCTGCGGGGTTTTTAATGCATTATAAATAATAAATATAAATATATATACAGACCACCACGAGACATTGGCCTCTGCGGGGTTTTTACTATAACATAGATAATAAATATAAGTATATAAATATATAAACCACCACGAGACTGTGGCCTCTGCGGGGTTTTTATTGTGACACAAATAATAAGTATAAGTATATATACATATATATAGAAACCACCACGAGACTGTGGCCTCTAAGGGGTCTTTAATACGACATAAACAATATAAATAATAAATATAAATATATAAATATATAAATATATATATATATATATATATATATATATCACCACGAGACTGTGACCTCTGAGGGGTCTTAATGTGACATAAATAATATAAATAATATATATATATATATATATATATATATAAACCACCACGAGACTGTGGCCTCTGAGGGGTCTTTAATGCGACATAAATAATATAAATAATAAATATATATATATATATATGAATATATATAAACCACCACGAGACTGTGGCCTCTGAGGGGTCTTTACTATAAGATAAGTATATGTGGCAGGAAAGGAAAATGGATCAAATAAATTGCCGCGAGATGTTGATCTCCACGGGATTTTAAAGCGATGATAGGGGAATGCTGAAATTAAATAGTTAGGAGTTAGAAAGTAAAGTGCAGAAAATAAAATGCTGAAATGGAAACGGTCGCGGGAGGTGACCCACCGCACCAATTAGGAGTTAGATATACAGAAAGTAAATCACAGAAACCGCCGCGGGGAATAATCCTCCGCGCGGGTGAGGTCAGAGACAGAAGAAGATGACCACTGCGGGAAGTAACTCTCCGCGGGTGTTATTAAAAATAAAGATAGTCACAATGAAGCGCGCGTTAGGAATGTTGTGATCGCCAGGGACCGAGGGTCCCGAGTGGATTGATCGCTTTCGCCTCAGGAAAGGGACGACGTGGACTCCTTCTTCCTCTTCTTTCGACAGGCCGAAGAAGAGGGCCTTATAACTGGTTACCCCTACACAAACAACAAACAGAGCAGAACTAGTTGGTGAGAACGACAGCAGTGTAGTACCAATCCTTAGATAATGAAACGGTAAATAACACAAACGAGCACGTACCTGGTTGGTGTGTTTAAAACCCCTTTAGAACTAAAAGGGTGGGAGAATGACATGATGAAATGTACAAACACAAAGACACTCACCAGCTAGGCCCTCTCGGAGAGAAAGGCATGGCACATATATTAAATGATGCATGCGATATAATTAACTGACTGATTAAAAATAAGGGGGAGAAAAACTTATCGGTGGAGGCCAGCAACGAGCTTTGAGAAGGGCTTCAATATCACGAGCGTGGCACGACCGAAGGACTTCAAAACGGACTTCAGAAACTGATTAGGCCGAACATAATAACACACACACACAAGCGCATACATATGAATGATAAATATATTTATATAAATATTACATAGCCATATTAAAAATATTTAACATATGCGTAAGTACAAACATATATAAACACATATGTAGACTGGTCGAAATAAAGAACGAAAATTTGAGAAGGAAGACGAGAAAGGGAGAGAGAAAATTCTTTTTTTATTTATTTTTAAGACTTTGCTTTAGAAGAAAAAGGATAAGATATATATATATATGATACATATGTGACATATATATTATGTATATAATATATATAATATGTATATATATATGGGGAAAAAAGGAATAAAGAGGGCGAATGAGGGGGAGAGAACGATTAACAAAAAATGAAAAAGAGAGAGAGAGAGATCGAGAGAGAGAAGAGAGGGAAGGAGAGAGTGAAAGAGTGGGGAATAAAAAAGAATTAAAAGAAGAGAGAGAGGGGGATCGAGAGGGAGAGAGAATGTGAAAGGGGGAGAGAGAGAGAGAGGAAGAGAGGGAAGGAGAGAGTGAAAGAGTGGGGAATAAAAAAGAATTAAAAGAAGAGAGAGAGGGGGATCGAGAGGGAGAGAGAACGTGAAAGGGGGAGAGAGAGAGAGAGAGAGGAAGAGAGAGACAGTGAGGGGGAGAGGATAAAAAAATGAAAAAGAATAAGAGAGAAGATCGAGAGGGGGAGATAAGGTAATAGAGAGGATTAAAAAAACATAAAAAATGGGAGAGGGGGAGAGATCGAGAGGAGGAAGAGGAAGAGAGGGGGAGTTAGAGAGAGAAGCAGAGAGAGGGTGGGGGAGAGAGGAACGGCGAGGGGAACGAGAAAGAGAGGGAAAGGAGAGAGGGGGAAAGAGACGGAGCGAGAGGAGGGAGGAGGGAGCGGTTGGGAGAGAGAGAAAGAGGGAGAGAAAAGAGAGAGGGAATGAGAGAGAGGGAGAGGGGGAGAGAGAAAGAGAGAGAGAGAGGGAATGAGAGAGAGGGAGAGAGGAACCGAGAGTGAGAGAGAAAGAGAGAGAGAGCGGGAACGAGAGAGGAGGGGGACGCGTGAGGTGGCTCGTGGGCGGCGTCCGTGACGACGGCGACTGGCAGCCAAGGACGACAGTGGCGATAGCGAGGACGAGGGGGTGCTCCGGTAGGGGAGGCCGCGGCTGTGGCGTCCGCGGCGGTCAGTGTGAGGCGACGCGGAGGTCACGGACGTGGCGGCGGTCTCGCGAGGAAGATGGCCGCAGTTGGAGGGTGCAACGGGGGTTGGTGCAGCGGCGGACGCGGGTGACCGGACTACGACGGCAGCAACGGTGGTGGCGCCGTGCAGGCGGGCTCGTGGGGACTGCCGGCGGACGGAGTGGCAGCGTGGAGAGGCGAGGTGGCCGGTTGGCTTCACGGCAGACGGGACCGGTGGTGGGGGCGTGCGCAGACGGTCGCGGCGGTCGTCTGGTGGTGCAGGCGCAGTGGTGCATGCGCAGGGGGTCTGGCCGGAGGCGGGAGCAGACGTGGGCGTCGGTGCGGCAGGGCGGTCAACGTGGAGGATGGTGGCTGGAGCGGGGAGCTCGACGGTCATGGTGGCTAGCCGGAGGTGGTGCCGGTGGCGACGGTCGGCAAGGTGGAGCTCTGACAGTGACTTCGCGGCGATGACGGCTGGTGAAGGTGTGGACGTCGGTGACGCAAGGGGTTGCCGGTGGTGCTGTCGTGGGTGTTCATCCTGCTGTGAGCAGGGGAGAACGACGTTGGTTGGCGGTGTTATTAGAGAGGGAGAGAAAGAAGGTGGGCGGTGGTTTGCTGGAGGAGTCCGGGTAGGGTGCCGTGGGGTGGACATGCATGGGAAGAGATGGCCAGAGGGAGAAGTGGGGAACGGTGGAGGTGGTTTACGTGCAACCGTGAGGGAGAGGAGAGAATGGGGGAGTGAGTGAGTTCGAGAGTGGGCGTGAGTTCACGTGAGTGTGTGTTGTGTAGTGCAATGAGGTGAGTGTGTGAGTATGTGTGTGCCGTAGGGGAGGGGGTGTGTGCAGTGAGGTGAGAGGGAAAGAAAGAGACGGAGAGGAGGGGATTACGTGAGAGAGAGGGAAGGAAATAGGGGGAGAGAAAGGGACGTGGGGTGAGATAAATAAATTATTTTATTTATTATTATTATTGTTTATTTTTTTATCATATCATTTACTTTCTAATAAATATATTTATTTTATACATATAGTAATCACTTATATATATATTTACAAAAATAAATTTATTATTAAAAAAAATCAATTACATTTTTTTATGTAAACATAATTATACACACATTTTTTTGAAATTTTATTTTTTTTTCTTTTTATTTATTTTATATGTACACATATTTTAATTTTCTCCTCTCACAAAATAAAATGCAATTTAACCAAAATTACGGAAATCACTCAAATAAAAGAAAATGTTAGCTACTTTGGGACATTACGGTACAATATGGGATTTACTCGTCGTAACGTCAGAAATGGCGTGTCTACACCGAATGGCTCCAGCTGAATTGAAAGAACTGCGAGCACAGTTGCTTGAATTTCTGGAAAAAGGCTATATTCGCCCCAATTTTTCTCCGTGGAGTGCTCCAGTGTTATTTGTGAAAAAGAAAGATGGAAGCCTGAGACTTTGTATTGATTACAGACAATTGAATCAGGTGACTATCTAGAATAAATATCCGCTTCCCAGGATTGATGATTTGTTTGACCAGTTATAGTCTGCTATTATCTTTTCACGGATCGACCTCCAGTCTGGTTATTTTCAATTGCGAATCCGGGAATCTGATGTGGAGAAGACAACTTTCAGTACTCGATATGGTCACTATGAATTTCTGGTAATGCCGTTTGGCTTGACGAATGCTCCAGCAACCTTTATGGACCTAATGCAGCGTATTTTTCGTCCATATCTGGATCAGTTCGTGATGATCTTTATTGATGCTATTCTGGTTTATTCTGCTTCTGATGAAGACCATATGCAGCATTTGAGGATCGTTCTACAGACTCTGAGAGATCACGAGCTTTATGCGAAGTTCAGTAAATGTGAATTCTGGCTTCGGGAGATTCATTTTCTTGGCCACGTGATTTCTGGTGATAGAGTAGCAATGGACCCTGCAAAGATTGAAGCTGTTCTGAATTGGCAGAGACCGAGAACTGTGACAGAGATCAGAAGTTTTCTTGGTTTGGCTGGGTATTATCGCAGATTCATCTAGGATTTTGTAAAGATAGCAGCACCAATGACTAGACTGTCTCGTAAAGATGTGCCTTTTGTCTGGTCGGATAAGTGTGAGGATAGCTTTGTTGAATTAAAAAGGCTCTTGACTTATTCTGCAGTGTTGACTTTACCTTCCGGCTCGGGTGGATTTGCTGTTTGCACAGATGCTTCTCGAGTAGGTTTGGGTGCAGTGCTGATGCAACATGGAAAGGTTATCACATATGCATCTCGACAATTGAAACAACATGAAGAAAATTATCCCACGCATGATTTGGAGCTAGCTGCAGTTATTTTTACTTTAAAGATCTGGAGACATTATCTGTATGGTGAGAAGTTTCAAATCTTTACTGATCATCAGAGTTTACAGTATATATTCTCCCAGAAAGATCTGAATCTCAGGCAACGTCGCTGGATGGAATACATGAAAGATTATGACTTTACACTCTCCTATCAGCCGGGTAAAATGAATGTAGTAGCTGATGCTCTGAGCAGGAAGGTGCAAGTCAATCATCTATTGCTTCATGAATGGAAATTGTGGGAACAGCTTCCGAGTGAGGCATTCAGTGTAGAGATCCCTGCCGATCCGAGGATAGCAGTTTGTGCTAGTTTGGCGTTCGGTTCAGCTTTATATCAGCAGATTAAAGAAGCCCAAGAAGCTGATCCTGATTTGGCCCGTATTATATCAAGATATGATGAAGAATTTGATGATGAGATGGTCATCAGTTTCCATGGCAGATTGTATGTCCCTGTAGAGGATGCATTGAGATTTGCAATTCTGAGTGCATTGAGATTTGCAATTCTGAGTGAAGCCCATGGATCCCGCTTTGCTATTCACCCAGGTGTCACCAAAATGTATCAAAATTTGAAAAAGCAATTTTGGTGGCCAGGTATGAAGAAAGATGTGGCGATATTTGTTTCCAAGTGCTTGACTTGTCAGCAGGTTAAAGCCGAACATCAAAAGCCAGGTGGATTACTTCAGCCGTTAGAGATTCCAATGTGGAAATGAGACCATGTTACTACAGATTTTGTGGTGGGTTTGCCTCGGACTTCTCAAGGTTTTGATGGCATCTGGTTGCTTGTTGACAGACTGACTAAGACTGCCAGATTGTTGTCAATAAAAGTTGCTTGGAATGTGCAGAGGTTGGCCGAACTTTATGTGCAAAAGATTGTGCCACTGCATGAAATTCCTATTTCACTTGTGTCAGATCGTGATCCACGTTTTACCTCCGGCTTCTGACGCAGTTTTCAGAAAGCTTTGGGCACTGAGTTAGGCTTCAGTTCAGCGTATCATCCACAGTCAGATGGACAGTCGGAGAGGACTATTCAGACCCTGGAAGATATGCTGAGATCGTGTTGCCTTGATCGGCAAGGTTCGTGGAGTCAACATTTGCCACTTGTTGAATTTGCTCATAATAATAAGTTTCACTCCAGCATTGGCATGGCTCCTTATGAGGCACTGTATGGTCGTCCTTGTCATACTCCCCTGAACTGGTTTGATGTTGGGGATAGACTTTTGACGGGACCCGACATTGTAATGCCCCGGGTTTTTCGGATCCTCGTTCGTGGGTCCCGGATCTGGTTTCTCAGAGCGTCCGACTCTGTTGTGTCTGAAATTTCGTTTCGGACATCTTTCGTGTTCGGATCGGCGCGATCCGGAGTCGTTTCGGAGGCCCGGAGGCGTTCCGCGGCTTTTTCTGCGTGTGTTTTCCGATTCCCGGCGTGGGTTTCGACTTTCCCTTCGGAACCTCGTTGCGGGTGAACCGGGCCGTTCACCTAGGCGAGTGTGGTACCGTTGCGATCGGTGCGTTCCGAGGATCGCGAGGGTGTGATTTTCTATTTTTCGGAATTTTTCTGATTTTCTGGATTTTTCTATATATTAACCCACCCTCTCTCTCTCCTCTCATTTCTCACTCTCACCCTCTCTCTCTTCTCCCACTCTCTCCTCTCCGGTGGCCGACGGACCGAGGCGGGGGCGAGGCGGGGCGATGCGGGCGAGGAGGACGGCGAGGATGGGTCGAGGATCGAGGCTCGAGGGCGTGGTGAAGCTCGGCCGTGAGTTCGTGGAGCGGCGAGGCTTCAACGGCGTTTTCTTCGTAGATCGGCGTCCACGGTACGCGAAATCTTCGGTGGAGGTAGGGTGATGGACCCCCAGCTCGTGCACTTCCTTTCCCGCAAGTTTCGTAGGCTACGGTGAGCCGAGCGGGCCAAACGGGGTGATTTGGGTAAAATCCATGTTTTAGGGCTTGTGGGCCGATCTCCCGTTTCATTACGTTTCTAGCCGATCCGAGGCCGTAGATGTATGCTAGGGGTTGTTGGGGAGCTTCCCCTATGTTTTCCCCCTCATCCGTGGATGTTTGGGGGCGTGGCGTGGATTTTTGGGATTTTCCCGCCATTCCCGGTTTTCCGAAATGGTCGCGGTCCACCAGAAACCGCTACCATTTGGTCGCGGTCTTGGGAGAACCGCGTTCATCCTTTGTGTTTTGGTCGAGGGGGCCTTCGAGCGTCGCGGTCGTGCGATAGACCGCTTTGGTCTAGTCGCGGTCATGGGATGACCGCTACTACCTGGTCGCGGTCCTCGGGCGACCGCTACCAGCGGGGTAGCGCGTGGCTAGTCGCGGTCGCGAGGTGACCGTGACAGCATGGTCGCGGTCTCCGGTCGACCGCTACCATCTGGTCGCGGTCCCCGGTCGACCACTATCTGGTCGCGGTCACCAGGTGACCACTACCACGTTCTGGTTCCTGTTTGCGCTGTTTTGACCTCCGGTCGACCCGGTTGCGACCCAGTGGTTGACTTTAGGTCTCGTGAGTGTCTCGGACACCCCGTGGAGTTTCGTGACCGTGTCTTTGGGTGTCCAGAGGTTGTCCCACTTACCTCATTTTGCATGCCCCCAGCTTAAGGGTCCATGTGACCTTTTAGCGCTCCGATTGTGTTGTTTTGGTCTCCGGTCGACCCGGTTGTGACCCAGTGGTCGACCTCCGGCCTTGTGAGTATCCCGGACACCCCATGGGTTCTGTGTCTGTGTTTTTGGGGTGTCGGGAGGGACCATGTTACCTCGATTAGCGTGCCCGTAGGTGTGGTGGGTCCGGGTGACCCCACGTGTTCCGAGCTTTCGTGTTACGCATGATCGAGTCACCGTGCATCGGTGGGTGTGCGGTGGGGTCTCCCCAGTATGTCGTGGGTTTCCTTTGGAAGGCGATTCCCATGTGGGCCACGTGTTTGGCCTTGGAGTGCGAGTCCAGTTATCCGGCCTGGGGCTGGAGGTTTCCCGCTTGCTACAAGATGGGAAATCGTCGTGGTGGCTTGTGTGCTGCCATGGGAATCGTGCTTCTGTGTTTTCCGTGTGGGTGGCCTTGGTCCCTTGCGTTCCCTTCCCGAGGGAGTGATCTTGGCGACTCGTGAGTTGTCTCGGTACTTGTGCTACCGTGGTTTTAGACCTAGAGATTGGACTAGATTGACGGCCTTGTGCTGTTGCGTACAACGGTCTTGACCCCGAGTCTTGTACTCAAGGACCGTTGGGTGTAGTGCGTCTGGAGGACTGTCCAGAGTCCAATGGCTTAGTGCCACTTGAGTTTTCTCGACTCTAGCGCACGGTGCGTGCGTGGCCGTGGACTGTGAGTCCCGTTTCTTCTCCGACTGTGGTCACCCTGCGACGGGGCCGGTACGTGGGGTGGTCCCCGTACGTCGTCGGATTCGGACGTTATTTTCCGTTGAGAGTCTACTCCTTTAGTGACCCTCCACTAGTCGTAGCCTGCTTACACGTGAGTGGTCCCACCTGGGAGTAGGTGGAGAGGCTTACCTTTGAGACGGTTTGTGGACTGGTTACCGTAGGCCCCTCGTCGGTAGCCAGAGTCCGGCTACGGGGGAAAACCGGTCAGAGGACCAGACCTAGTGACGCAAGGTCTGTGTGTGCACACGTGGTTGGGGACAGTGGACGCACGTCGACGGGCGTGACCCCAGCTAGTTACTTGTTTGTGGTTACTTGTACGGTGTCTGCGCCTTTGGTAGGAGCTACCACGTCAGGCGGTTCACCTGCGGTGCGGTGTAAGACGTCAGGGGACGCTACCGGCTGTGCTTTTAGTGGGTGGTACTCCTGTCGAGTTGGGAGTGACAGACTGTCAGTTTCCGTAACTTTGACCTACGGGTTTTCGGTCGTGTCGACCGTTGAGTTTTCGATTGTTTCACCGTGGCGCGTGTGTTGGTTTTCGCGCCGTGAGACTAGTGCTAGTGGCTTTACCGAGGTTGCGTCTTGTTGTGCGGTACCTGCGATCGGATGGTCGGGATTGCACCTTGGATAGTGTGTCTAGGTCGGCTGTGTCCGGGGGACATGCCTCTACGGCGTGGTTACCGTGGGTTTTCACTTCGGTAGGTGGTGCTAGCGTGGTTCGGTAGCTTCGACTGCGTGATCGAGGTGTGCCTTCCGGTACAGTAGGAGTAGCTGTAGTGCTGAGTTTTGACCGGCCACCGGTTTGCTGTTCCTGCTGTAGTTGTAGCTTCCTTTTCGCTACCGCCGTTGTTTCCGGTTGGGGTTCCGCGGGATCCCTGCTGAGTCTCTGTTTTGGAGACTCATTCCCTGCTTTTCAGGTGTGGCGGTTCTTCCTCGAGGTTCGAGGGTGCGGAGCGGAGGTTCTCAGTTGCCAGCTTGCCGGGCCGAGTGTTCACTCGGCATGTGGTACGCTTTACTGCTTTAGACTGTACTTTCTGTTGGATTGGACTCTGTTGTAGTTGTTTATTTATTTCTGTTAATTATTGAGTTGTCCTACTTTATTTCCTATTTCTTTGTGCCTCCACACTCCTTTTAGCCCTTCCGAGCCCTCCCGGCTCGTGGGCGGCGGTGCGAGTCTCGGGTTATCGGGCCTTCCCGGTAATCAGATTCTCAGGTCGTTACAGACATGGTGCAGCAGTGTTCTGATGTGGTTCGTCTGATCAGACAGAGATTGTTGACCGCTCAGAGTCGACAGAAAAGCTATGCAGATCAACGCAGACATCCACTACAATTTGAGCACGGAGATATGGTTTTTGTCAAGGTATCTCCGATGAAAGGTGTTTCCAGATTTGGGAGGCGTGGAAAGCTTAGTCCGCGTTATGTTGGCCCGTTTCCTATTGTTGAAGCTGTGGGTCAGGTGGCTTATCGACTGCAACTACCAGCGGCTATGCAAGCTATTCATGATGTGTTCCACGTCTCTCAGTTGAGGAAATATGTGCCAGATGCATCCCATGTTCTCGATGATGCAGTTTGGCCCGAAGTGACTGCTGATTTATCTACGCCAGAGTTCCCTATTGGAATTGAAGACCGTCGTGAGCAGCGGTTGAGAAATAAGGTTATCTCTCTGGTAAGAGTTGCTTGGCAGCGCCACTCCGGTAATGTGTCTACTTGGGAACGTGAAGATGAGATGCATCAGCCTTTTCCTTTTCTATTCCAGTGAGGTATAATTCTTTTCTCAGTTTCCTCCTTATCCTTTGTTGTAAATTTCGAGGGCAAAATTTTTATTAGGAGGGAGGGGCTGTGAGGCCCGTGCCTTAATGGATCCTTAGTGGTTCGGATCTAGAACTCATTCTGGAATTTTCGGCTATTTTCCTGGACTTTTAAGAATTTTTCTGGTATTTTTCGGATTTAATTGGAATCAATTGAGGTTTTATATGGAAATAATAAGATTTTTATATATAATGAATATATTATATATATTAATCTTATTTTTTTCCTTTAATCCCTCACCCCCTCTCTCTCTCTCCCTCGTCGATCTCGATCTCACCCTCACGCCCTCTCTCTCTCCTCCGATCGCCCATCTCTCCTCTCCTTGGGATTCAGGCGAAACGACGACGGTTCGAGGTGTGGAAGGTGCCGGTGGATTCCTCACGTCGAGAGGAACGCGTTGATACCCACTAAGGCATGATTCGTGGCTCGTGGGAGCGAGACAAAGTAAGAAGGCTCGATGAACCCTCTTCGGTGCATGCGTCTTAATCGGCCGTTTCGGCTTGCACGAGGTAGTGGGATGGAATCTCGATCTCGCAAGGATCATTTCCTATAGCTTGTTGGCTTGATTAGACTCCCGTAGCATGCATAATGGTTATTTTCCATTTTTTGGGGGTTAAGCTTTGTTCTTCATGTATAATCCATTGTGGGCATTGCATGTGGTTATTTTTATTGGTATTATGTTGTGTAGGACGTGTGGTTTGACAGGTTTTACAGGATTTCGTCGTTACCCGGCGATTCCGGTCGCCCGGGAGGGAACCCGTTTTCAAACATAACCCGTCCGTAACCCAAACGATGTGACGGTCCTTCCAGGAACCGTCACACCCGTAACGGTCTATAGGGGACGCGTCACCTCACTGTAACAGCTCTTTGAAGGGGCGTCACAGTGTGTGTAACGGTCAGGTTCCCGACCGTTACACTTCTGTTGATTTCCGTTGACCGGGTTTGGCAGTTGGCCTGCGGCCGTCAGGGTGCCCTAACGCGCTTGCGCGAGCGCGTTACACCATGTTTAAACGGCTTGAAAAACTGTGGGTCGATTTCGATTTCAGGTGGCTCTAACGGCCAGGGGCGGACGCGTCACAGTCGATGTAACGCGCCCTTTCGCGACTGTCAGGACGCCGTAACGCCCCTCAGGGAGCGCGTTACACTTCGTTTGAGCAATTGAAGCTGGAGCTTCGGGTGGCTGTAACGGCCAGGGGCGGACGCGTCACAGTCAATGTAACGCGCCCTTCCCCGACCGTCACACTCCCTGACACGGTGGCAGCAGACCGCCACACGCCTGTTCGTTTCAAAAAGCTGCCGGCCTATTCTTAATGCATTCAATAATGATTACACGCCATATATGAGTTATTTTATGAAGTAATGGCATGTTTTTAGATCCCAATAGAATAGCTTTACTTTCCTTGCGATGGAACCACTGTTGTAGCCCTAAGGTCTTTGAGTACCGACCCGCCTGGGGATGGCGGAGGGGTGTTCCCATCACACGATTTTTAAGTTAGTGCCGTAGGCTCCCCGCCAATGGTAGCGTCCTACCGAGGGAGAAAACTAGCTAGAGGGCCTGGCTCAGGCGAGAGTCAGTGTGTGCACACGTGGTCGGAGGCTGTGGACTGACACTGACGAGTGTCACTCTGTCTGGTCACTTGGTTTGGTACTGTTTATGCGCTCAGCTTGTCGTGTACTGACTGCGAGTGCTTGAGACGCAGTATAAGCCGTCAATGGACGCATCTGGTTTCTGTTCCCAGTGGTTGTCCTGTTCCCTGTGGCTTGATTAGTTGAGGCATATTCTACTGGTAGAGTTAGTTTCAGTCGTTTAGACTTACTCGTTTTTTTGGCATGTATTAGATGTTATATCTGTTTAGTTAGATTTTACAGCTTTATTGTGATTAGTTATTCATGCCATTGCCTGTTATTTAATTAAATGCATGCTCTAATTGCCTTTATTTTTGCATGTATGCTTGTTTAGCTAGAGGTAGGGATCCGCGTGACCCCTACTGAGTCTGATTGTGACTCACCCCTTCTCCTTTCAGGTGAGCCGCGCCCGTCGTCTCCCGGTGTTTCCCGTGTGCTTGGAGACCGTCCTTAGCTGCCTGCAGTAGACGTGTCGCCTAGTTGGGCCTTCTTTTGTACTTTTGCCGGGGTATGCCCCGAGTAGTTGTACTTTTGGACTAGCACTTTTGTGCCTCTCGACTAGTATATATATTTAGCACTTGTTTATTTTAAATTACTTCTGCACTTCTGTTAAATTAATTCTAATATGCGCGCTTGTGATTGTAATTCGTTATGCATCCCCTCGATAAACTTCACTAACCCTTCAGGGGCCTCATCAGCCTCTTGGGTGGCTTCCCCAGTTCCTGGTATCGGTGTATCGATGTTATTGGTATATCGGTATCCGGCGCTCTGGGTCGCCACAACTGGTGTGGGCTGTCGATTGTCACGGGACTACTATGTACCATGCGAATCTTGGGTCGTCGTGGGCTTGGCATTACCGGATCGTTCATGGTCGTGTCGTTTTTACCCTCCTCGTATCTAAATATGTTTTTTTACAAATTCTTGACAAAAATGATATATATATGTAAAAATGATTTATTTATATAATATAATTTTACGTAATGATATATATGTTAATATATATTTAAAATTATTTTTTACAAATCCATATATAATAATGATTTATTTGGAAAAATTTTATTGTTTACTACTGTCTAATTTGAAAAAACAAGATGGACATTAGGTTTTTTTTCAAAAATATTTATAGAGAGTTGACTTTTTAAAATATTAATGTTTTCTTATCTCTCTCTACAAGTGAAAATTTTAATTTTAAAATATTTGACGTGACTACGATTCACTTGTCTTGACTCTTGAGAGTATGATTTTCGAGTTAAGAGAAATCTTACCAAAAGTGGCCACCACAATACTTTTTTTTTTGATCAACTACGTGTCCCTGGTACTTGAAAGTGGCATATCAGCCTGAGTGGAGATTGCTAATTTCTAGATGGGCCAAGTTTATTTCGAAAAATAGCCATTCGAACATCGATCGGGTATGGTATTGAAATTTAAATGTAGTTTCTTCTTCCCCTTTTTCCCCTTACGGTGGGTCAAATTCGATTCTATTTTGATGTTCATATATCAAATCTGTAGAGGTTAAAAAAGTTACTTAATCATCGTACTGTACCTTCAAGATTTGTTTAGGAAAAGAGCATCTAATTATCTTGAAAAAAAATCTACAGATATTAAACAGCACGTTAGAAGAAACCTGAGAGTGATTTAGGGGATAATCTTCTGATATTTAAATTACAGATGAATGTACAAGTAAAGAAGAAAGTAGAGAGAGGATGAGAAGAGTCTTGAAAAAGAAACGAGTGCTCGACAGTGTGATTGAGGTCTAGAGAACGATGGAAAACTCGATGTCGCTCTCTGAGGTAAGGAAGTTGGAGCGTTCTGAAGTTCTGTCACCATGCGTGTAGATCTCTCTCTGGATATCTTTTCTGGCTCTGTGTATATGCCCTTTTAAGTCCGTCGAGGATCTATTTATACGGGTCGTAATGGCATCATCTCTTTTATAGTTTAGCGAGGGCGTGGTTAGTGGAGCGCGGTGCCCTTCTTGATTGCCGGGATCATTCGTTGTCCACTCGTTTGTTCTTTGAGAAAG
The DNA here is from genome assembly GCA_022559845.1 of Amorphophallus konjac. Taxonomy (NCBI): domain Eukaryota; kingdom Viridiplantae; phylum Streptophyta; class Magnoliopsida; order Alismatales; family Araceae; genus Amorphophallus; species Amorphophallus konjac. Next base: position 477,291,097 of record CM040118.1, read on the forward strand.
AACATCATGGCGGACTTTACGACGGCGTGGGTGTGATCCGACGTCCGTCGGGATGAGTTCCGTAATCATAGTCTCTACGCTCACCCATTGACGAATCTTACAGCGTCCGAGATGCACGTGTGTAGAGGTCATATCTGTGGATTGGCCAGCCCTGAGTGGATCTCAGCGGACTACGTTTCTAAACTACGGGTCAATTGGAGATGACCGCTACGAGTCTGGCGATATCAGGTCGTATTGGATCTGACGTTGTTGGATCATGTTGGACCCGGTGACTTTATCCCTCCTCAAAATCCATTCTCTAGTAGTTCTTTTACATAAAAAATGATAACAAATCCATGCGTAGAAGTTTAGCCTCTAAGTCTCACATAATTAAATCCATTGAGACATGAATTATCTTAGATCTTCCGTAGAGTGAACTCAATTAATTAGTAATTATTTAAGATCTAATCACATCTTCCATCACATGGATAATCTGGAGAAACTTTTCTACCGACATCACCAACTACATGAGCAAAGGAGAAACGTTATGTTGCCAAAAGTTTTCATCTCATTTGCCACTCTCCCTTCGTCGAATTTAATCATAAACGTTAGTTCACTACTTAAGCAAAAAAAAAAAAACCCATTTCTAATAATTGGAGTCATAGTTCATCACTAGTCTTCACGTTTGGATGAAATTAGTAAATACTTGAGTAATTTTATCATTAAAGTATTTATCATAAATCTATTTATCTGGTTATTGTAAGTGAACATAAGTAAGTTTATAATAAATTCAGTTTAAAGAGAGTGTCTTCAACATAAACTAACTCAGAGTAAGTTCACGAAACATATTTATGATAAATTTATAGTTTTTAATCATCTAAAGTAGGATTATAATAAAACATGAGTTTATGATAAACCTAAACTAATATGCCTTAAATAGATCCTTAACTTTACATGTCGGTATTGACATAATCCCATCCACCTACGACAGGTGGAGCATGTGACAGGATCCAACTGACAGTCTCGGTCATGGTCGTCGGCAGAGTAACCGAGTAACATCTAACATGTCTCGGTTGTAGTCCTGATCGCCGGGATCAGATGACGCTGCTGCCGGATTATGACGTTTCCTGTTAACACCCGGTGCAATGCGCCACCGTCGCCCCCGTGTTTCGCCGAGGCTTTCAATAGTTTCAATCAAACCGCACCCCGTTTTGGTTTCTTCCTTACCGAGGGAAAAGACAACCGCATCGAACGGCACAAACCGCCGCGACGACCCACCCGGTCCATCCCCCCGCGCCTCCTGCTGGTCCCGCCAAATCTCTACCGTGGATTAGGAGATGTTATTATTGTTAATACGTCCTCGTTGGGGACGAATGTGGTCGTTTCAGAAATAAAGAAATATTAAAAATATATCTGTATTCTTAAAATTATTCAAATATATATATATGTTTATTTTTATCATATTTATAGTAATATTTTTTTAATATTTAATAAAATAACAACTGTGTCAATTCTCAAATGTATATTGGTAATTTTATGTTTTAGAAATAAGGATGGATAAAGACATAATAATTTTTAAAAATTAATGATATTACGATAAATATGATAAAATAAGAATATAGCGATAATTTTAAAAACATAAAAATATTTTTCTTTAAAGATTTGGGTTATTTTGGACCAACCCACTCAAATCTCGCCCATATCCCACGTTACCAACGACATCCGTCCCCATGAGCATATTTATTTGCCCGCATCGCATGCGAGAACTTATTAAAAAATTAATATTTAATGTATACTCAAATGTAATTGTACATTCAAAGTGTGCATAGAGTAAATAATATTTTTTAAAAAAATTATAAAATGAGACGTAATTCATCATAGTTTGTAGTACAAGAGATATCTCTGTCAGACAGCTTAAAAAATTTAAAATAAAAAGAACTGACGTTTGAACAATTAGATCTAACATTATTCATTTGATATAATATTTAATTTTTTAAATTATAAAAATATGTTTTTACAACAAATAATGATAACTTAAGACTACTAATTTTTTTTTAAAAAATTATTTGGTGATATCCGGAAAATTAACCCAAACATTACACTTCAAAGAAAGACCCATTAAAATAAAGTGATTGCCGTACCGCACCCTCTCCGACCCCTCACCTTCACCTCCACTCGGCGCTTTATATGTAGTCTTGCTACTCTTCTTTTGTATCCTCGCTCGCCACCTCCACCTCCACCTCCACCTCCGCGGAGCACTAAACTTCCCCAGCCATGGCGCCTCCACCGAGACCCCTCCTCCTCTTCCCCCTTTTTGTTCTGCTCCTCCTTTGGGGAGGTGGGTTTGCGAGGGCGCTCGAGTACCAGACCCTGGTCGTGGCGCCGCTGTCCGGGTCGCCGCCGGTCGAGTCCCTCGACGAGGAGGACCTCGCTTGGACCGTCGGATCGGAGGAGCTTTCCGACCTCTCCCTCGCCGGCGCCGTCCCCGCCTCCGCCACCCTCCGCCTGCACCACCGCGACTCCCTCCTGACCGCCAACTCCACCACCCCGGCGGGCCTCCTCCACCTCCGGCTCCAGCGCGACGTCGCCCGGGTCTCCTCCCTCGAGGCCGTTGCCGCGGCCGCCGCCGCCGGGGCGGCCCCCGCGCCGGCGCGCGGCCGGAACGCCAATGCTACGAGGCGGCAGGGCGCGGCCGGCGGGTTCAGCGGTTCCGTGGTGTCCGGGCTGGCGCAGGGCAGCGGCGAGTACTTCACCCGGATCGGGATCGGGACGCCACTCAGCTACGCCTACATGGTGCTCGATACGGGGAGCGATGTCGTGTGGGCGCAGTGTGCCCCCTGCCGGCGGTGCTACTCCCAGAGCGACCCCATCTTTGACCCCAGGAAGTCTCGGTCGTACGCGTCGTTGCCCTGCGAGGCGCTGCTCTGCCGCAGCCTCGACATGCCCGGCTGCGATACCCGGCGGCGGTCTTGCCTCTATGAGGTTTCCTACGGCGACGGCTCCATCACCTCAGGGGAGTTCTCCACCGAGACGCTCACCTTCCGCGGCGGGGCGCGCATCGGCCGCGTCGCCTTCGGCTGCGGGCACGACAACACGGGCCTCTTCGTGGCCGCCGCGGGGCTGCTGGGCCTCGGCCGCGGCCGGCTCTCCTTCCCTTCCCAGGCCGGCCGCCGCTTCGGCCGCCGCTTCTCCTACTGCCTGGTGGACCGCACCTCCGCCGCCTCTTCGGCAGGGCGCTCCTCCACCGTCGTCTTCGGCGACTCGGCGGTCCCCAGATCGGGGGTGGTCTTCACCCCCATGGTGGTGAACCCCCGGCTGGACACGTTCTACTACGTGGAGCTCTCCGGCATCAGCGTCGGCGGCGCGCGCGTCCCGGGGGTGCTGGCGTCGGACCTCCGCCTGGACCCCGCCACTGGGCGGGGCGGCGTGATCGTGGACTCGGGGACGTCGGTGACGCGGCTGGCGCGGCCCGCCTACGCCGCCCTCCGCGACGCCTTCCGGGCCGGCGCAGCGGGGTTGACACCGGCGCCGGGGTTCTCCCTGTTCGACACCTGCTACGACCTGAGCGGCAGGACGGCGGTGAAGGTGCCGACGCTGGTGATGCACCTCGGCAGCGCGGGCGGCGGCGGCGGCGCCACCGCCGACCTGTCGCTCCCGGCGGAGAACTACCTGATACCGGTGGACACCAGCGGGGTGTTCTGCTTCGCCTTCGCCGGCACGGACAGCGGCATCTCCATCATCGGGAACATCCAGCAGCAGGGCTTCCGGGTCGTGTTCGACGGCGCCGGCAGCCGGATGGGCTTTGCGGCCCGCGCGTGCTGAGAACCAGAAACCTAGAAAAAGCCAGAAACTTGCTAGTAAGAAAACTATATTATATGTGAATTGAGTACTAGGGTCTTAAGATAAAAGGGGAAAGGGGAGGGGGTTTTTTTTGGAATTTGGCTTGGATCAAGAAGCTATGTGTAACTGTACATGTAAGGGAGATGGGGTCTGTGTGGGGGGAGAAGCTGGGGTTGGGTGGGGTTGTGGATAGAAGGATAAAAAGGGTGGTGGGGGGTGGAGGGTTCAAGTGTGGGGCTTCCTTTTGTTTCTCTTTAGGTGCCCTTCAGCTGTGGGTTGTCTAGCATTTTATGTTGTTTGTCATGTTATCTTAGTGGTGAATACCGATTCACATGGCATACTACTACTGCAAAAGTTGGCATAGCACACTGTTTCTGCAAAGTGTGTCCTTACCAATGCAATGGATGATGTGCTGCTGTCCACTAATATTATTCTTTCTATGGTTCGGCCACTTGCATGGTGTAACAGGGACATACTGTGTGAATCCGCAAATGAAGTTTTACTCTCAAGTGGGAACTGAATTCAGAACTTCGTTCATGAAAACAGGGTTCTTCTGTGTTATTGAGCCATTAGGTTTGTTGGCAGCGTTAGATCTTACATACATTACTACCCATTTCGTCGTTATCATATATATATATATATATATATATATATATAGGGTTTTTTGCATATTAGTCCCTACAAATATGACGAATTATTTTTTAGTCCCTACAATCTCTCTATTGTTTAAAAAATTCTTGAAAATCTTACCGTTAAACTAAAAAGTCTCTATCGTTTTTTACTGGCGACGATATTAAACGCAAGTTGAGTTAACTTGACCGTAGTTGGTGAAAAGACCAACCCACTCTTGATTAATCGAGGTTCATGGCCGTAGTAACCCTTCTGCCGCGCCACCCTCCTGTTTAGGGTTTCCCCCGTACATAATCGCCACCCTCCTCTTTCCCTTCCCTCCGTACACAGTCGCCATTACCGTCGATTTCACTCTTTGGTCGTCGTGACAACAACGATCGCCGGCCACTGCCAGGGTCGATTAGGCACCATCGCCATTGCCCAAACCTGCACGTAACAACCGCGGCGCTTCACGGCACCCCATCTGCCGCCGCAGACGTACGACCGCCCTCGTTCAGACGCCGCATCACCGGAGTCAACACCCCACGTCCAGATCTGGGCCACACACCTCCGTCTCCACTCCGGTACGCGTCAGGCGCTCCTGCCACCTCACACTCAGTATGATCTGCAAATATAAATGTTTACTCATGCATTTTATATGTTTACTGTTGGGGATATGGACCGGAGTACCCAGACGAGGAAGAAGAGAAAAAACCAATCACACAAGAACACACAGGGATTTTTTACGTGGTTCGGAGGCAAGATGCCTTCCTACGTCCACGGCCGCAGCAGGATTCCACTAAGATAATCACAGACCAGAGTTACAATACAAGGAGAGAGCCCATCCTTTTATACTAGGAGATTAGGGCGTCATTAGTCAGGACATTAAGGACAATAATACCCCTGATCAACAGAAATCCTCTTCTGGGATACATCAGACACGCATGCTCGCCTGTCCCCCCGGATGCTCTCCTGGGACCGAGCATGCCCTCCAGCGACTGCAGATGCTCCCCCACCATCAGTCAGGTCGACGCACTCCAAGTGACATAGAAATGCCTTGAGCCCGCATTGTCTGCCCTCCTGACGATAGTGATGCTCTCCTGAGGCAATGAATGCCCTCCAGAGACAGTATGTGCTTCCCTGCTAGAACCCATACAGCATATGCTCCCCTGGAGCAGCGGTTGCTCCACTGGCACTGAAGGATGCTCCCCTGGAGTAGCGATTGCTCCTCAGAGATAGCGCATGTGCACGTCATGCTCCCATGACGCTGGTGATGCTGTCCAGAGGTCATAGATGCTCCCCTGAGATTTCATATACTCCCGTGCGAGAACGCACAAAGATATGACTACATGCTCTCCTGAAGTAGCATGTGCACGCCATGCTCCCCTGATGCTGAGAATGCTCCCCTGGAGCAGTGGGTGCGCTCCTGAGTCAGAGTGTGATCCCGTGCAAGGGCGCATGAGTTCTGACTCCACACTCTAACAGTTTACAGAGTCGAAATATTAAGGACATCAATTTTTATTTTCTTTCTATATGGTTTAGGGATAAGATTGTTGTTATGTCGTTTTTTGCTATAATGTTGTTAGATTATTTAATGCTCTAAAAAGTTTTGTTATTAATTGTACATGTCTGAATTCACGGGTGCAGTTTCTTTATGGTTCTGTCAAAAATTTTTGCTTTAATGTTTTTCGGTCACTCAATTCATATTAGTTAAGAATGTTATTATTGTACTCAGATTATTGGGTATGCGTGCTGATTTTGTAATGTGGATAACTGTTCTAGAGAGTTTATTTCTGTCTTCAGATTGTTAGATTGTGAAAATGGGGGAACGAGAGCCATCATTAAAGTTGACATATAAGTTTGGTGGTTATTGGAAAACTCTTCAGTCTGGGAGGAGGGCATATGCACTAGGTCAGAGCAAGACAGTCGTGGCATATCCTGATTACTACAGTAGATGCATATTAATTGAGGATATGGGACATCTATCTAAGTGGGCAAGTACACATTGTTTAGAATTTCATTATGAATTACCTAATAGCAGACCTGTTCAGTATGAGGAAATTGTTTCAGATGCTCAATTATATGAGGTGATGAAAGCCCATTTGCCCGTAGGGAAGATGACCATATATGTTAGCACATTGGACAGTCGGCCATTAGACTTACAGCCAACCAATATTCCACAGAAAGGTATGGCCAGCCAGTCTACTCAGGCCCATTCCCAGACATTTGTTGACATTGATGAGATGGATGATGATGCTGAGGTTGGTCAACATCTGAGTTTGTTCATGATGCTGCAGTTGTTCATCGTGACGAGGTTATTCATGATGTCCCTGCCCCTGCCCCTGCCCCTGCCCCTATAGTTGATGAGGATTATCATATTTTAAAGAAGAGGATATGTTCTGAAGCTGAGCACAGTGACTCAGAATATGTTGCATATGAAGATGAGTACAGCGAATCTGACGAGAGTGTGGCTGATTCTGATGAGGTACACACTGAGGACAGCTATCATTCAAGGCCATGTCCCTCAGATGAATCTGATATTGATGGAGAAGTTTCAGATGATGATGGAGATTTGTTAGAGGCTGATGAAGAGACCCCAGATATATCAGTTGGTTCTCTATTTGCAAATAGTCAGGAGTACAGGATTGCTCTACGTCAGCATGCTATTAAAAATCAATTTGAGTTCAAGTAAGTGAAAAATGACAGCATGAGAATTACTGTTGTATGTGCAAATGTTAACTGCAAATGGAGAGTGCATGCCTCAAGACTGCAAGATAGAGTTACTTTTGCAGTCAAAACAATGCAGGAAAAGCACACATGTTCAGCCACATCTAGGTGTGATAGCAGGATGGCATCCAAATCTTGGATTTCAGCCAGGGTATTGGAAGCAGTGAAGGAGAATCCTGACATACCTCCAAGAAAGTTGCAAGCTGATTTATTGAAGGCTTACAATATTTCAATCCCTTATCACCGCATTTGGCGTGCACGAGAGTCGGCAAAGGAGAAGGTGTTTGGGAAGGTTGAGGAAACGTACAAGCATTTGCCACAGCTACTGAATGAATTAAAGCAGAGCGACCCTTCTTCAGTTGTACAGTACAAGATTGGATTGGATGGTTGTTTCCAGAGGGTGTTCATTGCCTTAGGGGCATGTATTAGTGGTTTCAAAGATGGCTGCCGTCCAGTGCTGGGCATAGATGGATGCCACTTGAAAGGGTATTACACTGGGATCTTGGTGGCTGCAGTTGCTCTTGATGGGAATCATGGTTTGTTCCCAGTTGCCTATGGTGTTGTTGAGGGGGAGAGTATGGACTCGTGGACATGGTTTTTGCACAAGTTAAAAGACGCTATTAGAAATCCGACAGGGATTACATTCATTTCTGATATGGAAAAGGGCATTGAGGTAGCTGTCCCAGATATCTTTCCAGGTGCCGAGCATAGGTAATTAAGTTTCTCCTTTTACAATGTTTGATCTACTGCTAGTTTTATTTTCCATAATGTATGAATTGAGTGACTATGTATTTTAATGACATTGACTATAGGTTTTATATTAATGATGATATTGTAATTTCGAATTGCTTGTAGGTTTTGTATGCGACACCTTTACAGGAATTTTAAGAAGAAATGGCCAGGCCCAGGTTTCAAGAATGCTGCATGGGCAGCAGCAAAATCTTACACTGTTCAAGAATATAAAGCATCTATATTTGAGATGAAGAAACTAGATCCACAAGCTGCTTCCTATTTAGAAAGTTTGCGTTGTGCCTGGTCAAGATGTCATTTTAATGACAAGGGTAAGCTAAACTACATCACTAACAACGTAGCAGAGTCATTCAATTCATTTGTTGGTGATACGAGAGGCCTACCACTTGTAGACATGTTAGATGGAATTATGCAGAAAATTATGGTGAAAATGGATCACAGGAGGAGACATGCACGTAGGATCAAAGAAAAGTTTGTGCCACGGGCTGTTGCCTATTTAAATGCAATTGTTAGGAAGTTGGAAAAATATGCAGTCAGATATTCCACTGATTTTATGGCTGAGGTGGAAGGTCCGTATGAGAGGTGTGTTGTTAAATTGGACGAGATGTATTGTTCTTGTCGTCAATGGCAAGTCAGTGGGCTACCTTGCCAACATGTTGCTGCTGCTGTTGATGCATGTAGGGGCCTCCAAATTAATAATTTTGTTAATAGATGTTATTCAATTGAGACATATAAAGTCACATATGCAAAGTCAATACAACCATTGCCAGGTAAGAGCATGTGGCAGACTGTAGAATATGTTGAGGTGCTTCCTCCTCGCTGCCAAAGACCCCGAGGTCGCCCTCGGAAGAAGAGGATTAGAGATGCTGATGAAATCCAAAAGGCACTTAGGAGATCCCATAAATGCAAAAGATGTGGACAATGGGGCCACCATAAAAATACTTGCAAAGAACCCCTCCCAGGACCAGAATCTTCAGTTACAGACATTGGCACTACTTCCACAACTGTGGCACGGAAGTAAGTTTGTATTGTAATTATGATTTGTATTTTGTCTATTTGATTTACTTTGTGCATAATATTGAAAGTTATGTTGTAGGCAAGGCCCAAGAAGACCACCCAGGTTCGTAAGTGGTAGGGCTACTCAGGCTCAAACTAGTGATGGTGGTGAAGAGCCACAAGTTACAACTTCGGTTGGTCCAGGTCAGACCCATGGGAGGGCTAGGAGAGGTACCAGCAGGGACAGCACTGAAGGAAGCAGTCGGGGGAGAGGTAAGTTAGCACACATGTTAAATTTCTAAATTGAAATAAGAATTAGACTGATATTAATACATATATAACTCATGTAGGTCGCACAATTTCGGTGGAGGCACCGGGCTCCAGCAGCACTAGCGGAGGAGACATTCGTGTGCACACGGTGATAAATATGGACAGTCAAGCATCCATTAACTTTGATCAGCATTCCTCCATGTTCAACTTCCAATAACTCCCGCCAAATTGTGAGTTTAAAATATACTTTTTAATTTGTAGGTAAAGATTATGTTATTTCTAATAGTTAACATCCTCTCTTTGTCACACCTACAGGACATTGGCTAATGTGAAGAATGTTGTTGCCGACCAGATGTGAAGAATGATATTGAAGAACAATATTTCTTATCCGCTTTATGTGTTGTTGTCCTCAATGTAAACTTTTATGGATTGTGAAGTTTTGATGTAACTGATACAAGTATATGTTTATTTGTTGGTGATATGAATGATATTTGTAGTTTTGTGCTGGGCTTAAACCAGGTTTGAATGATAGGTTAAGTGAAGAGCTCTGTATAGATTTGTAAAGACGATCATGATGTATAGACTTGTAATGTAAAATGCGTTGTCGCACGGGAGCATATGAAGTCTCAGGGGAGCATCTATGGCCTCTGGACAGCATCACCAGCGTCAGGGGAGCATGTGGAGCACATGCTGTCTCTGGGGAGCAATCGCTGCTCCAGGGGAGCATCCTCAAAGTTAGGGAAGCATTAGCAGTCACTGGAGAGCATACTCGGTCCCAGGAGAGCATCCGAGGGGACAGGCGAGCATGCACGTCTGATGTACAGACTCTACCAATGTATAGACTTGGTGGATAGTGATGCATAGCCAAACGGATGTACAGACTTCACTGTGAATGCATGAACAGTGAATGAGTGTATAGACATGAAATGAATGCTGCATGATCGAGCCTAACCAATGTATAGACATTACAATGCTCATCCACTGAATAGACTTCACAGTGCTCAATCAGACTTCACGATGCTCAATCACCCTTGAAGATGTGAGCGAGACATTGTATGGACTTCAAAAGCTTGAAGGCCCAATGTACAGACTTTGAAGAGTCTGAACCAATGTACAGACTTGTAATGCTTGAGGACCGATGTATAGACTTAGGAGCATATGAAGCCAATGTACAGACTTAGCATGAGACGCTAAGAAAGACGGTGGATGTACAGACTTCTAGATGTACAGACTTTCCACCGACCAATGTATGGACTTGCTCAGCCTGAGGCACTGTGTAGACTTTATGCGTCTCTGCCCAATGTATAGACATCATATATGTAGTGCTGTGCAATGTACATACTTCATATATGAAGTCACTCGCTGTACATACTTTGAATATGAAGACTCGTCGTGCAATGTTGTCTAGACTTAGAATGCAACGCATGAAGCAGTGAGTAGACTCTGAGTGCAACCAATGTCCATACTTGATGGTGTGCTGTGCAAACAAGCTAAGATGCAATGTATAGACTTATGCGAGCATGCTGCAGACTTGAGACACACTCACAGCGTTGACGCTGCATGAGACACTAAATCAGATATAACACATCAAGCATTCAAATCAACATGCCATCATCATAAAGAACACATAATATCATAATGCACTCACTGTGTTGCAATCATCAAAACAAAACAGCATTGCTATCATCAAATCAACATAGCACATGCTTGTGCCTAAGGGGCACAATATTAAAGATAATAATACCCCGGTTAAACAGAAACCCTCTTCCGGGATACATCAGTCGCGCATGCTCGTCTATCCCCCCGGATGCTCTCCTGGGACCGAGTATGCCCTCCAGCAACTGCAGATGCTCCCCCACCACTAGTCAGGTTAATGCATTGCCAAGACAAAGTGTCGACACCTCTTCATGCATTACCAAGACAAGAGTCGACACTTCTTCATGCAGGTCGGCCTGCTCCAAGTGACATCGAAATGCCTTGAGCCCGCAATACATGCTTCCCTGACGCCAGTGATGCTCTCCTGGGACAATGAATGCCCTCCAGAGACAGCATGTGCTTCCCTGCTAGACCCGGACAGCATATGCTCCCCTGGAGTAACGAATGCTTCCCTGGTACTGAAAGGATGCTCCCCTGGAGCAGCGATTGCTCTCCAGCGACTGAATGATGCTCCCTTGGAGCAGCGAATGCTCCCCTGGAGATGCGATATGCTCGGCATGCTCCCTTGAGCTGAGGAAGCTCCTCTGGAGCAGTGGATGCTCCCCTGGGGCAGCGATTGCTCCCCTGGAGCAGCGAATGCTCGCCATGCTTCCCTGATGCTGTGAATGCTCCCCTGAAGCAATGGATGCGCTCCTGAGGCAGAGTGTGATCCTGTGCAGAGGCGCACGAGTGAAAGAGTTCTGACTCCACACTCTAACAGTTCACATCTCCTCGCAGCTTAGTTCCCAGCATCCAGCCGGCTCCAGCTCTGATATTCCCTCTATAGTCACAGTTCATGCATTCTTTCATCGCCTTCAGTTGATATTTGACATCCATAATATTATATGTAGTATCATCAACCCACTCAAAGAAACCGCAATCCCCGTCAGTATTTGCATACGGACAACAATAAAAACGCTTGTCTTTCGACCTCTCACGATTTGAGACGTAAACCCGACAATTACCCCTTCTACAGTTACATTCCATCGACGGCACACGAGATGAGACGACAGCTCCTCGAGACAACTGCATTCCACTAACATTTGATGACTGCATACGACACGAACAAGTTATTATCACTGTAAATATAGATGTGGAGAATAATCTAGCCATCAAAATAGCATACCATTTCAGACATGGGGAGAATAACAAGGGTCGATTTGTCATGTTGGGCGTGATGGCAAGGGCCGGCGGTGGTCGGTGGGCCGTCGGCAGTAGGCCGTCAGCGTCGACCGGTGGGGCTTCTGCGGCTGGGGCCTTGCGGTGGGGCGTCTGCGGCGGCCGGTGGGGGTAGTCCGCAGCTTGCAACGGCGGTGGGGCGTCTGCGGAAGTGAAGGGTTTCACTGGGAAAGGGTCATGAGTAAGGGTAGTTTAGGATTTTCAACTTTTTTTAACGGAAGGATGGAATATTCCATCGAATATCCAATTGTTTTAACGTCGATGAACTACACGGGCCTTTCTGTAAGAGTTACATGATTTTAAGGACTTTTTAAACAATAGAGAGATTGTAGGGACTAAAAAGTAATTCGTCATATTTGTAGGGACTAATATGTAAAAAACCCATATATATATATAGGTTGTTTGCCCCTCGAACAATTCATCGTTATCATTTCATTTTTGATGGGATAGTTAACGGGTAGTGAAAAATTTGTCAGGTCTAATTAGGTCTATTTTCATGGCCCATCTCGAGGATCGAATTTCGAGACACACCTCAAGCTAACCCCAGTTCGACACGCGGTCTGTCGCGGGGCTAGCCCGGGTCTAGGTTCGTATAATGTGTGTCCCTCTGTCATCGGTGCCAATGACGCACGTCTCCGGTGAACATTACTGCATTAATGGCGGAGTAGTATCAATCTAACGAAAGGACGGCGGGTCAGCACCCATGTCGTTCCTCTCTTGTTGGGTGAAGTGGCGCTCACGTCTCCGTCGAGCACTGCCGTCACAATGACAGGGCAACCACCAAACGGCGAAGGGATTGCAAATCAGTGCCTGCACCTCCAGCAAAGGGACGGCGGGTAGGCGTCCATGTTGACCCTGCCCTACCATACCACCAGGCGGGTGACTCACGTCTCCATAGCTCAGGACAACTCTCCCGGCACCGACCCAGGCGTCGAAGGTCAACATACAAGTTCGAAGAAGGATATATAAATAGAACATTGCCCATACGACTAAGGAGGTATGCAACTTCTGTCCTTTGAGCTCTGCCTATTCTCCTGCATCCGAGCACTCTTCATCTTCTCTCTCGATTGTTTGACTTAAGCATCGGAGAATTATCTCTTGAGATCACACCCAGAGTTCCTTCTGACTTTTCTCTCTATCTACGGATTTTTCTCGATATCTTCTTCCTCCTCCCACATTAATAAATTTCAAGAGTATAACTCGTGGTTTGAGGTGACCGATCTCAACCTCCACGGTTAAAAAAATCACAAAAAGAATAACAAAATAGACCCATAAAGTGCGTCTATTATTTTTTTTAATTTTTTTGTAACCTTTCAATCTTTATGGATAGGTTACTTCTGGGGCAAACAACTTAATAAAAATTTTAAAAAAATTTTAACTGTACCACCAAACCTCGATACAATAATCAGTTGTGCACCTGCCTAAGTGCAGTAGGTAAAACTTCTTTTTAAATCTATTAATAAAGATTTAGTTCTGAAAAAATACTAGAGATTATTAATAAGATTTAGTTCTCTCAAAAAATACAAGAGAAGTTAAATTCAGGAAAGATTGCTGATGTTTTTTTGAAAACAAGATAGAATTTCATTTCGTACGAAGAACAAGTTGATTACAGGAGGAAGAAGAAAACCCCAACCAAACAGATAGATCATACATAGCCCATAACAACACCATGGAAGCGAGCAAACATGGAGGGTATCCGGGATACGAGGAGAGCACAGGGGACCACCGAGGGTGGGAGCTCCAGAGAACCGAAGAAGAGTCAGCCGATGTCGAAGGTGGCCGGGTTCATCCTCGGGGCGCACTTGGCAGCCGTACCGCTCTTGTATACTGCGGTGAGAAAAGAGAACTCGGGAGGCCGATATCCGGTTGGATACGGGAGGAAAGCGCTGTATCTCCGAGCTTCTTCGAGACCGAGGGAGGAGACCCATAACCTGCAACATGAGAACCTGACCCATTCCGACGGAGTCCGAGGGGATGCCCAAACCAGTGGAAGAGACGAACAGGGACGGCAGGGAGGGGGGTGGGGGACAAGAGGAAGAGGTAGACGACGGTGACGGGAGGCAGGGGTGGCGGATGGAGGGGGGATAAGAGGGAAGGGGATGGGCTGTCAAAAAAGGTTTGGGGAGGCTAACCCGGTGGGCTGGACGACAGGAGGGAGACGATAGCGAGGCAGGGGCGGCGAGCAGGGAGGAAGAGGAGGGAAGGGGGGGAGAAACGGAGAAGAAAGGGGGAAGGGACGACGCTGAGGGGAAGAGGTCTACGGGGGTGGGGGGGCAGCGGTCGACGAGGGGGGGGGGAACAAACAAGGAGGGAGGCAGGGAAGGGGCGGAGGGCCAGGGGCTTGGGGGTGGAGGGGGGGGGGAGAAGACGTCGCATAGAAGGGGAGGGGGGCCGGGTGGGTGGGAAGGCGGGTCGGCCGACGATGAAATCAGGGAACGGGGGAAGAGGTGGGGAGGGCGGAAGGTCAGCGGAGGGAGGGGGGGAAGGGTTGGGAGGTCGGGGCCGGCGGAGAGAGAAGAACAGGGGGGAGGAGCCATGGAAGGAGGAGAGGGGCGGAAGGAACGGCGGGGAGAAAAGGGGGAGACTATTGGAGGGACGAGGGGGGCGGGGGGACACAGAGAGAAAAAGGGGGGGGGAGACGGGGGAGAGGAGGGCAGAGAGGGGAGGAGAGGGCCGGAGGGAGACGGAGATCGGCGGAGGGGGGGAACAGGAAGCGTACCTGGGGAGGGAGGGTACCCTACGGGGGCTCCCCCACCCGACAAAAGCCACCGCGGCCAGGGCCGACGATGAAGGTTCCGCTGGACGAACCAGCGTGCAGGGCCACCACCGGTGGGTGGTGAAGGAGAGGGGGGGGGGAGTTCCCAGCCGGAGCTCCCCCCCACCAACAGTTCCGCGGGCTCCCGCGACCGGAGGGGGAAGGGCTTGGCGGTCAGCGGGGCCTCGCCCAAATCCCTCCATGATAAGTTGCTTTCCACATGGCTTGGGAGTTGGATCATATGTTTAGGGTTTTTCTTCATCAATAGGTCCGTGAGTCTATCATAATAAGAGGAAAGGGAAAGAAAAGCAGTCAAAATGTCGACGCATAAGAAGAGTCATCATCTAGGTGATCTAAACTTTTGCTAATATATGTTTTAGCCTGTATTATACAAAAAGTGAGAAGTGTTTGGGATCATGATCCGTAGATTCGGTGTGACTCGTATCGACTTGAGTTTATCGCACCGTATTTGGGAGAAATCAGTCTCAGATATGTCTTGGATCGAACGAGTAGGGGTGGGTCATCACCAGAATAGTCGGTCGACACGATCGGGCCGATTTTTGACGTGTTTGCACGGTGAAGAGATAGATCTATCGTCGGAGAAACTTGAGGAGGCTAATTTGGTTGGATTCAAGATGTTTTAAGGCCGATTTGAGCTGACAAAGAGGTGCTGCTAGCTGAGGCGGGGAGTTGCCGGCGTGGGAGAGATGACTATCGGGTTGAGAGACTGAGGGGGGTGGTCTGCAAGTTGGGGGGAAACTAGAGTGGGGGAAGAAAGAGGGTGACGAGGTGAGGATGGAGAGAGGACGGGGTGGATTTGGACTGAGTCAGACCGAGTTACATGTGACTCGGACATACCATATCAAATTAGGGCGATCCCGATCCAATCCAGACCACCCTTCAATAGTTGGACTGCAGTGGAATAATAATTTGCCACATATCTGAAGTGAAGTTAGCCACTCGGCGTTCCCAAGAACCGAAGAAACTGCATGTTTGAAAATTGCCGGTATGAATCATATTTTAATATCCAACATGTTGTCCCGATCTAACATCCCCGTACGAAGGAAACATGTCGACAGGCTCGTGAGTTAATCAAAGATGCTACGATGCTTCCCGTGCTCTGAAGAAGAAATTTTCTCGTTCGAAGACTTCACATCACCACATGGCACTACGCATGTCACCCAAGAATCCATAGGTCTCCATTTTTCCACCTCCAACTCGTCTCCCAAAGCTTTGCATTCCAGCTGCTCACGTAGGCACAGGTGACTGTGAAGAAGAAGAATTATTTCTTCCAATTATTGGATCCCTAGACGTAGAGTAATGTTCTTTTAAGAGAATGGTGTAGAGATTTCCATTTGTTCAAACTTGAGGGGAAAAAAAGGGTTTCAAGGACATTGAATCATCGTCATGTGAGGCTCACCGTAGTGTGATCAAGGTTCGTCGACTTGATAATCTGTATCGGATCAGATCTTCCTTAATATAGTATGGTACGCCCGAGTTACAGCTAACTCGATTTGACTCGGCGTGCATCATCTCCTCCCTCTCTCTCTCCCTCCCTCTCTCTCACTGTGCTCGGCCCGACTCGGCCGATCTTAAGGGTGATCCGTAGTATATCAAATTTTTTCAGATACGGTACGGTATGTTCGAGTCGACCCGAGTCGACAAATCATGAGTGCGATTATTACTTCAGAATTTTTTTTGTCCTCCCAAGACGGCAAATGTCTCTCCTTTCCATTGCAGCATTGCCCTCAACCTCCTCGGACGGCATTTTTATCCTCTTCTCACCATATTTGCCTCACAATTGCTTGCTTCTTCCTCGTTGACACCTGATCCCTCTTCGAAGGATCACAACGGTCACACGGTTGCCATCCCATCTTTCCGGTATCACTAGTCAAAGTTAGGGAAGAACAGTAGCAACGTTAATCAGCTATCAAAATTAGGCAAGTAGGGTGGATTATGTCCTCGCTATTATGTTTTCGTGCTTTATATTGTCATCTTTTTTTTCTTGAGGCGACTATTTAAGTGTCTTTAAGATGAGAGCTTATGTCCGAGTTTTCTCATATTTCTCCATTTGTAAGTGATTTTCTCCTGGCACAGTATATGCCATGCAGAGGAATGATTTGACAGACACACACAGAAGATTTTCGAACTTACAACCTCCTTGAAAGAAAGATCTTAATATCGTTGAACATACATAGACCCATCGTGGAATCTTTCTTATCTTTGCCATTAAAGGGTTTGTTTGTTTTGATATAAGATGTCGAGGAGGAAAAAATAAGTATGATCCGGCACGGTCCGAAAACATCAAGTCCATTGTAGCCCAACGTAGTCAGGCCCGTAGCGGCCATCGTCAATTGGCCAACGGTCTATTAACGCGACTCAATCGAGGCTCATCAAGGATCGGCAGGCCCATAGACGAGACTTCGCGTACGTGCATCCCGGATGCCGTGAGACTCATCAATGGACGAATATTGAGGCCGTCATTATGAGATTACCCCGACGAGCACTGAATCACGTCCACGTCACCAAGATGTCCACCACGATGTCCTTTCTCAGAGAACGGGCAGGTAGGCGACGAATGATCCTCACGATCAAATAGGACACCGCTCCACTCACCACGCTATCACTAAATCGATCAGACGGTCAGAGTTTTATTTTTTTTGTTGATAAAAAAATTCTTAAAATAAAAGATATTTATGATAATATACTCAAATGAGGAATATATTTAAAAAAATTAAATTTTATAATAATATATATGTAAAAATCTCTTATTCTTTCTACATTTTCTATGAGAAAGAGAATGGAGTGTGAAGTCTCTTTTCAAGCACTGCAAGAAGCACGGTTAATATTAATTATCGATTAGTGGCTTCTCATGCATTAACATATGTCACCGGCCTTAATCATGTCCAAAGTTGTCCTATGACACGGTGCCGGTCTCTTTAAATAGACATTATTGTCTCACGATGGAATATGGGATTGTTTGGACCACTTACTTCCACTTCTCTTTATTGCTCTTTTTTTTTTAGTCCAATGACGTGAGACTTAGTGTGAATCTGTCTAAATTTTGAAGAAAAGCAACGTTTCCATATGTCTCACATTTAACATCAAAATAGTCATACAAGTTTGGATAATATGAATCATGCAAAACCGAATGAACCCTATTTAAAATTATAATAATCAGAATAGTTTTTATAACGTACAAATTTAGATATCTCATCTGAGGTATTATTCCTGCTACGTTCGGACGGTCATAGTTTTATCTTTTTTGTTGATAAAAAAATTCTTAAAAGAGAATACTTGAGTCTTGCATATAAGCGGATGTTCATCTTTGTAATCTATGATATGGGATATTATTGTCCCATTTTTAAGTCTCCACACTAACCCCTAAGAAAAGATGAGCTTGTATTTATTGGGCGAAAAGTGATACTTCGAAACCCGTGTTACACATATGAGATTTGTTTGTCAGGGAAGAGAAGAAACATTCCGAGGGGGATACCTACGAGCAAAGGGAAAGATCTCAGAATGAGTCTCGGGTGTGATCTCAGATAACAACCTTCCGAAGTCTACCAGACGAGTGCTCGGATAGGACGATGAGTGCTCGGACAGAGATGGGAGTGCTCGGACAAAGACGGGAGCAAAGAGTATTGTGGGCTTAGTGAGGGTAGAATACGTATCCCCTGACTGTCTGGCCGTCTACTAGAGCACTTCTTATAGGGTATCCCTCCTCGAGTACGTTTTCGTCATCCGCGTCCTCTGGCTTACCAGAGCAACGGTTGTCTAAGATCGTGAGATTATGGGACGCTCGGCCGTCTGCCCTGTAGAAGGCAAGGGGGTGTGGGTTGTCCCTTGATGCTCATTACTCTATCATTGTTACGATAATAATTTCAAGATTACACGCCACGTGGATCGTGGAGTAATTATGTGTGTAAGACATGGGCCTACGTCTTGGGCTAGTCACTATTGAGCCTTAATAAGCCTAAGCGAATTCTTCCCTCCTTACTCAGTCAATCACTTTGGATTAAGATGCACACCTGTCTAATTTTTAGATCATGCAGCCATACTTGTCTGCACTCCTTGCTCCTACATTTCTTGATTGATTGAATTATATTTTGAGTTTTAACCCACTTAACATGCTCAAGCTTCTAATTAAATGGTCCATGTGATTAAGCTCTGTTGCACAAAATATATACATGGACCAATAAAAGAAGTGTGACAAAGGGGCATAGGAAATTAGGTTTAGAAGAACCTATTTATCCCATAGAACATTTACATACATCATTTCTTGTCATGCTATTCGTGCTCTTAAATGATTGTACCAGAACTATGTATCATACTCCATTCTATTTCTATTTAGGGGTGGCTTGATGTGATGTAAAATATTGTAAACTAGTGTCATTCACTTATTTGAAATGATGTAAACTATTTTATATTTTTTAATGTTTGGAGTACCATAAATTGTTAGATTTTAAAGTCGATTGATCAATATGACACTCTTTTTAATCAATTTCAATTTTCAGTCGAGCACTGTTGGAAACTAAAACCAAACATTTTAAATTAAAAACTTTATTTTTCACAGATTTTAAAATTGGTGATTTCAAAATAGACATCTTACACTGTTTTAATGCACACCAAACAACCCTTTAACCCTTCAAACAACGTCGAGATTGCCATTAATTGTGTGGTTGCCCTTATTTTGAGATGTCATACAGGGAATCTAAAACCTTGTTCACCTTGTTCAAGTTAAGGGTCAGTTTGAGATCGGATTAGGGTGAGAGAGCAGATGAGAGAGAGAGCGGTGGTGGATCCCACCTCTCCTCTCACATACAGTGACATTAATCGGTCTTGATTAGTGCAAGCGAGCTCGATTATCAAACGGCCCCGAAAAGAATGCAAGAAAAAAAAATCTGAACCATCTTTACTTTTACACTAATATCTTTGCCATGTTTGTAAAAGAGGAAAAGCAAATCTCTAAGGGCCGATTTGATACAGGGTTGGTCGGTCGGTTAGCGTAACCGAGAAACAGCGGGCCCCGCCTCCCACTCGCCTCCCCCTCACACATGCCCATCTAATCACCCAGGGGTAACGTAATCGACCCTGTCGGGTCGATTAAGGTATCTCCACCCGATTACTAAAAGGGGCCTAATCTTTTTGGACATCTTTGTTAACCGCTCTCGATTAACGCACTCGACTCCGGAGGTTCGAGTACACTAATCGACCCCGATTAACAGGATCATTTGTGAGGGAGAAGTGAGACCCATCGTTGCCCACCGCTCTCTCTCTCATCAGTTAGCGTATTCTAACCGGTAGATGATGAGACGAGACTTGAACATCCGTCTACATTTTGAGGAAAATAACGTTGTCACATGACTCACATTCACCACCGAAAGGTCGATACCACATTCACCATCACAAGGTTTGATGATGGAGGTATTAGATAATATGAATCATGCTAAATTTATAAAATTGCACTTAAAAAATTATAACAAGACAGAATATCTCATCTATCACGCCTTTGGATTAGGTAAGCACACACACATCTAATCATGTGTGCCTTTATTTTTTGATTTTTTATATAAAAATTATTATTAGAGACTAATTTATAAAAAATATTCTTAAAGATATAGTAACCGATATAACACTATACAAATTAGAATTATGTAAAAATATCATATTTATTTACGTACATATTACTTCTTTTATCAAAAATTTATAAAAAAATAATTTTAAATAATATTTATATACTATTTAAATTAATTCAGTGATATGTCTAATAATATATTTCTAAGAATAAAATTTTTATCAATTCACTTCTAATAATAATTTATATATAAAAATATTAGTTTTTCACATTTTATTTCCATTTTATTTTCCCTGTTTAGCAATTAGCACCCAACCTCTCGATGCGCCCCCCCCCCCCCCGCGTCCCTTCCACCCAACCCTCCAAAAAGCCCAAACCAAAAACCGGTGTAGCCGCTGGGTAACCTTTTTTGGTTACAGTGCCAGCGGTGACATCCCATTTGAACCTTCTATCCTCTCTCTCTCTCTTCTTTTCTACACCATCCCCCTCCCTCTTCCTGCCCCATGGCGGTTTTCGCCTCTCTCTCTCTCTCTCTCTCTCTATCTACACCGGCCTTCCCCTCAACCCTTCTTCTCCCTTCTGCCGGAGAATGATCACCTTTCCCCCCCACCCCTTCCTTAAATTCTGAAAGGTCTTCTTCGGAGGAAGTGGAAAGGGTGGGCCCCTGCTGAGGGTGGGAGGGGGGGGGGGCGCAGGGCGGGGAAAGGAGGGACCTTTGCTGGTTTTTCTCTTATGAAAGAAATGGGTAGCCTCAAGGGCGTCTCCTCGCTCGATGGGATGGAGGAAGGCGGGGGCGCCGCCGTCCACCTGCACCACCCCTTCACCAAGTCTTCCCATGTAGGGAGCGTCGGCGGCGATGGCAACGTTGGGAACGGCGTAGCGCCGCCGGGAATGCCCCAGGCTACCAGCGTCCACGAACTGCTGGAATGCCCCGTCTGTGCCAACTCCATGTATCCGCCTATCCACCAGGTCTCTGTTCTACTCGGATTCTCCGCCCATCTCCGTTTCGGTGATTATTTTCCTGTTTTCCTCGGGATACTGATATTTCCATGGGTTTGATTTAGATTTTATTGGATCGATCTGTCAATCAAAATATCATCTTTTGTGTCTCTATTCGACGGTGTTTTGGCTCCACGTTATTTTGGTGATTGGGTCGTGGATAAGAGAATTCGACTGTCTGAATGTGAAATATCTTTTGATCGAGATCATCAAACATAAAAATTGAGTGTAATGAGACTTGTAATGTTGCGAAGAGTTGGCTGGTTATTTTTATAGGTTTAGTTTAAAATGTATTGAGACAGTTGTGAGATATTTTTTATAATTCTTATAAGACTTAATCCTTAGACGCAAATAAGACGTAAGGCTCAATAATCTAGAAAAATAATTTTAAAATCATCAAAAGAGATAGGAATAATATTGATTTTTATGTGTTAATATTATCTCAACTCAACGATAGATTTATGTTATCTTAAAAATATTGAATTATGTTTTAAAGATAATAAAAGAATCATAAATTTCGGGTCTACTTTATAATGTCTCACTGCATCACCTTCTCAATTGATGCACGAGTCTCAAGTAAATATCTTGAGACGGTGAATGCGTTGAGGGGGTAAGTCTTAAAGTGAAAGGTCTCGAGTAAAGGTCTTTAAGTAAAAGGTCCAAGACGCATGTCTCAATATATTTTTCTAGTGTCTCGTCTTGAGGTTTAAGTCTTAATTCCTTGAGGTGCCGTCTTTTTAAACAATACCTATATGCCTCATATTGATGTGAGACTAACCTTGGTGCCCCCTGAGTTAAGGGGTGGGAAACATCTGATGTGGGACTAATCTCATGGCCATAGTGCACACAACATAGCTCCCTTGACAAGTCAAGGGAGTGCGACCAATACGGAGGTAATATCTTGTCCTGTAAAAAACATCTCTTAAGTTAAGAGGTGAGGACCGGCCTTATAAACACACGGTTAGTTTCTCAACATCCAATATGGGACTGATCTCATGGCCCTAGTGCACACAACACATATTTTTATCATGAATCAGCTTTCTGCTTGAGTTCATTTTTCCTTTCTAAAGGTGGGGCTCGTCTTAACTTTCTTATTGTCAAGGATCGGGTAACCAAACATTAACGGGATCCGCCAATCCAGTATGCATCCAATGGGCTCTTTGGCAGTGGTAAGGAATGGGGTGGTAAAAATGTTCATGTTTCCTTTTAGGGTTCTTAGAGTTGTTTCCTTTGGTTCATACATAATTATTGCATGCTTTTATAGAATAGTTGGGCAACGGCAGGCTACGTGAAGTCATCTTTTAGTAATGTCCATATTTTACATTCTCAAGGAGATTGACCTTACATATTTTTCAGGTCTTTTTGTTTTTTTCCAAACACATTCACAGCCTTATATCTCAGATGCAGACGTACAAATTGGAAAAAAGTTTGATATTATAGGAATGGACAAGTGTTCCATCGTTCAAGACACTAGATGATTTTTCCTGCATGGATGCAGATGATAGCCGGACAGGAGAATAAACAGTGATTGATAACTGTTCCTCGATACCAAGCCCAGCTGCAGTAAGCCAGTAACACGGTAACACCCTGGGTAGTTGTGAGAATTATAGCAAGGATTCTGTCAAAATGGGGATTTTTGAAGAGACAATTGCCATATTCTTTGCAAACCTTCAAGAGACAATTGCCATATTCTTTGCAAACTTTCGAGGTTCATATATTAAACCTGTGTAAGAGAATTTTTTATAAAAATACAAAGATATGATAAGGAAAAATTTGTGGAACAGGTAGAAATGATAAGCCAATCACAAACTCTACTCTACTTTCTCCCATGACCCATCTGTATTTTACCCAAATCTCGCCAGCAACAAGCATAAACTTAATCCTCAGAACCTTTTTTCTAAAGTAGCTGGTCTTAATGCATCTGACATCCAAGCCTTGCACCCTTTTGTAGGTCTCTTGCTTGCGACCCTTTCCCTTGGTTTAGGCACCCCTTCAAGTCATTTGCTCAAAAGAGCTGGAGCAGGATCCAAATATTCACCTCCCCACCTTGTTACTCTGGATGGTTTACCACATCCAACAAGATGAACTTTTCCCTAGTGTGCCATGTGCCGGTAAATTCCTCCAATCATGAGAATCCTCAGTTCTTAACACTGAAAGAAGCTACTTGATGGGAATCTGTTCCAATGAGCCAACAAATAATGGAGCACAGAGGCAACTGAATTCTCTCTATCTGGACGTGACGATGCTAAAAGATAAAGAACCAAGTAAATCCATGATGCATGGAAACAAAGAGGAGACCTTATGATTAGGGGACTATGGCCCCCAGAAAATCTCTAAACCTAGAAGCAGCTGCACAATTCAACTTAAGATAGAAGAAATGGCTTGGCCTTTCATGTTCCAATCCTGATCAGGATCAAGTTAAGAGCTCCTCACGGATTTTGATTCCTGCCTTAGTTAAGTGTAATGATTGCTCAGTCACATCTTATATATGCTTATTGATGTGTGTACTCCTGACCATTTACAGATCCTACGACTTCTATGCCTCAATTTATGAGCAAGTTAATGTAACTTTAACATCTTATGATGACTGTCGACCAATTTAATTGCTACTTGCAGTGCCAGAATGGGCATACGCTCTGCTCATCCTGTAAAACAAGGGTACAAAATCGGTGCCCTACCTGTAGACAAGAGCTTGGAGACATCAGGTGCTTAGCACTGGAAAAGGTGGCTGAGTCACTTCAACTTCCTTGCAAGTATTATTCGCTGGGATGTCCAGAGAAGTTCCCATACTACAGCAAACTTAAGCATGAGGTGCAATGCACTTTCCAACCATACAACTGCCCTTATGCTGGATCAGAATGCTCCATTGTGGGGGACATCCCTTTCCTTGTTTCCCATCTAAGGGATGATCACAAAGTGGACATGCACACTGGGTGCACATTCAACCACCGATATGTGAAATCCAATCCTCGAGAGGTAGAGAATGCTACCTGGATGCTCACAGTAAGTTCCATGCTTGTGTACATCGTTTCAATTTTCTTCAGAAGAATGATTCCCATTTCCATGATATGGATACTTTCGTTATCAATTATTTTGTATACTGTTTTGTTGGGAGACAAGGGAAACTCTTCCTCTCAACCTCGCCAAGAGACCCAGTTTTTTAGCCTATATACTCCAGAGTCTGCCAAATGAGCTTCCGTTAGATGAGGGTGTGTTTCTGAAAATCCTTGGTGTATGTAAAAATGAAGTGCAGGCAACCCCTGCGCAATGCAGGAAACATGGCTGCTGTATGGAGTCAAGATCGAACTTAGGAGCCAAACAAGTCTGCGCAATTCAACCTTTTTTTTTTTGGGTGCACTTCTATTGCCATCTTACAGCAATCAATTGATGGGGCAAATCACTTTCTCACCGTCATTGGCATAAGATAAGATACTGTGAAATAATTGTATCCCGGTGAATGATAAGAAATCCTCCTGAATTTGCACGCAGAAACTCATGGCTGCCTGGCATACACTTACCACTCGTTGAGCATTTCTTGAACCAAGTTCATCTTTTATTGAAATAAACAGGATTTGTTGTAAAACACCATCATGGTCGAGACAAAGTTTTCAGCTTGGATCAGCCCTTTTTCATCTAGGGTGTGAGCACGGACAAACATTTACTTTCTGCCATTACCCAACTACTTTGCGATCTTGCCATGGGAGATAGGTTCATGGTGACTTGTAGATTACAACAGTGATCGTGACGGCTTCTGCTCTTAATCTTTCTTTCCACTTTGTTCAGATATTCAACTGCTTTGGGGAGTACTTCTGCTTGCATTTTGAGGCCTTTCAGATTGGGATGGCGCCGGTATACATGGCATTCCTACGTTTCATGGGCAGTGAGAGTGACGCAAGGAACTACAGTTACAGCCTTGAAGTTGGGGCTCATGGGAGAAAGCTTGCATGGGAAGGTACCCCTCGAAGCATCCGTGACAATCACAGGAAAGTCCGGGACAGCCATGACGGCCTTATAATCCAGAGGAACATGGCACTCTTCTTCTCTGGGGTTGAAAGGAAAGAGCTGAAACTGCGAGTCACTGGCAGGATATGGAAGGAAGAGCGGAGCTTGGATTCAGGAGCGTGCGCCCTACCTTTGTAGCTGAGTTAACTCACCAACGTGCATAACCTGCTTCTGTGTAAATTTGTCGTGTGTTCCGTCTTGTGTATTTTGTCCGGACATTGACACTCAATTGGTGTTCTATAATATTGTTCTGGGAGGGGGGTGTTGTTTACATTCTCAAAATTTTTAAGACAAACGAAGAATCACAGATTGTTATCAGAATCGGATCGAATCGATCTGATCATGAATTGGTCTCGTAATCGGTTCGATTAAGTTCGATCCGGTCTAATGTTAAAGAATCGGATGAATCGGACGAATCGCGGTTCAATCGGTCTGACCTAATTTATCTTTTAAAATAAAAATATTTAGATATTCAAAATTATATGTACGTGTGCAAAAAATTATCTTCTTATTATTATTTTATTAATATTTATCATTTTATTTTTAATATATTTAAAGTTTAAATATTTAAAAGAGTACGAAGAGTGAAGATCAATGAAATATTATAAAATTTTAAGATTAATTTATTTAATCATGTTATTATTATTATTTTACTTGTATAGTCATGTAATCATGATTGATAATTATACCTGTATGTTTATTTAATTTGATCATTATATCTTATTTTTTATTATCTTGAGTTATAAAATCGGGTGGATAAAGTATCAATATTACAATGATGTCACGGTTCGGTTCGATTGAATGATCTAATCGGTTCAAATTGAATCAACTTATTGACCGATTTAGATATCGATTCTGATAACATTAGAATCACTGGAAATATCTTCTCAAAAGTAAAAAACTCGCAGTAAATAATTTCTGATAAAATAGAAACACATGTTTACTATTTTTTGAAAATATCGGGTGAAGGTCAGATTCAGTCTTTGCATTCAGTCTTGGGAGAGAGAATGGGTGGAAAAGGATTTTTATTAACTGAATAAAAAAATATTTTACATTTATATTTACTTGTATACCCTTATCAGGCATACATCTGGTCATGTGTAACTCGGTTGTTGCTAAATTTATATTTGCTTGTATAGTCTTACCAAAAGAATACATTATCATAAAGAATCCTGTCGTGATCGTTCGTCACGGCCCCAGTGTAACCGTCCAACAGAGGACATATTTTTGTGCAATTAATGATTTAAAAGATATATATATATATAATCTAAAATATAAATCGATACTTTTACATTGTATGTTTTTTATTTTTTACATTAAAAAACTATAATGATATAATTATTGTTGTGTGTGGGATCTCACCCTCTCCCCTAGGAGCATACTTCAGATCTAATTCGGTGGGTCATTTTGATAACATAATAAGATAGGTTAAAATAAGTTATTTGCGGGTGAGTGAGTTATTAAAATTTGAGAGTCAAAATACATCACTTGGAGTCGGATAAGGTTAAGACCTTTAATCCAAGGATAACTCATTCCATCTTTCTCACATATCCGACCTCCAGGAGAATAGGTATCAAATTAAAAATAAAAAAAATCTAAGAATAACTTGTCCCGAGTTCATCCAGGTTAACTTATCCTAACCTATTATCAAAATAGTCTTAACAGATCAAGACATAATCTTACCTATTTATTTGTTGGATAAATTGAGTTATCTCACTAAAAATTATTCTATTCACTTTAGTTGTTCATACAAAGTATTCCAACCGAGTTAAGATATATAGACTGGTATCTTGAATTATCTCGGGATAAATTATTCTATCAATAAAAGATAGAATAAAAAGGATTAATTTTTTTTCATAATTTTTTAAAAAATATTTCAGATTATTTTATCTTTCGATCAAAATATTTTGATATATTTTATAAAATATCTTACCTGTGATTTAACTTATTCATTTTAAGGCCTCTTTGATAAATGAATAAGGGAGGAATAAGAGATCTTAACCCGAAGAATAAGGTCCAAAAATATAGGATCCGTCTAGCTACTTGGAATGTAGGAACTTTAACAGGTAAGGGTTTAGAATTAGTTAAGTTAATGAAGGACAGGAGGGTTAACATAGCTTACCTACAAGAAACTAGGTGGAAATGACATAAAGCTAAAGACATTGATGGATATAAAATTTGGTATACGGGTAATAATAACTCTAGAAATGGTGTTGCTATAATAATAGATAAAAACTTAAAAGACAGAGTTGTGGAAGTAAATAGATTGGGGGATAGACTAATGTTAATTAAACTTATCTTAGGTGAGGATATTTTGAATATAATTAGTGCATATGCACCTCAAGTAGGATTAGAAGAGAGCATTAAAAAGTAATTTTGGGAGGCTATTGATAGTTTGATCCAAAATATCCCTAGTGAAGAGAGAATCTTTATTGGAGGGGATCTTAATGGTCATGTGGGTATAGATAATAGAGGCTATGAGAGGATTCATGGAGGGTTTGGTTTTGGCATTAGAAATGATATGGGTAACACTATTCTTGATTTTGCTGTGGCCTATGATCTAGCAATTACTAATACCTTCTTTAAGAAGAGGGACGAACACTTAATAGCATACAAGAGTGGAACACTTATAAGTCAAATTGACTATTTTCTCATTAGGAAGGTCGATAGAGTCTTATGTAAAGATTGTAAAGTTATTCCTGGTGAGAGTCTAGCCCCTCAACATAGGTTGTTAGTAATGGATGTCACTATCCCTAAATTCAAAAGAAAGATCATTATAAATAATTATTCCAAGATTAAATGGTGGAATTTAAAAGGTAAAAGTTTAGAAACATTTAAAAATCATATATTAAAGGAAAATATTTAGAATTTAGATCAAGAAACTAATGTAATGTAGAATAATATTACAAATTGTATAACGAGGGTTGCAAAACAACTCTTAGGCGAATCTAAAGGTAAAAAGAATTTAGACAAAGAGACTTGGTGGTGGAGTGAGGAAATCCAAAATACCATTAGAGTGAAAAAGGAATGCTTTAAAGTTTGGCAAACTAACAAGAATGACCAAACCCTAGAAGCCTATAAAATCGCTAAAAAGAGAGCTAAAAAAATAGTTAGCGAAGCTAAATCAAAGGCATTTGAAGATTTATATAATAAATTAGGAACCCGAGAGGGTGAAAAGGATATATTTAAACTTGCTAAATTAAGAGAAAGGAAAACTAGAGATTTAGATCATGTTCGGTGCATTAAAGGTGAAGATCAAAGGGTTTTAACTAAGGATCTTGAGATTAAAGGGAGGTGGCATAACTATTTTCAGAAGTTACTTAATGTAGATTCCGTCAAGGATTTATCTCTAGAAGGTACCCAAGCGTCCACAATATTTGATAAATATCAATATTTCAGGCGTATTAAGATGTCAGAAGTGGAGGATGCTTTAAGGAAAATGAAAGTGGGCAAGGCCTTAGGATTAGATGGCTTACCTATTGAAGTATGGAAAGGCCTAGGAGATATTGGTATTCAGTAGCTAACTAAATTTTTTAATAAAATTTTAAAGGAACGGAGAATGCCAGAAGTTTGGAGAAAAAGTGTTGTAGTTCCTTTCTATAAAAATAAAGGAGATATTCAAAGTTGTAATAATTATCGTGGAATTAAGCTTATGAGTCATACTATGAAACTTTGGGAAAGAGTAATTGAAAAACGTCTCCGTTGTATGACTACTGTATCGGAAAATCAGTTTGATTTTATGCCAAATAGATTTACTACAGAAGCTGTTTTTTTACTACGGCAGCTAATGGAGAAGTATAGAGAGATGAGAAAAGATTTGTATATAATTTTTCTTGATTTAGAGAAGGCGTACGATCGAGTACCGAGAGAATTGATTTGGTGGACATTAAGAAAGAAAGGAATCTCTCAAGGATATGTTGATTTGATTAAAGATATGTACGGGGGTGCTATTACTAGTGTTCGAACTATTGCTGGGGAGACTAGTGAATTTTCCGTTTCTATAGGTTTGCATCAAGGTTCTGCACTAAGTTCGTATCTCTTTGCCTTAGTTATGGATAAAGTAACTAAACAATTGCATGAGGATATCCCTTGGTGTATGCTATTTGCAGACGATATTGTTTTAATTGATGAGAGTATTGATGCTCTAAATGCTAAGTTAGAGCGTTGGAGACTTGCCTTGGAGTCTAAAGGTTTTAAAAGTAGTAGGAGTAAGTCAGAGTTTATGCACTGTAATTTTAGTAATGGGAGAGTGGTTCAAGAAGACATGGTTCTAATTGATGGACATAACATTTCGAAGAGTAGTAGCTTTCGATATTTATGGTCTATCATACAAGAGAATGGGGAGATTTATGATGACGTTACGCATAGGATTAAGGCAGGCTGGTTAAGATGGAGAAGTGCATCAGGTGTCCTTTGTGATCGTCGTATGCCTGTGAAACTCAAAGGGAGGTTTTATAGAACGGCTGTGAGACCTGCTTTGTTATATGATACCGAGTGTTGGGTAGTACGAAAGGAACACATCCACAAAATGTGTGTAGCAGAGATGAGGATGTTGAGATGGATGTGTGGCAAGACTAAGAAAGACAAGATTAGGAATGAGCGCATCCGTAAGGACTTAGGGATAGCTCCAATTGATAGTAAAATGAGAGAAAATAGACTCAGGTGGTTTGGACATGTGTTCCGTCGCCCTAACTCAGCGCCGGTTAAAAGATGTGACCAAATCTTAGTGGATGCTAGTAAAAGGGCTCGAGGAAGACCTAAAATGAGATGGTGCGACGTTATTAGGAAGGACATTAGTTCTTTGAGTTTAAATATGAATATTGCACTTGATAGAAATCTTTAGCGGAACAGGATTCATGTAGCTGACCCCAATTAATTGGGATAAGACTCTGATGATGATGATGATGAACCCGAAGAATAAGAAAAAATACACTTTGATAAGACGGGAATATTTTTCCACCCCTAATCTAGATTTTCTTGGAATAATTAGTTCTAACTAAAAGGTAGAATTAATTGTTCTATCTTAACTCGAATACGTATCAAAGTAAAAAAGTGAAAAGTAAGAATAATTTACCTGAGTTTTAAGTTAACTCGATTTTTCTTATTCTATTACCAAAGACCAATTTGTTAATCGTGTTGTAGAATATAGCTTAACTTATTCAATAGGCCTGATTTATTAATCGAATTATCGGTTAAATGTCACATTCGATGAGAGAGAAAACAACGCGAGGCTCACACGGCATCTCACACGTAAGAGATTAATTCAGAGGCGGTTAACCCTGCTCGAATTTTAAATTGGACCTTAAGGGCGAATTTGACAACCGGTTAAATCAGGGTAGGGTGAGATAACCGACTCCGGGTGTGTTAAGATGCTTTGACAGCGAGCGTACCCTAACTTATTGGACGATCAAATAAGAAAAACATCCTGCACTAACCCAGGGCGGATAACATATTTGCGCACAAAGACGCGAATACGGTATCTCGCTCGATTTTCAAATGGCCCTGGCCAAACCATCCCAAGATCCGGATGCGGCTTTCTTGAGGACCCGTTATTAGGCCCAGCCGACCCAAATATGCCGAGTCGAATTTCGAATCCCTCTCCATGGGGTCCAGCTTGTGACGTCAGCGGCCCGACCCCTGGCTGGAAGCATCTCGTAATATCCGGCGCACTGCGATTAGATTCTCTCTCCTCTCTCTGTCTAAAATTTGGCAGTATCGACTATCGAGCGGATATCCAAATCCAATTCGCAAGAACGCGAGCCAAAATTACTTCACTGCCCTCACGCCATCTTAAAACCTCCATAAAACCAACTATTGATTGATTAGTGTGATCATCTGGCCTGTCTTATGTGTTTTTTTTAAAAGAAAATGTCATATTAAGTCACATCTAATTTGAAGATATGAAATGAGGAATGTGTAAGATCAATAACAAGCTAAAATTCATTCTTACAAAAAATCATTACGAAAAATAGCTAAAAATCAAGTTATATCGATGGAATATTAGGGTGATATGTTTTTCATCAGTCTTTTTATTATTTATTGGATGGCCAAAATAAAGTCAAATATCAAATTTAAATATAATGTTCGAAAATTAGGAATAGTGCATATAAGTTTGACACTTGTAATTGTTTGATTTTAAGTTGAATAATAAGAAAAAAATAGGGTTCGTCGTCTCGATCGACCCGTCCGTTTAGGTCACAGCCTAGGACAGGTCAAGTGGATCCCGTCTCGATCTGTCTCGGTCTATCTGGCTCCGTGTTAAAATAAAAAAAGATTATATATATATATAATATATATATAATAATAGAATAAAGTAGAAAAAACACTATATATATTATAATATAATATTAAAATAATAAAGGGCATCTCGGTGACAATCCACGACTCGAACGTCTCACCCATCGCTTGGGTTGGGTCAGGTCGGGTCAAGTCGTGCGAGTCGAGACAGGTCACACCGGGACTATAAACCATAAAAAAATACATAATTATACAAATAGAAGATAAAAAATAATGAATTTAAATTTGGTCCCTGAATTATATTCAATTCAGATGAGTTGAAATAACGGCACCACCGGTGTCGTTATCATATCTCGTCACCGCTACCTCGAGGGCTCATCGATTTGGCGGTGCTGATCGGCAAGTCCAGTTTACAAACGCAAAGGAAGCAGCAATTCGAGCGGGAACAAGGGTATTTTAGATATTTCCGCAAAAAATGGGGGCCTAATCCACAGAGTTCACCTGGGTCCTGGATTGGATGGCCAGGCGCCAGGAGGGCCTCTTCGTCTTCCCCTCGCAGGTCCCATCAGCAATGCGGCGTCCATGGAACCCATCACCCTCTGCTGGCCTTCTAGGGTTTGCCTTCTCCAGCTGCCCACTACCCAGCAGAAGGTGAGCTTCTCCATCTGCGGAGCTCGCCATTCCCCAAGCTCCAGACGCAGGTTGCTGCGCTTCTCCTGCGGATCCCCTGTAGGAGACCCTCAAACACCAGAAGAACCCAGGAGCAACAGGGCGTCTCACCTTCGCCTGCCTCCCGCTGTCCTCCCCGTTCTTCGGTCCGTCGGGGACTTTTTCCTGTGCCGGAGCAGGATCGCGAGGCTCTGCCTTTGGGGTGGGCTGGAAGACGGCTTCAGGATCGGCGGCAGCGATGTGGTGTGCAGCGGTGGGCTCGGCACCCTGCTCCTCAGCACCACCGCCGCGGCGGTGTCGAGGGCCCGCGCCAGTCCCTTCCTCGGGGCGCTGGCGGCGAACCCGACGTTCGTGTCCGGGCTGGTGGCCTGGGCCCTCGCGCAGACGATGAAGGTGTTCCTCAACTTCTTCGTGGAGAGGCGGTGGAACCTGGCGGTGCTGTTCAACTCCGGGGGGATGCCGTCGTCTCACTCCGCGCTCTGCACGGCGCTGACGGCGTCCGTGGCCATCTGTCACGGCGTGGGGGATTCGCTCTTCCCCGTGTGCCTTGGTTTCAGCCTCATCGTTATGTATGACGCCACCGGGGTGCGGAGGCATGCCGGGATGCAGGCTGCGGTGAGTCCTCTGCCTCCCTTCCCAGTCCCCTACCTCCTTGATTTCTGTTTATCTTCTCTTTCTTGTCTAGTTTTGGAAGGGCTGTTAAGTTATTACATGTGGTTCGTATACTGTGGTTCAGCGAT
The DNA here is from genome assembly GCA_022559845.1 of Amorphophallus konjac. NCBI lineage: Eukaryota > Viridiplantae > Streptophyta > Magnoliopsida > Alismatales > Araceae > Amorphophallus > Amorphophallus konjac. The sequence continues at coordinate 477,324,122 of CM040118.1, forward strand.
TTATCTATGAAAGAGCAATGGGATTGAAGGACTGTCATATAGTCTTCTCTAGAACGGGCTTCCCCAATTTGGATAGAATGAGGTCAGTGGATAGGACTTTATTTGTGGTAGAGTTGGGCAGAGTAGGCGAGGATTTGTTGCAGGGAGGGTGGTCTGCATTCCTCTATTTTTTTGTTGTTTGGGTAGATAGGAACATCTTCATCCCGTTGGCACAGACTTGGGGATTTCTTGCTTTTGTATGGCGGGATTTTGAAGAGCATGTTGACGAAATAGACCTACATCCCCATTTCTTTTGATATTTAACAAATTCATGGTACTCACACACATTAAAAGGGATATCATTAGCAATTTACAGCTCTATGATGAATTGTGCAAAAGAGCAACAAGGGACAAGTGCAGCAATTCAGTCATCATTCCCATAGTTACCAAAGTGGGAAATGGAAGTGTGAAATGAAGCATGACATGTAAGCGAGAAATGTTTTTTGGTGACTCCTTGAATTACAAATTAAGGTAAAATGAGAACAACTATGAGAGACCGGATGCAAAATTGGTAACTTTGAATGTTTAAACAAGTTATCACGCAACTTTGACCTTTTAAAAAGTTGGATCATTTCCTGCAATGTAGGCTTGGGGTTTTTCCTTTTTTGCCCTGTAAATAAAAGTGCGTCACAAGTGAGATGAATGAAAGATGTTCAATGGCAGAGCACATTTATTGGTGAGTACAATTTCTGAAAGCACATGTAAATCTAATTGGGGTCATAGGGGAATTTGTCCCATGTCTGAGGAAAAAGGAAGGAATGTTGTTTGTTCTTTTAGGAGCTTGTTATTACTCTTTCAATTGGTAGTTTTGAGTTTTAATATAGTGGGGAATGAATTGTGTTTGCACTCTATATTTTACTAATATGTGTATGTGCTAAAAAAATTCCCTGGAGATGCGACTGCATTTTTGTTGATGCTCTTGTGTCAAATTCTGAGGATTCAGCAGAATTATAGACAGCCTAAGTTGCCATCTACAAGGCTACACTGATGGAGTTCTATGTTAGAAGCTCTGATTGTGAATAATAATAAAAAAAACTGCTGAATAGGCTGCAGACTTGTTGATTTTAACCTCTTGTGGTGATCTCAGGCTTGCTCTTAAATGATTGTTTCAAATCTGGAAATGATGGCTTGCATTTCTCCTCTTAATCTCAGCTCTGGCATTACATGCTTCCAGAAGAGTCATATTCCATGATGGTGCAGCAGCTCAACAAAAGAAACAATAACTCCCAGCCTGAAAGAAACATATTCTGTTTATTAGAGTTTCTCGTTTCAATTGAGAGGTTCAATTTGTCTCCAGAAAGTAATGGATGTAGTAAAAAAGAAAAAATTAGAGTACTTAGAGATGGGTAAGAGGGAATCAGATGAATTCTCATGATCCAGTGTTTTCATCAAGAATATAGGGGAACCTGACTCTCAACTAGTCATATTCCCAAGTCTCCCTGAACTAGTGTTTGTTTGAAGGCTTTGGAACTCTGGAGTTTTCTGGGATTCGGGGATGGTTTTTCTTGCATTCAGGTATTTTTAGTTGATTAAAATGTTACTTGAGGGAGAAACATAGTATGCATTCGCCAACTCCAAGAATTTCTCCGTTGTGTTTTAACTCCATACCGAAGATCGTACTTATTTACCTTTACTGGTTACACTCCATGAGTTATCGACAACTCAAGCTTTCTTGGCTTCCTCCCAGTTCTGTTTTCACTGACCACCAACTCAGAATTCGGCGATACTTTATATGATTTCAGCTGCAAACCTTGGTCTCTATTATATTCTGTACATTTTTTACAGGCTTACCATTTCTTCCCCCCTAAGTACGAGAACTAGATGTTATACAGTTCCATATCCTTCCTTGCTTTATGATACACTTTGGAGATTATTTGAATAAATCGCATTTCTGTTAATGGTGTACGAGTACCTTCTGTGGCGGTGCCCTTGGGCAAAGAAACTCCTGAAATGTTCTTGTTTGCTTTGGAGGTCCAGAACATCAGACATTCAGATAATATTTTGAAGGTTTATGGATGTTTTTCTTGGAAGCAAGTAGGAGAAGAGTCTTTATGCGGGAAGAAGCCTCCTATGCCCATCTGTGACATTGTCATCTCTCTTCTTACTGGTTTTGCTGTTGGGCTACAGCATTGATTGTCTTGCAAGAGTGGATCCGGATCTTTTTAATTCAGGGTTTGTCTCTGTGGACTCTATTGCACTGTCATTGTAGCTTCTTTAATTCCTAGCTTTCAGTGCTGTTAGAAGTAGAAGGTCATGGCGTATGGATTCTGAATCTCTTACCCAAAAAAAAAAAAAAAAAAACCCATGCAGGTACTAAATATGATTGTCGAGGACTTGTTCCAAGGGCATCCTATTAGCCAAAGGAAGTTAAAAGAACTTCTTGGTCACACTCCTTCTCAGGTCTTCGCGGGGGCTCTTCTTGGGGTCTTGGTTGCTTGCGTCTGCTGTCAAGGTTGTATGATTGTTGCTTGACCTTGTCATTTCTGCCCATAAGAATATCAATGCGGTTTGATCTTCTGGGGTTGATGTGATTATGCTGGCATGCTAAGAAAAAAAAAACGCTTCTTGGTGCTGAGGCCAGGGAAACATGCCTCACTTTTGGGGATTGATTTGGTTTCCAAGACACGGACTAACATCTATGGACTTTGCTTTATTGCACCCATGAAGCAGATACTCAAAGCACATACATACATGTTTTGGCGCATGCATACTTCGAAACATATTCAAATTATTTCTATGTAGTTGCTCTCCAGATTATGTACGTGCTTCGAAGATGCTATGGACATTGTAAAAAATTAGACAAACATTCTTTTTTTTTTTTTTGGAAGTCGTATCCCCCATGTCCCCCATGTGTGCTAACACATGCATGACATCAGAGGCGCGTTTAGTGCGGAACCATCTCATGTGAGAGCATCCGCATAATGTCATGGGATGGAAGGGTCAAATCCATGTGATGCCTGTTGGTCTGTCTCAACGTTTATCCCACGTCGGGTAATCATGAGCCATGGCCCAGTGGGCCTACTCACACGAGCAAGGGGGGGGGGTGCGTCGTGCTGCCCATTAAGCTGTCGAGGAGGGGTATCTTTGGGAGAAGAAAAAAATTCCAACGGCAAAACCGGCTATGAAGGGCACCCTGGATTCGTGCAAATATTGATGAAAGTATATCTAAAATGATTCGGTAGTTCTCGTCAGGGTTTGTCAAATCTAGACGATTTGGTCTGAATTGACCGTACCGCTCTAACCATAGATCTGGACGATTGATATGTGATATGTAATCGGATCATTTTATATATTAAATATTTTAATTTAAATATAAAATATTTTATAGATAAGTTAGTCAAGTGTGTTCATCGGTTCGGAGGTGATTTGAGTTAGAAACATGTTGTTTATATGTGTTTTTTTTGTTTCTTTTTAAGATTTTTAATAAAAAATTTAGAATCTCAAGAGTATTTGTAAGATTCAAACATAAGACATCTTAGACGAAGCACATGAGTCATTTAATCAATTGAGTTAAGAATTTTATTATGTTATTTTACATATATTATATATATATAAACTCTTTTTTATCTTAGACATTTTATTGGACAGAGTAGGACGGAGTGGGATGATATTATATCATACCGTCTCAACAGAAAATTGAGATAGTTGATACGATCGAGTTGACAAATGTTCGTTCGAGTTGACAAATCTTCATTCTCGTTCGATTATGATTGGAATGTTTTGAAGCATATTTATTTGGTTAAGTGGATAAATTTTTGTTGGGAAATTTTGCTAAGAAAAGTTAGGGTGAAATAGTTGGGAAAGAAAGGTAGTTATCCACAGCATGATAGCATCAAATGTATCGACGGTGGAATTTGCATCCATGGCTTGAAAGGAGCGAAACGCATGGAGATCTCCAAAAAAACCTCGGTTTAAAAAAAAATTAAAACATGTAACCATACGCAAGCATGTAACCTAAAGATGGTGAATGAACACAACAAACATCTCAATTCACCTTTTGTGGATGACTAAAGAAGGAATCATTTCAGAACGTGAAAAATCTAACAAGCCTGATGAGATTTATGTTTGAGAATGTTTTGCAACATCACAGCCAAGATACCCAGGATTTTCCAACTAGGAATGGCAGGAAATACATTCATCAAACCTTTGGGTCAATGGATTAATCAAGAGAACTCGCTGATGTATGATCTAATCCTTCATTCTCTCCTGTAACTGTTCCGATTTGCTACATTCTACTTCCTTGAGTCCTTCTCCACGGTTATACGGTTATACCCCAGTTACGGAATTTTGCATACAAGTCTTTATACATTTATTGAATTATCAATTAGTCCTCAAATTATAATTATTTCCTTACAAACCCCTATAATCTTCGTTATTATACAAATAAATTCCTATCATTCATTCCGTACAACAAAAGTTAACTATGATTAACTTGACTCAAGATGAATAAAAGACCAACTTAACCCTAGTTAATTCATAGAGAGAGGGACTTCGGAGAACTCCCAACCGTCGAGTGTGGCGTCTGGCGATGAGGGAGGGGGGGGGTAGAGGGACAGGGAGGGAGGTTTCGAGATGGAGAAATGATGCCGAGGGCGGGCGGACTCCGACGGTGGAGGACGACAAGTGCAATTTCAAAAGGGACTCAGAAGATTAGCAGATATATTGCACTAGGCAACTTAGAAATGCAGGTTCACAATTGGGGAGGCGATTGTCGCACAAATAGTAGGTGGGCGACTAACAACCGTGGGACGCCACTACAGTGAGTACGTTAGCGGGGCACAAGAGGACCGACAATGTCGGGCACTATGGTGGAGGCGAATTAGATAAGGCAACGTAGAGATGGTCTGGCGAGGGCAGGATGCACGAGGGCCATCTGCGTAGGGTTGGGGTTTGTATGCGTCGAAGAAGCACAAGAGAAAGAAGAAGATGATGTGAGGTGATGAGAAAAGTTGAGACGGCAAGTGTGAGACGATGGTTGACTAATGGGAGAGTTGCAGAGGGTTGATGGGATTCCCAAGGTGAAGCATTACGCAAAAGGGGGGGGGAGACTCCAAGCGTGGGGAAATGACACAGAGGGGATAGGGGGGGCTCCAACGGTGGTGGGAGAGGGAGAGTTGCAGAGGGTCGGGGGGGGGGGGGGGGTTCCAAGGTGGAGAATGGGGTTGCAGAGAGGGGAGAACGACGGCAATGAGGGAGGGAGAGTTGCAGAGTGGGGTGATTATAACATCGGGGGAGGGGGTTTTGCAAAGAGGGGGGGTCCGACGGTGAGGCCTCTCCCCTCGGCCCTGCTATTGCCACAGCACCACTACGGACACCTTGGGGTGGGGGAGAGAGAGAGAGCCCACATAAATCACGAGAAGTTTTTAATAAGAGGATGAAGATTGTAGAGACTTATAAGGAAATAGTTGTAACTCAGAAACAAATCCCCGATTCACTGCTAAGTTTATAGACTAGTATGCAAAAAAACCATGCGATCTTCAGTGAGCCAGTGCCCAGCCTACATGCGGGCCGGGCAAACAGGAGTCTGCAAAGATGGGCCCTGCAAACCCAGGACATTATGTAAACCCGAGCAACAAGCCTTCATGAGAGAGATTCAGATACAACTGACACAGAATGCAGTAGATACCGAGTCCACGTCCCAACCAATCAGTGCCATAGAATACTTCCAGCAGCTTCAACATATTAAACTATCAGTAAACATTAGGTACCTCTACTACAAAAATAGAACTGAAGCTTTCATCACGAGCACCTAACTTTCAACCCACTGACAGCCCATAGTGTGATGATCTAGGCAGTCACTCCAGGATCCTGGGATTCTTCGGTCTGAGGTTCTTCAGTTGGATCATCTGGCAAGATGATCTTCACCTGCAGTGTGCACAATCCAAATATGAAGTTGCCGGGATAAGCATCTACTTAAAAAAAATTCAAAAGTTAAAACGTGGTGTCGCTGGATCAGTGTGATGTGAAGCATGAAAAAGGGAATGGGCAAAATAGCGAGAGAACCCCATGTAATGGAGAGGGCAGTTGGCCATAGAAAATATAACAGGTGCACGCATTGGTCAATTTGATGGTATTCATAAAAGAACCCCTTGCAAAGCTTTGAGCACAAGTGGAAGTTGGTGAATCAATAAACTGGATCAAGATATGAAGCATTTGGGCAGAACCTTGAAATCCGAGCATCAAGTTAATATAGGTTTCGACACAGAAACCCAAACAAATGCCTACATAGAGATTAGAGAGTAATCAATAATTGCTAAAAAGTTCAGTTTGGACACTAGCAGTTTTGCATTTAGATGATTAGGCTTCATGATAGAGATGTTTATAAATATTTGCATGTGGCATATAAACTGATGCATATGTACTTGAAACACACTCAAATTATGGGTAGGTTTTAATAGATAAAAGTAGTGATGGCTTTAGGAGCTCAGAAGATCAACTGTTCTGCAACCAAGATGTAAGATAACGTCAACCACAGAAATTTATGGATACCAGATTGATACAACAGAAAGATTCTGTCCACCATGATCGCTTTCACAGAAGCTCACCCTTGCAGAGTCTGAGGATAATTATATGATCATTCAGAAAATATATACTCCCTTCAACCAGAAGTTTGCCATTCAGTAAATATAGGCTCTCAAATTTGTTCATGAGTATTATCAAAATAAATAGGAATTTTTGGTCTGAAATTTTATCAAAAATAGAATCCTCCGTCCTTTTTATGTCCATCATTATCCATTTGATGGAGCCCATTATCATGTTAGCTTAAATTCGGCTCATACCTTAAGCTTTCTTCGACCCCATTGAAGTGCCTCAGTATGCGAAGGATAATAAACGTCAATTTTATTAGAGCCAACTATTGCTCCACCACGGTCTTCAACCTGAAACAGCATGTCATCTAAAGATTAAAAGAGAAATGAAAATTGGGTAATGTATCCACATCCATTCAAGGGGGGGAAGAGCATCTAATTAGAGCAATATATGGCTTAGCAACTTAGCTTCAACCTATTTCTAAAATATAATTATCAAAAACACTTGAATTTTACGGTGTCATTAGCAGAAACAGAAATCAACAAAAATAGGAAAATGAAAAGGAAGGACCCTTTTTCTCCTCATGCACTGGGGAAATGAAGCCTGCTCTCAGGCAAGGACCGAAATGCAAGACCCCTGGTGCCCTAAAGTCAGAAATCATCAAATGGAGAAAGAAAGAATTGATATTAGATAACAAGACCAATGACAATGTCAGAGTAGCATGGTCAAGTCGCATAAGAGAACTGATCAGTGGTCTCAAAGTAATTCATGAAATAGATCAATTCAATCGAAACAGTTTGTGCAAACTTAGAAAGTTGAAACCGATCATGCTTTCTGAAAGGGCAAAAGCATGGAACTTATATATATGATGGTTGAGTCAACATGTTAGAGCAACAAACATATAAAATTTATCTTTTTCATATTTTTCAAGTAGAAAGTTTGCTTATGCCATGTGAAATATGCAAGAATATGCAATTGTTAGCCACATTTGAGCATTCATAATGTCCCCTAGCTTCAGAAATGAGATTTCACACTGTTAAACTCAGTCAAGAGGAATGCTGCATATATAAAAGGACATATTGGAGACTTTGATCAGTAGAAAGGGACATTAATATTCCCTTTCAGGTAAAGGATCTATATATATATTTTTTGAAAGTGAGTAAAGGATCTATATTAAACAAAAAAAAAACTTGTTATGAGAGAACACATATTTCTTACCAGCTAATGTACGAACTGCTTAATCAATAGAGGATAATAAGAGTGGAGTGGCATAGACAGATCATATGCAAGATGAATTCAAGCTGTCCAAATCACATTCATCATTATAGACTTGCTGGCCTATCTCCTAGCTGGTCTTCCACATCATGATATTCTCTTGCTTTCAGACTTCCGTACAGTCATTTGAAGAAGAGTGGACTAGAACTTTGAAATATGTACTGATGCATAGCTCCGCAAATACTCAGGATATAACAACCATATGGCTCATGGATCTAAGAGATTACCTGCTTGGTGGGGAGAGAGAGAGAGAGAGATCTTGCGCTGGAAAGTTTGTGGTGCAAGGTTATGGCAAATTGGCAAACGCCCAAGATACAAGAATGAAGTAACAGGCATCTCAATGATTGCAGTGGTTGAATATAAATCATCACCAGACAACGGCAATCTGATATCACAAATTTCCAGTAGAACACAAACATTAACAAAACTATAAAACATTTTTTTAATATCTACACCAAGCATCAATTGGCAAGTAGTTGCTGGTCTGTGGATGCATAAAGACGAGCAGAAGGCGAGTAACCTCGGGCATGTATGCTGCTTTGCAGTGCAATGCCTGCTCTTAGACTCAGGTGAATGGACAGGTGATGGATAGACAAAAACTCTGAAATTTGTAATACCAGGTGCTCAAGGTCCACGTGAAAGGGGAACCGTAACGTGTTGAAGTGGCACCAATGCAAATGTAAAATCTACCTCAACAGGGCCAGCCCCTAGGTTTATGGAGATAGCTCCCTCATAAAACATTATTTAAGACCAAGGACTTCACAGGCATAGGAGACTGAGAAATGAAGAGTAAATATTTACAGTTTCATAAAAATGATAGAATTGGTTTATAATGATGCCATAATACCTTTCCCCAGCCATATCCAGGAATAAGCATGGATGTACCAAAAGGATAGAATTTGGTATCTGCGGCAACTGTTCCCTGCATAAACAAGTATAAACTACATTATTGCACTTATAGACACAGCTAAATGAGATATATTAATATGATTATGCCACTAAATGCAAGTAATTCTCGTTTCATGCATTCCACTTTTCTTACTATTATTAGTGAAAAAGTTCCAATAAAAGAACACCTTCAACCCATTTCAGCCATAAGTGCTGAAAAAGAAAAAACAAGACAACAAAAATAACCCAATCCTTTTGGGTGAACAAAGAAATCCTTAAAAGTTATATTACCAATTTCCATGTTTTTTACATAGGAAAGTGATAAATGATAATCAAATATAGACACCCTTCTTCATCACTCTATCAACATTTTTTGCTTACCGCTTAGTCATCTGTATATCAGCCATATGACCTGAAAAGGAGCAGTTATTTGTACAAAGCCACGAACTTCAAGAAAGCATGAAAAATAAGTCCTCTCCACTTGTTTTCCTACTATGTCACACCGCACAATCATCTCCATGTGACCCCGTGGATGTCGACAACTCCTATCAAACCAATCATCAGGCTAATCTACCAATTTTTGCTTCACCAATTCTCGATGATGGAATTTGTGTTCCCTTCTCTCCTAGTGAAATACAAAAGAAACCTTCTGTAAACTTGCAACCATCTCCCTATTTGTATTCATGGGAAGACCATTTCCTTTAAGCCTTCCCAAGGATCAACTTCTAAGATGAGTTTAGCAACCAAAATTCCAACCATTTTGATTCTTCTCCCTTCTTTCAAAAACAATTCATCGAATGTCCTCACTAAGTAATCCTGCCAATTATCAAGCTTCCATATCAAAGTGTCAACCTTGATCCTCATCTCCTGAAACAAGGCCAACTCTTTAACTTGGCTTGTTGCAGAATTTCTGTGATTCCTTGTATTCCACTCAATTCAGCCATCCATAACCTGTATGAATTCAGACAAAGAGCTGTCAAGTTAAAAAAAAAAAAGCTAAGTCCCTTGGAATCGCATTCCGTGGTTCCTTCAGAAGCCAGTAGACCTTTGATCACCAATTTTGATCAGAATATTCCTAGTCAGGACTTGACAAGCCAAAACAACCTCTGTCAACGATACATTCTACCTGCTCAATCACTTTCTTGGATGTCAAGCATAACCGCAGCTCACACCACATAAACTTCAGGTAGAGAGGAGCAACAATGACCCACCCTTCATCATTTCTGAGGAACAAAGTTCCATTTTGAATCTCATAAAATTTGATTCTTCCCCACACGTGGACAAATTTCCACACGATTCTTTTTTATAAATGCTTGGTTTCAACTTCTCTTGTCCTTCACACATACACCTAATTATTCATACAAAACTTATCCCATACATAACATTCTCACTTTGCCTGTATTTACTTCAAATCAATTTCTTCTAAGCATCCTGACTGTCTCCAATGGCAACCAGAATATGGATCATGTACATTGGTAAAAATCCCCAGAGAAAAACTGAAATAATAAAAGCAAATTACAATAGAAACTAGCATATCTAGCCTCTGTATCAACTAATATATATTTACACCCTTTCAGCCAAAAAAAATTGACCTGATTTTGAGGCATCAAAGATGTAAAAAGACACCTCAGATGATATCAAATCAGTGCTAAGACTTGACCGAGTGGTTCAAAAGTTCCAAACATCAACAAATTAGAGAGTAAAAGGCTTAAAGACTTCTAGAGCCCAGAGTTGTAGACAGTTGACATGGGTACACCAGCTTTTAGGCACTTTTACGTGGAGTCCACCTGCTTGTCTATTAGCTCTAGAATTTCTTGAGCTTCTTGGTACCATATTTGCATTATACTGGAGCAATCCATAAAAAATTATGTGTTTCATTTAAGGTGGCATTTTTTTTATAAGTCTGCTATCTGCGAAAAATGAAGATACAATCGTTGGTAACATGGTAATCAGTTTTCTAGCAAATCAAAAGTTCTTCAATGTTGTTTCCAATTAGGTGCAATATCTTGACCAAGTCTATTTAATTCCCCAGTCCATTGTGTAGAACAAAAAGAAAGCAAGTAGGCAGGACATTTATTGAAAAATATATATACAAAGGGTTATCAAAAAGAAGAGACCACACAAGTGAAGAATCCCTATGAAATTAACCACTCAAGTACGATCAACAAGAAGCAGGAAAAAGAAAATAAACCATGACGGCAACTTCGCTTCCATAAAGGAAGTATCATAATAGAGTCCCCCAAACACTGTGGAAAAAGTGGAAAGAACCCTCACCAAAAGGAGGAACACCCCTCCCCACCCCAAACCCCCAACAAAAAAGAGAAAAAAGGAAAGATGACAGTATGTTGGAGCCTCTTGGAGGAGTATGTTCATAAAATTTGAACTTATTTTGTGATATGTTGTCATCCATGTTCAGAAGGATGACAGTACATCAGAAAACCTTGAAGGAGTGTATTCATGAAAATAACAAAAAATTTGAAAGCACAAAGAAAAGTAATGAATTCCACTTGACAGCAGAATCAATTACAAAGTGCTGCAACGCTAAACAACAAATCCACCCACATCACATAAAAATACTTTATCAAAAACTCATACTCGGGCTCATTGTTTAACTGGAACCATATTGATGAGTATCCGGATCCAAGTGTGGATCCAGACCTAGGCACTGCGGAGCCCATCCTAGGGCCTGCCCAAGAAGCACTAGCCATGGGGAGTGGTTCAGTTTGGATCCCAGATCTGCCTCAGGCCGGACCCTCAGCCCGGGTCCGAGGTTGACCCCGGTTCTGTTTGGCAGACGTTTAGTCCCACATCGGAAATCATAGAGCTTCGCCTTACCCCTCCGGCTTCAAAGGAACAGCCTCGCCGCAGTAAGGATGTAAGTTGGACACCTAACACTTGGCACATGCCTAGCTTGTGCTGCCCTTAATAGTGACCACCTCAAAACACCCTGTTGACTTAGGCATCGAAGGGTTTACCCCAAGTTGGTCTTGGGCCTAACCTTTCTTTGTCCCTTTCCCTCTCTAGGGGCCAGCTTGCGGATTGGCGCGGTCCCACTCCAGCCGAGCTCAGGCACATCAGATCTCCTTGGCCTCCTCAACCTCGTCCAGGCCATCAGTTTGCCTCCGGCATGTTCCGCTTCCAGATTCCACTTCCGGTCCGACCTCCCAACCATCTCGAAGACTCACCAAATATTGATAAATGTGAACTGAAACATCTTAGTAGCCAGAGGAAAAGAAAGCAAAAGTGATTCCCGTAGTAGCGGCGAGTGAAATGGGAGCAGCATAAACCGTGAAAACGGGGTTGTCGGAGAGTAATACAAGTGTCGTGCTGCTAGGCCAAGCGGTTGAATACTGCACCCCAGATGGCGAAAGTCCAGTAGCCGAAAGCATCACTAGCTTACGCTCTGACACGAGTAGTATGGGACACATGGAATCCCGTGTGAATCAGCAAGGACCACCTTGCAAGGCTAAATACTCCTGGGTGACCGATTTCCATGCCCACACACCCAAAAGAAAGGAACATGTAATCCAACTGGCTTAATGACAATCAGTAAAGAGGGGGAACAGTCCCATGGCCGAGTAGTTCCGCACCCTCCCACATGGTTGAGAGGTTGCGTGTTCGAATATGGGTATGGAGTGGGTGAAAAATTACTGGGTGTGCAATTCCCAGTTGCTGGCTGTACATCTCCAGTTTGTTGACACGTTGGTTGCAAAAAGATAATACATCAATTGATGGTCCTACTATAAGTCTTGAATTCAGGATGCCAGATGACCAGGCTGAGTCCTAGACCAACTGTGCTAGATTTCGGATTACAAAAAAAAAAAATCAGTAAAGAGAAGGAGAGAGCAGCAGCACGGCAACACACCTAACCAGAGAACCCAATATCCTATTCAAAGGAAGTTGAGCGTCGCAGAAAGTATAGCATCGAAGAAATGTGAAATTTTCACTCGACAAACCTTGACAGGAACTTTCCCGCTGGCTGTAAGTCCATAATAGGGTGCCCCGACCAGTTTCGTCGCTGTCCAAAACCTGCCTCAGAAAGATTTATCCGAAAAAGAAAAATCAATAAAATTTCACAGACATGTTTAAAGTCGATTTGCTTTTCTCGATCGACATGCAAACATGAAGAAAGAACACTATGAAACTATGAGAATGCAAAAAAAAGGTGGGGGGAGAAGAAGGGAAGAAGTAAGAATCGATGTTACAGATGGCTGGATTCCTACCCACAAACATGTAAAATGGGGGGAAAAAAAGAGAGAGGCTATCAAATCTCGAGAAAGCGAAAGAAATGTTTAACAACAACCCCCCCCCCAAAGAAAAGAAAGTTGAAACTTGAGACTAATTGATTCATGGGCGCATTCACCTGCAGAGCGGCGGGAGCAAGGCGCCCGGGCGGTGCTTGCAGGGCTTCCGGTTGCGGAGCTGGAGGGGGAAGCCCTTGGGGCAGAAAGCGACGTAGAAGGGGCCCGGCAGCGGCACCCCCCACTCCCAGTTGCAGCAGTAGCCGCAGCCGCAGTAGGCGGTGCACTCCATCTTCCGGAAGACGGGCGCGGCGGCAGCCGAGCCACGCACCACCTCCATTCCCGCCGATCCCAGGAACCGGGGGCGTAGAAGGGTGTGGATGGGTGGAGAAGAGCCGATGGAGGCGGCGCTTGCCGTGTGTGTGTGTGTGTGTCTGTGGGGGTGGGGGGGTGCAGGAGTGGGGAAGGGTCACTCAAGGGTGGGAAGAAACCCCCTTCCCTGCGGAATAATAGCAGATCGCCCTTGCTGCCACTGGACAAAATGCTGCCGTGGAGTCGGAACAGCGCGGAGGAGGAGAAGGGCACTTCGCTATGCTGTTTTCTTGTCCTTGGGACCGTACGGCTCTCTCACGGGACGCCACCATGACCATGGTACTGCAGCTACTGCTTGCAATGCCACACTACTACACTAGCACATGTTCCTCCGAGACGGCCGTCTCTGGAGTCTGGACTGGAGGAGCATTATTCTAGGGAAAATATCTTTATACTCTTATATCTTTTACATATTATTTCCAATATCCCCATATTTATATAATTTACCCTTAGTCCTCAAAGCTTTACGACAAATGTCGGGTACTCCTATGATCCTATCATAAATTAAAGCGGTAATAGGCCGTGCTCAGCTCATTAGTGTTTAAAGTCTCAACTCGATCTATGTCTGGGCGGGACTGACTATGTCATTAAAGTCTAAGATCCGACCTCTACTTAGCTTGACAAATTATACTAAAAAAATAATAAAAAATAATATATATAAGAATACAAAATTTACTATCTCACATTATTTGCGAAAACTCGGCCAGCCCCAACGCTGCCCGGCCCAATTGCCGTATTGTGCTTGGTGCCCTATGCCATGCTGGCACGTCGTGATCACTTGCACGCCATGCTCGCACGTCGGGCCAACTTAGGCCCACACGGGTCAACCCAAAAGCCCAACCCCGGTCTAATTTTTAACAAGCCCGGGCTTTTAGGTCTGAGTAAAAGCCCCGTGGGCTAAAAAGGTGTTGGCAGCCCCACCGAATGTTAGGCTAGGCCTACGGCCCCGTCGAGGTGACGTAGTCCATTGACAGTTTACTGTCAATAGTCTCTCAAGATTGTTAACCCCAGGCGGGTTAAAAAGGTGCTGGCTACCCGACCGAATGTTGGGCTAGGCCTACGGGCCCGTCGAGGTGGCCTAGTCATCTCTCTCTCTCTCTCTAGAATAAGTTAACCCGATGGACCTGAGATGGGCTATTCCTAGGCTTTCACATTTTAGTTTGGTACCTATCTTACTTGGGGTCGAGTAGGGTATTCTTGTGAGAGAGGTGGAATCAGTTAATCAGGTTAAGGGCTTTAACTATATCCGAGCCCGAGTGGTGTATTCCAACTCTCAAACTTGAATAACTCACCCACCCGTGAATAATTAATCTTAACCTACCTCATTCCATTATCAAGGCGACCCCGAGAGACGACAACAACTCACTCCACCCCCCATCCCCCTTCTATCCCATCCTCTGAGATTGGATGAAGGATTGGATGAAGGGTTGGGCTTTTTTCTACGTAACATTTTATGTAACTAAATTAACTTTCTTTTATCACAAAGAAAGTAGCATTTCATTCATCCCATATAAATACTTATCAAGGGGGTGGTCATGGGAGAGAGCCAAAGAAGGCGCAGAGTAAAACGAAAGACTGAGGAAAGGGGGGCAAGCCGGCATTGGGGAGGGTGGGCTCGAAGATCCTTCAAAAGAGGGATGAAGGATCAGGGAAAGGAGGAGAGCAAGGTGGAGAGTGACGGGTAGGGAAGGGGTATACAACGATGGCTGAGAAAAGTGGGATGCGATGGGAGGGTCGCCGCAGTAATTGACGGTGAGAGCCAAGGAGCAGGGGAGAAGGAGGGGGTGATTGAGAGACGGGAGGAGGAGGGCAAAGGCATGGGGTGGAGGTGGATAACAGGGTTGGGATGGGAACAAAACAGGGAGAAGGCAGAAACGGGTGAGGGAGAGGAGGGTGACTAGCTAGGGGAACCAGCGGTGGAGGTCGCGTGGGGTGGGCGACGGTTGAGTTGCAGGTGGGTGGGGTGGGAGAGAACACTGGCGGAGCTGAAGGGAGATGGAGGGCGGTCGTGGGTGGGGGCGCACCGGTTGCAAGAAGGCGGGATGGAGAGAGGGGAGAGGTGAACGAGGACTATCAACAAGACGGAGAAAAAAGCATAGTTAGGAAGTTGACAAGGAAGGAAAGAGGGGGAACGGGAGGGGGAGTTCTCTCGAGGGCCCTCTTTGAAATTGGGGTTAGATATCACATTCGATCTTAGAGGGTCGAATACGGTACTCAATCTCGATTAAAGAGCATATGTGAGAGGAGGGAAACTCTCTCCCCACCCAAGAGATGTACGTCGAGATAGATGAAGGTGAAGGTTACATCGACGAGCGAGCCGTCAGAGATCTCCGACGAGATTTCTACCATTAAAGTGGGCAAGGGTTTTGGGCAAAGTCACCCGAGTAGAGATTTCTTTGAAAAACGAGAAAATTAACCGATATGAAAGAGAATGTGATTTGTTAATGTGATTTTTTGACCACTATAGAAAAATGGGAATAGATAGTTCTATTATGATGACCATTAAAGATATAATTTATATCTATATATTATTAATATTGACCACCACTTGGCTGTTATTAAGTTGGTACCGAGTAAGGGCATGTTTGATAATCGGTTGGGTTATCCAATCCGACGAGAGAGAGCGGCACACCCATCTCTCCTTAATCGGGGTCGAGTGACTTACTCGTGTGATGGGACACGAGTAAATCACCCCCACACCATTTTCAAATTGACCCTAAGAGATTTGATCAAGGGCACCATGAGAGTTCGAATCTGGGTGGCAAAGATATTTTTAAATAGGCTCTGCCATTGCGACATAGCTCCTAAAAAAATCTTACCATTGACCACTAGAAATTAATAGAACAGTTGAATCAAGTGAGTAATTGAGTTACCATAGTCTTAGTTTCGTCTTGCATTATCTTATTTTATTTTTTCTTAGAGAGAGAGAGAGAGAGAGAGAGAGAGAGAGAGAGAGAGAGAGAGATTTTATCGTGATTTAGATAAATCTTTATTTTTATTTTATGTTTTTATATGACTAAGATAAATAATTTCTAATTATATCTTAAGGAACGGTCATGTTCACTTACGTACAAATTTGACGGTGGATGGAGAAGTTTATATGTTAATTTATACAAAAGGTTTGAGTTCCCGGAAGTTCTCATTTTGATTATTAACCATTTAACGGCCAGTCGATAATCACTTCTATTCGAATATTAAGACCGCGATTCCAAACATACGGCTTCCTAAGAGTCAATGCCGATGCATAATTTTTTAAAGATATTTTTACATAAAAATTATTATTAGAAATGAATTTATAAAAAATATTTTAAAAAATATTAAAATATATATTATTGTGTTAATTTAAATAGTACATAAATATTATTTAAATATAATTTTTTATAATTTTTTATAAAAAGAAGTGATATGTCTACAAATAAAAATTACATTTTTACTTAATTCAAATTTACCGAGTGACATGATTGTTAATATATTTTTTAAAATATTTTTTATAAATTATTATTTAATATTATTTTTTACATAAATTTTTTTTATTTAATGAGTATGATAATGAGTATGAATCCCACAATCTACACCATATTCGACTCATTAACATCCTTTCCTCCTAGTCAAAGATGCAGAATGGATTTTGTATGGGGTCCATATTTTTACTTGCTTCCAATGTCCATGAGTGCTGACATAGTCTAGTGGAGAATTGATTTATAAGACCAACCCTTCATCTAATCTCACAAAACTTAAGAGAGAGAGAGAGAGAGATCCACCTCCATGGTCAATCTCAATGTACTACCGCTTTGGATCTTTGAACTTATTACTTGCACATCGTAGGATATGTTGGCGAGGGCAAGGGGCAACCTTGATAAAATTATCGAGTAGTGCCCTCTAGACTCAGGTCAAAAGATCACTCATCTTTGTAGTTTTTAATATGGGATCTTTTGAGTCTCCTTTTTAGGCCTCGACATTAGCCCCCAGTAAAGGTGGATTTTATATTTATTGGGCCGGGGTTCCAACAAACGGTCCCAATGAAGACGTACAAATTTAAAAGTGTCTCCTTTGAGGTATTGTCCCCGTTACGTCTGGGGGTGACTAGGATTTTATCCTTTTTTACTGGTAAAAAGACCCTCAAGATAAAACTTAGATCTTACTTATAAGTACGTGCCCATCTTAATAATTTCTAATATGAAATCTTTTTGAACCCCCTTCTTAGATCTCTATAGTGTCCATTAATTAATGCCTTCAGATTATATTTAGGATGAATTCACCAATCCTATAAATTGTTTGTCTTTATTGTAATACTTGCAAAAATATTCCCGTTGTCACCAACTGTGTATTAGCATCCCACATTAAGGTCTCTCACTTAACCTTGGTTAAGTTTTAATTAAATTTAAAGGACAAGAACATCTCTAATCTCTTCTAAAGTCTTTTTATGTCTACCCCCATCCATCACTTTATCTCTCCTAAACTCTTTATACGGGAATATTTCGTCCAAAAAAATATTTATGAATGGAGGTTAACAACTGTGGTAGTATTTTTAACACTATATTGATAGAAAAAAAGCATTAAAAATAACAATAACATGGGAAATATAATTATACAAGTACACATGTGAGGGGATTATTACTTCAATTATCCCTTGATACTTAGTGTACACCCATAGGTAATTACACACTCGGGATGTGCATCAAGTAAATATTTTTTTATTTTTTTATATAATTTGACGTGTAAGTCACTTTCATTTGTCGTGTAAGACACATCTCGATCCGACAACTTAAAAAAATTAAAACAGAAAGAATCGATTTTTAAACAATTAGGCTCAATACTACTCACTTGATACGTTTTTTTTTAATTTTTTAAATCGTCGGATGAGGATATATTTTTACGACAATTAAAGGTGACTTAGGTCGCGTTTGGGAAGGTCCTCTGGCACGACTTTCTAACATTAATTTGTCGACAACATTTAATCTTCACCAAATGTGCCCGCGGTTATTGGCTTATGTGCAAATCAAATTATGACAGTGGAGAGAGAACTCCACACAAAAATGAGCCGTCTTCAAAATCGTTCAAAGCAACTACAGAGTTGGATTCGAGAGATTTTAAATGAAGAAAATTCCAACAATGACTGCACATGTGTACGGTGTTGAGATTGTGCAGTAAAGCCATAAACAACTAGCCTTCTCAAACGCAACCTTAGAATTCACGTTGTCAAAAATTTTTAAAAATATCATTTTATTAGTACGTTTGTGCACTAAGTATTGATCATCCATTTACGGATAGACTCCCGTCTATTCCAACTGTCTGTTTATTATGACACCCTCGCCATGTATTCCCCGTTCTTGGATAAGGCGGATCCTTGCTCATATCTAGGACTCTCAATGGATCGAGTCAGCCCGATAGGTCCATGGATCTGATCTGATTTCAAGTCAGGTCGTAAGATCTTTTTCGGTCCGTAAATTTTTAGTCGGGCCTAAAAATTCGGCCCGACTAGGCCTGTGGGCCGGGCTCGAGTTTTGAGTTCGGCCTGCGGGTCAGCCCTGTCTGTTCTCTCTTTTTATTCTCACTTCAAATTTTAAAAATTATTTAGTTAAAATTATGTTATTTTACATAATTAAATAATTTAAAACTCTCTTTTCATATAATTTATATAATTAATATCAAAATTTTAATTAATTTAATAAGATTATAATATTTTTATTATTAAATATATTTTTATTATTTTTATTTTTTTATTTAGGTTGTCGGGCCGGGTCTTAGTCGGACTTTATATTTGTTAAATAGTGTCGAGCCTGACTTGACCCGACCCGACATAAATCGAGCCCAGACCAGACTCAAACTTTAATATTAATAAGTCAGACTCAGACTGAGTCGACCTGATGGGGACATCGAAGCAAGATCGTCCACATTTTATTTACATTTATGTCATTTTATATTTGTATGTATACCCTTGTGTTATATGGGTACGCAATTGTAAGTCTTAGTGGATTTATATGTAAAATGTCAGTAGGTCCAAGCAAGGGGGCCCCCAGCCCTTCTCCATTGGGCCACCTAAGCTATGTGGGGCTGGTCAACCATCCTAGGTGACCATCTAGAAAGTTTGAATGCTAATTGACCACATGGGAGACAAGTGGATTAAATTTTCAAAGGTAGGTTACCTACCTTACCAACCATGTCCCCCCCTTGGTCAAGGGGGCGTCCCCCTCCCTATTTTCCTTTTTTATTTTTGTAAAATTTGGATTAGAACTAATAAGTTCTAACCCTAGATCTGAGGGTATTAGGTGTCATTTTCCAATTAGTATATAAATTATGTATTTCCATTATTTGTGAATTAATGATAGAAGAATTGTGTGAATTTCTTGGAGAGCCCCAAGAGCTGGTGCGCCCCTACCTCTCTCCCCTCTGGAAATCCTTCTCCCCCCTCTGTGTTTCAGGGTTGTAGCCCTTCTATCTTAGCCCCTCCACTTCTATTTTCATTCTGTGCCGCCGCCGTTCGTGTCGCCAGCGAGCCGCCACGAGCAATCTATCAAAGTGCTGTCAAGCTTCTGTTTTTCAAGATAGAGGGTCAATACGAGAATTTCTGCTCTCCACCTAGACATCTTCTGGAGCTGACATTTTCAGAGTGTGTTCTTATCTTGAATCCCCATCACCACAAAAAATTTCACGTCCAAATTCCTTCTTTTGTTAATTTTCCATTTTCGATCTTCAGGTCATCCCAGATCTGTCAGCTTTCTGTTCACTGTAACAGCAAGTCTGAGTTTCCAATCTTCGGACCTCTGAATGATTTTTCCTTGAATCACCAAATTTACTAGAGGTTCTGTCCACCATTCCCTACATCCACAAATTTTCGTGGAATTTAGAAAGGCCTCTACCTATTTTTCAAAAATCTCTTCAGATCCCAAATCAGTTCTGTCTTCAGCTGTCCAGATCCGACCACAGTCCAGTATAAAATCTCTAGAAAATTCAATTCTCCACAAACCTTTCACAAAAAATATCCCCGTCTTCCTTGTTCATTTCTCCACAACTTTCATGAAGAGCTCAAAGCCTGAATCTGAGGTCTACCCCACGGTCAAAGGCAGTTCTCAGGAAACTTCCCTGCTGCCCTGAGATTTCGGGCACTGTCCAATAGCAATGTCAAAAATCAACAAAGGCCAGATACGTGCAGATCCAGTTGATCTCTCTAGCCCTAGATCGAAGGACTTCGAGAGAGCTTTCCAAAGATACCTCTTGTATGTCGATCCAACATCGGGAGTGATCGCAGCGACAGATCTCGCCGGGTCGTGCGCCTGAAAACAGAAGTTGCAGATCCGTGGGAAGCTTATCCGGCGAGTGACGATCGGAGCCGCCCGGCCTCTGGCCGGCGAACCAGCGCGCCGCCATCCCAGGAAGCGCTTCCCCAGGCGTCCCCACCATAGTGGTGCCACCCCGGTTCCACACGGCCCCACCGACCAGCGCGTGGGCCCCACAACCAGCAACATACGCCGTCCGAACTGTGCCGACGGGGTGATCAAGTGCAGCCCGTCAACCCGAGATCGGTCCTCCCGGGCCCACTTGTGTAGCCCTTTACCTCCCTGCGTGGAGTGGGCGATATTTTATTGTTGTAATTTAATTCATTACTGTTATCGGGAGTTACTGAATTCGACCGGGATCGTCTTCCCCACGCCGAGAGCTTGGAGGTATCGTATTCGCTCCTTACTTGGCACTTTACTTTATTTTCGTATATATTTCTTTATGTCGCTGCTTGAGAGCAAGTTAAGATAATCTAGCTCGCTATATTTTTATATCACCGCTGCTGCGAGAGAGAGCGAGACCGTCCCGTGACCTGATCCGGGCACGAAAACGTGAGTTGACCACCCTAGCTCTTACCGGTTTCTCAACCGCGCACGTCCGACGCTTCCCTCATTAGGGACGATCGCGAGCTTGCTTAGAGTCCGAGGCTTGCATATCCATTTGGGAGTCGAGTCGCGTGTCCGTCCCGCATCACGACCTAAACCCAACCTCGACCTGACCCATTGAGAGCCCTACTCATATCTTGTTGGGTGGAGAGGATGGCATGGGACCTCCCCGAGATTTTCAGAATTCTTCTCTCGTATGAATTTGAGGTGACTAGCTAATGGCACAGCACGAAACCACTTATTGGATGAAAAGGTTTAAAAGACCAAGTTTATTAAAACTTTTATAGGCAGTGAAGGACGCCCTTACCTTAAGGGCCACTTTGATAATAGAATAAGGGAGAATAGGATGAGTTATTCCACTTACTCACCCTTAACCTAGTTTGATAGCAGGGTTAATTTACTTGGGGTCGGTTAGGAATAAGGCCCTTATTCTAGGAGTAACTCATTCTACCATTTCACATGGAATGAGTTATTCTCAGGGTAAGAATAAGTTATCAAACTTAAAAAGGACAAACCCAAGAAATAATTCACCTTAACTCACCTCATATAATTTATCCTAACCTGTTATCAAAGAGGTTACTATTTCACATGGAATGAGTTATTCTCAGGGTTAGAATAAGTTATCAAACTTAAAAAGGATAAATCTAAAGAATAATTCACCCTAACTCACCTCATATAATTTATCCTAACCTGTTATCAAAGAGAACTTAAAGAATATTCAAATCCGGCTTTTCATGAGTGCTAACCGGTGCTCACAAAATGTATTTTTTTTGTTTTAAAAAAATATATAGTATTGAACGACAACTGTAATCCACCAGACTACCTAAACTAGATTTAAAAATATTAATTCCATCTTTTCGATGATAGGATCAGAGGAATCAAAAGCGATAGACTATATCCCCGTTTTGTTTGTGATTTATCTCAATATTATCTTCATTTTAATCTAATTTTAAGTCATTTTATTTTGACCTGAGTAGATTTAGATAATCCGTTTAAAAATAACTTAATTTAACTTAAGTTAGATTTATCTATCTCACCTCTACATGTGAGATAATTTAATTCGATGTCGTGTCAAAGTAAAAAAGAATAAAATAAATTTACTTAAATTTAATCGGATTACCTTTTATCTCAAAATAAAGCGCTGCTCAGAGTTAAAACAGCTTGACGTGCACCTAGAGTGTGTTACACATTTTGGGTGTGCAGAGTTTTTATTGTTTTATTTATAAAATCTTTTAAGTGATCTCTAAGATATTTTAATTTGAGATGTAAATCACGTCGTCATTCGATTATTTTAAAAAATAAAAATAAAATAAGTTAATTTTTTAAAATAACTCTAACATTATTTATTTTATCTATTTTTTTATTTTTTAGATAATTTATTTTTTCATAACGAAGAATTTAACAGAGTGGTATAGAGAGTTGAGCGATTATTGGACCACCCGAGTTCGAGTATTATCTTACGCATCTTGTCACCCCTTTTTTTGTACCATCGTCATAAAACTCCAGACTCACATCCCAAGTTAAGATATTTTTTAGATAATTTAATAGTGACATGACTTACATCTTAAGTTAAGATATTTTTAAAGTCACTTTAAAAAATTGAAAAATTAAAAAATTCTATATATCCAGAATATACTTCACACCACACTGTGCAGTGGATCTTACTATATAGTCAAATATTCCTTTTTTTTAAATAGCTCCCCAAAGCGGCCCCCTAAACCCATCTGGCCCATTTTGGGCAAACCTCCCCCCTGGTCCGCGGCCTTGCGGCTTCCTCCAAAAGCAAAAGGCCGCATAAATCCAAAAAAAGGAATCCCACCACTGGGGGGAGTAGGTAGAGGACACACAGAAGCAGAGAGTAAAATAAGTAGGAAGTGGAGCGAGGGGGGAAAAAAAAGGAGGGAGCCCTGTGCTTCCACTTATCCCCTGAGCTGCTTCTTACCCCTCTCCCATCTCCATCAAACCCCATCCTTCCATGCGACCACCCCTCCCCCACCACCCCGCCATGGGCGATCCCGGCGGCTCGGGCGGCGGCAGCAAGACCAACTTCGCCTCCTGCCTGGTGGCCACCACCTTCCTCATTCTGGTGGCGGCCGCCCTGGCTGCGGTGTTCTTCGTGCTGTTCCGCCCCCGGGAGCCCCGGATCCAGGTGAACGCCTTCCAGGTGCCGAGCTTCGCGGGGGCCAACGGCACCGTCCGCTTCACCTTCGCGCAGTACGCCACGGTGCGCAACCCCAACCGCGCCGCCTTCTCACACTACGACAGCACGCTGCAGCTCGTCTGCGCCGGGTCCCAGGTGGGGTTCATGTTCATCCCCGCCGGGGAGATCGACGGCGGCCACACCCAGTACATGTCCGCCACCTTCGACGTCGGCTCCTTCCCCCTGGCGGGGGCGGGGGCGGCGGCGGCTCCGCCGCCGAGCCTTCTGGTGGAGTCCCGGATGAAGCTGAAGGGGAAGGTGCGGGTGCTCCGGTTCCTGACCCACCGCGTCGAGGCCGGGGCGCGGTGCCGGGTGGGGGTCTCCGTCCGCGACGGATCGGTGCTGGGCTTCCGCTGCTGATCACCACCCAGATCGAGCTCAGGGCTCAGATCTGGACTCGTCTGCTGAAGAACCGAGTGGCGAGTCAAAGATCAGCGAAGAAAGATTGTAGAAAAAAAAAGGTAATCTCTTTACAAGTAAGTGAGATTTTCTTTTCTGCGTGGAATCCTCAAAATTTTTCCCCCCCTTGCCCTTCTCCAGAAATTTCTGCTATTTCAGGATTTCGGTGTTTGGGCGCCATTTGCGGAATCTGGCCGGGAAGAAGAAAGAAAGAACATGACAACACCTCCTCCCCTTCCCCCGGGCCCCCGGCCAGTTCTTGGGGACAGCCATACAGCTTTTTGTCCCGGCGGGCGAGTGGGCGGTGTTTCGGTTGTCGGGTTATAACGGATCTTTGCATTAATAGCGTATAGTACCGATTTCGTTAAGTCTATACAGTCCGATTGTCATTAGATGGGCCGGGTCGGTTGGGTTGGGCCCGGTCTGTAGGCTACAAAGCGGGAGGACAATCTCCATTCGCCGACTGGGGGGGGGAGAGAGAAAAAGAGGCTCTTTTAGGATATTAAAATATGTTTCAAATTGGAGTTATTAAGTTCAGATATTTTAGATGATAATAATGGAATAATTTAACTCGTTTATCATCTCTTTGATTCGGGATAGCATTAACCTGGATTCTCCCTCGGAGGTAATCTGTCCTGGATGGAGATTCCTTCTGTTTTGATAGCAGATGGGTTATCTTTGGGATAAGATTGGTTCCAACCATGAAGTGTGTTACTGTGGAGGGGGGGGGGGTGACTCAGGGTTATTCCTAAGTTGATTCGGATTAGCTAACCACCTCAATTAAACCACTCTTAGACCTAAACACTAGAAATCTCGATATCCCTGAGACAAGACAAGAATAGCCCTAAATCAAAGTGGTGCTTTGTTGATAAGTTCTGGTTTGGCTTACTAATGTTCTGGATCCCACTCATAAAATAATATACACAAAGATTGTCCAATATGAGCAATCATATTAAGGTTCAATTTGATAATATGTTAGGATAAGGTAATCCGGGTGAGCTCAGAGTGAGTTGTTCTTGAGTTTTCATATTTTTAATTTGCTATTTATCTTACTCGGGGACGGGTACGATATTTATGTGAGAGAGTTAGAATGAGTTATTTTTTAAGTTAAAAATTCTAACTCTATCCGACTCCAAATGATGTATTTCGCTTTCAAATTTGAATAATTCGTTCACTCGCGAATAACTCATCTTAAGTTATTTTATTCTATTATCAAAGTGGCCCTTGTGATTGAGAAGTTTGGATCAATACATGGCGCCATTGAGATTTAAGATGGAGGACACATGGGGGAAGCAAATTTCCCTCACCATGAGGCCTAGGGACCCCGCTCTCGCCCGTCACGTACCCGTGGGAGTCGAAAGGAGGAGCTATAGGGATCCCTTGACCACTCAAACACCGAGAATATTTGTGTCCCAACTTCCGGTCTCCATGTGCTTATTTACATCTTGAAATAATAATTGGGTTAAAACCTTTTTACATATCTTGTTGTTTCATATGATTTTATATTAATCACTCTTGGTTAGGAAGCATACTACAATACCATATTAGAATGCAAGAAAAAAGGCTTTTAGAACATCTAGCAAGGACATTCCAAACTAGTCTTTTGGCAAAGAAAGGTGGGTGGGAAGGGAGGATAGAAGTAGTGGATATGTTAGTTTGCTATCTATCAAACCTACCAGTATTGTAGCCAATCCGAATGGCAATTTTGAAAATGTGTTCAATTTAGAATAATATAATATATTAGCAAATGAAGGGTTAATACAAAATTAAAAACCAAGAACTAACTACAAAATCAACCCCCAAAACAATCCAATTGGGAGCAGCTTTACAGTGCTAGCTACAGATTTCTCGAGTTTTGATGTAAAACAGTGTAAAATGTTGTAAAACATCGTACTCACGGAATACAGAATGTCTTGCAGTGTCTCAAGTCAAACCAAACGAACTCAGAAAATAACCTCGTTCATCCATTTTGCAAGTGTAGATATTAGATGAACCGATTAGGGTTAAAAACAAAAAACAAAAATAGAACCCATGAGTACCTTCCGTGAGGCCAACATTTGACAGTTTGGTCCACACTAAACCTTTTGATTTCACTCTGTTAGATGTAGCCAGTACACACTAAACCACTGATCCACTACAATATCTTGCAATTCAAAAGTTCCTTCCATACTCACATCATTGAGGACCATAGCTCATGCCTCAACTAATTCAAATAATGCCATTAAAGATACATAATCGATGAGCTTGTCTTGCAGCACCCCCAAGCTATTTGCACAAACTTGGGTGTGCAGCATGTTTTCCCTTTTTTTAAAAATTTTTTTGGTGAGGTGGTGTCTCACTTCACCTACCAGTTCATACTGCCCTCCCCCCCCCATTGGATGGCCCAAAAAAATAAAATAAGTAGGGCTCATTTTTTTAAAAAAAAATCAAGTTTCCATAGTTCAGTCTCTTTTTTTTATTTTTTAAGTCGTTAGATGAGGGGGATGAACTGTACAGACAGATATAACTGAGGTGGGCACTCTAACTCGCCATATTTTCATTAAAAAAAAAATATTACACGCCCAAAATGTGCAATAGCTTAGGTGTGCAGCAAAACTTACTCATAATTGGTTAAGGTACGTTGACCCTAATCAAGATTCCACCTTGGAAGAGGTTGGTTGGGGGCCAATCCGAGCCAGCTAGAGATTAAATTCAGGTCTCGGGCTGACCTAAATTTGATCCAACCCAAGTTCATGGACCCATCCAATCATGAAGGTGAAGTTGGCTGTGTGGAGTAACTGGGTGAAGCTCCAATCATAGAGGATTGAGCACTACATATCGGCACACCGAGCTGGAGGGATGGAGGAAGTGGGTTTAGATTAGATGATCGAGATAGAAGGATGTTACGATGACCAGGTCTGCTTGTTGGTTGTAACTTGGGGCCAGGGTTTGCTAGTCTTGCTAAGTTTTTCGTCATCATATACTTATCGAAAAAAAATAATAGTCATATCTACAATATTGGTTCGATGTGCAAGTGAAGAACAAGAAAAAGAGTGTAGGGAAGATTTGAAATCGGGTTAGGGTAGTATATTTGCTCTCCTGGGCGCGAATACGCTACCCGACCCTAGGTAACGCCTGTGGGGGTGAGAAGTGTAGGGCCATTTTTCTCTCTTTTCAGTTTAGTTACCCTATTAGAATATCAAATAGAGCCTTTAATTAAGAAAGAGAATGAGATAGTCATATTCTTTCTCAATCATCCAAACTTAAATAAAGAAAGAATGATCACAACGTGCTAGACTTCGGTATGTTGGGTGTCCCAACTCTCTTCTTTTATTTATGGCTGGGGACTGGACAGGGCTCAGAGCCCAAACCAACCCTGATTTCAAGAGGAGGTTAACATTTTGAGTCATATATATTTTTTGAGAAATTCTTATTACTCATCCCGAACGATTACCTGTCCGGGATGAGATTGGCCCACATGGGATGGGTGCATTGCGCCTATCCCATGTGAGTCAATCCTGTCCCGGACGGGTAACTATCCGGGACGAGTACTTAGCATCACTCGTATTTTTTTGATGACGAGAAACTTATCACAGAGATATTCAAGTCTACACGAAGTGCGAGAGATTTAGATTCAAATCCACCGATGCTCAACTCCTGCACGTCTCTTTTTCCCAAAGTTATAATAAACCCTAGACTCACGTCCCTCTCGGAAATTAAACATGAAACCAAGAACATGCCGAAAGAACTACAGTCAGTGCTATATTATCCGACAGCCTTGTACGTACTGCAAGGTGACATGACACAACTGTAATCTTAACAAGTTACAAGAAGTACTTCTCATGCATCTCTCTGCACGTAGGACTGTAACCCAACTGGGTTAAAATTAGGCAGGGTATGAGTTTGGCTGCTTGTTGCTGATCCAGCAAGTTAAGAAGAGTAATGTACTGGAACTCTCCGTCTTTTAAGATCACGTCAATACGTTACTAGTTTGGTTCCTCTATGTGCCATCTGAACGTATATCTTTCTCCTTCTAAGATTTTTCCAAAATGTTACGCAAACTTTGAAGTTATAATAGGTGGTTCTCATGATCAAATCCTCATCATGGAAAAAATAATCAATCATCCGTTAATATCATTTCATAAGTTATCCTTTAATGGGCTTTTGGGCCGTGAAGAGCCAAGTCCAGGATCAATTCGACACCAGTCCTTGTGCCACTTCAGCTCACTTTTTTCTGGCTGGTGGTAGTGAGAATTATGATTGGATAAGATAAGAACCTCACTGCAAAACGTTGCATTGAAAACCATCCAAATGAATGGAATCAAGTAACCCTTTGAGCCTGCTTGAGTCGTTAAAGAGAGTTTTTGAGGAAAATGGCGATTATAAAGATATGCACTCATAGAGTATATGTTTTAAAAATACTAAACAGTAAGTGAAGAACATCAAATTAATTGTGTATCTTTTTTTCTCTTTTTTTTGAAATATTTGGAAGTTTGATTCCTAGCATCTTTCATTATTTCCCCCTAAGGAGAGGGAGTTTTTCCTCACCATCACGACTATTTTTTTTAATCAAAAACCTTACCCAATGATTAGTTGGAGAGTGCTCCCCAGTCGGGATACACTTCCCCAGCTAACACCAAGGGGGTGTATTATTAATAACTGAAGAATAAAATATTTACAATAATCGGATGCTAGGCATACCTAGCTTATCTAACCTGCCAGCACCCTTGACCGAATTGAGAAAAAGAGACTGTCGGTTACAGTCTGACATTATAGTACTCGAGATGATTAGGCCTACGTCGATTCTTTCTTTTGCTCCTGCGGACATGCTAGAAAGAAGTATCAAACTCCAAGTCCTGCTCATCAACCGAACCATCAAACTCGTCAGGGGCAGCATCATGAATCGGAGGGAGGAGATCATGGTGCAGTGGTAGCGCGGGGAGGCCCCGGAGAGCATCAAGCAAAGCAGTCGGGGGAGGCTGCTGACTGAGTATGTCACTGGCGGAACCATCGGCAGCCTGAGCGGAGATAGCAGATAGTGGAGGAGCGTCATCGCGAGGCACGTCGTGAGGGGACTGTAAGGCCGGCGGAGACGGCGCCAAGGGCGCTGCAGCACTGCAGGGCCGAGGAAGGCCAGAAGCCCCAGACCGAGAAAAGGCTAAAAGAGCGTTAATTTCATCACGACTATTGTTCCGTCTCTGAAGCGGGCATTTCAGGTACAAAGGACACATCTTGTGTAACACCCCAACATGTCTGAAACTGAAAGATAGTTAAATATCTTATAGTTAGTCCATATAAATTTTATGTTACTTTAATTAAAGTCTAATACCTTGAACGGTATTGTTTAACGAATCTTATTAAGAAAATTAAATAGCTATCACACTTTAATAATGTATAACTTTTTATAAGAATGTCAGAATAGGATCAATATTAGGTCCGTTGGATAGAGAATTCAAAGATCTACAAGTTTTATGTTGAACACTTTTTCAAATTTTGACGTTTGGAAGGCCAAAAATAAGATAGAGTAAATCAATTCTTAAGAATCATGTTATTGTTAATTTCTTTAGGGGTTTTCATATAAAATAACAAAAAAAAACAAAAAAAAACCTAAAATATCTACCGACGTTCTTCTCCCCACCCCCTCCTCTCCAACCTTATCCCCCCTCCTTCTTATCCTCTTCCTCTCATCCCCTCCCCTCATCCTTATCCCCTCCTCCTCTTCTTATCTTCTCCTCCCCTCCCCCTATATATACCCCCTCTCCCCCTCTTTCCCTTCCACTCCAACACCCTCTCTCTCTCTCTCTCTCTCTCTCTCTCTCTCTCTCTCTCTCACACACACACACACACTCTCTCTCCCCCATCTCTATCTCTCTCTTAAATATTTTTATTTTCTCTTTTTTATTCTCTCTCTACTCTCTCTCTACTTTACCTCTCTACTCTCTCTCTACTTTATCTCTCTACTCTTTCTTTACTTTCTCTCTCTATTTTCTCTCTCTACACTCTCTTTATTATCTCTCTCTCTTTTCTCGCTCTACTTTCTCTCTCTACACCCTCTTTATTTTCTCTCTCTAATCTCTTTATTTTCTCTCTTTCTATCTACTTTCTCTCTCTATTCTCTCTACTTTCTCTCTCTACACCCTCTTTATTTTCTCTCTCTAATCTCTTTATTTTCTCTCTTTCTATCTACTTTCTCTCTCTATTCTCTCTACTTTCTCTCCCTAGTTTTTCTCTTTAAATATCTCTTACTACTTCTTTCTCTACTCTCTCTTTACTTTCTCTCTCTAACTTTCTCTCACTATTTTCTCTCTCTACTTTCTCTCTAGTTTCTCTCTCAACTCCTCTCTACTCTCTCCACTTTCTCTCTCTACCCTCTCCACTTTCTCTCTCTACTTTCTCTCTCCACTTTCTCTCTCTAAATTTTTCTCTCACTACCATTCTCTTATTAATAAACGGAGAAGATAATACAGTATTAGAATAATATAAATAATTAATAAACACTTAGACGAAGGATTTGAAATCTATTTGGACAATTTCGCCCTTCTATACGCATCTAGGATTGGACAATTATCTTTTCCTACGCAATGACTTTTATGGGAGCTCTGGTGCGATACTAAAATCTATTCGGAAGTCCGTTCTAAAGATAGGCACATGATAAACCGAGTGCATGTTATTTGTTATTTACATTTCTTTGATTTGATTTTGTTTGAATTATAATTTAAGTCATTGATTTATTTAAACTAATGATTTATGTTTAGAATCAGTTATTTATTTAGTTATCATTCTGTAAAATATTATATATGTTTCTCTCTAATCTCTCTCTAATTTCTCTCTAATCTCTTTCTACTTTCTCCCTCTACTTTCTCTCTCTACTCTCTCTCTACTCTAATCTCTTCGAATGTTATATATATTTAGTTAATAATATTAAAATACGATCCAGTTATTTTGTAAAGTTTAACGGCAAGTTTTAAGTATTGAGACGACTATGTAATAAGCATCATAATAAGAATAAAAATTTGATTAAGCATATGGACTGTGTCACTTTAAGGAGGTGTGGGGCGACAAACCGTAGTTAGCTTCCGCTACGGGATTAGGTCTATTTCCGAGGACAAACGGACTTCTGAAAAATCCGGAACCCAGAATAAGAAAATTATCTGGGGAATGGTTGAGTATTAACTCCCGATCCTGCGTGGTTGATCAAGGCCGACAGGCTCCAACGTTTAGACCTTTTGTCTTTATGTCGACGTATGGATGCCTAGGTATGTGTTTGCTACTGCTTATAGTGACGGGATGCCTGTCCAATATATGCTGCCAAATAATATGAAGTTCAGATTTGATATATGCCTTTGATATGATCTGAAAATAAGTTCATCTGTATAAGCTCTGATTTAGCTAAGATATGTATTATGCCATATATATAAGTCAGATAAGATTTGTTATACGTATTTGTTTATAAATCTGAAAATTACTTTGCTCGTTATATTTCCTTCGCATTCATAGTATATGTACAATTCAGTGAAATTGTGACTAGCTTTATATATATCATGGATTTGCACAGTTTAGTATATGATAAGCATGTGATTGGTTTTAATGCCTACTGAGTCTTTGGACTCATATCTGTTGCCTAACCATTTCAGGAAATTGACCAGTGTGCGTATTGGCTCCTTCGGACAGTAGGTCGGAAGTTGATCCCGGGTTGAATTTGGATTCCGCTGCGTAGAATAAATAGTTTTGGTTTTCTTTTGAATAGTGAATGTAAATGTGACTTTTAAGTAGAGATATGTAGTACTCTCTATATGATGTAAATTATGAGTGTTTTATCTTATGGAAATGGTATGATTATGTTTTTGGAATATGTGATGGTTTGGCCTTCAACGCCTTGCAAATATTCGGCCCACAACACTTCCGTACATCCGCTGTGACGTCCCCGGACACGATACGGGATCGCGGGAAGGGGGCGCCACAGAGAGTGGTATCAGAGCCAAGTTGTGAGGCTTGAAATTATTTGCAGCCATATGAATTTATATACCATACCATAAGATCGTAGGAATTTATTTTAGAATTTCATATCAAACCTAGAATCATACTCATTCGGATTAGTTCTCCCTCGCAGGAGATGGCAGGGAGTGATAGGGTTGAGGTTAATACTTCTCCCGAGGAGTCTGCGCCCTCAAATGGAACATCACAAGGGGTTGTCGGGGAAATAATTCATGGCGAGCTTGCTCCCGGTGGGCAAGGTGCGTTACCTAATCAGGGTGTGCCAGATTTAGGAGGCTTCACACAAACTTTTCAAGGGTTAGTGCAGACTATGCAGTTACAAGCCCAAACTCATGCAATGATGCAAGCCTAGTTACAAACCCGTGTGCAAGAACAACCGAATAGGGCAGCAGGCACTACCCTAATGGAGAAATTCAGACATATGAGTCCTCCTCCTTTTAAGGGGGAGAGTCACCCGGAGATTGTGGAAAACTGGGTGAGAGAGATTGAGAAGATTTTCACGGCCATTAGATGTGCAGAGCAGGATAAGGTGATATTAGCTACATTTATGTTGAAGGACCGTGCAGACGAGTGGTGGAGGTCTGCACTTAGAACCACTTTCAGAAATAGAGAGACGGAGATTGGCTGGAATGAATTTCTTGATGTGTTTCATGCAAAATTTTTACCTCAGCATGTGAAGGACAGGAAAGAAGTAGAATTTTTAAATTTGACTCAAGGAGGTATGTCAGTTGCCGATTATGAAGTAAAATTTACTGAATTAGAAAAGTATACCCCTCATATTTGTTCTGATGAGCTTAGAAGGGTGAAGAAATTTGTTAGAGGTTTGAGAAGCAACATTAGAAGTAGAGTTGCAATCCTTGAGCCTCAGACTATGGCAGCAGCTTTGAGGACTGCTTTTATTGCAGAAACTGAATATGAGGAATTCTTAGTAGAAAGACAAAGGGATATTGCAAAAAGGGGTAATCTTGGTTCAATTGTGAGGAAAGATAAGAAGCTAAAAATGACTTTTCCAGAGAGAATTCAACCAGTTAGGAGAGATAATATGCTAGCTTGCCAACAGTGCGGGATGCAGCATAGAGGTAATGAATGTTGGCGGGCTGCAGGTAAATATTTTTCATGTGGTCAGACAGGGCATATGATAAGGGATTGTCCCACAAGGCCAAGACAAGATCAGCAACCACAACAGCAGCGGAGAATTCAAGCCAGAGTATATGCACTAACAAGAGAAGACACCCGAGATGCCAATGCAGTAGCTGAAGGTATTCTTCTTATCGATGATATGCATGCAAAAGTTTTATTTGATCCGGGTGCTACACATTCATTTATTTCTCTAAGATTTGCTGAATCATTGAAAGATAAACAAATTGTGAACACTGATGAGATGTCCATTAATACACCAACTGGGGAGATAGCTAGAACGACTTCTATTATTCCTACCATTGATGTGGTGATTCAGGGGAGGATTATGCCAGCATGTGTGTATCTGCTGGAAATGACTGATTTTGATGTCATCTTGGGAATGGATTGGTTAGATACAAATTTTGCCCTTCTAGATTGTCATGGAAAGAAAGTAATTTTTCAAAAACCTGGGGAGCAGACATTTCACTATCAATGTCCAAGGCACCGTTCTAGCAAAACATTAGTTTCAGCACTTAAAGATTTGAAATTACTTAGAAGTGGATGTCAAGGTTATTTGGCTAGTGTAATGGCTATTCCTTCTAATGAAAATCAGAAAACCCCCTCGGATATCGATGTGGTCAGAGAATTTCCAGATGTATTCCCCGATGAACTTCCGAGTTTGCCACCACACCGAGAGGTGGAGTTCACCATTGAGCTCTCACCGGGTACTTTACCCATTTCCATTCCTCCCTACAGAATGGCACCAGCCGAACTGGCAGAGTTGAAGAAACAATTGTAAGAACTGCTAGATAAGGGGTTTATTCGACCAAGTGTATCCTCTTGGGGCGCACATGTTCTATTTGTAAGAAAGAAAGAAAGATGGGTCGCTTAGATTATGTATTGATTATAGAAAATTGAATCAAGTGACCATTAAGAATAAGTACCATTTGCCAAGGATTGATGATTTATTTGATCAGCTACGAACTGCCACAGTATTTTCAAAGATTGATCTCAGATCTGGATACCACCAACTAAAGATAAGAGAAGAAGATTTCTCAAAAACTGCTTTCAAAACACGATATGGGCATTATGAATTTTTGGTTATGCCATTTGGGTTAACTAATGCACCAGCAGTATTTATAGATTTGATGAATAGAGTTTTCAAACCATATCTGGATACATTTGTAGTGGTGTTTATTGATGATGTGTTGATCTACTCTCCTACTGTTGAAACTCATCAAGAACATTTGAGAATTGTGTTGGAAACTTTAAGGAAACATCAACTCTATGCGAAATTCAGTAGATGTGAATTCTGGTTGGATAAGGTCCAATTCTTAGGACATATCATTTCTGGTGATGGAGTGTCTGTTGATCCAGCTAAGGTTGTCGCAGTTTTGCATTGGGAAAGAACGAAAAATGTCAGTGAGATTAGGCGCTTTTTGGGTCTTGCGAGTTACTATCGCAGGTTTATTGAAGGTTTTTCTTCTATTGCAGCTCCTATGACCAAATTGACTAGGAAAGGAGTTCCTTTTGAATGGTCAGATAAATGTGAATTGAGTTTTCAAGAATTAAAAACAAGGTTAACTATAGCCCCAGTACTTACTTTACCTTGTGGGTCAGGAGGATTTGTGATATATACAGATGCCTCTAGAAAAGGACTAGGATGTGTCCTGATGCAGAATGGCAAAGTAGTAGCTTATGCATCCAGACAATTAAAGACCCATGAGATGAATTATCCAACACATGATTTGGAGTTGGCAGCGGTGGTACATGCTCTGAAGATTTGGCGCCATTATTTGTATGGTGAGCAATTTGAAGTATTTACAGACCATCAGAGTTTAAAATATATTTTCTCTCAGAAAGAATTAAATTTAAGGCAAAGACGGTGGATTGAATTTTTGAAGGATTATGATTTCACCTTGAATTACCACCCTGGAAAAGCAAATGTGGTAGCAGATGCACTCAGCAGGAAGAGGCTAATGGCAATCCAGTTGCGCCAAACTTGGAGAATGACATCTGATGTAGTGGAGTATTCTCCAGTATGCAAAGGGAAGAATTTATTTTTGGCCCAACTAACTATTCAGTCTGCAATGGTTGAGCGAATTGTGCAAGCACAACTAAATGATCAGCAGTTGCAAAAATTGATTGGCACACCGAGATTTACTCAAAGTGCAGACGGGGCAATCAGATTTTAGGGAAGATTATGTGTACCTCGGAATGAAGAAATAAAGAAAAATCTATTGACCGAGTCACATAAATCACAATATTCTATTCACCCAGGCAGTACAAAAATGTATAAAAATATGAAAAGACAGTTTTGGTGGATGGGTATGAAGAAAGATATAGCAGACTTTGTCAGCAAGTGTCTCACTTATCAACAAGTAAAGGCGGAGCATCAAAGGCCAGCGGGACCATTACAATTGATGGAAATTCTA
The DNA here is from genome assembly GCA_022559845.1 of Amorphophallus konjac. Lineage (NCBI taxonomy): Eukaryota > Viridiplantae > Streptophyta > Magnoliopsida > Alismatales > Araceae > Amorphophallus > Amorphophallus konjac. The sequence goes on from CM040118.1 coordinate 477,359,475, forward strand.
CAGTGGAAATGGGAGCATATCACTATGGATTTTGTGATAGGATTACCAATGACTAGGAGAAAACATGATTCCATTTGGGTAATTGTTGACAGGCTTACTAAGTCAGCCCATTTTCTGGCAATTACAAAAACACAATCATTAGAGGATTTAGCCCATTTATATATCAGAGAGATTGTGAGACTTCATGGTATACCTGTGTCTATTATTTCAGATAGGGATGCAAGGTTTACAGTAAAATTTTGGAGGAGTTTACAACAAGCGCTTGGTACACAGTTGAAATTTAGTTCAGCTTTTCACCCTCAAACAGATGGACAATCAGAGAGAACCATTCAAACACTAGAAGATATGTTGAGGGCGTGCAGTTTAGACTGAAAAGGCAGTTGGGATGAACATTTGGCCTTAATTGAGTTTGCATATAACAACAGCCATCATGCAAGCATAGGAATGGCACCATATGAAGCATTATATGGTAGACCGTGTAGGTCACCTATTTGTTGGGATGAGGTTGGTGAGCGGAGATTGATTGGGCCACAGATTGTACAGGATTGTGTAGAAAATGTTGAGTTGATTAGAAAAAGATTACTTACAGCTCAGAGTAGGCAGAAAAGGTATGCTGATCAAAGAAGGAGAGATCTACAATTTGCTGTCGGGGATCACGTATTTCTGAAAGTTTCGCCTACTAGGGGAGTAATGAGATTTGGCAAGAAAGGTAAACTCAGTCCAAGGTATGTTGGACCATTTAAAATCGTAAGAAGGATTGGAGAGGTGGCATATCAACTGGCTTTACCACCATCATTGACAGGAGTTCATGATGTATTCCATGTGTCCATGTTAAGAAAATACATGCCAGACTCATCATACGTTATAGATCATGAACAGTTGGAAATTTAGCCGGATCTTACATATGAGGAAAAGCCAGTTCGCATTCTCGATCGGAAGGAACAAGTGCTGAGAACGAAGATAATTCCATTGGTGAAGGTATTGTGGAAAAGTACCTCAACAGAAGAAGCCACTTGGGAGATGGAAGATGATATGAGGAACAAATATCCGCAGCTATTCGGTACGTATTGAGTATATTTTTAAATATCGAGGACGAAATTTATTTAAGGGGGAGAGATTTGTAACACCCCAACATGTCTGAAACTGAAAGATAGTTAAATATCTTATAGTTAGTCCATATAAATTTTATGTTACTTTAATTAAAGTCTAATACCTTGAACGGTATTGTTTAACGAACCTTATTAAGAAAATTAAATAACTATCACACTTTAATAATGTATAACTTTTTATAGGAATATCAGAATATGATCAATATTAGGTCCGTTGGATAGAGAATTCAAAGATCTACAAGTTTCATGTTCAACACTTTTTCAAATTTTGACGTTTGGATGGCCAAAAATAAGATAGAGTAAATCAATTCTTAAGAATCATGTTATTGTTAATTTCTTTAGGGGTTTTCACATAAAATTACAAAACAAAACAAAAAAAAACCAAAAATATCTACCCACGTTCTTCTCCCCACCCCCTCCTCTCCAACCTTATCCCCCCTCCTTCTTATCCTCTTCCTCTCATCCCCTCCCCTCATCCTTATCCCCTTCTCCTCTTCTTATCTTCTCCTCCCCTCCCCCTATATATACCCCCCTCTCCCCCTCTTTCCCTTCCACTCCAACACCCTCTCTCTCTCTCTCTCTCTCACACACACACACACACACACACACTCTCTCTCTCTCTCTCACACACTCTCTCTCTCTCTCTCACACACTCTCTCTCTCCTATCTCTATCTCTCTCTTAAATATTTTTATTTTCTCTTTTTTATTCTCTCTCTACTCTCTCTCTACTTTACCTCTCAACTCTTTCTTTACTTTCTCTCTCTATTTTCTCTCTCTACACTCTCTACACTCTCTTTATTATCTCTCTCTCTCTTTTCTCGCTCTACTTTCTCTTTCTACACCCTCTTTATTTCCTCTCTCTCATCTCTTTATTTTCTCTCTTTCTATCTACTTTCTCTCTCTATTCTCTCTACTCTCTACTTTCTCTCTCTACTTTCTCTCACTACTTTCTCTCTCTAAATTCTGTAACGATCCGAGAATCCGATTATCGGGAAGGCCCGATAACCCGAGACTCGCACCGCCGCCCACGAGCCGGGAGGGCTCGGAAGGGCTAAAAGGAGTGTGGAGGCACAAAGAAATAGGAAATAAAGCAGGACAATTCAATAATTAACAGAAATAAATAACAACTACAGCTACAACAGAGTCCAGTCCAACAGAAAGTACAATCTAAAGCAGTAAAGTGTACCACATGCCAAGTGAACACTCGGCCCGTCAAGCTGGCAACTGAGAACCTCCGCTCTGCACCCTCGAAGCTCGAGGAAGAACCGCCACACCTGAAAAGTAGGGAATGAGTCTCTAAAACAGAGACTCAGTAGGGATCCCGCGGAACCCCAACCAGAAACAACGGCGGTAGCGGAAAGGAGAGCTACAACTACAGCAAGAACAGCAAACCGGTGGCCGGTCAAAAAACTCGGCACTACAGCTACTCCTACTGCCAGAAGGCACACCTCGATCACGTAGTCGAAGCTACCAAACCACGCTAGTACCACCTACCGAAGTAAAAACACACGGTAACCATGCCGTAGAGGCCTGTCCCCCGGACAGCCAACCTGGACACGCTGTCCAAGGTGCAACCCCGACCATCCGATCACGGGTACCGCACCACAAGATGCCACCTCGGTAAAGCCACTAGCACTAATCTCATGACGCGAAAGCCAACACACGCGTCACGGTGAACCAACCGAAACTCAACGGTCAACACGACCGAAACCCGAAGGTCAAAGTCACGGAAACTGACAGTCTGTCACTCCGTACTCGACAGGAGTACCACCCACTAGAAGCACAGCCGGTAGCGTCCCCTGACGTCTTACACCGCACCGCAGGTGAACCGCCTGACGTGGTAGGTCCTACCCGAGGCGCGAACACCGTACAAGTAACCACAAACAAGTGACTAGCTAGGGTCACGCCCGTCGACGTGCGTCCACTGTCCCCAACCACGTGTGCACACACAGACCACGCGTCCTAGGTCTGACCCTCTGACTGGTTTTCCCCCGCAGCCGGACTCTGGCTACGACGAGGGGCCCAACGGAAACCAGTCTAACCGTCCTCAGGGTAAGCCCGTACACCACTCCCTGGTGCGACCAGCACACGCGTACTGGTAGGCTACGACTAGTGGAGGGTCAAGGAAGGAGTAGACTCTCAAGTCAACGGAAAACAACGTCCGAATCCGACGACGTACGGGGACCACCCCACGTACCGGCCCCGTCGCACGGTGACCACAGTCGGAGAAGAAACGGGACTCACAGTCCACAGCCACGCACGCACCGTGCGCTAGAGTCGAGAAAACTCAAGTGGCACTAAGCCACTGGACTCTGGACAGTCCTCCAGACGCACTACACCCAACGGTCCTTGAGTCACAAGACTCGGGGTCAAGACCGTTGTACGCAACAGCACAAGGCCGTCAATCTAGTCCAATCTCTAGGTCTAAAACCACGGTAGCACAAGTACCGAGACAGCTCACGAGTCGCCAAGACCACTCCCTCGGGAAGGGAATGCAAGGGACTAAGGCCACCCACACGGGCCACACGGAAAACACAGAAGCATGATTTCCAGGGCAGCACACAAGCCACCACGACGATTTCCCATCTTGAAGCATGCGGGAAACCTCCAGCCCTAGGCCGGATAACTGGACTCGCAGTCCAAGGCCAAACACGTGGCCCACATGGGAATCGCCTTCCAAAGGAAACCCACGATATGCGGGGGAGACCCCACCGCACACACACCGATACACAGTGACTCGATTGAGCGTAACACGAAAGCCCGGAACACGTGGGGTCACCCGGACCCACCACACCTACGGGCACGCTAATCGAAGTAACACGGTCCCTCCTGACACCCCAAAAATATGGACACAGAACCCATGAGGTGTCCGGGATACTCACAAGGCCGGAGGTCGACCACTGGGTCACAACCGGGTCGACCGGAGACCAAAACAACGCAATCGGAGCGCTAAAAGGTCACCTAGACCCTTAAGCTCTTGGGCATGCAAAACGAGGTAAGTGGGACAACCTCTGGACACCCAAAGACACGGTCACGGAACTCCACGGGGTGTCCGAGACACTCACGAGACCTAAAGTCAACCACTGGGTCACAACCGGGTCGACCGGGGGTCAAAACAACGCAAACAGGAACCAGAACGTGGTAGTGGTCACCTGGTGACCGCGACCAGATGGTAGCGGTCGACCGACGACCGCGACCATGCTGTCACGGTCATCTCGCGACCGCGACCAGCCACGCGCAAGCCTGATGGTAGCGGTCGCCCAAGGATCGCGACCACACAGTAGCGGTCATCCCATGACCGCGACTAGGCCAAAGCGGTCTATCGCACGACCGCGACGCTCGAAGGCCTTTCCGACCCAAACACAAGGGTGAAAGCGGTTCTCCCAGGACCGCGACCAGATGGTAGCGATTACTGGTAGACCGCGACCATTTAGGAAAACCGGGAACGGCGGAAAAACCCCAAAAATCCACGCCACGCCCCCAAACATCCACGGATGAGGGGGAAAACATAGGGGAAGCTCCCCAATAACCCCTAGCATGCATCTATGGCCTCGGATCGGCCTAAAACGCACCGAATCGCTAGATCGGGCGATCACTCCCCAAATCATGGTTTTCCCCAAAACGCCCCAAACGGCCCGCTCGGCTCACCACGGCCTACGAAACTTGCGGGAAAAGAAAGAGCACGAGCTGGGGGTCCATCACCCTACCTCCACCGAAGATTTCGCGCACCGTGGACGCCGATCCACGAAGAAAACGCCGTTGAAGCCTCGTCGTTCCACGAACTCACGGCCGAGCTTCACCGCGCCTCCACCGCCTCGATCCTCATCCATCCTCGCCCGCGCCTCGCCCGCGCCGTCCCCGCCTCGCCCATACTCCGCCCCGTCGGCCGCCGGAGAGAGAGGGAGAGAGGAGAGAGCGTGGGAAGAGAGAGGGAGAGAAGAGAGAAATGAGAGGGGAGAGAGAGAGAGTGGTTAATATATAAGAAAATTCGGAAATTCGGAAAAATCCCGAAAAATAGAAAATCACACTCTCGCGATCCTCGGAACGCACCGATCGTAACGGTACCACACTCGCCTAGGTGAACGGCCCGGTTCACCCGCAACGAGGTTCCGAAGGGAAAGCCGAAACCCACGCCGGGAATCGGAAAACACACGCGGAAAAAGCCGCGGAACGCCTCCGGGCCTCCGAAACGATTCCGGATCGCGCCGATCCGAACACGAAAGATGTCCGAAACGAAATTTCAGACACAACGGAGTCGGACGCTCCGAGAAACCAGATCTGAGACCCACGAAGAAGGATCCGAAAAACCCGGGGCATTATAAATTCTCTCTCTACTTTCTCTCCCTAGTTTTTCTCTTTAAATATCTCTCACTACTTCTTTCTCTACTCTCTCTTTACTTTCTCTCTCTCTACTTTCTCTCTCTAACTTTCTCTCTCTATTTTCTCTCTCTAATTTCTCTCTAGTTTCTCTCTCCACTTTCTCTCTCTAAATTTTTCTCTCACTAGCATTCTCTTATTAATAAACGGAGACGATAATACAGTATTATAATAATATAAATAATTAATAAACACTTAGACGAAGGATTTGAAATCTATTTGGACAATTTCGCCCTTCTATACGCATCTAAGATTGGACAATTATCTTTTCCTACGCAATGACTTTTATGAGAGCTCTGGTGCGATACTAAAATCTATTCGGAAGTCCGTTCTAAAGGTAGGCACATGATAAACCGAGTGCATGTTATTTGTTATTTACATTTCTTTGATTTGATTTTGTTTGAAATGTAATTTAAGTCATTGATTTATTTAACCTAATGATTTATGTTTAGAATCAGTTATTTATTTAGTTATCATTCTGTAAAATATTATGTTTCTCTCTAATCTCTCTCTAATTTATCTCTAATCTCTTTCTACTTTCTCCCTCTACTTTCTCTCTCTACTCTCTCTCTACTCTCTCTCTACTCTAATCTCTTCGAATGTTATATATAGTTAGTTAATAATATTAAAATACGATCCAGTTATTTTGTAAAGTTTAACGGTAAGTTTTAAGTATTGAGACGACTATGTAATAAGCATCATAAAAAGAATAAAAATTTGATTAAGCATATGGACTGTGTCACTTTAAGGAGGTGTGGGGCGACAAACCGTAGTTAGCTTCCGCTACGGGATTAGGCCCATTTCCGAGGACAAACGGACTTCTGAAAAATCCGGAACCCAGAATAAGAAAATTATCTGGGGAATGGTGTAGTATTAACTCCCGATCCTGCGTGGTTGATCAAGGCCGACAGGCTCCAACGTTTAGACCTTTTGTCTTTATGTCGACGTATGGATGCCTAGGTATGTGTTTGCTACTGCTTATAGTGACGGGATGCCTGTCCAATATATGCTGCCAAATAATATGAAGTTCAGATTTGATATATGCATTTGATATGATCTGAAAATAAGTTCATCTGTATAAGCTCTGATTTAGCTAAGATATGTATTATGCCATATATATAAGTCAGATAAGATTTATTATACGTATTTGTTTATAAATCTGAAAATTACTTTGCTCGTTATATTTCCTTCGCATTCATAGTATATGTACAATTCAGTGAAATTGTGACTAGCTTTATATATATCATGGATTTGCACAGTTTAATATATGATAAGCATGTGATTGATTTTAATGTCTACTGAGTCTTTGGACTCATATCTGTTGCCTAACCATTTCAGGAAATTGACCAGTGTGCGTCTTGGCTCTTTCGGGCAGTAGGTGGGAAGTTGATCCCGGGTTGAATTTGGATTCCGCTGCGTAGAATAAATAGTTTTGATTTTCTTTTGAATAATGAATGTAAATGTGACTTTTAAGTAGAGATATATAGTACTCTGTATACGATGTAAATTATGAGTGTTTTATCTTATGGAAATAGTATGATTATGTTTTTGGAATATGTGATGGTTTGACCTTCAACGCCTTATAAATATTCGGCCCACAATACTTCCGTACATCCGCTGTGACGTCCCCGGACACGATACGGGATCGCGGGAAGGAGGCGCCACATCTTGTACATAAAACTCTCTTGAATTTATGACTCTAATCTTTCTTCTCACACGACAACTCGAAGATAAAACTTCCCCTTCAAAAGAAGAGAACTCTATGCCTAGCTACGGACAGGCCAGTAGATGTGAAAGTACTTACTACTAAACAAATAAAACTTAAGAGTGCCCAAATGCTGACACCAATAATAAACATATATATAATTACATGTGCCATGACCGGAGAACCGAACCTCTCATTTCCCCTCCTCCATTCTCATCTCCAACATAGAACCAGGTTCAGACTGCTGCCGACTTCACAGACAGTGCCGAATTCTAAAAATATCCGGGGGGGGGGGGGGGGGACGAGCACACCGCAGCCTCTGGCGTCGCCATCTCCACGCCGGCAGTTAGGTTGTCGCACATTCGCGATGGGACTTGGCTGACGTCCTCTGCCACCGACGGTGTTGCCGCCTCTCGCTGCACTGAGCTCGTACGGTTTAACGGGGTGGGGGGAAGAAGCTGCTGCATGTTACGTTGGAAAGGTCAAGGGGTTTATTAATATTTCCCACTAGAACTTAGCAATAAAGATTAACAAATTAAGCATGTCGCAATCCCAAACCAACCGCGAAATATTATGAAGGGACGGACTTGTCCGATCTCATTAAAAACTAGTGAGACTGCGGCCTACTCTCCTTGGCCGTGACGCCCGAGAGATCTTGTTGTGTAAGTCTCATGCAAAACATTGTTCATAAATTTAGCAGCGAGAGGTAGGAGGGGAGGGCTTCGATGATTAACCCGTAATTTCACAAGGACACTCAACGATTTGTATTTATAGGTTACATATATTGACAGAGAACTCAGTTATCGGAATAGCGTCGCCCGAATTATCCATCCGGGGAGAGAGAAATGTGGGGGGGCCATACTCTCTCCTCACATACATAACTTTTATCCAAGATAGGGCATCGTGTTCGACCCTCTGAGATCGAACACGATAACACCGCTCGAAAAATAAATCGGCCCCAAGAGACTCACCTCTGTCAATCATCTCCGCCCCTCAAGGAATCATCTCATCCGGATAACCACGCCTTAGTCCATCCTCATACGGAGGAAAATCATCTCGGATTATTTGAGTTTCTCACCCAATCTACCAACAAGATAGTGGGAAGATGCGGTGATGGGAGAGGGGAAGAAGAAGGGCAAAATAAGAATTTAGCCATCAAGCATCGGAAGTTGCTCTCACTGAGCTTTCGATGCTTTCGGGAGATGGGGATCGTTGTGCTTAGATCACTCTCCTCTCATAATCTGCGCAAATCGAGCGCTCACAGGGTCATTTGGAAATGCGGTTGAGTTTTCGAGGATTCTAATGATCCATGAAAAGGAATGCAAGGCATCGACACTAAAACGGCGAGGGGAGGGGTTTCTTAACCTACGTTTTTATTCAGGGATAATTGTATACATATTTTCTCCCTTTATGATACTCTATCAGTCTATTGTGGATTAGTTCTTTACATTCTTTATATTGTCAAATATACCTTCAGAAACCGTAGTCAATCTTATATGATCCTAGTACCGTACGTCGATAGTTTGATACTTGATTAATTGCCCTTATTTAATCTGTTAACACGATCGATGAAACGACATAAATACCCCCTCAGAATTATATCTCGTATAATTCTCTTGCATATATATATACCCCCATCAAAATCTTATATTTTGGATTGCCAACAGAATATTCTGTAATTCTGATTGTATTGAAACAATGAGTATAACTATAATCAACATGTTCTTACTGCTAGAGTAGAATATGAGAGATTTTGGTGGTATTTACATTATTATCCACAAAACCAGGGAAGGAGAGAGAGACATCTTTGCCATAGACCAAGAGGCACATTATTGGACACCCCTAGTTATGTATTATTATTATTATTATTATTATTATTATTATTATTATTATTATTATTATTATTGAGGCTCCGGCTTGTGGGCAGCGGACAAATACGCCGTCGCCATCGAGGTCAGTGGCATCCGTCGCCTCCAATCCGTCCAAACACCTTTCAATTAAGGAAGATATATCTTAAAATGGTCCCCTCCCTGGCCCTCAACAGATATGGCCATCCGTTTCTTCATGCCTAAGACACAGGATGCAACTAGTGAGAAAAAAAGCAGCTCTTAATAAGAGAAGGAAAAGGGTAAGGGACATGTGAAAATCTTAGAAGTGCAAGTTGAGTTTGGGTTCATCAGAGTTGAGATGGATCTTACTTTAGATTTAGAGGAACGAAGTCAAGAGTCGGCCCAATCCGCCATTCGAGTCTGGCCCGATGGGTCGAGGGATTGCCCGGAGACTTTAATCCCATATCGAAAAATGAACTTCGATAAGAGAAGGAACCATATATAAAGATGAAGTTGTCGAGAAATATGTAATATTCATCTTTGTCATCATCTTTGACTCGAATTTACTTTACCATCGGAAGGTCTTTGCCCTCTAACGACTCTTATCTTATCGACATTTTGTCACCTTTGACTCGAATTTAGGATAACTTGCGAAATTTTATGTTACATAACTTACCATATATTTCATGGTAATACACATAAATAAACTAACTAATTAAGGGTAATACGCATCTAAACTTCTAGATATAGAGTTTTGTGACAAATTGTCAATTTCATGTCAACGATTAACAGGATTGTAACGCCAATCTTCTTACCGAGACAACTTTGGATAGAAGATCTATTCAATAATGAGTCTCTTTTTGATAACTGATTTGTATGCTCTAGGGTAGAGTGATCCAAAGGAAATTGGCCTCCCTCTTTAATTACAAATTGTTTTCTAATTTTATCTAGAATAAGAAAAAAAATAAGTAAAATAAGTGAAAAATAAAATTGACAAAAACATGTCAAATTAACTAATCCCATTAGATCTAGAATAGCTCTAAATCTATATTTCACTCAAATTAATTATTTCAATTTATTTTAAAACAACTCATTTTCACCCACGACAATCCATGCGTGGCTGCCAAATTTGGATAACTCACCTTCATCGATTATCAAAGAGGCTCATGGAGCACATAGTGCATTACCTAAAAAGTTATTCTCTTAATTGGGCACTTTCAAAAATAATAAATTTGGAACAATTTTAGGCCAAAAACTCATTTAAATAAATATTTTTTATAGAGAAAGACTTGTTGCACACCCTAACCTATACAAGATGTGCATCAAGTAAACTCTTTTTTAAAAAAAATTGTGAGGTGGGGGCTCACCTCTCCTAATTTATCGTACAAATCGCACGTCCTTATCTAATTGTCTAAAAAGATTAAAAACAGGATGGATTTTAAAAACAATAAAAATCTTACTCTGACAGTCTGTTCTTGTTTTTAAATTAGTTTTGATTCATCCGGTAGGCAGATGGCTATACAGACTTTTTGAAGGAGGTGTACTCTCAAACTCTCCATTTTTTTTTAAAAAAAAGCAAATAACCCATATGTGATGGCCCACTTGTTGCGCACCCCGAATGTAAAATAAGTCAAGATGTGCGGCAAGTCAAACTCTTTTTCGTAAGTTATCTTAAATTTAAAAATTATTGATACAAAAGAAAGATCTAAAATAGAAACCTATGTTCTTCTCAAAGTCAATTACGATGAGTTAATGAATTGGACACAATCTTTCAAAGGATGAAATGCACATAACTGGTCCATCATTTAAATATATTCATTCCCCAGACAAGTGAAAGTAGCCTGACTGACCACACAATGCAGCGACTTGATGGAAGGTAGATGACTCACATTCTCCCCCCTCTAACAACCACGTTTGCAAGATGGAGAGAAACCTGTCACGTGATTAAGACAAAAGTAGGTGCGAAGGTTTGGCAGTTGGCACAACTCACGATACATAAATATCCGTATAGGAGGGACCTTTACATATCCACCCCTGTCAATTATTAGAGTGAACTCCACCGATCTTTCATATCTTATTCTAACTCTTCTCGTTGAACGTTATTTGACTGGGTTTGTTGATTCGGTGCGAGTCATCTTGATCTGCATGTCTCGATCCGACCTAGACTGTGGGCGGAACGCTCGAGTCATGGGTCATCATCGGGTCGCTCCATTAATATTATATTATATTTAATTATTATACTGAACTCCACCGATCTTTCATATCTTATTATAGCTCTTCTCGTTGAATGTTATTTGATTTTGATGAGCTTTTTATTTTTTTGTTTTTTGGAACATAGCCCAGTACGGCTTTAAAATGGGCGCGTCCGGATGACCCGACTTATTCTCGGTAGAGCAGAAAATCGAACCAGGGTTTGGCATCTCCGTCGAATCGACCGTCTCGATCATGGCTCGGGACGAGACGGTATAGGTTGATAATGTTGCATATTGAGACGACAAATTATAATATATATATATAGAGAGAGAAGTAATATAATTCAAATGAAATTTTAGCTCCGTTGGTTAATTGTTGTGCGACGTATGTTTCTGAGTTTGAATCCCAACTTCATCATTATTTTAAACATTTTTTAAAAGAAATTGAAGCAAAAACATATCAAAAGTAAGTTTCGAACTCAAAATCTCACGATTAACCGTGAGACCCTTAACTATCCGACTTATAAAATTATTTTATTATAAAAAATTAAAAATAATATATATAACATCTCAATTACGTTCTACAGATCGATCGTCCCGATGACGAATGATTTGACCTATCTCATCTCGATTTAATAAATCTTAAATTGAACCCCGGACCACCCCAAAGGAGAGGTGGCGAACCAGGTCACTAAGCTTTGACCAAATGAGCGTACAATTGTGCATCGTTATTAAAAGATAAATAAGTGGAAGATGAGGAAGAATCCGTAAACATGAGACAGATGCAAGGTTGGGTATTTAAAAATCTCTGGAAACTGAAGAGGAGAGCACAATAAAGTAACGTGCGCTTGGCCTTAAGGCTGGTCTCCTCTTTGCACCAACCAAGTTAGCATGCGAAAGAACATTATTATTCGTTTATTTTTTAAAAAAATCCAAGCGACACCTTAACAATATCTTGGAGGATAATTTATACAATTCATATAAATATTTCTCAGAAGAAGATGAAAGAAAATGAAATAGAGAAGGAAAAAAGAAAAAGGGGTCCGGTCACCTCCAGTTCCTGTCGGCCGCTTCGCGTTCTTTTACACGGTGAGGCCTGCCACGAAGGCGACGCCGGTGGATGGTAGCCACGAGGAGCCGTAGATAAACTGCGCGACAGTGAACTTACTCGCCTCCTCCTGGAGGGTGATCACCCGGTACCCGGGCCAGTGCACCCGCCTCCCCACGCCGGCCCCCGGCCCGTAGTTCATGTACTCGCCGTAGTAGAGCGTGTGCAGCGCGAAGTCGCCGCTCCACTCCAGCCACCCCGCCGGGTCGATGTGGCCGTCCAGGTAGGAGAGCATGTACACCGTGCGGGCGAACATCTTCCATGGCCGCCCGAGGTAGGTGGGGTGTGTACTCGTGGCACCCTTCAGGTCCTGCGCCGGCACCACCCGGCAGGCGTGGATGGAGATGCCGGTGTTTTGGTTGGGGTCCTTTCGGTTCTGGGCGGTGATGGTGTTCTTCTGCGTGTCCATGGGCTTGCGCGCGTAGATGCTGCAGTTCTGCAGCACCACGGCGGCGTTGCCGAAGATGAAGTCGACGGTGCCGTAGATGTCGCACTCCCGGAAGAACTGCCGCTGGGAGTGCACGTAGAGGGTGTCTTGGTACCCGATGATGCTGCAGCGGTACACCACCGCGTGGTCGGCTCCGACGCGGAGGGCCACCGCCTGGTGTTTCCCCGGCCCCGCCGTGTTCTCGAAGGTGATGTCTCGGGCGATGAACCCGGCCCCCGTCGCCGCTGCAAGTTTTCGTGGGGAGGGGGGAGGGGGGGGAGGGGGATTGAATATTATAATCTTATAACCCAGAGTGTGAAATTATTTGCGAATGGGTCCCTCGGGGTTAACGGGTAAGGTACCGAAAGTGGCCGTGTGGAAGGTGGTGTACTTGTCGTAGACGCTGCGGTAGCCGGAGATAACGGTCTGTCCGATGCCGTCCCCTACGAACATCAGGTTCCTCTTCTTCCTCGCCACCTTGATATTCTCCTCGTAGCTGTGAGGAATTCATAAGGTGAAGAGAAGATTAATGGGTGGCCAATCCACAGGGCAATCTAGCTCTATGATACAAGAGCAGAGGGATGAAGAGATGTAGAAGGGCAGCTGCAGGGTTGGTGGGCTTGGGTTACCTGCCGGCCTTGATGTAGATGATGATGCGGTGGGCGCTGTACTCGGGGGCTGCCTTCACGGCCTCGCCGATGGTCTTGTAGGTCCCGGTGCCGTCTTTGGCCACCACCATGTCCGCCTGTATCTTGGACGCGGGGACCTGCAGGAGCCTCCTGTCCTTCTTCGACATCCACCAAGGGTAGAGCCCGTCGGCGGCGCCTCCGCCGCCACCTGTTGGCAGCGCCTCGCTGCCCAGCAGCCTCCGCCGCCTGTTCTGGATGGGGATGTCGGAAAAGTCACTGTTCTTGCCGGCGGCGAAGAGGGCGAGGGAGTTGCTCACCAGCTCCGTCAGGTCCTTCAGGTACGCCACCATCTGGTCCTTGACATAGCCCTGGGACACCCCGTCCAGGCCCTCCGAGCAGGTGTCCTGGTTCGTCAGCGCCCCGCTCAGCCACGTGAGCACGTCGGCGTCGGAGGCGTCAGCGGCCCCCCTCTCGCCGGTGCCGGTGCCGGCACCGGCACCGAGGGCGACGGCGGCGAGGGAGCGGGAGAGCTGGTCGACGGTGTTGTCCAGGAGCTCGAGGCAGTCGGCGTAGGCCGCCCGCACGAGCCGCTCCATCTGGACGTTGGCGATGCCGGAGGCGTCGTAGAGGGCCCTGTCCACGCGCTGCAACGTCATGTTGACGGAGATGTGGAGGAGCTCGCCCTCGGCGGCGTCCATGGCGCCCGGGAAGTCCACGAGGGAACTGACGCAGAGGCTGGGGTAGCGGGTCATCCCGCAGGCCCGGGAGATGGCCTCGCTGGGCTTGCGGAGGGCGGCCTCCCTTGTGTGGGTGCGCACGACGAAAGCCACGGAGAGGCCGCAGGCCACCAGCAGGAGGGAGGCGAAGAGCCCGAGCAGGAGGAGCCGGCGTCGCCTCCTGCCGCCATGGTCGCCCGCCAACTCCCCCTGCGCCGGTTGTGGGTCTTCGGGCACAGGGGCTTCGGCCTTGGACGTCCCAAATCTGCTGTAATTCATGGCTCCCTGGCAGTGATATGGTGATTGTCCAACAGGGTCTTGCTGAATTCCTATCTAGAAATTAATAGAGAAAGAATGCAGGTTCTCTCCAAGAGAGCAAGAGAGAGAGAGAGATGGGGGGGAAGTGCCGAAGTGGATCTATGGGCTAAGTGGGGAAGTGGGGAAGGCAGTAGGGAGTAGGAGAGAATGTATGTGTTTAAACCACAGAGAGAGAGAGAGAGAAGGGTGTGGAGGAAGAGGATGTATTGTATGGGCTAAGTGAGGAGGTGGGCAAGGGGAGTAGCTCGCCAGGGGACTACGTATGTGTTTAGATAGGTGATAGGATTAGTGGGGGAGGGGAGTGAGCTGAGCATAAGAGGAGCCGTGCATGGTTGGTGAAGAGTCTGCGTCGGGGGCATGAGCTGGAGGCCGGCTACCTCAGAACGCCTGCTACTCCCTACTCTTCTTCTGCTGGCCCCAATTGCCTGCTCACCAACAACCGCTACTGCTCTGTTCCCGACGGATCTCCGTCCCCTGTTCTACGCCCACGGTTGTGGTTCTCATCACAGAACTGTAAAAAAAGAACAGGTCGCATATATACCCATTCAGTGTTCTTCCTGTCATTCCCTTTTCTTCTAAGCCACACCTTCGCGCTCACCATCTTCAAATCTTCTGCTTTTCTTGCTTCGTCCCACAGACTTTTGTATGATCTATTGGCTCGGCTAACACAGAATCTTGATTTGGTGTCCACCGAGTTTTGTCGGTATCAACAGAGGAAATGAGAGACCAACCTCTCTTTTATGCGTTGCAGAGAGATGGAGAGGTATACCATGATGGGTAACGTTTGGAGACTCTCTTCTATGCGTCGGAGAGAGAGAGAGAGAGAGAGAGAGAGAGACGAATGGGTAACGTGTAGAGCCTCCATTCTACGTGTTAGAGAGAGAGTCCCTCATGGGTAGCGTTAAGGGCACATGGGAGGTCGGAGAGATTGGACTTGGGAGAGCGATGGGAAAGGAGGAACTTTCGCCAGTGGGAGGAGGCGATAAAAGGTGCTGATGCGGATGGGACTTTTCTTCGTGGCTGCTGTCCTTCACCAACGTACAGCTGAAGTCGCTGCTACCCCCCCCTCTCTCTCTCGTCATGCTAGCCGAGAGTCCCGAGGTTGATACTCTCGGGCAGCCGGGTTTGTCAAAGTACGCCGTTCCTGTCTGTGCTTTTGTGCTTTGTTCTTCGACAGTCCCATGCGCCCGTACGTCGAACGTGTGGTGAACAGGTCATGGGCATGGGGCCAGCGGGCTCGCAAGGATCAAAATTCGATTCCCCAAATCGCAAGCGAATGAACGAGAGAGTATCTCCTCTGATTATTGATTGCTGCAAATCTCGATACCTCATTCGATCCACACGCACACACAATTTCGATTCCTTCACAATTGCGACCACTTTCAAGCAAGACGAATAGACAGAGTAGTGGTGTGGGGCTGTTGTGTGCAGAATAATTATTACTCTTTTATGCAGAATAATTATTACTCTTTTATCTTGTCAGATATGTAGGATGACATATAGATGTAGAGTAATGTTCAGTGCATTTAATATTTATTTTTTTAATTTTAAATTTACTTGACTCTCATGTCACGTCACCAAACGACGTGACATGAGAGTCAAGTAAAAATAAAAATTAAATTATGTAAATAGTAAAAAATATTATTTTTCACAATTCATGGGAAGGTTATTTTTTTTACTTGACCCCGTATCACGTTACCGAATGATACGACGTGGAGGCCAAATAAATTTAAGACAGGGTCATTCAAAAAAATTTAAAAAATATTAAATATTACATTAATTATATCGGTGAATGTAGACCGTGGGTGCACTAAATATTACTCTATGTATGTTTTCTCCTTGAGCTATGATTTGATGCTATGTCCATAGAGGCCTATTGGAACATCCTATTTTAAGATTTAAAAAATATTAATTTAATAATTTATAAAAATATTTGTTAGATATTATGTTTAACAGTTTCATGAATATTATGTTTTATAATTTTGTTTTTTTAACAAGTTTTAATTAACGATCACAATGTATCATATATTTAATGAAGTACATCCAATAATACTCTAGGAACCAACTAGACAACGCTTCAGCATGCATCCAAACCTGTTACATGGCATTATATATGAAGTCTATCCACATGTTTAGGCCGACGTACGGACGTTCCCCTGGCTAGTTGGGTGGCACTTCATGGTGCCGTCCAGAACCCACCCCCTTGGACGACACTGTCGAGTGCCACCAAAAAAACAAAGGACCTTTTCTTGCTACCATTTTTTTTCTGATTACAATATAATTTTTATAAATTTTATTTCCGTACGTAAACTAGCTTATGTAGTACTCCATGAACAAATGAATAAGTTTGCATTCGATGATTATGGCACCTAGTGATGGCTAAGTTCATCATCTGGTCTCCCTCATTTTTTACAAATTCCCTCACGGTATACACAAATTAAGGAGGAGAAGGGGAAGAGATTAAAAAGAGTTTGCTAAGTGGCTCCAAAGTTTGATCGGCCAAACATCACGCATGGATGAAAGGTTAAATTGAAAATGACAACATTAACAGATAAAAATTTGAACTCTTTCTTAGGCGGCATTTGGAAACTATCGTGAGGATAGATTTTATAGATTCTAATGATTGGAATATCTAACATCGTTCGAAATTTTTCCAAATGACATAGTCACTCTCAGCTTGTGCACGTTTTCATATTCTAACGTAATGAGAAATAAAGACTCATGTTGGAGCCCAAACCAGAATCACCGGAAGCAGCGCAGAGGGAGCTTCATGAGCCCTATGATGGATTCCCACAGAGGCATTTACCCTTCTATCCTTATCACCTATCTCACCCCGGCCATGCATCTTCCTCCCACGGCCGAAGCAACAGTAGCAGCACAACAAGAGCCAGCGATCGTCTTCTTCCTCCCACAGTCGGAGCACCAATGGGCAGCAACAGTCGGAGGTGGAGTAGGAGTAGCCACGCGATCACCGTTGCCACCCCTCCCCCAATTGCAGACACCAGTGAATCATTGTTGTGAGCAGCCCTCATCATCCCCCCCCCAATTGTGGACGCCATCACCCCCACTCACGCAGCACTTACCTATCGGAGGAGCAGCCTCTGCTGCGAAGAGGCATTGTTCATGACAATTTGAAAATTCACTCGAAAGTATCTCCGAGTGAGAACGAGTTCACATTTAAAAAAAAAAATTGGAACCCCTTGAAGTCGCTCGGAGTCGCAGCTACTTCCCTTGGACCCTTTTTTAATTAAATTGTGGACCCCCTAAACCATCTCCAAGTCATAGCAACTTCCGGGGGTTCTCACTTTCCCGGCCTCCTTCTTCTCCTCCATTAGCCATCGTCATCGCCATTGTCGTCGCCCCCCACCCCGCAGATGTTGTTGCCCCCACCCCGCCACGCCGTCCCCGACGTCGCCAGCCCCTCCGTCACCCTCATCGGCGACAATGGCATTCTTCTTATTCTCCGGTCGAACAGAGAAGATAAGAACATTGATTTGAGCAGACTGCTCACAGCAGTAAAAGAGAGTTTTTTTGATAAGCACACCCGACACAAATGTGATTTTTTGTCTTTTTTTATATTCAAAATCCTCCCACTTGTATTGTGTCGGGGATTTTGGAAAAATCGCAAAAGGGTTACCACTTACCAAGCTCGGCCATAGTAATTTCATCTCGAAATCGAGCATGAGATTCCTCTATTTTATAGCCAAACGCGTGGTCATATGTTGACCTCATGGTCTCCTCGACGGCATGCTTGGAACCAGAACAACAGGGATAGCTGTGTCCGGTTCCAAACCCTACAGACCTGGCTGCCACCATTCACTGGATGCCTTAGCGGCTCCGTTGTTGCTACTGCAGCCGCTGCTCCCTTTCCATTGCTGCGCACGTTGTTGCTAGCTAGTGTTACCTATGTGAAAGGTGGATTCTGTGCCCCCCATGTTGGTGGATGCTGCTCGTTGGGCATGCAACTGCTCCTGCTGCGTCCAGATATGGAGGGGAAAGAGAAGAGGGAGTGGGAAGGTGATGCAGGACAGAAACGCTTCACCCCATCAAAATAATTTGAACTCTCATGGATACTTTATCAAACACATGACATGCTGCAATTCTTGTTATTTGGACTCAAATCAGATCAAGTATATTGATGCAGGACTAACATCCATAAAGATCAAATCACAAATATTTACTGAGCATACGTATCTACGTCCAGATGTCAGAATCATGCCAACTTGAAGTTACAGATAGCAAATAAAACACCCCAAACTATGCAACAGTGAACGAACATCACCTGATTGAATGCCACATAAATAAAGCACTGTACTGACAAGAAACTTCCCATATGATAGCTTGCTGTGGTGCGTTGAGAATACACTGCAAATCTAGGCTCAAAACTCATGAAATCTAATTCACAAATACTTGTCCAAACTCAAGTCACATAAACTATTTTTTTTCCTCTGTCAAACTCTGGAGCCGTATAGAATATCAACCATATCCAACATGAAAAACATGAAATCACACCATATTAAAGATACCACTGGGAGACCTGCCCACAATGGTTGGACGTGTTGCTGCTACTGGCTTCTTCGGCGGACGTGACTGGTGGCAGTGCTTGCAGATGGCGAAGTCAAGAAATCACCTCGATGCTGGTGCGGCAGGGGCTGGCAGGTGGCAGCCTGGACTGTGCGCAGATGGCAACCGGTGTGGACCGGAGACCGGTCGGGGCAAGGAGGGCGGCAGGCCCACCCGTGGACGGGGCCGGGAAAGGGATAATGAACAGTGTCCCAGGGAAGAAATCCGCACGTTGCAAGGCGACTTTAATGGAGGGAAGGGATGGGAGATGTGAGTGCGTCGTGTGGGGAGAACAGTAAGTTAAGATCTGTGAACATTGGTGGGTGCTACGGTGGGGAAGATGGGGTTACGGTGGAGAAGAATAAGTCGGAATCAAACAAAAAGAATGATAGAAATGGGGTTTCGGCTTCCGCCAGAAAGAAGTTAGAAGGGTTTGGCCTCCGCCAGAAGAAGAAGAATGAGGTTTGGCATCCCGCCAGAAGGAGAAAACACACAGACATGTTTCACAAATTTTTCTCTAACCATTGCATAACCCTAATTAGGGCTAGCACACTAGTATTTATAGAGAAACAAATTTACAAATAAACCCAACTTCCTTCTACTTTAACACCTACCCTATCTCGACTATTAAAATAAACAAATAGTACATAATCGACCAAATAAATTCTAAACTAAAAATAACCCATTACTTAAATGCGAAAATAGAAGAAAATAATAAAAATAATCTTTATCTCGGATCTCTTCAACGGCTCCTGATAAATCTGCATCTTCAAAAATAATTTGTGCAATCCGCTCCGCATCAATCTCCCCTTGTTCGAAAAAATTCGACCTCGAATTTTAAAATGATGAAGAAGCACTGAAGTGAAGATGGGAACATCTGGAGCATTTATCACCGAACAGTCCACATAAATATTCAGATCAAATAGTTGGTGACGTCTGCGAATATGCATTTCAACATTGCACCATATCATGTCAAAATCACTCTGAGCCATACAACATTTCATATCAGCACCAATAAGAGAACATGAACTCTGTAGACCTGTGGTGACTGAAGATGAATATAATTCAAACAAGATCTCTTAATGAATATCAAATGATGGGTGCCACTCTACTAGATCACATGCAGAATGAAATGTGGGAACCACCATTGGAGATGACTCATGTGCAGTAGGCACCTCAAACGCAATATCTGAAATCAAATCCAATCCAGACTTAATAAATAACTCGTGATCCCACGAATCAAGAATTAGCTTCTGAAATGAATTCATATCAGAATGAAAATGACCAGCTTCAAATATAGACTCAGCAATCAAATCAAACCCTGCATCAATCATGAGCATTTGATCCCAAATATTTTGATCAAACATTTTAACCATAGTGACTAAGGGTGAATCTATCTCAAAGAGAAGCTCAGACATCATATTCAATCCAGACTGCAAGAAGAGATCATGATCCCAAGCATCAACAATCTGTGGGACTGCATCCTGAATATTGGTGGCCTCTGATTGGCCATGAAGTGCTGCTAGTGGAAGCTGCTCTAATAACAGATGGGGACTCATATTAGTAAGCTGAGTGGTGACATCAATTGCAGGTAATTCTTGCTAAAGAACTGGAGATGTGGCTGAGTCATTGTGAACGCGTCACGTGGTGGACTGAGAGAGAGAGATGGGGTTTCTCCCTCTCTGAGTAATAAAGGGTGAAAGAAATGAGGACAAACAATGAAACGCGCGCTATAGGGGATATGGAAGAACGGTGGACAAGTACGACCTATAGATGAGACAACAGTAGGGACATGGAGAATTTAGACTGACCGAACTCCGGTACGTGGCGGAGATAGGGGTCCGAAGACCCTCTCGCGCAAACTGAACCTCTTCCCGGTAGGCGTGACCTACCGTTCAGAGAGCAGCTTTTCAGATACCGAATTCGAGCCCTGGGACTCTACGTGATAGAATTTGACAGACGGGAAGACACGTGGACTCGGAAATTGTAACGATATATCACTCCTCGAACAGTTACAAGAACAACATGAATAAAAGCAGACCACCACAGGACATTGGTCTTTGCGGGGTCTTAACAACAATATTGTAATATGAGCGGTAATTAATATATGTATATATAGAAACCACCGCGAGACATTGGCCTTACGGGATTTTTAATGTAATATAAATAATAAATATAAGTATATATATATACCACCACGAGACATTGGCCTCTGCGGGGTTTTTACTATAACATAGATAATAAATATAAGTATATAAATATATAAACCACCACGAGGCTGTGGCCTCTGCGGGGTTTTTTTTACTGTGACATAAATAATAAGTATAAGTATATAAATATATAAACCACCACGAGACTGTGGCCTCTGCGGGGTTTTTACTATGACATAAATAATAAGTATAAGTATATATATATATATATATAGAAACCACCACGAGACTGTGGCCTCTGCGGGGCTTTTAATGCGACATAAAGAATATAAATAATAAATAATAAATAATATATATATATATATATATTAATACGACATAAATAATATAAATAATATATATATATATATATATGTATATATAGAAACCACCACGAGACTGTGGCCTCTGCGGGGTCTTTACTATAATATAAGTATATATGACAGGAAAAGAAAAGGGATCAAATAAACCGCCGCGAGATGTTGATCTCCACGGGATTTTAAAGCGATGATGGGGGAATGCTGAAATTAAATAGTTAGGAGTTAGAAAGTAAAGTGCAGAAAATAAAATGCTGAAATGGAAACGGTCGCAGGAGGTGACCCACCGCACCAATTAGGAGTTAGATATACAGAAAGTAAATCACAGAAACCGCCGCGGGGAATAATCCTCCGTGCGGGTGAGGTCAGAGACAGAAGAAGATAACCGCTGCGGGAAGTAACTCTCCGCGGGTGTTATTAAAACAAAAGAAAATTAATGAAGCGCACGTTAGAAGATTGTGATCGCCAGGGACCGAGGGTCCCGAACAGATTGATCGCTTTCGCCTTTGACACGGGGTTATGCAGGCTCCAACTTCCTCTTCTTTCGACAGGCCGAAGAAGAGGGCCTTTTAACTGGTTACCCCTACACAAGGAACAAACAGAGAAGAAAATAACTAAATGAGAATGACGGGGGTGTAGTACCACTCCTTAGGTAATGAAACTGTAAATAATAAACGAACATGTACCTGGTTGGTGTGTTTAAAACCCCTTTAGAACTAAAAGGGTGGGAGAATGACATGATGAAATGCACAAATACAAAGACACTAACAAGCTAGGCCCTCTCGGAGAGGAAGGCATGGCACATATGTTAAATGATGCATGCTACATGATTAATTGACTAAATTAAAATAAAGAGGGGGGGAAAAACTTATTGGAGGAGGATTGGCGACGAGCTTTGAGGGAGCTTCAATATCACGAGCACGGCACGACCGAAGGACTTCAAAACGGACTTCAGAAACTAATTAGGCCGAACATAATAACACACAGACAAGCGTATACATAGGAATGATAAATGTACTTATATAAACATATACTTAGACATATTAAAGATATTTAACATATATGTAAATACAAACATATATAAACATATATATAAACTGGTCAAAATAAAAGAATAAGAATTTGAGAGAAAGAAAAGGAGAGAGGAAAATTAATTTTTTTTATTTTTTTTTAAATTTGTTTAGAAGAGAGAGGATGTAAACTTAAAAGAAAATAAAAACAAAAGAAAAAAATAAGAGATATGATAAAATATATATCTATATATAATATATTCAATATATATATATATATATATGTGGGAGAGAGACGAAGGGAGAGAGAGAGAGAATAATAAAAAAAAATTAAAAAGAGAGAGAGAGTGAGACGTAGAGAGGATGAGAGATCGAGAGAGAGAGAGGGGGGCGCGGTGAGAAGAGAGAGAGGGCCGGAGAGAGAGACAGAGCGAGAGGAGAGAGGGGGAGAAAGACAGAGAGAGAACGGGAGGGAGAGAGAGGGAGAGAGAGAGGAAACGGGAGAGAGGGAGGGGGGCCTCGCAGCGGCGTGG
This sequence comes from Amorphophallus konjac, assembly GCA_022559845.1. Classification (NCBI taxonomy): domain Eukaryota; kingdom Viridiplantae; phylum Streptophyta; class Magnoliopsida; order Alismatales; family Araceae; genus Amorphophallus; species Amorphophallus konjac. The sequence goes on from CM040118.1 coordinate 477,382,498, forward strand.
GGGTGTCCGGTGGGGAGCTCGGACGGTGGCTGCGAGAGGTGGGGGCAGAGCGCGAAGGCGGCCGAGGGCGGTGGCCGTGGAGGGTGGAGCAGGCGGCAGCGGGGGTTGCGGAGTTGGTCACCGGCGACGGCGCAGGCGGGACCGGAGACGGGGCGGGAGGCAGCCGCGGCGGAGGCGGTGGCATCGCGAGGAGCGCGGACGGCGTCGCGAGAGCCGGAGGGGAGCGGCGGGGGCGTGCGTGGCGTTGACGCAGGCGGGGAGGCGCGGCGGAGGCGACCGGGGTGCGGCCGGAGCAAAGGGCCGTTGCGGCCCTTGCCGTTCGAACGGGGGGCACGGGCGACGATGCCCCCCCTCCCGCGAACGTAAAAAAAAAATGTAAAAAGAGAGAGAGAGAGAGAGAGAGAGAGAGAGAGAGAGAGAGAGAGAGAGAGGAAACCGAGAGAGAGACGGAGAGAGAAGCAGGGAGACGGGAGAGAGCGCGGGGGAGGGGAGAAACGCGAGAGGGAGAAAGAGAGAGGGAAGAGAGAGGGGGGGGGCTCGGCTCACGGCGGAGGTGCAGTCGACGTGGGCGCGGTGCTGCAGGCGGTCGAACGGCGTGGAGATGCAGTGGGGAGGCTGGAGGTGCTCCGGCGTGGCATGGGCGTGGTAGGCGGTCCGGCGGCTTCACGGCTGACGGGAGCTTCGCGGGCGGCGTCCGGTGAGGGTGCAGCGGCGAGGGTTGCAGGTGGGCGGCTTCGACGGCGATCAGTGAGGTTGATGACGACGACGTGGGCGTGATGGTTGGCGGTGCGAGGAGGGGCTCGGCAGCGGGCCGTAGGCGGTCGTCGGGACGACGAGCGGTGGCGGTGAGGAGATGCAGGGGGAGGATGGTGCAGGTGGCAATCGGAGGGGCTCACGGAGGGAGTTTGGCTGTGGGGGAGAGGTGGCCGAAGTGGAGGTGGTAGGTGTGCAGCGGCAGAGAAGATGAGTGGTGGATGGGTGCTGGTGGCATCGTCACGGTGGAGAAGAGGAAGTTGGCGATGGTGCCGAGGAGGGTGGAAGTGTAGTGAGAAGGAGGGATGGGGGGAGCTGAGGGAGTTGAAAGAGGAGTGGGGGAGGTCTGCCGGGGGGTTCGCAAAAGGGAGAGAGAATGGGGTGGGTGCATGCGGTGAGAGTTGAATGGAATGTCCGAATGAGAGAGAGATGGGGAATGGCTAGCATTGGGATGAGAAGAGAGGTTACGTGGGAGTGAGGGTGAGAACAGTGAGGAGGGGGTTGCGTGAGAGATAGGGAAGAAAATAGAAATAAAGAAAAGGATGGGGAGAGAATAAGATGAGGTAGGGAATATTATTTTTATTATCTTTTATTTTTTTATGTTTGTTTGTTTTGTTTGTTTTTATTTGTTTTTTTGCTTCTTTATATATATATATATTATTTATGGTTATTATATTTTTTTACTTTTTAATAAATATATTATGTATATACTAATCACTTATATATATATTTATATTTTACGAAAACAAATTTATTAAAGAAAATCAATTATATTATTTTTACGTAAACACAATTACACACATTTTTTTGGAATTTTATTTTTCTCTTTTTTATTTATTTTATATGTACACATATTTTAATTTTCTCCCTTTTACAAAATAATGTAATTTAACCACAATTACGGAAATCACTCAAATAAAATAAAATGTAAGCCACTTCACGGCATTACGGTATAACATGGGATTTACTCATCGTAACGTCAGAAATGGCATGTCTACAGCTGCCCCGCCTTGGCATCCACTTTGTAGGGGAAGGACGTGTAATGGAATGAAACGAAGTGTATTGGAGTGAAATGGAATGGACTGAAAAGCAGATGCCAAGGTGTGATGGGACACGCTTCTAACGTCACAAGACGGGAATCTTTCCCGAGTTTCACGAAGCAACCTTGAGAAAGGTTCTCCGAAATCAACGATTGTTTGGATGGTAAACAAACTAGGAAAGACATTATGTGCGCTGGGGCACGAACAGACTAAAAGGACCAACTTCACAGTGCGGAAGTACCTGGGTCGTAAACCTCAGGTTTCACCATTGGGGAGCGGTTACCAGCCAATGTGGACGTGCTACAACCAAGGTGGGTCCGAGGGGAATAAACAGATGGTTGGAGACAGATCCAAACAATGGTTTCGTCCAGAGAACATCCCAAGGCAACCTCGGGGAAACTCAGTACTCGACTCGGAATGGAATATCCCATATTTAAGCAATTAAGCACAGTGGCTCACACAATCAAAGTAAGTGAATGATTTTCCACAATGAACTCAAAGTCCTACATGAATGCATGCTGGGTTTAAAAAGAAAAATAAAACAAACTAAAACAGAAGCTAGCCAAGGATAATATTGCTAAGCTGTGGAGAGTGGGTCAGGATACCGATCCAATGAGCTGATACTGAGCCGGGGCCCGTTTATCCACGTACCGACTCATCGAACGGAACCGTCGTCCCCATTCTATCACAACTTAACGGCCTATCCGCACGTCCTGAACTCCTCTGGGATCATCACTGTTTTTGTTAAAGGGGAACTCAAATCCCGGATTCGTCTAAGGCGTAAGGTCCTTGGCATGCTCTAGTAGCGTAAATATCGTATAATACAATGCAAGACACAGTGCGGAGGTGATTTACAGTGGGGGGGTGATAATCCTCTTTTCTTTTTCTTTTTCTCTTTTTTTTTCTTTTGAAACCTGCATTCGTCAATAAGCACAGTAAAACATAAATATCTCATAAGAAATGATATTACACTCATCTGTACAGGATATCAACCTGTCACAACAATTTAGAAAAGCAGGGGAAACATAGAAAGCAGAGTTCATCTACGGCAACTCATTTTTGTTTGTTTTATTCTTTTCCTCTCTTTTTTTGTTTTGGATTCCTAGTGTACAATCATTACTCGGCATTTGTTCCTCTACTTTCAGTGTGCCCAACATGTGGCAAGGGATGGCCGACATGTCCTCTTCTGGTTCCTAAGCTCTTCTTTCAGAGGTCAGGTGCTTCTAGGAGCAACTTCCCGGCACGGTGACTTGTGCCAAAGACGGCGAGCATGAGCTCGCAGCTTAGGTGAGCGTGAGTTGGTTTGAGATTCAACTACACACTTCACTCACTTCTTTTGACCATGTGGGATGATTGGATCTAGAAGGCAATAGAAAGCCAGGGCTTGCTAGCTCCTGTGGTCTGAACAAAGAAGGAGTGTGTTGCTTGATCAGAGCTCGATGCCCGGACAATAGAGTTGGAGAAGGAGTGACGACAACACGTCATCGAGGAGCTGCCCTAAGACGTCCTGGAGCTGAAGGTTTCTCTCCAGATGGCGAAGAGAGAAGTAAAGCAAGAGACAGTGGAGAGAAAGGCAAAGACGAAGCAGCACAGGAGGCCCAGGAGATGGATCTCTGAGAAAAAGAGCGTCCAGACACGTCACTTGCTCTGCAAATCGGAGGGGAACTGGAGCTCGCGGCAGAGGAGCTCCTGGAGCTGGTACAGTCTCCATCGACAAAGTAGAGGGCAGCTCAACCAGTGGCCTCAACTTCAAGAGCTTTGCGGCCATCGGGGTCGCGAGAGAAGCAGGAGGACAACGAAGAGCACCGCCAGAACAGATAGAAAGGCATGGCACAGCAAAGCGATTGCTGCATCACGAGACTATAGAAGGCCTCCGAGGGACTTCTTGCCTTCAGAGAGAGAAGAGACGTAACCAGGAGGGTGACGAGGATTAGTGAATGGCTTGTACACCCACTCCTTCCTCATGACAGACACAAACCTTTATATAGATGTGTGAATGAAATGGCTTGGTTTGAACGCAGCTTGCTTGCCCGTTCGTTCCTTCTGCTCTACGGCGCTTCTCTACCACATGGGTTCTCACGCAGTATGCTCGGCGAGATTTCGCCTTAAAACACGGGGCGGTGACTCACCATAGCCATGATTTTCAAAGGGGATCTACCACCGACTTCAACAATATTGGCCCTTGGTGCTCTTTTCCCACGTGAATGTCCCTTATTTCCTTGTTTGCGCTAAAAGTAGTCGCAATAGGACAAGGGACACGCGGAATCTTTGGACCGAATAGGAGTGGCGGGTCAACAAATCACAGCTCTGCTCCATTTACTTCACATGGCAAAGTGGCACGCGAGTGTACCGTGGCCATAACTTTCAAAGGGATCTACCACCAATTTCAACAACGTCGGTCCCTGGTCCTATTTTCCCGTATAAATGTCCCCCACTTTGTTCTTTGCGCTAGCAGTAGTCGCAACGGGACAATAAACACGGGGAATCTTTAGACCGCATGGGGAGGGCAAGTCAACAAATCACGCCTCCGGATTGATCACTCCAGATGGCAGGGTGACATGCGAGAGTAAAGAGAGGGTGACTTGTCGTAAAGGATGTTGCTGGGGTGATGGTGATAGATCCAGACCACCTTCTTTCCAATCCTATAAATACCTCCCCTTTCGCTCGACTTGAAAACATCGAAGTCCTGAGAGCAGACTTGAGGAGTGCAAATTTGTAAGGAATGGAGGTTGCGAGTGTTGCTCACTTTTTCAGGATGGAGGGTGAATCCAGCTTTAGAGCAGAAGGTGAGTCTTCCCGCTCCTCGAAGAGGAGCAGATCAGGTAGCAGTTCCAGGAGACTCTTAGAAGTTGAAGGACAACTGAGTGAGAGGACCCGATCACAACTGGTAAGTGACTTCTTTGGTTTCCTTCCTTCATCCTTTTCTTCTCCTTTCTTGCTTAGCAATGCTCCCCTTTCTCACTTCTTGTGGATGTGCAGGGCATGATGCGATCGCACATCTCGTGGGAGCTGGTAGTGGCAGCATATCGAGGTCTCCCGGACTTCCAAAAGGCCAGGCTAGACGTGATGGGGTTCGGTGCCTTCCTCCGAATCGAGCCGATAAAGCTCGACCTTGCCCTGATCCAAGCATTACATGAAAGATGGGATCCGGCGAGTCGGGCATTCCTGATGCCTTGGGGGCACATGGTGCCCAGTTTGGAAGATATGGTCCGCATTACGGGCCTCAAAGTGGATGGAGAGGCAGTGACCGGCGTCACTTATGCGGATTACCGAGAAGGTGCCCAGAAACTATTAGGACTGGAACTCGATGGACGGAAGAACAGGTCAGTAGCCAAGACATCGATCATGGAGGTGTTAGGGCTTACCGACATCCGCCAACGGGATGACGAGTCCTTGGAGGAATTTATGGAAAGGGCAGAGAGAGGTGCCCGTGCTGTATACTGTGCAGATGCCAGCAACTGGGAAAGGACCAACATGGACCTGAGGAGGTTCCTCCTCTTTCTGCTGGGTAGGCTGCTACTGGGCTCCAAGGGAGACAACATACACTGCCGCTTCCTGGAGCTGCTCGTGGATTTGGAGAGAGTAGGACTGTACGCCTGGGGAGCTGCCGTGCTGGCACATCTATTTACAGGTCTGTCGCAAAGGACAGGCTGAGAGGTGACAATAAATGGGTTTACGCCCTTCATCCAGGTAAAAAATTATTTTTGTGGTTTTGGTTTTATGCTTTTTTTCTTGTATTTGTTGGTGCCAATGACACATGATGGTGTAGCTGTGGAGCTACTATTATATTCCAATGGGGAGAGCTCGACACTGTCGGCCAGTGAAGATCCCGTTGGCTAGGCGGTGGCAACCCATCATGAGTACAGCACCATTATCCTACCAGCTGACGGTATCGAGACGGGAGCTACAAGAATTCCCTGCAACGATGGTAGGATACTTTTTTCTCTTTTTTTATATGTTTTGTTCATTTTTTTCTATATATATTTTTTGTATTTTTGAGTAACTAAGAAGATATGTACAACCCAACATAGGTGAACTGGAGGCCTTACTTGAACATGGTCGATGCCGACCAGTCGTGGGTAATTGGAAGCCGTGCCCGATTTGGACGGGACCTCTGGCTTCATTGTTTGAATGAAATTGAGCCTCTAAGGCTACGATTAGTCATGAGAACCCTCGGGCTTGCCCAGGAATGGGTGGATATAACCTCCTCACCCAGCGTCGGGAAGAAGACGCGTGGGCCGGCAACCTGCGTTGATTGGAGGGTGCGCTTCCCCGAACAGTATGAAGACTGGCAGCGGGGTGGCACGCTCCTGGAATCACAAGCGCAAGACAGTGAAGATTACCTACGGCTCTATAGGGCAATGTATGCGGAGAGGCTCCAGCTTGGAGGGCTTATAGAGGTAAAGTAAAACACCATTTTTTGTCTTTTATAATTTCTATTTTTTTTATTATTTTTATTTGTGAACTCAAGAGCCATGGCTGTAGGATGCCCGTGACACCATAATAACGAACTTACGAGCTCGTTTGGCGGACACGGAGCAAGAGTTAACTGATGCCCGAGCGGCTCTGGGTTCATCAGTAAGTGTATATATACATACTCCTGGCATGATTTGAAATTCATGGCGTTAACCATTTAACTGTCACCTCTCATATGTGTACGCAGCGTGCCCAGCTCGATGTAGTTTCATCGGCGATGGGGGTGTGAGCGACGTCACGCGGTTCGGGGAAGAGCGGGGAAGAGGAAGCGGAGAGCGCGCGGGCTCCTTCTTTTTTTTGTTTGTTTGCTTGTTTTGCTGCAACACAGAGATGATAGAGAAGAGAGAAGGGGCCACCACGGGAGATTGCTCCGGCGGGGCGAGCGGGACAATATAATATAGCAAGATATGGGGTTCAAACGGTCATAGCGGGAAGTGACTCGCCGCGACCTCGGGGGGACGGGAATGGTGCAAAAATTAAATAACAAGAATTGAAACGGCCATTGGGGAAGTGACTCGCCGCGGCCTCGAGAATATGAGCAGATAATAAGATGACAGAATATGAAGAGAATACAAAGTGCGGGAATTTAAACGGCCATTGGGGAAGTGACTCGCCGCGGCCTCGATGATAGGAGCAGAATATAACAGAATATAAAGAGAATATAAGAACGGAAATTTAAACGGCCATTGGGGAAGTGACTCGCCGCGGCCTCGATGATATAAGCAGAATATAACAAAACATAAGAGATTGTAGGAATAGAAATTTAAACGGCCATTGGGGAAGTGACTCGCCGCGGCCTCGATGACAAGATGTGATCGCCAGGGGCCGAAAGACCCCAAAATAAGAAAGTGATCGCGCCTACCTCAAGAGCGGGAGATGGCGGGTTGCTTCTTCCTCTCCTTCCGGCCGGCCGACGGAGAGGGCTTTCCTCGGGTACCCTTGCAAAACAACGACAAATAAATGACAAGTTGATTAGAAAGATGGAGGTGTAGTATTCAAATCCTTGCGATAAAAATAACGAAATGATGGCAAGACACACACCTGGTTGGTGCTATCTTTTAAACCCCTCTCGGACTCGAGTAGGAGGAAAATGAGATGATGGATGCAAGAAGTATAAGAGAAGAGGCGCCCTTGTGAAGGGGGATAGAGGATGCAATATGATGAATGTAAAGAACTATAGAGAAAAAGGGGAAGAAAAGGCTTATTGGATGAGCCGAGGGTGAAATCCGGCGGAGCTCCGGCAGCGTGGGGACGACGTGGAAGCGCGGTGGATGAAGATGACCTTCCTCTCGCGAGCGTGGGCACCCGAGAAGCCGGCAGAACCTCCACCTACAAAAGACCCGACGGGTTAGAAAATGACTCCGTAGCCTCTGGGCTCCGGCAGCCTATCGGATCACTGCTTAGCTCCCCCAGAACTGAGGGGGTGGGGCTCTATTTATAGAGCTCCGGAGGGTGGAGGCGTCCAGGACCCTGGACACCTCCATCAGGGCCGAAATAATATTTTATTCTATTTATATATATTTTTTTGGAATACTTTTGTGGGGGCGTCCAGGGTCCCGGACGCCTCAAGTAGGTCCACCGAAAGCCGACGACGGCCGCACGCGGTTTGGCACAACGCGTGGTTTCGTGAGCGGCGCCTCGTGATTCAGAAATGGGCGCGTCCAGTTGACTGGACGTCTCTATAATTTGGATTTTTTCACACACGACAAACCGTCGTTCGGTGGCCGACGCCCGTGAGGGAGTTGATGGAGGCGTCTAGGGGTCTGGACGCCTCCAAAATTATATTATTTTATTATTTTTCTTTTGTCTTTTATACCAGGCTTGGCATTATATATTTTTTATATGTTTTTATGGAGGCGTCCAGGGGCCTGGACGTCTCCATTAATATATATATATTTTTATTATTTTTTATGTTTTTATGCCAACTGGCATCTTACAAATATTTTTTATTATTATTGTTCATGGAGGCGTCTAGGAGCCTGGACGCCTCCATGAATATATATATATTTTTATTTTGTTTAGGGCCCTGAGAAAATAATAAAAGAAATTAAAAAGATGGGGGCGTCCTGGGGCCTGGACGCCCCCATTAAAATTGACCCGGGTCCTCGGATCAGGCGTCGGCGGCCGCCCGGTAGACCCCCTTCTTGATTCCGGAACCTCCTAATGCGTCCGACTGGTGTTGATGTCGTCCGAATACCGTGACGAGACGATTCCGGATGCCGAAAATGGCAGAAGAAGACCCAAGAAAGGGAAGCACTCGAGCGATTCAAAATGCGTAAGCCGTTGCGGGGCGTTGTATAGTAATATGAGACTTTCTCAAGAGACGTCAGGAATGGCGTATCTACAGCTGCCCCGCCTTGGCGTCTGCTTTGCAAGGGAGCGACACGTAGTGGAATGGTATCGAAGTGGAGTGAAATGTAGTGGGAGCGGACTGATAAGTGGATGCCAAGGTGTGATGAGACACGCTTGTGACGTAACTGTTTGGAATCTTTCCTGGAGTTTCAATGAGGCGACCTTGCAGAAGGTCTTTCAAATATTGACGATTGCTTGGACGGAGATCAAATAAGGGAAGGTGAGATGTGAGCTCAGGCACAAAATAAAAAGGGACCAACTTCTCGGTGTGGAAGTACCTGGGTCATAAACCTGCAGGTTTCACCTTTGGGGAGCGATTACCAGCCAATGTGGAAGTGCTGCGGCCAAGGTGGGTCAAAAAAGGTAAAGGAATATCTGAGGGTCTGTCCAAACAAGGGTCTCCTTTGGAAGAGCAGCGTAGGGCTGTCTCAAGGAAACTCAGTATTTCATTCGGAGTGGAATATCTCATATTTGTGGGAATTGGAGCACAACGGCTTTCACAATCGAATCACTTGAATGATCTTCCGCAATAAATCAAAGTCCTATATGAATGCATGCTGGATTCAAAGAAAAATTTAAAACAAACAAAAATAGAAAATAGCCAAGGATAATATTGTCAACTTGTGAAGAATGGGTCAGGATATCGACCCGGTGAGCTGATACTGGGCTGGGGCCCGTTTATCCGCGCACCAACTCACTGAATGGAACCGTCGTCCCCATTCTATCACAAGTTGACGGCCTATCCGTACAACCCAAATTCCTCCGGGATCATCATCATTTTTGTTGAAGGGGAATTCAGATCCCAGATTCGTTCGAGCCGCAAGGTCCTTGACATGTTCTAGTAGCGTAAGTATCATATACTACGATGCATGACAAGGTGGGACCAACCAATGAAAGGTGGGACAGGAGATAGGACAAAGACGTCCGTTAGTAAAACCTGCACAGGCCAGCAAAGGTTAGCAACATCAGAAAGTAACAGAATCGTAACAGAATCGCACCACAATGGAAAGGAGATCTAGTCAAAATCCTGACATTGACCGTTGATGTGACATGTTCTGTCCTGTAGCGCCCTACCCTTCCTATAAGAACTCCCCTTAGGCTAGTTCATTCAAATGCACCAAGGTGGGTTTTGGAAGCTCAGGAGAGGAAGGAGAGGAGAATCTAGAGATTTCAGGATGGAGGGAGAGTCTTCCCGCGTTATGAAGAGGAGCAGGTCTAGCAGCGAGATCAGGCGACTCTCCGACCTCGAGAGTCATCTGAGTGGGACGATCATGTCGCATATGGTAAGCGGATTCATTTCAAATTTCTCCACGTGAACCTTCTTCTTACTTCCTTCCTTTCTTCTTTCTTTTCTCTTCCAGCCATATCCACTCTTCCCAGGCCCGAGGAAGTTTTCCAAACTGCCATGGCTTTCAAAGCTAACTTCCAACATCTCCATTGGCATGAGGGTCATACTCTCGAAGTGGCATCTGCAGGGGCTCCTTATTCACGCCAAACATTACGAGAAGATTCGTATGGACTGGGCGGCTATGGGCGCACTAGTTGAGATCTGGCATCCCCAGACCCACACTTTTATCTTCCCGACCTTCGAGGTGACCATCCTCCTCGAGGAGGTGGAACTTCTGCTCGGATTGAAGAAATTCAAGAGTGACGGGAAGGTGAAGGCTATGCGGATGCTGACACGGGGGACTTCCGAAAGCGTCCTTGGAAGTTTCATGCCGCCCGACGCAGCCCGAAAGGTTCGTACTCAAAAGGGAATTGATTTGCAAAAGCTCGCGGAATGGGTCATGGAGGCCCTGAGAGGGTTACCAGACGATGACTATTTAGAGGGAATCATGAAAGGGTTCACCATTTGTCTGGCGGGTGCTCTCTTGTTTCCTTATACCGACAACATGGTGGAGGAAGACCAACTGAGTGCTATCTGCGGGATCTGACGTGGAAAGAGGGTGGGACCCGCTGTCCTTGCCTACCTATATAGTGGCCTTACTGCCTCGAGCATGGGTAAGCCTCCTTTTGGTTGCGCACTTGTCTTGAATTGCTGGCTTGATTTGCACTTTAAATTCGACCACCGCGAGGGAATGCCAACTGCTTCGAAGCTCTTCCAACAAAGCCCTCTTCATCACATAGCCGACGTGTTAGGCTTCGGTGGTACTGTAGTGAACCACGTTCCGTGGCTGAAGAAACGTGAAGACTGGCGATCTCACTTCCGCACCGTGACACAAGACTTCTTTACTTGCGCACCGGCATGTTTGCTTTCGCTTGATCTCCTCATGAGGCCTTCTCCTGAAGTTGATCTCCAACTGATCGGCGCAACCGAGTTCGTCCTTTATAACGCGCATCGATGCTGCCTCCAGGTCGGCATTCCACGCCATTCATTCCCAATATCGACTGGCATCGTTCCTTTGAAGAAGAGGGAGTTGGGCACGGAGGCGGATGCGAGGGAAGCGAAGGCCGTCAAAGCACCCTGGAAGACAAGTGTTGCGGGAAAGGCCTTAGCGCATGTGGGGGAAGAATGCGAGCTGTGGAGAGCTTATGTGACCGAACTGGAGAAGTTAAGGCCTAAGGCGCCTAAGCCTCTGATGTAGCTCATTCTGCTTTTCTGATGGAATAAAATCTGACATTTGGATGTTTTGGACTCCCGTCCCCTTAATTATTATTATCTTTTTTTGTGGTTTTTCTTTTTCTTTGTGTTTTCTTCTTTTGTTTGGATTATATACATACTCTTATCTTTTTTTTTCTTTTATTATATTTTTTGAAATTTTTATTATGGGGGCGTCCAGGGTCCTGGACGCCTCTAAGTTTTTATTTTTTTTGTTTTGAAATTATTATTATTATTATTATTTTTGGGGGCGTCCTGGGTCTTGGACGCCCCTAATTTTTTATTTTTTTAATTTTTTTTATTTTTTATTTTGGGGGCGTCCAGGCGCGAGGACGCGTCTTAATCCTCGAATTCAAATTTAAAGCGACGGGTGGCCTTTCTTCTCCCGTGCCTTACCCACAAACGAACCCGCCTTCCGCCGAAACTCGCTCGCCCGTCTTTGTCTTCTTCCCCTCGATCGAATGGAGTTCGGCGGTCTGGACCACGGCGAAGGTGGAGAGGGACGCGGGACCCCTCGCCTGAGGAGGGACGCGCCAGAGCACGGAACGGCGTCCATGGAGGAGGAAGGGCCGCTTCGGGCCCCCGAGGACCCGAGGGGCCCAATGGCGCGGGAGGAGGTGAACACGGCTCGGTGAGTGCTTGGTTTTCCCCCTCTTTGATCCATTTTGAGTTTTGAAGCAAGCCGTGCGAGGGGGGAAAGGGTTCGGCGACTGTTGCACTTAAATGATGGACGCGTCCTAGACAGGGGACGCGTTCTTTTTGACTGATGTGGGACCTCTTTTGATGCAGGGTACGGCAAGAATCCCGGGTTTGGCCGATGAGTGGGCGAGTGCAGACGAGCCGAGCCGCGTAAGGAGGGAGAGTCGCGGCAAGGCGAGGCTCGAGGAGTGGCCCGTACATCTCCCTGGACAACAAGGGGGTATACTGGTGCAGGACAGTGCCGACTTCTTGCGGCGGCAGAGAGAGAGCTACGCGGGGCTTCCCCAAGCTGGAGACACGCGTGGCATCGGCGGCTCGCGCGCCCAACTGTCAGAGACTAGGCGGCAGCTGGCCGTCGCTCAACATGAGTTGTCGCTCCTGGTAAGTTATGTGCCGCACTTTTAACTTCAGATTTTGGAGTTTCACTGACGGCCGTTGTTTATTTTGTTCCAGCGTGCCCAGCAGACAGCGACGGTGGGAGTGGCTGGCGGATCTTCCAGTTCCTCGGCCCCTTTTTTCGAGATTGCCTCCCTCCGGGAGCAACTTACCGGTGCGGTGGCCCGCGCGACCCGGGCGGAAGAGGAGCGTGATGCCTGGGTGGCGACTGTAGCGGAGCTGCGGCATCGCGGTGAGGAGAGACCTTCTCCAGACATCCTGGAGTTAAGGGTTCTTCTGTAGATGATGAGGAGAGAGGCAGAGAGAAAGAAAGCCGAGAGAAGGTCCGAGCGACAGCGGGATCTGACCGAGAGGAGGGCCTTGGAGGCCCAAGTGAGGGAGCTCCAGCTGGGCCTTCAGGCCGTCGTGCAGAGGCTAGGAGGGATGGAGACGCGCTACGAGAGAGCGCGAGAGTTCGGGGAGCGACTCCGCCAGTCCGGTCGCTTTGCCGCCAGTGGCTTCTTTGCCACGCCAGGGGAGGAGCAGCGAGTCACTGCTGCGGAGCAGGCGCCCAGAGGCGAGGCAGGTGCTGCTGCACGAGGATCCCAGAGGCTTCTGAGGGACCCTCACCTCGGGGGAGAGGAGGAGAGTGCCCAGAGAGATGAGTGATGGTGAGGATTGGCGAGCTAGTGGACCCGCCACCTCTCTATGATTGTAGTGTTTGTGACAGCTTATGTAGAATTATGAATGGAGTGATTTGATTTTCTGCTGTTTATTTGTTCTTTTGTGCGTTCCTTCTTCCCTACACTTCTTCTCCTTTGCACTGTTCTCATGTGATAGGTCTGCCGAGACTCCGCTCCAAGCGGAGAATCGTGTCTTGTTGTGACCATTTTTCACGGGAATCTGCCGTCGAAGTCAATACTGACGGCCCTAGTTCCTTTTCCCGGATGTTGTGCCAAATTTTGCGGGCGTCCTCCAAAACACGATAGGGTATCCCTAGACAACATAGGGGCTATTCGTCTTATTCTTCGTCCAGTCAATCACCCTGTGCGAGCGGTGAAGCGACACATGGGGCCGCTTGGCCGGCGTCTCATTGCGAGGGCTATCATCGACAGGTGATGGAGGCAATCTTGGCCCACACTCCTTCCATTTCTATAAATTCTTGTCCCTTTTATCCCCCCAGGTATATCGAGAGCTAACTCGAGGAGCACAAGTTCTTACGGGAGGGGAGGAGTTCAAAATTCTGAGAGTTGGATGGAGGGCGAATCTTCCCATTCCTCGAAGAGAAGCAGGTCCAGTGGTAGTAGTTACAGGAGGCTTTCAGACCTTGAAGGGCACTTCAGCGAAAGGGCCCAATCACAACTCGTAAGCCAAGTTTTCTTGCCCTTTTCTCATTTTTTCTTCCTTTCTTCTGACCAAACCTCACCCCCATTCCTTGTATGTGTAGGTTGTGATGAAATCACAAATCTCATGGGAGTTGGTAGTAGCAGCGTACAGGGGCCTCCCAGATTTTCAGAAGGCGAGGCTAGACGTGATGGGATTTGGTACCTTCCTTCGGATCGAGCCGATCCAGCTTGACCTAGTCCTGATCCAAGCCTTGTGTGAGAGATGGGACCCAGTGAGCCAGGCATTCCTGATGCCCTGGGGGCACATGGTGCCCAGCTTGGAAGATGTGGTCCGAATTACGAGTCTCAAGGTGGATGGCGAGGCAGTGACCGGAGTCACTTACGCGGACTACCGAGAAGGTGCCCAGAAGTTACTGGGTTTGGACCTAGATGGTTGGAAAAACAGGTCGGTAGCTAGGGCGTCCCTCATGGATGCATTAGGGCTCACCGACACTCGTCGGCGGGATGACGAATCCTCAGAAGAGTTCATGGAAAGGATGGAAATAGGATGTCGTGCCGTGTATTGCACAGATTTCGGCAACTGGGAAAGATGTAACATAGATTTGAGGAGATTTCTCCTCTTCCTTTTGGGGAGATTGGTACTGAGCTCGAAAGGGGACGGCATCCAATGTTACTTCCTGGAGTTGCTGTCAGACCTTGAAAGAGTAGGGTACTATGCCTGGGGAGCTGCCATGCTGGCGCACTTGTTTGCAGGCCTATTCCAAGAAACGGATCGTGAGATGACTGTGAGTGGTTTCGCACCATTCATCCAGGTATTTTTGGTTTTGCTTGTTTTGTATTTTTTTTTGTTGTTTTCGCAAGGTGCTGATGACCTGCGCCGAGCAGCTATGGAGCTATTATTAGCTCCCCATGAGGAGAGCTCGACATTGGCGACCCGTGATGGTGCCGCTAGCCAGGCGGTGGGAGCCCATCATGAGTGCGGCACCCTGTGGACACCAAAAAAAATGCATACCTGGATATCCGGCTCGGCCTCGCGTCAGCAACGGCGCCGAGTGAAGAAACCCCGGAGAAATCAAGCACAAAAGGCCCCACAGCTCGTGGGCCTCAAAGAGAATCAAACGGGCCATGACTCGTGCCCACAATGGGCTCAGAACAGCCCTGGGTACACACACCCCCTGGAGAGCCCTTCAGCGGCACGCCCAGCCCCAAGAGGCCTCAACGGCACACCCTGGCAAGGCCCCAGCGACACGCCCTGGGGAGCCCTTCAGCGGCACACCCCCTCAGGGTCCCAGCGGCACGGCCCCAAGGCCCCTCAACGGTGCACCCCCCTGGGGGGTTTCAACGGCACACCCCCCTTGGGGGGGGTTTCAACGGCACGCCCCCACGGGGGGTTCAGCGGCACGCCCCAAAGGGTTTTCAGCGGCACGCCCAGCAAGCCCTCCAGCGGCGCACCCCACATGGGGGTTTAGCGGCGCGGCCCTTCAGGGCTCCAGCGGTACGCCCTTCAGGGCTCCAGCGGCACGCCCATTCAGGGCTCCAGCGGTACGCCCTTTTGGCTCCCCCACGGCACGCCTGTTCAGCCTGCCAACGGCACAGCGGAAGGCTTTTTCAACGGCAAACGACGTGAAGCCCATGCCCTACGCATCCTTGGCGCGCAGTGAAGCCGTCTGAGGTGTCAGCCGATCGTTGGGCCACGTAGGCTACCCCACTGACACCCAGGACGGGGAAGGTCAAATGCCATCATCACAAGCCATTTCCCGCCTTTGATGGCCGTGGCCAAAGCCCCCGCAGCTGGGGAGTATAAAAGACTCCCGTTTTCGACAGAAGGAGGGGCATCCACACAGACGGACACACGGAGGAAGAAGAGAAGAGAAGAAGAGAAGAAGAAAAGAAGAGAAGAGGAAGAAGAAGAGGGAGAGGCTCCCCCTGCTGCCCCGTCCACCGTCGCCGGAGAAGAGAGAAGAGAAGAAGAAGAGTGAGAGAAGAGAGGAGTGAGGTCTGGGAGGGGAGGAGGAGCCCATGCTCCGTTCCCCTTCCCCCCTTGTATCTTCATTCCCCCTTTTCCCTTTCCTTTTTGCTGTTGTTCCCTTTTTTTTTACCTTTCCCTACGATGTATTGGCCCTCTGTGGCCTTTTCTTTCCATGAATGAGAATCCCTCTTTTGGGGTCTTGCTACCGTGCTTGGTTTGTGCGTCTTAGCCACTCACCCTCTGTCTTGGCCCTTTCCATGAGGCCTCTGGCCTTAACCACTTGTCTTCGCCTGCCTTTGCTTACCGTTTACCCCCCCAGGGGGGGTGCACCCCTTTTGGTGCCCCAGCGGCACGCCCCGAAGTGCCCCAGCGGCACGCTGATCGCCCCTCCTTTGACCCTTCGCCGGTACGCCCTGTCGGGCCTTCACCGGCACACCCTGCCTGCCCTCAGCGGCACACTCCCTTGCGCCCTCAGCGGCACGCCTTCAGCCGCCCTCAGCGGCACGCCTTCAGCTGCTCTCAGCGGCACGCTCCTCGGCCCTCAGCGGCACACCTTCAGCCGCCTGTTCGCCGGCACACCCTAGCTAGGCCTTTCGCCGGCACACCACCCTTCCTTCTTGCCCGATGCATTCCCGTCTCAGCCAGTCTTAGGAGTGTCTCCCGCTTGCCGTACCCTCCGAGTTTTCCGAGGTTTATAAAGGTGTTGCCGCTCTCGGGCGCCCACCTCCAGTTGTCGGGTTCCGCCACTCCTTGTGGGCGCGTTCCCTGTATCTCCCTTACGCTCGGGTCAAGGGGAGATGCTGCCGAATTTTTGTTAGAAACGATGACATATTAAAAAGATAAAAGATAGCAACTAGCAAATGGAACAACAACACATTAAAAGGACTAAAAGAAAGCAACAAACAAACGAAAAGAACAACGGCAAAATGCTTCAACCAATGCGAAGAACAATGCAATCAATTCAAAGGGAACCAGACCGAACAACAACTAAACAACTCGAACATCCGCCCCCACAAGAGAAAGAATGAAAATTAATCAAGAGAAGAAAAGAAGAAACCCATGCAAAACTTAATAAAAAAAATCAAGAGAGAAAAGAAAAGAAGAAAAGAAAAGCCTTAAAAGAAATGGAAGAGAAGCACACTCGGCCATACCCTTCGCCGGCACACACCCTGGCTCTCCAGCGGTACACCCCTTGGCCCTCAACGACACACCCTTTCAACCCTCCAGCGGTACACCCCTGGCCCTCAGCGGCACACTCTTCCAGCCCCTCAGCGGCACACTCCCTTAGCCCTCCAGCGGCACACCCCCAGGCCCTCCAGCGGCACACCCCCAGGCCCTCCAGCGGCACACTCCCTTAGCCCCCCCAGCGGCACACCCCCAGGCCCTCCAGCGGCACACTCCCTTAGCCCTCCAGCGGCACACCCCCTGGCCCTTCAGCGGTACACCCCCTTGCCCTCTAATGACCCATTCTCTCTCCAGAAAATATGAGTAATAATAATAATAATAATAAATAATAAATAATAAACAATAACAGATTCAAAAATATATAAATAAATAAGGATAATAAAGGAATAAGTAATAATAATAATAATAAGCTTCAAATAAATAATAACAATAATAATAATTAGACCAATAAATGATAGCAAAAATGAATAAATAATAATAACAAACTCAATAAGAATGATGAACAAATAAATGATAACCAAAATAAATAATAATAACAAACTTAACGAAACACGACAAGCAAATGAACGATAATAAAACGAACAAAAAATAATAACAAACCTAATAATAACAATAGTAAATGAATAAATCACAAGAAAAATGAATAAATAGTAATAATAAACTCACTCGAAGACACGCACAAATTAATGAATAATAATGATAAAATTTTAAATAACAATAAAATAATGTAATCCACGTGGCAGCCCCGTCTCTCCCGTGACCCGGTGCCGAAGGAACAACAATGCCGCCCTGGCGGGCTGGGCCTGAGTCTTGGGAATTATCCCGAAATGGCCATGACCCGACCTCACCTCGGGCTAACATTCCGATTAAACCGGACTCATTTCTCCGACCGGATCCTTTCCGAGCCGCTACTAAAATTGCCGCACGTTCGGCAGACATTTGAACGGATTCACCTCGATTCCTGCCGCGTTCTTATTACGGACCTACGTCCGAACATGAAAAGGCCCGTAAGTGACCAACATGGCTGACGGTTCTCGCCCCAATATGGTCGTGAGCCGGCATCGTTCCGGGCCGATAGCCCGTTAAATCGGATTCATTCTAACGGGATTTGCTCCCGCTCTTTCATTGAAACTGTCGTAAACTCGGCATACATTTGCACGGGGTCGCTTCCACCCACGTCGCACTTTCAACATGGGCCCTCGCCCGAACATGGAAAGGTCCGCAAGTGACCGACAGAATCGGAATAGAACGAGACGGCTCTCGCCACCCCTGGACTCCTCCCATGGGGATATCAATAAGACCTCCATGGGCCATACTTGGACCTCGGGCCCGCCCCGATCATGGTCATCGTCCGGCTCATATCCCCCGGTCTACAGCCTGCTCCTTTCGAACACGTTTTCGGTTCTGGAGTCTATTTCCGGGACCCTTCCCTGTTGCCCTCCGGCATCGGAAATATCAATGAGGCCTACGCAAGCCCCGTTTGGACCACGGGAGGTGCCCCCGGCATGGTCCTGACTTGATCTCGCGCCGAGCAATAAATTCGCGGATTTCCGGATACAATAACCGAGATTCGACCGACGGTTTTCAGTGTCTCGGAATAATATACTTGCCGTATCCCGGCGTGCATATGTTCCAGGTCCTCCCGCGACGAGTACAATATTCTAAGGCCGGACTCCCGTCCGAATATTAAACGGCCTCCCGAATGACCGATACGTTTCGAACGTCCGCTTCTCCGGACACAGGGCTTTTCAGCCGATTCAAGGGATATTCCCTCGCCGCCCCTTGGCACCGGAAATATTAATGACGCTCATGCAAGTCTTGTTTCGACCGCGGGGGGGCCCACCGCAGTATGGTCGCAGCTTGCTCTTGCACCGAGCCAACAGATTTACCAGTTTCTGACCGCTCTAACCGAGGTTTAACCGAACGTTCCCCGTTCTTCTGGGTAATAAAATTGCCATATCCTGGCATACATACGCTCCGGTTTTCCCGTGACGACTGCGCTTTTCTCGAGCCGGACATTTGTCCGAACATTAAATGGTCAGCACATGACCGACATGATCTCGAATGGTTTCCTTCTCGCCCTCGCGCGAGGATTTCAATACCTCATAATAGACCTTTCATGCAATTAATTTCCTGGCCACGAGGCCCTGAATCTCGGCGATTAATCAAGGGTGTTCCCTCGTATGAGGGATGTAAATGACGCCGTAACCTTTATGGCGCGGCGGGTTTTGGTCTCGACACGAACCACACAATCGTCTGACGAAGTCAGATTCGAGCGCACCATGGGCTCTTCGGAGCCCGAATAAATCGTCACTTCGGTGACTGGCACGCCCATGCACGTAATAAACCAACGAACGAAAAAGATAATTGTTAAATAAAAAGTGCGTCCACAACTCTGGCACGCCCGGTGGGACCAAACCACCCTTCATCTCTTCGCCGGGATTCAGGGCCTCATGGCCCCCTAATAAACGATGTTTGCCTGCTTTGATGAATTGCAGGTGCTGTCTTCGCCAGTCCTATGGGGAGAAAAGCCTGGATCGGTGCAGCTGTCTTCGCGGCCTCGAGAACACTGCTTCGAAGCATATGCAGCTTCCAAGAATCATGGGGGCTGTTATAAAAAAAAAGGGAAGAGAAGATAAGAGAAAGAGAACAGAAGGGAGGGGAAATCAAGCCCCCCGTTTCCCTCAAGAAGAAAGAGAAGAAAAGAAGAAAAGAAGTAAAGAAGGAAGGAAGAAAGGTAGAAAAAAAAAGAGAGAGAAAAGAAAGAAACAAAAAAGAAGAGAAAGAATTGGCAATAGAGGGTTGTATGGCCACGTCCGTCGAGACCCGTGCTGAACAAAGATTACCGCTGTGGGGTTGATGCGGTAGAGCGAACCACTCATCCCCTCCCTGAGGGGGTGAGCGCTCTCCTGCACCCCCACCCTGGTCAATCATACAAAAAAGAAGAGAAGAGAAGAAGAGACCAAAAAAAGAGAGAAGAGAAGAAAAAAAAAAGAGAAGAAAAAGAGAAAGAAGAAAAGAAGAAAAGTCGGCCAGCATCGCCGACTAAAAGAGCAAGAAGAAACCCGGCATCCCGCCCGACTCTAGGAGGCTCCGAGTCCGTGGTGTAATGACCCCGCTCGTTCCTCCTTCCTGCTGCCTCCATCCGGCACAAGACGGCCCCTCGAGTGGCTGTTAAAAGACCCAGCGAGCCACAATCGTAGCTTGGTGAATGGCTGCCCGCTGTGGGGAATGCTTTATAGCAATGAGGCCAAGCACGGCCACCACTCCCGAAGAGAGCATGCATATACCCCGCCATGGGGGATAAGAAGAAGATATATACCCTGCTACGGGGGCATAAGAGGCAAAAAAAGAGATACACCATATTCCCAGGGGCACATGAAGAGAATCCGCCCCGACTGAAGGGCACAAAGCAAAGGCTACACCCCGGCTTCGGGGCATTTGAGGAAGAATCCGCCCTGACTTGGGGACATAAGAAGAAATAGAGTTGCGCCCTAGCTTAGGGGCATCTGAAGAAGAGAAATACACCCCGATATGGGGGCACATGAAGCAAAAGACATACCCCGCCATGGGGGCGTAAGAAGAAAAGAATTCACCCCTACTCGGGGGTACATGAAGCGACAAAGAATACACCCCGCCTTAGAGGAATTTGAAGAAAAAAAATACACCCCACCGACGGGGGCACAGGAGCCATCAAGAACACACCTCACTTTCGGGGCACAAGAAGCAGACATTCCCCGGCGTGTCGGAGCAGAAGAAGAAGAATCCCCCCCGGGGGGGCATAAAAAGCAAAGATACACCCTCGTGCCGGGGGCACATGAAGCGAATACACTCTATCCTGGGGTCATGAGAAGAAGTAAAATACACCCCGTCTTGGGAGCATATGAAGCCAAGAATCACACCCCCGTCCCGGGGTATTTGAAGAAGAAGCCCACCTCGCCTCGAGGGCCTGGAAGCTATAAAGAACACGCCCTGACTCAGGGGCATGCAAATGAGAAGAACTCGCCCCGCCCCGGGTGCACAAGAAGCCAAGCTCACCCCGCATGGGGGCATGTAAGACACAGGTACGCCCCGACTCAGGGGCACTTGAAGATAAGTACACTCCACCTTTTGGGTGCAAAAAGCAACATACCCCACCCCGGGGGCACAAGAAGAAAACACACCCCACCTTGGGGGCGTAAGAAGCCAAGAGATGTACCCCGCCACGGGGCAGTAGAGGCAAAATGCGTCCCCCCCCCCCAGGGGCACATGAAGCAACATACCCCTCGCCTCGGCAGCATATGAGGCCAAGAAGCTACATCCCGGCTCGGGGGCATAAGAAACAAAATATATACCCCACGTCCGGGGCATATGAAGCCAAGAAACACACCCCCGTATCGGGGGTATTTGAGGAAGGAGCATACCTCGCCTCGAGGGCCTAGAAGCTATAAAGAACACGCCCCGACTTAGGGGCATATGAAGAGAATTCACCCCGGCCTAGGGGTATTTGAAGAAGAAGCATACCCCGCCAGGGGACATAGAAGCCATAAAGAATCCGCTCCTGTTTAGGGGTACTGGAAGAAGCTACATCCCGCCTTGGGAGCATGAGAAGAAAAGAGAATCCACCCCGGCTTAGGGAGCTTTGGAGGAGCATACCCCAGGCTCGGAGTCCATGAAGCAACATTAAGCCCCCGGGGGGGACATCTGAAGCAGAACAAACAACATCCCCCGGCTTTGGGAAGCATATGAAGAGAGGAATACCCCCCGATATGGGGGCACATAAACAAAGAAGAAGAATTCACCCCGCCTCGGGTGCATAAAAAGCAAGAACTACACCCCGCATCAAAAGCGACGATACACTCCACTCTGGGGGCACTAGAAGCGGAATACACCCCGTGCCGGGGGCATACAAAAAAAAGGGATACCTCGCTCTGGGACATCAGAAGCAGCAATACGCCCCACCTTGGGGGCATCAAAAGCAGCAATACACCCCACCTTGGGAGCATAAGAAGCAAACATTCTCCCCGGTGTGTCTGGAAAGAAGAAAAGAATTCACCCCGGCCTAGGGGTATTGGAAGAAGAAACATACCCCGCTTGGGGGACGCGGAAGCAAAGAGACAGAGTACACCTCCACCCGGGGGCGTAAAGAAGCAAAGAGACATACATCCCAACCTGGGAGCACATGAAGAAAGAATATACCCCGACCTAGGGGCGTCAGAAGAAGAAACATACGCCCCGACCCAAGGACATAAGAAGCAAGAGAATACGCCATGTGAAAAGGGTATAAGAAACATGAAGAATGTACCCCAGCCTAGGGGCACAGAAAGAGACACACTCCGCCCTTGGCGCATAAGAAGCAGAAGCACCTACCCCAGCCTGGGGGCACAAAAATACAATCCGCCCTTGGCGCATAAGAAGCAGAAGCATCTACCCCGACCCGGGGCACAGAAACAAAGAGACATACATCCCGATCCGGGAGCATGAGAAGAAAGATATACTCCGCCCAAGCGGAATTTGAAGAAACAACATACCCTGCTTCGGGGGCACAGAAGCTGTAAAGAGATACACCCCCGCCTCAGGGGGGCGTAAGAAGCAAATGACACACCCCGGCCTCAGGGGGGGGCATAAAAAGCAAAGATACACCCCCGTCCCGGGGGCATTTGAAGAGAGCTACGCCCCGTACCAGGAGCATATGAAGAAGAAACATACCTCGCCTCGAGGGCCTAGAAGCTATAAAGAACACGCCCCGGCTCAGGGGCATATGAAGAGAAGTCCACCCTGGCTCAGGGGTATTTGAAGAAGAGACATACCCCACCTGGGGGCATAGAAGCCGTGAAGAGTATACCCCACCATGGGGGCATTTGAAGAGAGCTACACCCCGCCTCGGGGGGCATTAAAAAAACACACCCTGGTCTGGGGACACAGAAGCCAAAAAAAAATACACCCCGCCTGGGGGCACAGAAGCGAAGAGGCAAAACACACCCCCCTCAGGGGGGATGCACACCAAATGAAGCTACGCCCCAACCTGGGGCACATTAAGAGAAAAAAAGAGCATAGTAAAGAAAAAGACACGCACGAGGCAGACGTGGTCTTCGAGCCCGCCTCATCACACAAAAGAAGAGAAGAAAAGGAAAAGAAGACACATGAGGCAGAAGTGGTCTTCGAGCCCGCCTCATCACGCAAAAGAAGAGAAGAAAAGGAAGAAGAGACACATGAGGCAGACGTGGTCCCTGAACCCGCCTCTTCACATAAAAGAAGAAGAGCAGAACCAAAAGAAGACACATGAGGCAGACGTGGTCTTCGAGCCCGCCTCATCACACAAAAGAAGAGAAGAAAAGGAAAAGAAGACACATGAGGCAGAAGTGGTCTTCGAGCCCGCCTCATCACGCAAAAGAAGAGAAGAAAAGGAAGAAGAGACACATGAGGCAGACGTGGTCCCTGAACCCGCCTCTTCACATAAAGAAGAAGAGCAGAACCAAAAGAAGACACATGAGGCAGACGTGGTCTTCAAGCCCGCCTCATCACACAAAAGAAAAGAAGAAAAGGAAGAAAAGACACATAAGGCAGACGTGGTCTTCGAGCCCGCCGCATCACACAAAAGAAAAGAAGAAAAGGAAAAGAAGACACATGAGGCAGAAGTGGTCTTCGAGCCCGCCTCATCACGCAAAAGGATAGAAGAAAAGGAAGAAGAGACACATGAGGCAGACGTGGTCCCTGAACCCGCCTCTTCATATAAAAGAAGAAGAGCAGAACCAAAAGAAGACACATGAGGCAGACGTGGTCTTCGAGCCCGCCTCATCACACAAAAGAAGAGAAGGAAACAAAGAATGCACATGAGGCGAACACGGTCTCTGCACCTGCCTCTCTACAAAGAAAAAAAAAAGAGAAAGAGTCACGAGGCGAACATGGTCTCTGCACCTGCCTCTCTACAAAAGAAGAAGAGAAGAAAAAAAAAAGAGAGTCACGAGGCAGAAGCGGTCTTTACACCCGCCTCTCCATAAAAGAAGAAGAGAAGAAGAGAAAGAACAATCACGGGGCGAACATGGTCTCTGCACCTGCCTCTCTACAAAAGAAGAAGAGAAGAAAAAAGAAAGTCACGAGGCAGACGCGGTCTTTGCACCCGCCTCTCCATGAAAGAAGAAGAGAAGAAGAGAAAAAACAGTCACGAGGCGAACATGGTCTCTGCACCTGCCTCTCCATGAAAGAAGAAGAGAAGAAAAGAAAGAATAGTCACGGGGCGAACACGGTCCTTGAACCCGCCTCTTCACACAAAAGAAGAGAAGAAAAGAAAGAAATGACCATGAGGCAAGCATGATCTTTACACCGCCTCTCCATAATAGAAGAAGAGAAAGAAGAGTCACGAGGCAGACATGGTCATTGCACCTGTCTCCCCACACAAAAGAAGAAGAAAAAAGAGAGACATGAGACAGACGTGGTCTTCGAACCCGCCGCTTCACAAACCCTTCTCCTCGGCTCACGTATCCTACTACCCGACGCCCTTTGGCTCAGTCATTCCGGCCAAGGCCCATTGTCATGATTAATCCACCCGTCCCACCGCGCTCTCCGATCTCTTTTCGACTTTACAGCCTACTCCTAACATCTCTCGGCTTGTCAGCCTGCTCCCAATATCCCTTGGCTTTTTAGCCTACTTCCCAATATCTTCGGCTCTTGCAGTCTGCTTCCCAGAATTCAGCCTTTACGGCCTGCTTCCCAAAATTTGGCCTTTATGGCCTGCTTCCCAGAATTCGGCCTTCACGGCCTGCTTCCCAATTTCGGCTTTTGCAGCCCGCTTCCCAATATCTTTGGCTCTCGCAGCCTGCTTCCCAGAATTCGACCCTTGCGGCCTGCTTCCCAGAATTTGGCCTTCACGGCCCGCTTCCCAATTTCGGCTTCTGCAGCCCGCTTTCCAATATCTTTGGCTCTCGCAACCTGCTTCCCAGAATTCGGCCTCTACGGCCTGCTTCCCAGAATTCGGCCTTCACGGCCCGCTTCCCGTAACTTCGGCCCTCGTAGCCTGCTTATCTCTGGCTCTCGTAGCATGCTTCCCTTCGGCTTTTATAGCATGCTTCCCAACTTTGGCTCTTGCAGCTTGCTTCCCTTTGCCTTTATGGCCTACTTCCCAATGTTAGCTCTCGTAGCCTGCTTCCCCAACCTTTGGCCCTTGTAGCCCTCTTCCCAGTGTCTCCCGGCTTCTATAGCCCGCTTCCCTAATACCCTTTCAGCCGTTCGTGGTATGCTTCCCTAATATCTTTACTACCACTACACTTATACGTAACAACAATATTTTCTTATAAAACAAAAAAAAATAACAAAAAACAAATAAACAGAAAGAAAAAACAAATAACAACAACACCCAAAAAAAAAAAACAAACAAACAACAAAAAAAGGAAGAAAACAAAAACAAAACAAAAAAGGAGAATGCATGATTACCCTGCTTGCATGGTTGCTTAATATAGAATAATACACTTCCTTGAAATTTTCTAGGACCGTGTTTCCTTGCTATAATAATAATATCGCCCCGATTCCGGGTGCACGCGCGTCACGGCATATGCTCGAAGGGAACCCAATTATGGCAGGTGCACACGTCAAGGGGAAGAGTCATGGCTGAATCGCTAAGCCCAGCTCACAAAATAAACCTGAGGCAACGCTCCCACACTTAGCACTTAACGTGTTCAAAAGCTTTCAACTATAGGGATTGCCCGAATTTCTTCTTAGCACTCTACGGAGGCTTGAATTCCTGCACTCGCGTGGAAGGTAATCGTGAGGAAAAAGCTACCTACCCCCCACTGTAAAAAAAAAAAAAAAAGAGAGAGAAAAAAAGGAAAAAAAAAAGAAGAGAAAAGGGAGAGGCACGCGAATCCGAGTAGTCGGGAATCCCCATTGAGACACATGAGGAGACTCGCGCGAAATGGTGAAGCGAATTATAATAAGGAGGAAACCTATTAGCCGGGAATCCCCATTGAGACACATGAGGAGACTCGCGTCAAACGGTGGAATCCGTAATAGAATTATAATAAGGATGAATCCTATTAACCGGGAATCCCCATTGAGACACATGAGGAGACTCGCGCCGAACGGTGAAATCCGCTACCAAAATAAACAGATGGGGGGCTGTGCGAAGCTACCAAAACCGAGAGCCTGAAACATATGTGTAGGCGCTAGAGTGATCCTCGAGTGTCACCAGGAAAACCTGCATATCCCTATGGTTAGGGCTCTTTGCTCACACATTTGCACTGCCACGCCACATAGAATGGCCTCGGGTGAAATGCGTGAATTTAGGCTATGCATGCAAGACATGCGATATCCTCTTGACGGGTGCACCACCCCTCAATTGTGTCTCGCGGCCCGCACCGCATCTACGAATTACGGGCGACGTCCCTATCCTATCCCCTATAGAGGGAGCCGCCTTACTTATATTTATGTTATGCCTGCTAATGAATGCTTGCATGCTTAAAAAAAAAATAAAAATGATAATGATAAAAAAAACAAATAACATAAAACAACATAAAAATAATAAAAAAGGCATAAGAACAATAAAGTAACAAGAATGTGCGTATGCAACGAACTCAATTTCGGCTATCGCAGCCTACTTTCCCAGCTCTGGCTCGTAGAGCCCAACCTTGGCCCCCCATGGCCTACCTCTTGCCCTCACGGCTCGTTAATCTCCCATAATTTCGGCCTTCACGGCTCGCTTCCCAACTTTGGCTCTTGTAGCCTGCTTACCTCGGCCCCCATGGCCCGCTTTCCCAATTCTGGCCTTCACGGCCTGCTTCCCAAAATTCGGCCTTCACGGCCCGCTGCCCATAATTTCGGCCTTCACGGCCCGCTTCCCAACTTTGGCTCTTGTAGCCTGCTTACCTCGGCCCCCATGGCCCGCTTTCCCAATTCTGGCCTTCACGGCCTGCTTCCCAAAATTCGGCCTTCACGGCACGCTGCCCATAATTTCGGCCTTCACGGCCCGCTTCCCAACTTTGGCTCTTGTAGCCTGCTTACCTCGGCCCCCATGGCCCGCTTTCCCAATTCTGGCCTTCACGGCCTGCTTCCCAAAATTCGGCCT
Source organism: Amorphophallus konjac (assembly GCA_022559845.1). NCBI lineage: Eukaryota > Viridiplantae > Streptophyta > Magnoliopsida > Alismatales > Araceae > Amorphophallus > Amorphophallus konjac. The sequence continues at coordinate 477,409,328 of CM040118.1, forward strand.
TCACGGCTCACTGCCCATAATTTCGGCCTTCACGGCCCGCTTCCCAACTTTGGCTCTTGTAGCCTGCTTACCTCGGCCCCCATGGCCCGCTTTCCCAATTCTGGCCTCCACGGCCTGCTTCCCAAAATTCGGCCTTCACGGCCCGCTGCCCGTAATTTCGGCCTTCACGGCCCGCTTCCCAACTTTGGCTCTTGTAGCCTGCTTACCTCGGTCCCCATGGCCCGCTTTCCCAATTCTGGCTGTCGTAGCCTGCTTCCCAGAATTCGGCCTTCACGGCCCTCTTCCCATATTTTCGGCTCTTGCGTTCTGCCTCCCAATATCTTTGGCTCTTGTAGCCTGCTTACCTTTAGCCTTCGCGGCCTACTTCCCAATTCCGGCTCTCGTAGCCTGCTTCCCGATTTGGCTCCCGCAGCCTACTTCACATAATTTTGTCTCTTGCAGCCCGCTTCCCAACATCCCTGGCCCTTTACGGCCTGCTTCCCAGAATCTGGCCTGCACGGCCCGCTTTCGTAACGCCAACTTTGGCCCTCGCGGCCCACTTTCCCGAGTTCGGGTTTCATAGCCAATATCCCCGGCGCATTTTTGAATCAACAAACTCTTCTCTCCGCCCCTTCGGACGACGAACATCTCAGTTGCCTCTGGCCTTGGCTGTTTCGGCCTCACTTACTGGCTCCCGTGCCAACAGCTTTCAATTATCGGCCGTTGTGCCTACAACTCTTATATCATTGGCATCCATGCCAACAACCACCTGGAGTTCTTCAAAAAAAAAAGAGAAAGAGAAAAAAAAAGAAGGGAAAAGAAGGGAAGAGGAGAAGAAACAAAAAAAACAACAACAAAAAGGACAAAAAAGGAGATGACAAGAGAGAAGAAAAGAAAAAAGAGAAGAAGAGAAAAGAGAGAAGAAAAGAAAGAGAAGAGACCAAGATACTGCTTCAGTTCCCGACACCCCATCGGCACTGATGAAGAGACAAAGAGACCAAGATACTGCTTCAGTTCCCGACACCCCATCGGCACTGATGAAGAGACAAAGAGACCAAGATACAACTTCAGTTCCCGACACCCCGTCGGCACTGATGAAGAGACAAAGAGACCAACATACTGCTTCAGTTCCCGGCACCCCGTCGGCACTGACGACGAGACAAAGAGACCAACATACTGCTTCAGTTCCCGGCACCCCGTCGGCACTGATGAAGAGACAAAGAGACCAACATACTGCTTCAGTTCCTGACACCCCGTCGGCACTGATGAAGAGACAAAGAGACCATATGCTGCTTCAGTCCCCGGCATCCCGTCGGCACTGATGAAGAGACAAAGAGACAACAAACCAGGTCGGCCCCCGACACCCTGTCGGTGTTGACGAAGAGACTAAGAAATCAACAAACCAGGTCAGTTCCCGGCACCCTGTCGGCACTGGCGAAGAGACTAAGAGATCAACAAACCAGGTCAGTTCCCGGCACCCTGTCGGCACTGGCGAAGAGACCAAGAGATCAACAAACCAGGTCAGTTCCCGGCACCCGGTCAGCACTGGCGAAGAGACCAAGAGATCAACAAACCGTGTCAGTTCCCGACACCCCGTCGGCACTGATGAAGAGAACAACATGCTGCTTCAGTTCCCGACACCCTATCGGCACTGATGAAGAGACCAAGAGACAACACAAACTGTTTCAGTCCCCGGCACCCCGTCGGCACTGATGAAGAGACCAACAAACTGCTTCAGTGCCCGACACCCCGTCGGCACTGATGAAGAGACCAACATGCTGCTTCGGTCCCCCGACACCCCATCGGCACTGATGACAAGACCAACAACCGCCTCGGCTACCGACACCCTATCAACAACGCCGGCAAAGAAAAAAAAAAAGAAGCCAGTACACCCACGGGCAGCGCCCGGCTCATCCTTCGCCCGCGCCACCCATGGGTGGGGGGCATTTGTGGACACCAAAAAAAATGCATACCTGGATATCCGGCTCGGCCTCGCGTCAGCAACGGCGCCGAGTGAAGAAACCCCGGAGAAATCAAGCACAAAAGGCCCCACAGCTCGTGGGCCTCAAAGAGAATCAAACGGGCCATGACTCGTGCCCACAATGGGCTCAGAACAGCCCTGGGTACACACACCCCCTGGAGAGCCCTTCAGCGGCACGCCTAGCCCCAAGAGGCCTCAACGGCACACCCTGGCAAGGCCCCAGCGACACGCCCTGGGGAGCCCTTCAGCGGCACACCCCCTCAGGGTCCCAGCGGCACGGCCCCAAGGCCCCTCAACGGTGCACCCCCCTGGGGGGTTTCAACGGCACACCCCCCTTGGGGGGGGTTTCAACGGCACGCCCCCACGGGGGGTTCAGCGGCACGCCCCAAAGGGTTTTCAGCGGCACGCCCAGCAAGCCCTCCAGCGGCGCACCCCACATGGGGGTTTAGCGGCGCGGCCCTTCAGGGCTCCAGCGGTACGCCCTTCAGGGCTCCAGCGGCACGCCCATTCAGGGCTCCAGCGGTACGCCCTTTTGGCTCCCCCACGGCACGCCTGTTCAGCCTGCCAACGGCACAGCGGAAGGCTTTTTCAACGGCAAACGACGTGAAGCCCATGCCCTACGCATCCTTGGCGCGCAGTGAAGCCGTCTGAGGTGTCAGCCGATCGTTGGGCCACGTAGGCTACCCCACTGACACCCAGGACGGGGAAGGTCAAATGCCATCATCACAAGCCATTTCCCGCCTTCGATGGCCGTGGCCAAAGCCCCCGCTGCTGGGGAGTATAAAAGACTCCCGTTTTCGACAGAAGGAGGGGCATCCACACAGACGGACACACGGAGGAAGAAGAGAAGAGAAGAAGAGAAGAAGAAAAGAAGAGAAGAGGAAGAAGAAGAGGGAGAGGCTCCCCCTGCTGCCCCGTCCACCGTCGCCGGAGAAGAGAGAAGAGAAGAAGAAGAGTGAGAGAAGAGAGGAGTGAGGTCTGGGAGGGGAGGAGGAGCCCATGCTCCGTTCCCCTTCCCCCCTTGTATCTTCATTCCCCCTTTTCCCTTTCCTTTTTGCTGTTGTTCCCTTTTTTTTTACCTTTCCCTACGATGTATTGGCCCTCTGTGGCCTTTTCTTTCCATGAATGAGAATCCCTCTTTTGGGGTCTTGCTACCGTGCTTGGTTTGTGCGTCTTAGCCACTCACCCTCTGTCTTGGCCCTTTCCATGAGGCCTCTGGCCTTAACCACTTGTCTTCGCCTGCCTTTGCTTACCGTTTACCCCCCCAGGGGGGGTGCACCCCTTTTGGTGCCCCAGCGGCACGCCCCGAAGTGCCCCAGCGGCACGCTGATCGCCCCTCCTTTGACCCTTCGCCGGTACGCCCTGCCGGGCCTTCACCGGCACACCCTGCCTGCCCTCAGCGGCACACTCCCTTGCGCCCTCAGCGGCACGCCTTCAGCCGCCCTCAGCGGCACGCCTTCAGCTGCTCTCAGCGGCACGCTCCTCGGCCCTCAGCGGCACACCTTCAGCCGCCTGTTCGCCGGCACACCCTAGCTAGGCCTTTCGCCGGCACACCACCCTTCCTTCTTGCCCGATGCATTCCCGTCTCAGCCAGTCTTAGGAGTGTCTCCCGCTTGCTGTACCCTCCGAGTTTTCCGAGGTTTATAAAGGTGTTGCCGCTCTCGGGCGCCCACCTCCAGTTGTCGGGTTCCGCCACTCCTTGTGGGCACGTTCCCTGTATCTCCCTTACGCTCGGGTCAAGGGGAGATGCTGCCGAATTTTTGTTAGAAACGATGACATATTAAAAAGATAAAAGATAGCAACTAGCAAATGGAACAACAACACATTAAAAGGACTAAAAGAAAGCAACAAACAAACGAAAAGAACAACGGCAAAATGCTTCAACCAATGCGAAGAACAATGCAATCAATTCAAAGGGAACCAGACCGAACAACAACTAAACAACTCGAACATCCGCCCCCACAAGAGAAAGAATGAAAATTAATCAAGAGAAGAAAAGAAGAAACCCATGCAAAACTTAATAAAAAAAATCAAGAGAGAAAAGAAAAGAAGAAAAGAAAAGCCTTAAAAGAAATGGAAGAGAAGCACACTCGGCCATACCCTTCGCCGGCACACACCCTGGCCCTCCAGCGGTACACCCCTTGGCCCTCAACGACACACCCTTTCAACCCTCCAGCGGTACACCCCTGGCCCTCAGCGGCACACTCTTCCAGCCCCTCAGCGGCACACTCCCTTAGCCCTCCAGCGGCACACCCCCAGGCCCTCCAGCGGCACACCCCAGGCCCTCCAGCGGCACACTCCCTTAGCCCCCCCAGCGGCACACCCCCAGGCCCTCCAGCGGCACACTCCCTTAGCCCTCCAGCGGCACACCCCCTGGCCCTTCAGCGGTACACCCCCTTAGCCCTCTAATGACCCATTCTCTCTCCAGAAAATATGAGTAATAATAATAATAATAATAAATAATAAATAATAAACAATAACAGATTCAAAAATATATAAATAAATAAGGATAATAAAGGAATAAGTAATAATAATAATAATAAGCTCCAAATAAATAATAACAATAATAATAATTAGACCAATAAATGATAGCAAAAATGAATAAATAATAATAACAAACTCAATAAGAATGATGAACAAATAAATGATAGCCAAAATAAATAATAATAACAAACTTAACGAAACACGACAAGCAAATGAACGATAATAAAACGAACAAAAAATAATAACAAACCTAATAATAACAATAGTAAATGAATAAATCACAAGAAAAATGAATAAATAGTAATAATAAACTCACTCGAAGACACGCACAAATTAATGAATAATAATGATAAAATTTTAAATAACAATAAAATAATGTAATCCACGTGGCAGCCCCGTCTCTCCCGTGACCCGGTGCCGAAGGAACAACAATGCCGCCCTGGCGGGCTGGGCCTGAGTCTTGGGAATTATCCCGAAATGGCCATGACCCGACCTCACCTCGGGCTAACATTCCGATTAAACCGGACTCATTTCTCCGACCGGATCCTTTCCGAGCCGCTACTAAAATTGCCGCACGTTCGGCAGACATTTGAACGGATTCACCTCGATTCCTGCCGCGTTCTTATTACGGACCTACGTCCGAACATGAAAAGGCCCGTAAGTGACCAACATGGCTGACGGTTCTCGCCCCAATATGGTCGTGAGCCGGCATCGTTCCGGGCCGATAGCCCGTTAAATCGGATTCATTCTAACGGGATTTGCTCCCGCTCTTTCATTGAAACTGTCGTAAACTCGGCATACATTTGCACGGGGTCGCTTCCACCCACGTCGCACTTTCAACATGGGCCCTCGCCCGAACATGGAAAGGTCCGCAAGTGACCGACAGAATCGGAATAGAACGAGACGGCTCTCGCCACCCCTGGACTCCTCCCATGGGGATATCAATAAGACCTCCATGGGCCATACTTGGACCTCGGGCCCGCCCCGATCATGGTCATCGTCCGGCTCATATCCCCCGGTCTACAGCCTGCTCCTTTCGAACACGTTTTCGGTTCTGGAGTCTATTTCCGGGACCCTTCCCTGTTGCCCTCCGGCATCGGAAATATCAATGAGGCCCACGCAAGCCCCGTTTGGACCACGGGAGGTGCCCCCGGCATGGTCCTGACTTGATCTCGCGCCGAGCCAATAAATTCGCGGATTTCCGGATACAATAACCGAGATTCGACCGACGGTTTTCAGTGTCTCGGAATAATATACTTGCCGTATCCCGGCGTGCATATGTTCCAGGTCCTCCCGCGACGAGTACAATATTCTAAGGCCGGACTCCCGTCCGAATATTAAACGGCCTCCCAAATGACCGATACGTTTCGAACGTCCGCTTCTCCGGACACAGGGCTTTTCAGCCGATTCAAGGGATATTCCCTCGCCGCCCCTTGGCACCGGAAATATTAATGATGCTCATGCAAGTCTTGTTTCGACCGCGGGGGGGCCCACCGCAGTATGGTCGCAGCTTGCTCTTGCACCGAGCCAACAGATTTACCAGTTTCTGACCGCTCTAACCGAGGTTTAACCGAACGTTCCCCGTTCTTCTGGGTAATAAAATTGCCATATCCTGGCATACATACGCTCCGGTTTTCCAGTGACGACTGCGCTTTTCTCGAGCCGGACATTTGTCCGAACATTAAATGGTCAGCACATGACCGACATGATCTCGAATGGTTTCCTTCTCGCCCTCGCGCGAGGATTTCAATACCTCATAATAGACCTTTCATGCAATTAATTTCCTGGCCACGAGGCCCTGAATCGCGGCGATTAATCAAGGGTGTTCCCTCGTATGAGGGATGTAAATGACGCCGTAACCTTTATGGCGCGGCGGGTTTTGGTCCCGACACGAACCACACAATCGTCTGACGAAGTCAGATTCGAGCGCACCATGGGCTCTTCGGAGCCCGAATAAATCGTCACTTCGGTGACTGGCACGCCCACACACGTAATAAACCAACGAACGAAAAAGATAATTGTTAAATAAAAAGTGCGTCCACACACCCCTAACCTACCAACTGATGGTGTTAAGGCGGGAGCTACAGGAGTTCCCTGCAGCGATGGTAAACTGGAGACCCTACTCAGACATGGTCGATGCCAACCAGCCGTGGGTTCTAGCAAGTCGTGCTCGGTTCGGACGGGAACTATGGATGCACTGCCTGAATGAAATCGAGTCGCTCCGGCTACGATTAGTTATGAGGACTTTAGGACTGGCTCAAGAATGGGTGGATTCAGCTGCGCCACCTCGTGTCGGGAGAAAGACGCGAGGACCGGCGACCTGCATTGACTGACGCGTGCGGTTCCCTGAACAGTACGAAGACTGGCAACGGGGTGGCACGATTGTAGAATTGCAGGCGCGGGACAGCGAGGACTACTTGCGTCTATATAGGACAAAGTACGCAGAACGGTTCCCACCCCGGGGACTTGTGGAGGTAGGTTTTCCCTTTTTCTCTTCTCTTCTTTCTCCTTTTCTTGGTTTTTCTGGTGAAAATGCTGACTTGTAAGGCTGCAGGATGTCCGGGATGCCATGATAGCGAATTTACGAACTCGCTTGGCAGAGATGGAAGAACAGTTGGGTGATGCCCGCGGAGCTACGAGCGCCTTGGTAGGTGTATAGTACATTCCTAATTAAATCCCCAGATTCCAGATGTTGGCTGCTAATTCACATGGTCGTAGCATGTCCAGATTGGCGCGGCCTCCCCAGCGATGGGAGTAGGTGATGCCTCTTCCAGCTTGTGGATTCCCACCTCAGAACTTGACTCGCTTCATGAGCAACTTGCTCACGCCACGCAGCGTGCTGCGGAGGCAGAAGGGATGCTCCGTATACAGGTAAAAGTTTCAGCGTTGAGTTCTCTTTGTTTACGCCTTATCGCGTATCTGAGATGGTACACTCGGCAGGAAAAGGAGACGGAAGAAGCGCTTACCCAAGCTGCGCAGAAGGAGGCTAGGATAGCAGAACTGGAGAGGGAACTGCGGCGTCATCCTGATGACGACTCATCCAGGGATGCTATGGAACTGAGGATCACTCTCCAGTTGGAGAGGGAAGACCGTGAGAGAGAACGGGCAGAGAGGGAAAGAGACGCAGAGAGAGAAAGAGCCAACAGTTTGGCTGAAAGGGAGGAGCGAAGGGCCATGGAGGCCCAACTATTCGAACTCCGAATCGGCCTTGGTCTTGCTGAACAGTGGCTGAGAGATGGTGAGGAGCGCTACCGAAAAGCACGAGAGCGTGGCTTTCGTGTTGATAGCTTCTCTGCTGCTTCCGTGGATCAACGCCGGGATGTGGGAATAGGAAGAGGAGTACAGAGCGGCAGGAGTACCGCTTTTCGTAGTTGGGTAGCACCTTTGAGAGTGTTTTGCCCGGAGAGTAGTGGGACGAGTAATGCAGAGAGAGAGGGCGGAACTTGATGTAAATTTTTTTGGTTTTTGGAATAAAACACAAGGTTTGGTTTGTTTGTTTTTCACCTTTGCTTCAGTTACCTGAATCCCTGCACATATCACTGAAACAAACAAATCAGAATTTCTGTTCTGACTTGGCCCCTTGCTCAATAAGCAAATGGTCACTGTGACTGTCCTTGATAACTGGTCAAGGGGCCAAGCCTTTTTTTTAACGAAGGCAAAGGAAAGATGCGGTGATGATAAATGTGACAGGCAAGAACACGAATGCAAGCGATATTAAAAATGAGATGATGCACGTAAATGCAATCATGCAAAATTGATTTGTTTTCTTTTTTATATTTGATATTTTTTTTGTTTTATCATAAAAGATTTTTTTTGTTTGCAAATATGTACATTTCTCTTTTCCATTTTTTTTGTTTTTGCTTTTATCATTTCGATTGTTTTTTTTGTTGCTAACGCCCGGCAAGCACCCAAATGGCACCTAACCTACGTGAGACAGGGGTTTCTTACTAACCTCCCGGGTATCCTAAGTGCACATCTAGATTGATTTGGGCCTCTAGACCCCTCGAATGACGATCCCACCGGCTAAGACTTACCCTGATGACAATACCGTCATGCCATGCTTAGGCTCCCAGTTGCTTCCGACCACAGGGATTCACCCAAAAGGTGTTTGAGGTAAAAGATTTGCCCGACCCGGGTCTGTTTCCTCACAACTCTAGACGATATGTAATGGAACACCCTGGAACCCAAATGACCAACCGCGCGACGCTGACCCGGAATCAGACGCCGTCGCACCCATAGGTGACGCGCTTGCATTGGTCTAAGCCCGAGGTTAAACAAGAAGACATCAAGGTGGTAAACAGGGGTCTTGACCAGCCAGAAACACGGAGACTCCTTCGCAGCGATAGCTTTTGCTTTTCAAAGTAGGCAACCAAAATGTGTATATTAAAATAAGGTCGCAGACCCTGGGCAGTTTTCACCTTTCAGAAACTCTATCGAACCTTCATCTTTAGAGGGAGAAGGAAGAGTGTAGGGAATAAACCTCCTGAGAGGACCGGCAAAGCCGTTAACCCGGCGAGCGAATAAGGGCCCATTAACTCTTTCCTTTCGGACAACTTCGGACCAAATCTCGAGCATTTACATTCCACGGCCCCCCTTTGTGGATTCAGACTTTTGCTTTGAGGGGTTTCGTTTATTGCACCAGGCACGGTCACGACCAGGCTTTTCTCTTGATTTTGACTTTGTATTTTTTTTTGTGGGGGAGATATAGTCGTTTGACGTTTGTGGGCTCCCTTTTTGTATGCCTGCGGGGACACTGCCCTCTTCTCGTGCTCTGATCGATGCTCGAGGAAATGGGTCCTACTCTTGCCTTTGGGGTTTGAGTTTCGGTTTCTCATGCTCAGCGTTTTAAGGGCGCCGACTGTCTCATTTGGTCGAAGAGAAAAGAATAAAGATTACAGCTTCTGGAGATCTTCTAGGTGTGGCCCTACCGTAGGTGATGCTACCAACTTTTTTGAATAAAATACATAAGTGAGCACATGTTAGCTTCCTTCGAGCGAGCATAGGCCGACGTGGCCGGACAGGGGTCTCCACGGTTCTGGCAAACCAAGACCCGGTGCCTACCAAGCCTTAATGGGCCCTATCCTAACATGAAGGTTAGATGCAGGGACTTAACTACATGGTGACTGCCAGGCATCGGCGTTTTGAATTTTCCATTTTTTTAGTGGTTTTCAGTATTTCTTTGTTTTTGATGTTTTTTTATCTTTTCATCATTTTTTTTGTTTGTTTTGTGCTAAGGGTAGTATTTCTTAAGATAAAGCCCATTCCAAGGGTGGGATAACTCGGTCCCTTCGGCGTTGATTAGTTTGTAGGCATTGCCAGGGTACACGGCTTGAATTACAAATGATCCTTCCCAATTGGGTTGGAGCTTAGAACGCGGCCCTCCAGGTTTGACAAAAATTCTTTTTACGACCATCTCACCGACTTTGAATTTTCTCTCAACGACTTTCTTTTGGTAAAAGCGAGCGAGTCTATTTTGATACATACGCGCGTGTTCGGCAGTGGCCAGCCGCTTCTCATCCAAGAGTTCCAACTGGGCGAGGAGTGAATTACGACGATCGTCGAGGGGAAATTTCTCGTCCAATTGTACCCTGAGAGAAGGGATCAGAGTCTCGTACGGGACTACCGCTTCCATACCATAAGTGAGGGCAAATGGAGTCTGCCCGGTGGGGGTACGGATTGAAGTGCGATAGGCCCATAGGGCTTCGATAAGCTTTTCTGGCCAGTCTGAAAACTTACTAGACTCGCAGATTTTTTTGATGATTTTGAGCAATGTTTTATTGGTGGCCTCCGCTTGGCCGTTACCTTGTGGGTAATATGGCGATGAATGATGCAATGCAATTGCGTACCTTTTGCAGAGGTCCTGTAGGTCTTGAGAAATGAATTGTGGCCCATTGTCGGTGACGATCGTGCTTGGGATGCCGAATCTGGCGAGAATGTTCTTCATGATGAACTTGCAGACTGTTGACGCCTTGATTTTCGCGTAAGCTTCGGCTTCGGCCCATTTGGTGAAATATTCCGTCGCAGTAAGGATGAAAGATTTCTGCTTGGTGAGGGAATTGGGATCACCTAGGGGACCAATGACGTCGAATGCCCACATGGAGAAAGGCCATGGGGAGGATATTGGATGAAGTGAGGAAGATGGTGAATGGATTTTATCGGCGTGAAGTTGACACTTGACACACCTACGGACATAGACAGCACAATCCTCTTCCATAGTGGGCCAATAAAAGCCTTGCCGAATGATCTTCTTGGCGAGCATCTGACTATTCACGTGGCCACCGCACACACCCGAGTGCGTCTCTTCTACACATTTCTAAACCTCATCGTCATCAAGACACCGTAAAAGAACTCCGGTAAGGGTCCTCTTATACAACAATCCTCCAACTAGGGCGGTTTATTTTAAATAAGTGGGGATAAAATCAGATTTAGGTGAAAGATACCTAGAAGAATTTACAGGATGAGAAGAAATCAAAGAAAACAGTGAGGACTAAAGCCTCGGAAACAATGTGAGAACGGGCAGGTGCCCGAGGAAGTTAATGTGGAAGGAACCGGGTCGAACCCGGGAGTGGGATCGAGAGGAATCAGAAATTGATGAATCGAGAGAGGCGGATCCGAAGGGTCCGTACGTAAAGGAGGAGAATCATGGGGAAATGAATCCGGAGGTTCCGGAGGAAGAAGATCATGAGGGACCCGATGCCCTGGGAGGTGTGTAAAAAGACAATTCAAAGGGGTGAAAAGAATGAAGGACGTGATGACTTGGAAGAACAAAAGGATAAATCGAAAGAAGGAGAGGCCCAGAGGTTCCAGATGGATATGGGAAGGAAGGGCGCGATGCCCTGAGAGAGATGGAGAATAAGATAAGAAATCCGGAGGTTCCGGATGGGGTGAGAGATGGATAAAAACATGGAATTAAATAGGGAGGGGTCCGGAGGTTCCGGACAGGGATGAATGTAGGGGTCCGGAAGCTCCGGACAACGAGGAATGTGAGGGTTCGGGGACCCTAGAGCAGAGGAGCTTGATGACTTAGATTTAGGTGACGGGAGGCGTCTCCTTAACCAATGGATTGCCCATAAAAAGAAGCTGAATAGCAGCATGAGCAGTGATGAACTGGGATAGGAAGTGGATGAACGCATGTGGACTCCTTCAACAAGGGATTTATTATCCTTAAGCTTCACTTTATGCTTTTCCCTCTTCTTGGTAAATACTCTCTCATAGTGCGGCCTCTCAACCTTCAACATGGCTTCCTGACCTCTTGGCCCTGCATGCTCTCTCCAATGAAGAGACGGCCTAGTCCTTTTCTGACCAACCAGTTCAATCAGTGCGGTCAGGGCCCATGGGTTCTCATTTGATGGACTTTTAGTAAGGCCCTTTGGACATTCATATATGAACGGTAACTCTCTTAGCAAAATATCATAACAAAAATTTGAGAGTTCCGCTCGTGAAGTAGGGATCTTGACATGAACTGGCTCCTTTAGAAATAGCTCCCTTGATAGATGAATGGTGTCTATCATTGGAAGTTCGATGCTCGGTATAAGGAGCTTCATGTTTGGGGTACTGCTCAAGGCCGTTGGAATGTCACATGTGAATATGCCGGGTAACATAGGCGTTCGCCTCTTGCATGGAAGTTGGTAGTGAGTAGACATGATGTCAAAAGTTTCCAACAAGAACTGCCCTGACCCACCCCTGAGCATAGAATTCATCATCTCCTCGGCAGTAGAATGTGTCATCACTATGCATGAGGAGAACCCCTTCTTTTGATTGGCCATTTGGACTATGACCGAACAAGGGGTAATAAGAGCCTTGAAAGCATGTTGGCCAAGGAGTAACGTGATCGTGGTTATTTTGTCCCCTGATTTGGTCAGTACCAATTCCTGAGGATCCTTCTTGATGGGCATTGGTGCAGATGGAAATTCGGCCTTCTCAAAGGTGACCGGCACAAGAACCCGAATCGGCATTCGGCAAATTAAATCTTGGATCTTGAATGGCATTGCCGTGGCCAAATTCCTCTTGTCCGATTCTTGAACATCATCTTTGGCACATGTATTTTTAGAAAGATACCCACTCCGAGAGGTGGTGGAAGGAGGTGAGATTGAGACAGCATGCTCAACGGGTGATGGAGATTCAATGATGGGGGTTATAGGAAGGGTAAGTGGAGGTTGAGACACGACGGGCTTCTCCTTGTTCTCGAGAGGAGACGAGGTTGGCTCGTGTGCAACAATCAATGGGCCCGGCTCAGGGTTAATCTCGGGTTTAGGTAAGGGGAGTGGAGGAATAGGAATGGTTGGATTCGGGGTTACAAGGCTAGTGGAGGTTTTAGGTGGAGATGATGGAGGATTACTTGGTTGTGAACAAGAGTTAGTGGAATGCTTAGTGGAAGCCTATGGTGTGGGGGTTATTTGTACAATTGGAGGGGTGACAGTAGAAGGCTTGGTACATAGGAAACGTCGAATTTTGGTGGTACGTGGGGGGTTAAGGGTAGAAGGTGATTCATGGTGCATTGATGCGGGTTGTTGGGGTGTAAACCCGTCATCGTGACACCATGATGACTCATAAGTAGGGGTAGAACTAGTGGCTTCATCCTGAGCAGGGGGTTCTTGTGGGAGCAGTGGAAGAGGGAAACGAAGAAAACTCGGAGTAGGTGTATATTCAAAATCTTCATAAATTTCATCATGTGCCATTTCCAATTCTTTATGATCATCAAGTTCAAATGGACGCCGTGGTGGAGGCACGTTGATGAGTGGAGATGGTGTATATTGACATGAAGGGTTTTGTGGATATGAATGCGGAGGCGGAGGGCCATATGAATGAGCGTAATGAATGAATGGTGGGTGGACGGCATCCACTTGATCGTTAAAACTTGGGAGAACTTCTTGCTCACTCATATCCCAGATGTCATACTCATCTCTTCTCTCCTTCCAATCCTTCTCCATTTTGGTAATATTATTCAGGAAAGCGTGAAGGGGGTTGGCTTGAGGAGGGGAAGGAGGAAGAAATTTCCTCTCAATAACAGCCTGTAAGGCTCCAAGTTGAGAGCTGAGAGAGTCGACATGAGAAGCCATGAAATCCCAGGCATAGGGAACACTAGTGGAGGGGGAAGCTCCACTAACAGTGGCCTGTATTCCATATGAGGACTTATAGGATGGGCCAATGTCCATGGGATGAACCTGTGGGTCAGGTTGATAGCCCCAGTCTGAGTTATAGACCCCGTAAGAGTCGTGACCTGGGTCACGCATTTGAGACCCATAACAGAAGGCATCGGCCTCGAAACAATTGTAATTATATTCAGCCATCCATCATGTTTCTCGAGAGCATAATAGCAAACACCAACAAACGATCAGCAGAGATTAACACACAAGTGAATGCCTTACGTCTTTTTTTGTGTTTTGATTTTGATGATTTTTTTGTATTTTTAGCAAGATCCGAAGTTCACACAAAATGGGGACCCTAGTTTGTTTTTGTTTTACCGCCGTGTCAGCTAGGGTCTCTCGTCTCACCACGAATGAAATGACTAACTCCGGGGAACTTCAATGGTACAACCAGCCCAGTGAACGAAGAGGAGATTCTTCGATGTCGGGGACTTACGGAGGTCCCAGTGTAGGAGATTCTAGTCCGTTGAGAGGAATTCCCAAACGGAGAGTCCTTCCTTCACCGGGAAAGGGTGATCCTCAAAAAATGAAAAAAAGGATAGAAAAGAGGAATGGATGTATGCAATGGAATGCTGACAGATATATGGAGTGGGAAAACAACAGAAATAACAGACATATAATAAACAAAGAACCAATCAAAACTGACGGTGCTGCCGTGAGCACAACGGGGGCGCGCGCGGGCGCGAAGGTGGAGAGGCACGGGTGGTGCCGAACTTGCAAGGGTAGCCGAAAGGAAGCAGTAGAGGTCCCACCGTGATCGCCAATCTGTTAGCGACGTCACGCGGTTCGGGGAAGAGCGGGGAAGAGGAAGCGGAGAGCGCGCGGGCTCCTTCTTTTTTTTGTTTGTTTGCTTGTTTTGCTGCAACACAGAGATGATAGAGAAGAGAGAAGGGGCCACCACGGGAGATTGCTCCGGCGGGGCGAGCGGGACAAGTATAATATAGCAAGATATGGGGTTCAAACGGCCATAGCGGGAAGTGACTCGCCGCGACCTCGGGGGGACGGGAATGGTGCAAAAATTAAATAACAAGAATTGAAACGGCCATTGGGGAAGTGACTCGCCGCGGCCTCGAGAATATGAGCAGATAATAAGATGACAGAATATGAAGAGAATACAAAGTGCGGGAATTTAAACGGCCATTGGGGAAGTGACTCGCCGCGGCCTCGATGATAGGAGCAGAATATAACAGAATATAAAGAGAATATAAGAACGGAAATTTAAACGGCCATTGGGGAAGTGACTCGCCGCGGCCTCGATGATATAAGCAGAATATAACAAAACATAAGAGATTATAGGAATATAAATTTAAACGGCCATTGGGGAAGTGACTCGCCGCGGCCTCGATGATATAAGCAGAATATAACAAAATATAAAGAGAATATAGGAAACAGAAATTTAAACAGCCATTGGGGAAGTGACTCGCCGCGGCCTCGATGACAAGATGTGATCGCCAGGGGCCGAAAGACCCCAAAATAAGAAAGTGATCGCGCCTACCTCAAGAGCTGGAGATGGCGGGTTGCTTCTTCCTCTCCTTCCGGCCGGTCGACGGAGAGGGCTTTCCTCGGGTACCCTTACAAAACAACGACAAATAAATGACAAGTGGATTAGAAAGATGGAGGTGTAGTATTCAAATCCTTGCGATAAAAATAACGAAATGATGGCAAGACACACACCTGGTTGGTGTTATCTTTTAAACCCCTCTCGGACTCGAGTAGGAGGAAAATGAGATGATGGATGCAAGAAGTATAAGAGAAGAGGCGCCCTTGTGAAGGGGGATAGAGGATGCAATATGATGAATGTAAAGAACTATGGAGAAAAAGGGGAAGAAAAGGCTTATTGGATGAGCCGAGGGTGAAATCCGGCGGAGCTCCGGCAGCGTGGGGACGACGTGGAAGCGCGGTGGATGAAGACGACCTTCCTCTCGCGAGCGTGGGCACCCGAGAAGCCGGTAGAACCTCCACCTACAAAAGACCCGACGGGTTAGAAAATGACTCTGTAGCCTCTGGGCTCCGGCAGCCTATCGGATCACTGCTTAGCTCCCCCAGAACTGAGGGGGTGGGGCTCTATTTATAGAGCTCCGGAGGGTGGAGGCGTCCAGGACCCTGGACACCTCCATCAGGGCCGAAATAATATTTTATTCTATTTTTATATATTTTTTTGGAATACTTTTGTGGGGGCGTCCAGGGTCCCGGACGCTTCAAGTAGGTCCACCGAAAGCCGACGACGGCCGCACGCGGTTTGGCACAACGCGTGGTTTTGTGAGCGACGCCTCGTGATTCAGAAATGGGCGCGTCCAGTTGACTGGACGTCTCTATAATTTGGATTTTTTCACACACGACAAACCGTCGTTCGGTGGCCGGCGCCCGTGAGGGAGTTGATGGAGGCGTCCAGGGGTCTGGATGCCTCCAAAATTATATTATTTTATTATTTTTCTTTTGTCTTTTATACCAGGCTTGGCATTATATATTTTTTATATATTTTTATGGAGGCGTCCAGGGGCCTGGACGTCTCCATTAATATATATATATTTTTATTATTTTTTGTGTTTTTATGCCAACTGGCATCTTACAAATATTTTTTATTATTATTGTTCATGGAGGCGTCTAGGAGCCTGGACGCCTCCATGAATATATATATTTTTTTATTTTGTTTAGGGCCCTGAGAAAATAATAAAAGAAATTAAAAAGATGGGGGCGTCCTGGGGCCTGGACGCCCCCATTAAAATCGACCTGGGTCCTCGGATCAGGCGTCGGCGGCCGCCCGGTAGACCCCCTTCTTGATTCCGGAACCTCCTGATGCGTCCGACTGGTGTTGATGTCGTCCGAATGCCGTGACGAGACGATTCCGGATGCCGAAAAAGGCAGAAGAAGACCCAAGAAAGGGAAGCACTCGAGCGATTCAAAATGCGTAAGCCTTTGCGGGGCGTTGTATAGTAATATGAGACTTTCTCAAGAGACGTCAGGAATGGCGTGTCTACAGGGGGCAGACGGCGTTTCTTCCAGTCTATGAATTCCCACTTCAGAGTTAGATTCACTACACGAGCAACTTGCTCATGCCACACAGCGAGCTGCGGAAGCAGAAGGGATGCTTTCTGTATAGGTGAGAGCCTCACCATTTAAAATCCCTTGTTCAAGCGTTACCAGAAGCCTGAGATGAAACGTCTGGCAGGAGAAAGAAACGGAGGAGGCACTCGCACATGCCGCCCAGAAGGAAGCTAGAATAGCCGAGCTAGAAGAGGAACTGCAGCGTCGTCCAGGTGACGACTTTTCTAGGGACGCTATAGAGCTGAGGATCACCCTTCAGTTGGAGAGGGAAGACAGAGCGAGAGAACGTGCTGAGAGGGAAAAGGCCAAGGAAAGAGAGAAGGCCAAGAAGTCGGCCGAGAAAGAGGAGAAAAGGGCCCTGGAGGCCCAATTATTTGAATTGAAGACCAGTCTCGGCCTCGCCGAGCAGTGGCAAAAGGACGGTGAGGAACGCTACCGAAGAGCACGAGAGCGTGGCTTTCGTGTCAGCAGCTTCTTTGGTGCCCCCGCAGATCGGCGCCGGGGAGTAGAGATAGAAAGAGGCCCACAAAGCGGTAGAAGGACCGCATTCCATGATTGGATAGCCCCCTCAAGAGTGTCTCGTCCGGAAGGTGGCGGGACAAGCAATGTGGAGAGAGAAGATGAAACCTGATGTAATCTCTTTGTTGTTTATTTTTATTTTGAATAGAAGTGAAATAAAGTGTTTTGTGTTTGATTCTCTGCTTCTTCCTGAGCTCTCGAATCCATGCACACACCTAAGCAAACAAGTCAGTATTTCTGCTCTGACTTGCCCCTTGCTCAATGAACAAACGAGGTTTTGAGCCATCCTTGATAACGAGTCAAGGGGCAAGCCCCTATTAACAAAGGCACTAATAAAAGACGATGATGAGTCCGACAGACAAGCACACTGATGCAAGAGAAAATTAAAATGAATGCTGCATACAAATGCGATCATGCAAAGATGTGATCTTTGTTTGTGTAGGTGTATATTAATTTTTTGTGTTTTGTAGTTTGTTTATTATTATTTTTGGTCTTTTACATTTCCATTTTTTTGTGCATGTACATTTTTTTGCTTTTTTTTTTGAATTTTGGATTTTGTCATTTTTTTTGTTTATTTTTGGTTTATATATTTTTTTATTTTTGCTAATGCATGATGACCAACCCATATAACATGTAGGCTGCAGGAGAACAAGGGTTTCTGGCTAACCTCCCAGGTATCCTAAGTGCACATCTAGGTTGATTTGGGCCTCTAGACTACTCGAATGATAATCCCGCCGGTTAAGACTTATCCTGATGACAATACCGTCATGTCATGCTTAGGCTCCCAGTTGCTTCCGACCACAGGGATTCACCCAAAAAATGTTCGAGGTAAATGATTTGCCCGACCCGGGTCTATTTCCTCACAACTCTAGATGGTATGTAATGGAACACCCTGGAACCCAAATGACCAACCGCGCGACGCTGACCCGGAATCAGACGCCGTCGCACCTATAGGTGACGCGCTTGCATTGGTCTAAGCCCGAGGTTAAACTAAGAAGACATTAAGGTGGTAGATAAAGGTCTTGACCAGCCAGAAACACGAAGACTCCTTCACGACAATGACTTCTGCTTTCAAAATGGACAACCATATGCTTGTGTTAAAACAAAGTCGCAAGCCTTGGTGGGTCTCACCTTTTGGATACTCCATTTAGCCTTTATCTTCAGGGGAAGAAGGAAGAGTATTGGGGGTAAACCTCCTGAGAGGATCGACAAAACCGTTAACCCGGCGAGCCAATAGAGGCACACTTAACTTCCCCTTTCGGGTAACTTCGGACTAACTCTCGAGCATTTACATCTCGTGACCCCCTTTTGTGTAATTTGACTTTCAGTCAAAGGGGTTTCATTTAGTGGAATCAGGCACGGTTACGACCAGACCTTTCTTTTGACTTTGATTTTTTTTACTTTTCTTTTTCTGATTCTTTTGATGGATTTTTTGCGAGGGACATAGTATTTTGACATTATGGAATCCCTCTTGGATGCCTGCGGGGACACTGCCCTCTCCTCGTGCTCTGATCCATGCTCGAGGAATTAGATCCTACTCTCTCCCTAGGGGTCGTGTTCATGTTTCCCATGCTCAGCGTTTTAAGGGCGCCGACTGTCTCACTCGGTCGAGAAGAAGAGAATAAAGACTTGAGCTTTCTTGGAGACCTTTTGAGTAATGCCCTACCATAAGCTATGCTATCAATTTTTTTATAACACAGATGTGTATACATGTTGTCTTCTTTTGAGGGGGCATAGGCCGAACCGGCCGGACATGGGTCTCCACGGTTCTGGCAAACCAAGACCTGAGACCTACCAAGCCTTAATAGGCCCTTTCCTAACAGAGAGGTTGAATGCAATGACTTAACTACATGGTGATCTCCGAGCATCAGCATTTTGAATTTTTCATTTTTTTTGTCTTTTGTTTTGTTTTATACACATGTGTTTGTTATTTTCATTTTTTGTCATTTTTTTGTTATTTTTCTTTTCCCCTTTTTTTCCTTTTCATTTTTGACGGTATGTATACCTATCTAAGGGTAGTACTTCTTAAGATAAAGCCCATTCCAAGGGTGGGATAACTCAACTCCTTCAGCATTGACTAGCCTGTAGGCGTTGCCAGGATGCACAGCCTGAACCACGTATGGTCCTTCCCAATTGTGTTGGAGCTTAGAACGCGGCCCGCCAGGTTTTACAAAAATTCTCTTCACTACCATTTCACCAACTTTGAACTTTCTCTCAATAACCTTCTTCTGGTAAAAACGTGCGAGTCTATTTTGGTAGACGCGAGCATGACCGACAGCAACCAGACATTTCTCGTCTAAGAGTTCCAATTGGGCAAGGAGTGAGTCACGACGTTCGTCGAGAGGAAGTTCCTTATCTAATTGTACCCTAAGAGAAGGGACCAGAATCTCATATGGAACTACCGTCTCCATCCCGTAAGTGAGGGCGAACGGAGTTTGCCCAGTGGGAGTTCGGGTGGAAGTGCGATAAGCCCATAGAGCTTCGATAAGCTTCTCTGGCCAATCCGAGAATCTGCTAGACTCACAAGTTTTCTTTATGATTTTAATCAGTGTTTTATTAGTGGCTTCTGCTTGGCCATTACCTTGTGGATAATATGGTGATGAATGATGCAATGCAATCTTATACCTTTGGCAGAGGTCCTGAAGATCCTGAGAGATGAATTGTGGCCCATTGTCGGTGATGATAGTTCTTGGAATGCCGAATCTGGCAATGATATTCTTCATGATAAACTTGCAGACTGTAGATGCCTTGACTTCTGCATAGGCTTCGGCTTCAGCCCATTTGGTGAAGTACTCCGTTGCAGTGAGGATGAAGGATTTTTGCTTGGTGAGGGAGTTAGGATCACCAAGAGGACCAATGATGTCGAATGCCCACATGGAGAAAGGCCATGGGGAGGACAGTGGATGGAGAGAGGAAGATGGGGAATGAATCTTATCAGCGTGAAGTTGACACTTGACACACCTATGGACATAGACAGCACAATCTTCCTCCACGGTGGGCCAATAAAAGGCTTGCCGAAGGATCTTCTTAGCAAGCATTTGACTGTTTACATGGCCACCGCACACGCCTGAGTGTGCTTCCTCTACACACTTCCAGGGCTCATCATCATCAAGACACCTTAGAAGAACACCAGTGAGGCTTCTCTTGTATAGCAACCCTCCAACTAATGTGTTTATTTTGAAGGAGTGGTAACAAAACCAGAATGAGGTGGAAGATGCCTAGAAGAATTTACAGAGTGAGAAGAAATCAAAGAAAAGAGTGAGGACTAAAGCCTCGAAAGCAGTGTGAGAATAGGGAGATACCCGAGGCAGTTGATGTGGCAAGAATCGAGGCCGACTCAGGATCAGGATCGGGAGGAATTAGAAATTGATGAATCAAAGGAGACGGATCTGGAGGGTCCGGATGTAAAGGAAGAGAATTAGAGGAGAATGGATCTGGAGGTTCCGGAGGAACATGATGAGGGATGCGATACCCTGGGAAGAGGTATGCAAAAAGGTAATTTAAAGGGATGAAAAGGACAAAGGACACAATGCCACGGAAAAACAAAAGGATAAATCGAAAGAAGGAAAAGTCCGGAAACTTCGGATGGATATGAAAAGGTAGGGGACGATGCCCTAGGAGGGATGGATAACAAGATGAGAAATCCGGAGGTTCCGGAGGGATATAAAAAGGAAGGGTGCGATGTCCTGAGAGAGATGGAGAATGATATGATAAGTCCGGAGGTTCCGGAGGGGGATGGAGATGAGAGATGGATAAAGATGGAGAATTAAACAGAGAGGGGTTCGGAGGCTCCGGACATGAATGAGAGATAGATAAAGACAGAGGATTAAACATGGAGGGGTCCGGGGGCTCCGGACGAGGATAGAAGGTGGATAAAGACGTGGAATTAAACAGGGAGGGGTCCGGAGGTTCCGGACGAAGATGAATATAGAGGTCCGGAGATTCCGGATGAGGTGGAAGGTAAGGATCTGGAGGCTCTGGAGGAGGGCTCGTGTGAGGGTCCAAAGACCCTAGAATAGAGGAGCTTGATTGCGTAGATCTAGATGATGGAAAGCGTCCCCTTAGACAATAGATCACCCATAAAAAGAAGCAGAATAACAGCACGAGTAGTGATGAAATAGGATATGAAGTAGATGGGCTACAGAATGGCTCCTCGACATGGGATTTCTCGCCCTTAAGCTCCACTTTATGCTTTCCCTTTTTCCTGGTGGATACTCTCTCACAGGGCGACCTCTCAACCTTCAATATAACTTGTTGACCTCTTGGCCTTGCAAGCCGCTCCCGATTATGCACCCCAAAAGATGGCCTGGTCCTTCTCTGACCAACCGGATTGATTGGTGTAGTCAGGGCCCACAAACTCTCATTTGATGTAACAAGATCCCTTGGACGTTCAAAAATGAACGGTAACTCTCTTGGGAAATAATCAGAGCAAAAGTTTGAGAGTCCCGCTTGTGTAGTAGGGATCTTAACATCGAATGGCTCTCTTGGAAATAACTCCCTTGATAAATGGATGGTATCTATCATTGGGAGTTTGACCTTTGGCATAAGGAGCTTCTTATTTGATGCATTGCTCAAAGACATTGGAATATCGTGTGTGAATATGCTTGGTAACATAGGTGTTCGCTCCTTGCATGGAAGTTGGTAGGGAGTAGACAAAACGTCAAAAACTTCCAACAAAGAGGGGCCTGACTCACCCCTGAGCATAGAGTTCATCATCTCCTCAGCAGTAGAATGTGTCATTACTATGCATGAGGAGAACCCCTTCTTTTGATTGGCCATTTGAACTATGACCGAACAAGGGGTAATGAGAGCCTTGAAAGAATGTTGGCCCATGAGTAATGTGACCACTATGGTCTTGTCTTCTGATTTGTTCAGCACCAATTCTTGAGAGTTATTCTTGACGAACATTGGTGCAAATAGAGGTTCGGCATTTTCAAAGGTGACCGGCACAAGAACCCGAATCGACATTCGGCAAATGAAATCTTGGATTTTGAATGGCATTGCCATGGCCAAATTCTTCTTGTCCGGTTCTTGAACATTATATTTGGCACATGTGTCTGTAGAAAGACACCCACTCCGAGAGGTGGTGGAAGGAGGTGAGTCGGAGGGAATAGGCTCAGCAAGTAATGGAGGTTCAATGGAAGGAGTTGTAGGAAGGGTAGGTGGAGGTTGAAACACGGTGAGCTTTTCTCCTTGCTCGGAAGCAGAGGAGGTTGGCTCAGGTGCAAAAACAGACGAACCCTGCTCAGGATCAATCATGGGTTTAGGTAAGGGATCACGTGGAAGAACATGAATAGGTTGGGGACAAGGGGTTATAGGGATGGTGGAAGTCTTAAGTGATGGAGGTGAGATGAAGGCAATGGGCTCAGCGGGTAATAAAGGTTCAATGAAAGGGATTGTAGGAAAGGTAGGTGAAGGTTGAAACACGACGAGCTTCTCCCCTTGCTCGGAAGCAGATGAGGTTGACTCGGGTGCAAAAATAGATGGGCCATGCTCAGGGTTAATCACGGGTTTAGGTAAGGGATCACGTGGAAGAACATGAATAGGTTGGGGACAAGGGGTTATAGGGATGGTGGAAGTCTTAAGTGATGGAGGTGAGATGAAGGTAATGGGCTCAGCGGGTAATAAAGGTTCAATGAAAGGGATTGTAGGAAAGGTAGGTGAAGGTTGAAACACGACGAGCTTCTCCCCTTGCTCGGAAGCAGATGAGGTTGACTCGGGTGCAAAAATAGATGGGCCATGCTCAGGGTTAATCACGGGTTTAGGTAAGGGATCACGTGGAAGAACATGAATAGGTTGGAGACAAGGGTTTATAGGGATGGTGGAGGTTTTAAGCGGAGGTAATGGAGGGTTACTAGGTTGGGGACAAGGACTAATGGGAGGTTCAATGGAGGCTGATGGTGTGGAGATTACTTGTGTAGTTGGAGGGGTAACAGTAAGAGACTTGGTGCGTAGGAAGCGTCGGGTTTTAGTGGTACATGAAGGGTTCAAAATAGGGGGCGATTCATGGTGTATTGATGCGGGTTGTTGGGATACAGACCCGTCATCATAACACCATGTGGTTTCATAGGTAAGAGTAGAATCAGTAGGAGACTCATGGTACGTTGACGTAGGTTGCTGGAGCATCGACCCATAGTCATAATACCATGATGTCTCATAAGTGGAGGTAGAATCAGTAGGAGACTCATGGTACGTTGACGTAGGTTGCTGGAGCATGGACCCATCGTCATAATACCATGATGTCTCATAGGTAGGGGTAGGGACAATGGGAGACTCATGGTACGTTGACGCGGGTTGCTGGTGCATTGACCCATCGTCATAATGCCATGATGTCTCGTAGGTAGGGGTAGAATCAGTGACTTCATCCTGAGCATATGAGTCTTCTGGTGGTGGTGGAAGAGGGAAAGAACGAAGAAAACTAGGAATAGGTGCAGCAGTGACTTCATCCTGATCAAAGGGCTCTTCTGGTGGTGGTGGAAGAGGGAAGGAACGAAGAAGCCTCGGAGTGGGTAAATCTTCAAAGTTTTGACAAATTTCATCATGTGCCATTTCCACTTCTCCATAGTCATCAAGTTCAAATGGATGCCGTGAGGAATACGTATTAATGAGGGGAGGAAGATTTTGCGTATATGGATGTGGATGTGAAGACGGAGGGCCATATGAATTAGTGTGATGAATGAGTGATGGGTAGACGGTATCCATTTGATCGTAAGGACTTGAAAGAAGCTCCTGCTCATACTCATCTCTTGCCTTTTTCCACTCCTTATCTATTTCAGCAATTTTAGCGTGAAAGGGGTTGACTTGAGGAGGAGTGGGCGATAGCCGACTTGTGAACTCCTTTAACTCTTCCTTCATTTGATCCATTTTGTGAATGAGAGCTTGTTGGAGAGGTGCGACTCGTGAAGTAGAGAGTTGGCCTTGAGGCATTGGAGGGGCAGCTTGACATGGAAGGCTTGAAAAAGAAGTGGAGTAAGGCTCTCCCGTAGAGTGACTCGATTGACCCAGGGTAGGAGGGGCAGCCAAATTTTGGGGCCATGAGGGGTGAGGAAAAGAGGGCGAAGGTTGGGCCTGCCACTGAGGCGAAAGAGGCCTCGTTGAGGCTTGAGAAAGGAACCCTGAACTAGAGGGGTATGACGGCCCACCAGTGGACAGACCCGTTTGGGGTACCGTGTGAAGGATGACAGGGGCTTGAGATTGTGGAGGGGGAAATTGGTAAGAGGCGGACTGTTGACTCGCCTGCCCTTGAAGCGAAGAAGAGGGAGTGACATATACATGTGATGGGGATGCAGTAGCCTGGAGCGGCTGTTGGTAGGATGTAGGAGCCGAAGTCGACTCCTGAGAAGGGAGAGAAACAGATTTCCCCTTTAAAATAGCCTGAAAGACCAGAATTTGCTCAGGGCTGAGCTATGTACTGGCGAGGACACCCAACAGGGAGAAGATGTCCTGTGGTGGAGAAATTTTGTAACGACCCGAGAATCCGATTACCGGGAAGGCCCGATAACCCGAGACTCGCACCGCCGCCCACGAGCCGGGAGGGCTCGGAAGGGCTAAAAGGAGTGTGGAGGCACAAAGAAATAGGAAATAAAGCAGGACAACTCAACAATAAACAAAAATAAATAAACAACTACAACAGAGTCCAGTCCAACAGAAAGTACAGTCTAAAGCAGTAAAGCGTACCACATGCCAAGTGAACACTCGGCCCGGCAAGCTGGCAACTGAGAACCTCCGCTCCGCACCCTCGAACCACGAGGAAGAACCGCTACACCTGAAAAGCAGGGAATGAGTCTCCAAAACAGAGACTCAGCAGGGATCCCGCGGAACCCCAACCGGAAACAACGGCGGTAGCGGAAAGGAAGCTACAACTACAGCAGGAACAGCAAACCGGTGGCCGGTCAAAAACTCGGCACTACAGCTACTCCTACTGTACCAGAAGGCACACCTCGATCACGCAGTCGAAGCTACCGAACCACACTAGTACCACCTACCGAAGCAAGAACACACGGCAACCACGCCGTAGAGGCCTGTCCCTCGGACACAGCCGACCTGGACACGCTGTCCAAGGTGCAACCCCGACCATCCGATCGCGGGTACCGCACAACAAGACCCAACCTCGGTAAAGCCACTAGCATTAGACCCTTGGCGCGAAAACCAACACACGCGCCACGGCGAAACAACCGAACTCAACGGTCAACACGACCGAAAACCCGAAGGTCGAAATCACGGAAACTGATAGTCTGTCACTCCGTACTCGACAGGAGTACCACCCACTAGAAGCACAGCCGGTAGCGTCCCCTGACGTCTTACACCGCACCGCAGGTGAACCGCCTGACGTGGTAGGTCCTACCCGAGGCGCGAACACCGTACAAGTAACCACAAACAAGTAACTAGCTGGGGTCACGCCCGTCGACGTGGGTCCAACTGCCCCCAACCACGTGTGCACACACAGACCACGCGTCCCTGGTCTGGTCCTCTGACCGGTTTTCCCCTCAGCCGGACTCTGGCTGCAAGACGTGGGGCCCGACGGCAACCGGTCCACAAACCGCCTCTAAGGGTAAGCCCGTACACCACTCCCTGGTGCGACCAGCACACGCGTACTGGTAGGCTACGACTAGTGGAGGGTCACTGAAGGAGTAGACTTTCAACTCAACGGAAAACAACGTCCGAATCCGACGACGTACGGGGACCACCCCACGTACCGGCCCCGTCGCACGGCGACCACAGTCGGAGAAGGAACAGAACTTGCAGTCCACGGTCACGCACGCAGCCTGCGCGAAAGTCAAGAAAACCCAAGTGACGCTAAGTCACTGGACTCTGGACAGTCCTCTAGACACACTACAGCCAACGGTCCTTGAGTCGCAAGACTCGGGGTCAAGACCGTTGCACGCAACAGCACAAGGCCGTCGATCTAGCCCAATCTCTAGGTCCAAAACCACGATATCACGAATACCGAGACAACACACGAGTTGCCAAGACCATTCCCTTGAGAAGGGAACGCAAGGGACAAAGGCCACTCACACGGGCCACACGGAAAACACAGAAGCACGATTCCCAAGGCAGCACACAAGCCGCCGCGACGATTTCCCATCTTGAAGCAAGCGGGAAACCTCCAGCCCCAGGCCGGGTAACTGGACTCGCAGTCCAAGACCAACCACGTGGCCCACATGGGAATCGCCTTCCAGAAAAACTCACGGCATGCGGGGGAGACCCCACCGCACCCACACCGATACACGGTGACTCGATCGAGCGTAACACGAAGGCCCAGCACGCGAGAAGTCACCCGGACTCTCAACCCTACGGGCACGCTAAACGAGATAACACGGTCCTCCAGACACCCTCAAAACACGGACACAGAAACCCACGGGTGTCAGGGACACTCACAAGACCGCAGGTCGACCACTGAGTCCCAACCGGGTCGACTAGAGATCCACACATTGCGGGACAAGGCGGAGAACACAAAAACTCGCCTCGGAACAACACAAAGCCTGACGGTCTAACCCTAGACCGTCACAGGGCTGTAACGGTCTAGGCGAGACCGTCACATCCACCTGGCGGCCTAACGCAGACCGTCACACGGCCCAAAGAACGCAGGATGTAACGCGCCTGGCCCAGCGCGTTACACGAATGTAACGCGCTCTCCCTGGTGCGTTACATGCCTAGCGCGCTCAGCGTGAAAGCAGGATGTAACGCGCTTGCCCCAACGCGTTACACGGATGTAACGCGTCTGGCCTGGCGCGTCACACACGCTGCCCTCCTCAACGGATAAAACAGCTCTGACGGCCCACCCTGGGCGCGTTACAAGCATGTAACGGTCCAGAGGGCACCGTCACACCCCCAGCCCTCAGCTGGGCAACAGGGAATGTGACGCACCCACCCTGGGGCGTCACAAGGCTGTGACGCGCCAGCCCTGGTGCGTCACACGCCTGACCCGAAAACCAACGGAAGAGACTCTAACGGTCTAGCCCTGGTGCGTCACAGCACCTGGCGGTCTATCGTGGGACCGTCACACCCACAGACCACCAAGGGCCAACAGAAGGGGGATGTAACGGCCCTGCCCAGGCGCGTTACACCAAGTGACGGCCACTGGAAGGACCGTCACTTCCTTCCGAGAACGCTACGGCGGGAAACGACCCAAAACTCGTCCCACGCCCCCATACCTCCACAAGAGAGGGGGAAAACAAGGGGGAAGCTCCCCAGAAGCCCCTAGCATGCATCTACGGCCTCGGATCGGCCAAAAACGCAATGAAACGGGAGATCGGCCCACAAGCCCTAAAACATGGGTTTTGCCCAAAAACCCCGATTCCACCCGCTCGGCTCACCACGGCCTACGAAACTTGCGGGAAAGGAAGTGCACGAGCTGGGGAACCATCACCCTACCTCCACCGAAGATTTCGCGCCCCGAGCTCGCCGATCCGCGAAGAAACGCCGTGAAACCCTCGCCGGCTCGCGACCGCGCCACGAGCTCCCACGCGCCTCCACCGCCTCGATCCTCGCCCATCCTCGCCCGCGTCCTCACCCGCGCCGCCTCCGCCTCGCCCCCGCCTTGCTCCGTCGGCCGCCGGAGAAGAGAGGGGAGAAAGAGGGCGTGAGAGAAGAGAGAGAGTGAGAAAGAGAGAATGAGAGGGGGAGAGAGGAAAGGGTTAGTATATATAGGAAAACCCGAAAATTCGATAAATTCAGAAAATTACGAAAAATTACCTCCGCGATCCTCGGAAGGAACACAACGCAGTGGTACTGTCCCGGAGTCGTAGAACGCCACGGTTTGCCCTGCAAAGAGTTCCGAAGGCACATCAGGGGAAAACACGTGTAAAGCACAAAATACACTCCGAGACCCACTAAAATGATCTGAAAAATATCCGAAAAATCCGGGGCATTACAGCCCTCCCCCCTTAAAGGAATTTCGTCCTCGAAATTCAGGACCTAGAACGACGTCCTAGAGGAAGAACACTGAACCAACTGACACGCTGTCAGGGCCCCCAGCACAGAAAACCTCGATTCTCACGAAAACACGGATCCTGAGGAACACAGCCAGACTCACAATCACACACAACACCTCGCTCCTCGCGCCGAGCACACCGGCCACAGAGCAGGCATATACCAAAGGACACAGTCCGGCATCACCTCAGACAATGCGAGAATCAACCATGGCACCGCAGCCACAATCTCGCTTACCGAGGAAACACAACCCTCGCCACGAGAAACAGCTACTGATTCATCCAATGGTCAGCAGACAAATGGCACATCAGCTTTACAACCAGCTGACAGGTCACACGCCCTCCTCGAGGGAGCAACCAAAATAGAGCCTCCACCAGCTCAAGCAGTCCTCTCCGCAGACCGCAATCAGAACATCGGCTCAACACCAAGAAACACCCCACACATGGCAAGCCGAAAGCCGGACACAACACCGTGCCAACTCTTGTCAAAAGACAAACTTCGACAAAGCCCAGATCCCAACCGGAAAGGCACATCGCAGAAACGACCATCAAAGGTCTCGCTGGCACACGGCTCTCGCCACGCTCGAGCCCCAACAACCAGCATCTTCTGTCTCTGAAAAGACCATCCACTGGTCACCAACTGCTCGCCAACTCGACCCTCTCGGGAAGCACGACGAAACCAAATGACAGAACATGGCGTCTTCAGTCATCACCCTACGGGACTCAGACTTATAGGGAACCACCCCATGCTAGTCACCAAACCAGGGATAACCTTGCGACACCAATGTCCTATCAGGGACCACCAATCCGACGCCAAACTCACAAAAGGCCTCCGCCCACAGGCGTCACTCTTCCATCTGGTCTCATCAAATCCTTCGATCAATCCAAGTGGACACCTGCCAATCCCGATTCCGCCCTTACCACAGAGCCACGGGACACCACCTGAACAGTGCTCACGGGTCCCCAAGCAATAACCATCTCACCGTCACAATCCGACAAGATCGTAGAACCAACAGGAACCCACAGCCTGGCAGAGACCACATCCTCAAAGCACGATCTCATCCGAGGGCACGACTGGGAACACAAGTCGGACACCAAGCCACCGACTCCGACCATCACGTCCTCGACCTCCGTCAGGCGACATCCTCAACAACCTTTTCCAGGTCCGACACCGACGCCTGACACGGCTTCCATCACAGGAACATGGTACTCATGCGGCGTACTAACCAGCACATTCCCCAACACTCCACCCTGCCAGTGCCAACAACCACAAAACCTCGGGCAACGGCACGGCAACAACACGTTTCACACCAAGGAACCAATCCTCCGATGCTGAACGCGAACTCAGGAATCCACCCGTAGCAACCAACGCTACGATCCTGAACTAGTGGGTCACAAGCCCACCACGCTTCCGCTGCGTACTCAGATCCGCGCACACAGCCGAGAAAGCAAACGCCGCCCAACCAGCGCTCGTCCTTTCGGAACAGCACCGGCACCCTCACACGACAAGGGAACGGGCACAACTTCTCACAGACAACCACCTTGCCAAGACAAGGAGCACGTCTCGCACGGACTTCATGGCACACAAGGCCAACCAATCCGAACACAATGCAAGACGACGAACCTTAGCCCAACACAATCTCTCCAACCAAAGGGGAAACCAGCGCACTTTCGACCAACGGAAGAACTCCACGCTCGACCTGACCTCAAACCTCGCACACGCTGGAAACAGCACCATCCAGCACCAAGGAAAACTATCGCTTCCATCAGGTCAGCGCCTCCGACACACTCGACGAGTGTCACGTCGGACCACCATCACAGCATCTCTCGATGCACCACCGCTGCAATTCCTCGAACTGCAACACGGCATGCCAAGAGCCGCCACACGAGCCATAACCGACAACCGCCGACGCTCATCCTCGAGTCCCGAACTCACCGCGGAGCCTTCACATCTCAAGCCAACTCCAGGGCGAACACAACCCAACCGCACAGAAGAGCGCAGGAGCAAGACTTACTGGGACACCACAGCCCAATCTTGCCTCGAAATCAGCAGAACGATCAGGACCGACACGTCATTTCTGACGCCACAGAGCGCGACAAGAACATCAGGCTCGACGAAACAGCAGCCCACCGAGAAGATCCTCCGCTCACCCGAGCACACTTCCCGATCAGAACGCCTCAGGAGCTGGACAAACCTCAAGCTGGAGTGGCCAAAATCGACAGCAGCTCCCTCGAAGCACGCTCACGGCCACTTAACCACGAACAGTCCGCACCAGACACCTGACCACGCTGCAGGTTCCTCGAATGCAGCACCGCGAGCTCACACCTGCTAGCAACCTCTGCCCAACGCAGCACAACCAGGGCCACCACCGATGAGGGAGAAGGCTCTCGACCTCGATCCTTAGACCCCATGTTGGCACGAAAGCCGCGGGCAGCAACCACCTCACAGCGCCGCACAGCGCACCCAAGCGAGAAACAAGGCGGGAAGCGAACACAAAACCCTAAGCCAGCTGCCGACTGTACTGGACCTTACGGACTCTGATCACTGCAATGTTTCGAATTCCTAAGTACGCCCACAACCACCGCTCTGATACCAGCTGTAACGACCCGAGAATCCGATTACCGGGAAGGCCCGATAACCCGAGACTCGCACCGCCGCCCACGAGCCGGGAGGGCTCGGAAGGGCTAAAAGGAGTGTGGAGGCACAAAGAAATAGGAAATAAAGCAGGACAACTCAACAATAAACAAAAATAAATAAACAACTACAACAGAGTCCAGTCCAACAGAAAGTACAGTCTAAAGCAGTAAAGCGTACCACATGCCAAGTGAACACTCGGCCCGGCAAGCTGGCAACTGAGAACCTCCGCTCCGCACCCTCGAACCACGAGGAAGAACCGCTACACCTGAAAAGCAGGGAATGAGTCTCCAAAACAGAGACTCAGCAGGGATCCCGCGGAACCCCAACCGGAAACAACGGCGGTAGCGGAAAGGAAGCTACAACTACAGCAGGAACAGCAAACCGGTGGCCGGTCAAAAACTCGGCACTACAGCTACTCCTACTGTACCAGAAGGCACACCTCGATCACGCAGTCGAAGCTACCGAACCACACTAGTACCACCTACCGAAGCAAGAACACACGGCAACCACGCCGTAGAGGCCTGTCCCTCGGACACAGCCGACCTGGACACGCTGTCCAAGGTGCAACCCCGACCATCCGATCGCGGGTACCGCACAACAAGACCCAACCTCGGTAAAGCCACTAGCATTAGACCCTTGGCGCGAAAACCAACACACGCGCCACGGCGAAACAACCGAACTCAACGGTCAACACGACCGAAAACCCGAAGGTCGAAATCACGGAAACTGATAGTCTGTCACTCCGTACTCGACAGGAGTACCACCCACTAGAAGCACAGCCGGTAGCGTCCCCTGACGTCTTACACCGCACCGCAGGTGAACCGCCTGACGTGGTAGGTCCTACCCGAGGCGCGAACACCGTACAAGTAACCACAAACAAGTAACTAGCTGGGGTCACGCCCGTCGACGTGGGTCCAACTGCCCCCAACCACGTGTGCACACACAGACCACGCGTCCCTGGTCTGGTCCTCTGACCGGTTTTCCCCTCAGCCGGACTCTGGCTGCAAGACGTGGGGCCCGACGGCAACCGGTCCACAAACCGCCTCTAAGGGTAAGCCCGTACACCACTCCCTGGTGCGACCAGCACACGCGTACTGGTAGGCTACGACTAGTGGAGGGTCACTGAAGGAGTAGACTTTCAACTCAACGGAAAACAACGTCCGAATCCGACGACGTACGGGGACCACCCCACGTACCGGCCTCGTCGCACGGCGACCACAGTCGGAGAAGGAACAGAACTTGCAGTCCACGGTCACGCACGCAGCCTGCGCGAAAGTCAAGAAAACCCAAGTGACGCTAAGTCACTGGACTCTGGACAGTCCTCTAGACACACTACAGCCAACGGTCCTTGAGTCGCAAGACTCGGGGTCAAGACCGTTGCACGCAACAGCACAAGGCCGTCGATCTAGCCCAATCTCTAGGTCCAAAACCACGATATCACGAATACCGAGACAACACACGAGTTGCCAAGACCATTCCCTTGAGAAGGGAACGCAAGGGACAAAGGCCACTCACACGGGCCACACGGAAAACACAGAAGCACGATTCCCAAGGCAGCACACAAGCCGCCGCGACGATTTCCCATCTTGAAGCAAGCGGGAAACCTCCAGCCCCAGGCCGGGTAACTGGACTCGCAGTCCAAGACCAACCACGTGGCCCACATGGGAATCGCCTTCCAGAAAAACTCACGGCATGCGGGGGAGACCCCACCGCACCCACACCGATACACGGTGACTCGATCGAGCGTAACACGAAGGCCCAGCACGCGAGAAGTCACCCGGACTCTCAACCCTACGGGCACGCTAAACGAGATAACACGGTCCTCCAGACACCCTCAAAACACGGACACAGAAACCCACGGGTGTCAGGGACACTCACAAGACCGCAGGTCGACCACTGAGTCCCAACCGGGTCGACTAGAGATCCACACATTGCGGGACAAGGCGGAGAACACAAAAACTCGCCTCGGAACAACACAAAGCCTGACGGTCTAACCCTAGACCGTCACAGGGCTGTAACGGTCTAGGCGAGACCGTCACATCCACCTGGCGGCCTAACGCAGACCGTCACACGGCCCAAAGAACGCAGGATGTAACGCGCCTGGCCCAGCGCGTTACACGAATGTAACGCGCTCTCCCTGGTGCGTTACATGCCTAGCGCGCTCAGCGTGAAAGCAGGATGTAACGCGCTTGCCCCAACGCGTTACACGGATGTAACGCGTCTGGCCTGGCGCGTCACACACGCTGCCCTCCTCAACGGATAAAACAGCTCTGACGGCCCACCCTGGGCGCGTTACAAGCATGTAACGGTCCAGAGGGCACCGTCACACCCCCAGCCCTCAGCTGGGCAACAGGGAATGTGACGCACCCACCCTGGGGCGTCACAAGGCTGTGACGCGCCAGCCCTGGTGCGTCACACGCCTGACCCGAAAACCAACGGAAGAGACTCTAACGGTCTAGCCCTGGTGCGTCACAGCACCTGGCGGTCTATCGTGGGACCGTCACACCCACAGACCACCAAGGGCCAACAGAAGGGGGATGTAACGGCCCTGCCCAGGCGCGTTACACCAAGTGACGGCCACTGGAAGGACCGTCACTTCCTTCCGAGAACGCTACGGCGGGAAACGACCCAAAACTCGTCCCACGCCCCCATACCTCCACAAGAGAGGGGGAAAACAAGGGGGAAGCTCCCCAGAAGCCCCTAGCATGCATCTACGGCCTCGGATCGGCCAAAAACGCAATGAAACGGGAGATCGGCCCACAAGCCCTAAAACATGGGTTTTGCCCAAAAACCCCGATTCCACCCGCTCGGCTCACCACGGCCTACGAAACTTGCGGGAAAGGAAGTGCACGAGCTGGGGAACCATCACCCTACCTCCACCGAAGATTTCGCGCCCCGAGCTCGCCGATCCGCGAAGAAACGCCGTGAAACCCTCGCCGGCTCGCGACCGCGCCACGAGCTCCCACGCGCCTCCACCGCCTCGATCCTCGCCCATCCTCGCCCGCGTCCTCACCCGCGCCGCCTCCGCCTCGCCCCCGCCTTGCTCCGTCGGCCGCCGGAGAAGAGAGGGGAGAAAGAGGGCGTGAGAGAAGAGAGAGAGTGAGAAAGAGAGAATGAGAGGGGGAGAGAGGAAAGGGTTAGTATATATAGGAAAACCCGAAAATTCGATAAATTCAGAAAATTACGAAAAATTACCTCCGCGATCCTCGGAAGGAACACAACGCAGTGGTACTGTCCCGGAGTCGTAGAACGCCACGGTTTGCCCTGCAAAGAGTTCCGAAGGCACATCAGGGGAAAACACGTGTAAAGCACAAAATACACTCCGAGACCCACTAAAATGATCTGAAAAATATCCGAAAAATCCGGGGCATTACAAATTTCCCGTGGAACAGTGGGGACCTCCTGTGGGGTCTCACGGGAAGGGCCTGAGTCCATTGCATGGACACGTGCGTCAACTTACTGACCACGACCCGATTGATTCTCTTCGGAAGAGTCGTGAGCCATTCCTGTAATTTTACCAGAGCGTAAATGCATACACTAGCAAACAAGTATCAGAGATTAACAGACAAGTGGATGATCTTACGCCTTTTTTTTTATTTTTGGTTTAACCTTTTTTTTGTGTTTTGATTTACTTAATTTTTTTTAATTTTTTTTCTTTTTTGTTTGATTTTAACAAATATAAAATTCACACTTAGTAGGAGGGACCCTAATTGCACTTTGTTTTACCGCCGTGTCAGCTAGGGGCACTCGTCTCACCACGAATAGGTAACTAACTCCGGGGTACTTCAGCGGTACAACCAGCCCAGTGAAGGAAGAGGGAATCCTTCGCTGTCGGGGACTTACGGAGGTCCCAGTGGAGGAGATCCTAGTCCGTCGAGAGGAATTCCCGATGGAGAGTCCTTCCTTCACCGAGAGAGGTTAATCCTTAAATAAGTAAAAGAAAGAAAAGAAAAGGGGTAAATGCATGAAATGCAGTGCTGAATAAAAGATGTATAACACACAAATACCAGAGATAAACACACAAATAGAACAGAGATAATCACAATGATATAACAGAGATATAAAAGCAGTAAACAGATGGAGTATGATACAACCGTTCCTCTTTCCGAGACACGTAGATCACTTGGAAAAAAGAGAAAGGGGCTCTAAGGGTGCACGTAGTGCACGAGGGGAATGACGTAGCGCACGTGGGCGCAAATAAGAGGCGGGGCACGAGGATGCCAAATAGAGGGGAACAAGGAGGCGGGGCACACGAGGGTGCCGAATGAAGGAGAAGGGGCACACGTGGGTGCCGAATGGTAGGGGAAGGGGCACACGTGGGTGCCGAATGGTAGGGGAAATGTACGTGGTGCACGAGACAACGTTATCCTCTCAAGTAACCACAAAGGACCGGGGGAGTGCACGAGGTGCACGAGGGGAGTGAGCGCACGGGGGCGCAATAAGGAAGGGCACACGTGGGTGCTGAAAAGAGGGACACACGTGGGTGTCAAAAGGAGGGGCACACGTGGGTGCCGAAAGCTTGTGGGTAACCAGAAAAGCAAAAAGCAGGTCCCACCGTGATCGCCAGAGATGTGAACGCGTCACGTCGTGGACTGAGAGAGAGAGATGGGGTTTCTCCCTCTCTGAGTAATAAAGGGTGAAAGAAATGAGGACAAACAATGAAACGCGCGCTATAGGGGATATGGAAGAACGGTGGACAAGTACGACCTATAAATGAGACAACAGTAGGGACATGGAGAATTTAGACTGACCGAACTCCGGTACGTGGCGGAGATAGGGGTCCGAAGACCCTCTCGCGCAAACTGAACCCCTTCCCGGTAGGTGTGACCTACCGTTCCGAGAGCAGCTTTTCAGATACCGAATTCGAGCCCTGGGACTCTACGTGATAGAATTTGACAGACGGGAAGACACGTGGACTCGAAAATTGTAACGATATATCACTCCTCGAACAGTTACAAGAACAACATGAATAAAAGCAGACCACCACAGGACATTGGTCTTTGCGGGGTCTTAACAACAATATTGTAATATGAGCGATAATTAATATATGTATATATAGAAACCACCGCGAGACATTGGACTTACGGAATTTTTAATGTAATATAAATAATAAATATAAGTATATATATATACCACCACGAGACATTGGCCTCTGCGGGGTTTTTACTATAACATAGATAATAAATATAAGTATACAAATATATAAACCACCACGAGGCTGTGGCCTCTGCGGGGTTTTTTTTACTGTGACATAAATAATAAGTATAAGTATATAAATATATAAACCACCACGAGACTGTGGCCTCTGCGGGGTTTTTACTATGACATAAATAATAAGTATAAGTATATATATATATATATATAGAAACCACCACGAGACTGTGGCCTCTGCGGGGTTTTTAATGCGACATAAAGAATATAAATAATAAATAATATATATATATATATATATATATTAATACGACATAAATAATATAAATAATATATATATATATATATATGTATATATAGAAACCACCACGAGACTGTGGCCTCTGCGGGGTCTTTACTATAATATAAGTATATATGAC
This sequence comes from Amorphophallus konjac, assembly GCA_022559845.1. Classification (NCBI taxonomy): domain Eukaryota; kingdom Viridiplantae; phylum Streptophyta; class Magnoliopsida; order Alismatales; family Araceae; genus Amorphophallus; species Amorphophallus konjac. Next base: position 477,445,621 of record CM040118.1, read on the forward strand.
AGGAAAAGAAAATGGATCAAATAAACCGCCGCGAGATGTTGATCTCCACGGGATTTTAAAGCGATGATGGGGGAATGCTGAAATTAAATAGTTAGGAGTTAGAAAGTAAAGTGCAGAAAATAAAATGCTGAAATGGAAACGGTCGCAGGAGGTGACCCACCGCACCAATTAGGAGTTAGATATACAGAAAGTAAATCACAGAAACTGCCGCAGGGAATAATCCTCCGTGCGGGTGAGGTCAGAGACAGAAGAAGATAACCGCTGCGGGAAGTAACTCTCCGCGGGTGTTATTAAAACAAAAGAAAATTAATGAAGCGCGCGTTAGAAGATTGTGATCGCCAGGGACCGAGGGTCCCGAACAGATTGATCGCTTTCGCCTTTGACACGGGGTTATGCAGGCTCCAACTTCCTCTTCTTTCGACAGGCCGAAGAAGAGGGCCTTTTAACTGGTTACCCCTACACAAGGAACAAACAGAGAAGAAAATAACTAAATGAGAATGACGGGGGTGTAGTACCACTCCTTAGGTAATGAAACTGTAAATAATAAACGAACATGTACCTGGTTGGTGTGTTTAAAACCCCTTTAGAACTAAAAGGGTGAGAGAATGACATGATGAAATGCACAAATACAAAGACACTAACAAGCTAGGCCCTCTCGGAGAGAAAGGCATGGCACATATGTTAAATGATGCATGCTACATGATTAATTGACTAAATAAAAATAAAGAGGGGGGGAAAAACTTATTGGAGGAGGATTGGCGACGAGTTTTGAGGGAGCTTCAATATCACGAGCACGGCACGACCGAAGGACTTCAAAACGGACTTCAGAAACTAATTAGGCCGAACATAATAACACACAGACAAGCGTATACATAGGAATGATAAATGTACTTATATAAACATATACTTAGACATATTAAAGATATTTAACATATATGTAAATACAAACATATATAAACATATATATAAACTGGTCCAAATAAAAGAACAAGAATTTGAGAGAAAGAAAAGGAGAGAGGAAAATTAATTTTTTTTATTTTTTTTAAATTTGTTTAGAAGAGAGAGGATGTAAACTTAAAAGAAAATAAAAACAAAAGAAAAAAATAAGAGATATGATAAAATATATATCTATATATAATATATACAATATATACAATATATATATATATATGTGGGAGAGAGACGAAGGGAGAGAGAGAGAGAATAATAAAAAAAAAATTAAAAAGAGAGAGAGAGTGAGACGTAGAGAGGAGGAGAGATCGAGAGAGAGAGAGGGGGGCGCGGTGAGAAGAGAGAGAGGGCCGGAGAGAGAGACAGAGCGAGAGGAGAGAGGGGGAGAAAGACAGAGAGAGAACGTGAGGGAGAGAGAGGGAGAGAGAGAGGAAACGGGAGAGAGGGAGGGGGGCCTCGCAGCGGCGTGGGGGTGTCCGGTGGGGAGCTCGGACGGTGGTTGCGAGAGGTGGGGGCGGAGCGCGAAGGCGGCCGAGGGCGGTGGCCGTGGAGGGTGGAGCAGGCGGCAGCGGGGGTTGCGGAGGTGGTCACCGGCGACGGCGCAGGCGGGACCGGAGACGGGGCGGGAGGCAGCCGCGGCGGAGGCGGTGGCGTCGCGAGGAGCGCGGACGGCGTCGCGAGAGCCGGAGGGGAGCGGCGGGGGCGTGCGTGGCGTTGACGCAGGCGGGGAGGCGCGGCGGAGGCGACCGGGGTGCGGCTGGAGCAAAGGGCCGTTGCGGCCCTTGCCGTTCGAACGGGGGGCACGGGCGACGATGCCCCCCCTCCCGCGAACGTAAAAAAAAAAGAAAAGAATGTAGAGAGAGAGAGAGAGAGAGAGAGAGAGAGAGAGAGAGGAAACCGAGAGAGAGACGGAGAGAGAAGCAGGGAGACGGGAGAGAGCGCGGGGGAGGGGAGAAACGAGAGAGGGAGAAAGAGAGAGGGAAGAGAGAGGGGGGGCTCGGCTCACGGCGGAGGTGCAGTCGACGTGGGCGCGGTGCTGCAGGCGGTCGAACGGCGTGGAGATGCAGTGGGGAGGCTGGAGGTGCTCCGGCGTGGCATGGGCGTGGCAGGCGGTCCGGCGGCTTCACGGCTGACGGGAGCTTCGCGGGCGGCGTCCGGTGAGGGTGCAGCGGCGAGGGTTGCAGGTGGGCGGCTTCGACGGCGATCAGTGAGGTTGATGACGACGATGTGGGCGTGATGGTTGGCGGTGCGAGGAGGGGCTCGGCAGCGGGCCGTAGGCGGTCGTCGGGACGACGAGCGGTGGCGGTGAGGAGATGCAGGGGGAGGATGGTGCAGGTGGCAATCGGAGGGGCTCACGGAGGGAGTTTGGCTGTGGGGGAGAGGTGGCCGAAGTGGAGGTGGTAGGTGTGCAGCGGCAGAGAAGATGAGTGGTGGATGGGTGCTGGTGGCATCGTCACGGTGGAGAAGAGGAGGTTGGCGATGGTGCCGAGGAGGGTGGAAGTGTAGTGAGAAGGAGGGATGGGGGGAGCTGAGGGAGTTGAAAGAGGAGTGGGGGAGGTCTGCCGGGGGGTTCGCAAAAGGGAGAGAGAATGGGGTGGGTGCATGCGGTGAGAGTTGAATGGAATGTCCGAATGAGAGAGAGATGGGGAATGGCTAGCATTGGGATGAGAAGAGAGGTTACGTGGGAGTGAGGGTGAGAACAGTGAGGAGGGGGTTGCGTGAGAGATAGGGAAGAAAATAGAAATAAAGAAAAGGATGGGGAGAGAATAAGATGGGGTAGGGAATATTATTTTTATTATCTTTTATTTTTTTATGTTTGTTTGTTTTGTTTGTTTTTATTTGTTTTTTTGCTTCTTTATATATATATATATTATTTATGGTTATTATATTTTTTTACTTTTTAATAAATATATTATGTATATACTAATCACTTATATATATATTTATATTTTACGAAAACAAATTTATTAAAGAAAATCAATTATATTATTTTTACGTAAACACAATTACACACATTTTTTTGGAATTTTATTTTTCTCTTTTTTATTTATTTTATATGTACACATATTTTAATTTTCTCCCTTTCACAAAATAATGTAATTTAACCACAATTACGGAAATCACTCAAATAAAATAAAATGTAAGCCACTTCAGGGCATTACGGTATAACATGGGATTTACTCATCGTAACGTCAGAAATGGCGTGTCTACAGTCATCAACCTCTTTTGTCATTTGAGGTTCTGGTGCGGCTGACATAATCAGATCCATAGCTATCTTTGAATTAGCTAATTTATTGACCCTTTGTTGCCCCAATCTTCTCATTTTATGGGCTTTATCAAAGTAAAGTTTACATCTTCTCCCAAAATGAAGAGCTTTCAGTATGTATCTTTCAGGATGAGAATGATCTAACATGCCCCCACGTTTTTTCAACCAACATTTGCCCACAATAATATTGAGCTCATCAGAAGGATAAGGAATTGCCAAAGCATCATCAACATAATTTATTTTCCCAAAATCACGAGAAAATTGCACAATAACATCACCGGTTGGTATAATCTCAATATAATATGTCTGGGATAATAAATCAACGACAGCTTGAGAAATACCATTAAGCCATCGGCTTTCATCAAAAGTGAGATTCGCCCATTGGCCATTAGGAATCCGCACACTTGTACTGAACATGATGGGATTCATAACGAGATTTAAGGATCCTAATTTATAAAAATAAATTGGTTCCCTAAGCTCTGATACCAAATCTGATGCAGGACAGAAACGCTTCACCCCATCAAAATAATTTGAACTCTCATGGATACTTTATCAAACACATGACATGCTGCAATTCTTGTTATTTGGACTCAAATCAGATCAAGTATATTGATGCAGGACTAACATCCATAAAGATCAAATCACAAATATTTACTGAGCATACGTATCTACGTCCAGAATCATGCCAACTTGAAGTTACAGATAGCAAATAAAACACCCCAAACTATGCAACAGTGAACGAACATCACCTGATTGAATGCCACATAAATAAAGCACTGTACTGACAAGAAACTTCCCATATGATAGCTTGCTGTGGTGCGTTGAGAATACACTGCAAATCTAGGCTCAAAACTCATGAAATCTAATTCACAAATACTTGTCCAAACTCAAGTCACATAAACTATTTTTTTTCCTCTGTCAAACTCTGGAGCCGTATAGAATATCAACCATATCCAACATGAAAAACATGAAATCACACCATATTAAAGATACCACTGGGAGACCTGCCCACAATGGTTGGACGTGTTGCTGCTACTGGCTTCTTCGGCGGACGTGACTGGTGGCAGTGCTTGCAGATGGCGAAGTCAAGAAATCACCTCGATGCTGGTGCGGCAGGGGCTGGCAGGTGGCAGCCTGGACTGTGCGCAGATGGCAACCGGTGTGGACCGGAGACCGGTCGGGGCAAGGAGGGCGGCAGGCCCACCCGTGGACGGGGCCGGGAAAGGGATAATGAACAGTGTCCCAGGGAAGAAATCCGCACGTTGCAAGGCGACTTTAATGGAGGGAAGGGATGGGAGATGTGAGTGCGTCGTGTGGGGAGAACAGTAAGTTAAGATCTGTGAACATTGGTGGGTGCTACGGTGGGGAAGATGGGGTTACGGTGGAGAAGAATAAGTCGGAATCAAACAAAAAGAATGATAGAAATGGGGTTTCGGCTTCCGCCAGAAAGAAGTTAGAAGGGTTTGGCCTCCGCCAGAAGAAGAAGAATGAGGTTTGGCATCCCGCCAGAAGGAGAAAACACACAGACATGTTTCACAAATTTTTCTCTAACCATTGCATAACCCTAATTAGGGCTAGCACACTAGTATTTATAGAGAAACAAATTTACAAATAAACCCAACTTCCTTCTACTTTAACACCTACCCTATCTCGACTATTAAAATAAACAAATAGTACATAATCGACCAAATAAATTCTAAACTAAAAATAACCCATTACTTAAATGCGAAAATAGAAGAAAATAATAAAAATAATCTTCATCTCAGATCTCTTCAACGGCTCCTGATAAATCTGCATCTTCAAAAATAATTTGTGCAATCCGCTCCGCATCAATCTCCCCTTGTTCGAAAAAATTCGACCTCGAATTTTAAAATGATGAAGAAGCACTGAAGTGAAGATGGGAACATCTGGAGCATTTATCACCGAACAGTCCACATAAATATTCAGATCAAATAGTTGGTGACGTCTGCGAATATGCATTTCAACATTGCACCATATCATGTCAAAATCATTCTGAGCCATACAACATTTCATATCAGCACCAATAAGAGAACATGAACTCTGTGGACCTGTGGTGACTGAAGATGAATATAATTCAAACAAGATCTCTGAATGAATATCAAATGATGGGTGCCACTCTACTAGATCACATGCAGAATGAAATGTGGGAACCACCACTGGAGATGACTCATGTGCAGTAGGTACCTCAAACGCAATATCTGAAATCAAATCCAATCCAAACTGAATAAATAACTCGTGATCCCACGAATCAAGAATTAGCTTCTGAAATGAATTCATATCAGAATGAAAATGACCAGCTTCAAATATAGACTCAGCAATCAAATCAAACCCTACATCAATCATGAGCATTTGATCCCAAATATTTTGATCAAACATTTTAACCATAGTGACTAAGGGTGAATCTATCTCAAAGAGAAGCTCAGACATCATATTCAATCCAGACTGCAAGAAGAGATCATGATCCCAAGCATCAACAATCTGTGGGACTGCATCCTGAATATTGGTGGCCTCTGATTGGCCATCAAGTGCTGCTAGTGGAAGCTGCTCTAATAACAGATGGGGACTCATATCAGTAAGCTGAGTGGTGACATCAATTGCAGGTAATTCTTGCTGAAGAACTGGAGATGTGGCTGAGTCATCAACCTCTTTTGTCATTTGAGGTTCTGGTGCGGCTGACATAATCAGATCCATAGCTATCTTTGAATTAGCTAATTTATTGACCCTTTGTTGCCCCAATCTTCTCATTTTATGGGCTTTATCAAAGTAAAGTTTACATCTTCTCCCAAAATGAAGAGCTTTCAGTATGTATCTTTCAGGATGAGAATGATCTAACATGCCCCCACGTTTTTTCAACCAACATTTGCCCACAATAATATTGAGCTCATCAGAAGGATAAGGAATTGCCAAAGCATCGTCAACATAATTTATTTTCCCAAAATCACGAGAAAATTGCACAATAACATCACCGGTTGGTATAATCTCAATATAACTTGTCTGGGATAATAAATCAACGACAGCTTGAGAAATACCATTAAGCCATCGGCTTTCATCAAAAGTGAGATTCGCCCATTGGCCATTAGGAATCCGCACACTTGTACTGAACATGATGGGATTCATAACGAGATTTAAGGATCCTAATTTATAAAAATAAATTGGTTCCCTAAGCTCTGATACCAAATCTGATGCAGGACAGAAACGCTTCACCCCATCAAAATAATTTGAACTCTCATGGATACTTTATCAAACACATGACATGCTGCAATTCTTGTTATTTGGACTCAAATCAGATTAAGTATATTGATGCAGGACTAACATCCATAAAGATCAAATCACAAATATTTACTGAGCATACGTATCTACGTCCAGAATCATGCCAACTTGAAGTTACAGATAGCAAATAAAACACCCCAAATTATGCAACAGTGAACGAACATCACCTGATTGAATGCCACATAAATAAAGCACGGTACTGACAAGAAACTTCCCATATGATAGCTTGCTGTGGTGCGTTGAGAATACACTGCAAATCTAGGCTCAAAACTCATGAAATCTAATTCACAAATACTTGTCCAAACTCAAGTCACATAAACTATTTTTTTTCCTCTGTCAAACTCTGGAGCCGTATAGAATATCAACCATATCCAACATGAAAAACATGAAATCACACCATATTAAAGATACCACTGGGAGACCTGCCCACAATGGTTGGACGTGTTGCTGCTACTGGCTTCTTCGGCGGACGTGACTGGTGGCAGTGCTTGCAGATGGCGAAGTCAAGAAATCACCTCGATGCTGGTGCGGCAGGGGCTGGCAAGTGGCAGCCTGGACTGTGCGCAGATGGCAACCGGTGTGGACCGGAGACCGGTCGGGGCAAGGAGGGCGGCAGGCCCACCCGTGGACGGGGCCGGGAAAGGGATAATGAACAGTGTCCCAGGGAAGAAATCCGCACGTTGCAAGGCGACTTTAATGGAGGGAAGGGATGGGAGATGTGAGTGCGTCGTGTGGGGAGAACAGTAAGTTAAGATCTGTGAACATTGGTGGGTGCTACGGTGGGGAAGATGGGGTTACAGTGGAGAAGAATAAGTCGGAATCAAACAAAAAGAATGATAGAAATGGGGTTTCGGCTTCCGCCAGAAAGAAGTTAGAAGGGTTTGGCCTCCGCCAGAAGAAGAAGAATGAGGTTTGGCATCCCGCCAGAAGGAGAAAACACACAGACATGTTTCACAAATTTTTCTCTAACCATTGCATAACCCTAATTAGTGCTAGCACACTAGTATTTATAGAGAAACAAATTTACAAATAAACCCAACTTCCTTCTACTTTAACACCTACCCTATCTCGACTATTAAAATAAACAAATAGTACATAATCGACCAAATAAATTGTAAACTAAAAATAACCCATTACTTAAATGCGAAAATAGAAGAAAATAATAAAAATAATCTTCATCTCGGATCTCTTCAACGGCTCCTGATAAATCTACATCTTCAAAAATAATTTGTGCAATCCGCTCCGCATCAGAAGGCTTCCTCCATCGTTGCGGCCACAGTTGTTGCTTGGTTGAATCAAAGACGATCGATGAAGCAGGAACAGTGAAAGAAGGCCCAGGTAAATGGAAAACAAAACGAAGAAACGGGTAGAGGAAGACGAAGAAGATGGGGGGAGCGTAGCTGTGTACTACAAAGTACAAACTACATGTGATTCATCTTCTTGTGTTGCTGCTTCCATCGTCTACACCGACTTATTTGACGCTACATATGGAAGACGTCCTCTATCCCATCTGTCTGATCAAGAGAAAATTTGAACAAAAAAAAGTTTCTACAATTTTTTTTACAAACAACAGTGATTCATACGAATCACATTTGATCGCATCTTCTCCTCCTCTTACCACGATTCTCTCTTTGTCAAACTACAGGGGAGCTCAGATGTAAATGGGGTCTTGTATCATCATTTTTCAGCATGCATGCATAAAAAGAAAAAAAACATAGTTCCTTACTAAAAAGAAAAAAAACGACTGCATGCTTGGTAGTTCATCCATTCTTTAGATCTTATTGCCTGAAAGCCCATGTTTGCAATCATAAAAAACCTGAGATTAAGGCTAACATATACCTATTTTGATCTTAACCCGTCGATCGTTTTGTCAACGACTACAGGAAAAAAAGGGGGGGAATTAGTTTACCCTATTCCCCTCTATCCTCACTCGGCACAATCAACGCGGTTAAAATTAAGAGGGGATAAGTAATTCAAAAGTTTAGGATAAAAAAAAGATATGCTTACCCCTGGTTCTACCAGATTCTTTTTTTGAGCAGTTTGCCCTCTACTTCCACATTTTCCTGGGCACAAGTAGTTTGTTCATAGTTTAATCCCACAATGCTGCTAAACTATCACTTCTTTAACTTTAACACCATCTGTAACCTTGTAAATTCATTCATCACAACAAACTAACACGAGAATGCATGGGACGAGAATGCACAGTTAGGAGAGAGAATTCTTTATTCTTATTTGAGAATGGTAGTGACATATTTTGTCCACTTTATTTGTTATTCTCATATTTTTAATTTTTGAGATTCAACGGCCAAGACAAAGTCGTCGTCAAACTTAAGCACAGATGGCAGTGTCAGTTTCGGAGTCGATTTCGACGAAGTCAAAATAAGTTCGATTCCGGTTTCGATTTAAGTCCGAAACTAATTAAATTATTATTTTTTTTACCAAAGTGTAAGATTCTAATTTCGACCCGATTTCAACCAAGTAGTATCAGATCATTTCGATCTGAAATCGAAACGTTTCGGCCGAAATATTTCGATTTCGGTCGAAACTACCATCCATGAACTTAAGTCCAATGTCTTTAAACTCGGAAGTATTAGAGGAAAGTTGTTTTTCCATTTAATTTTCAAATCAAACAATGAAAAGGAGACCTGATAAATGAAGTGTAAAAAAGTATTCATCCATAATATCTCTCTTTTATTTTTGACAATCAACAAACCCTAAACATAAGCTATGAGAGCAAGAATAACAAAGTACAATGTAAGTAGACTTCTGAGTGCTATCACCCTTTTTGAGTATCGTGTACATTTGCTTTTTCTTTTTAATACAATCGTGTTATCACCCACTTTCTCCCCCTCAAAAAAAAATCATACCAAAGACAGAGAGAGAAAGGGGGACAGATGCTCTCTAGGAGAAACCAAACAAAAGACAATAAGGACCAGTTATAAAAGGGACAACGAGAAGGATATAACATATAGAGAGGCCAACTGTGGAACTAACACCTATCCCACTTTCCACAGTGGCCCATGTTTGATCCACAAGTTTTGATACACAGTACCACCCCCATCCCCACTCACCCACAAACGTTAGCAAGAGGGGGAGGAAGAAAGGGGATTGAAAGGACTCCATTAAGGAACCCACATTTCATATCCACAGTGGTTGGTACCACACTGCCCACTCCCCCAACATCTATGCCTCCAAAAGTTGATGTATGACATCATTGTTAACAAGATGAGGATGAAACTAGTTTTAAATTGTGTTGGGTAATTTGGTAAATGCTAAATATTTAGTCTAAGGAAAAAAATCATGTTTAATTTGTTCTCAATTCCAAACTAACATTAGAACGATTCGTATTTAATTAGTTTATCACAAAATATAAATGTTCTTATTAATTAACAATGTTGTTATGTCCCTTGTGAAATGCTTGTGCCCGCAGAATGAGACCATTTATGCTGAGGCACAGCGCATTGGACCAATGAGAGTTCAGTTTCTAGCTCTAGCTACTTCAAGAAAAATTGCCACATTGTGTTACCATGAAATCATCTACGTACATGATCAACTATTCTAGACTTGAGAGTCTCACCGTGGAGTGGTAAATTCGATGCTTAGATCTCTCCCTTAAAGGTTGGGAAAGCTCTTACGTTGCCCTCTAATTCACTGTTGGTAATATCGGTCGAAATCGATATGTTTCGATCGAAACGTATCATTGGCACTGAAACGGTTTCGGATCTGCTCACTGTAGCAAGTTCGAAACTAAAAAAATTAATAATTTCGGGTGAAATCGATACCGATTTCACCCGAAACTCAACCGTTTCAGTCCGAAACCCCCCCGTTTCGGTCCGAAATCGGACGTACTTACTGTAATTTTTATCTTTTTTAAATATTTTGAACTGATTTCGGTAAAAATCGAAATCAAAATTGATACGTTTCGATTTCAATCCTGACCAAAATCGGTATTGCCATCCTTGCTCTAACCTTTCTCTCCATCTTGTAACTACTGTCGGAGGAACCTTGTAGTTATCAACAAAGAATGATTTCATAGTTTCATAGTCCTAAGCCACGCACAAATGACACAGCTTGCAGATTCTATGTGATAGTGGTGGTCCTGGTGGACGATGGCCCTGACTTCAATGCAGAACTTCCATTGTGTAGCCCATCTTATTTGACTTGATACCTTCGCCGACTGTCCTCAATTATAGAGAATTCTTTTGTGCTGTGACCAGTGCGACTCAGGAGAGGGGACTTCTTCATAACCCATGAGATAAATTGAGGGGTGCGGTTTATTTCAAAACAAGAGGCCACCATCCCTCTTGACCAAAGAAATTAAAAAAAAAAAACTCCCATCTCCAACTATATGCTTCCACTGAGTGCAAGCATTTAGTCAAGATCATCATCATTTCAAATCTGATATAACTGCCTGTGAAGTCTTGTGTGTCTTGCTGTAAATGGAGGTTCTATACCTAAGGTACTTATTTGATGTCTGATCGATGTTTGTAGCAGCTGGGCATCCTCGTTTTGCAGCAGGTTTGATAAAAACATGTTAATTAATGTTTTAAGAATAGATTTTAATTTTAAGCTACAAAGAAGTAGCTCTTTCTCTATTTTCAGAGATTGCAAATTCTTTCTACATCATGATATATCCTTGTTACCTAACAGCCCCCACCATCCATCACAATTGTTGTCTATCATCGCCATCAGCCGTCAGTCATTGCCATGACCTCCATACCTCCTCCAGTCATGTAAACAGAGGAAACCTCGAGTGGGATAAGTCAGGAGGACATATTCTACATCTCAAGTTGAAATACTTATTCCAAGTGAACCTTCAGTACACCGGAATATTACCTGATCAACTTGGATGAACATATTTCTCCAGTCAACGTAAAACAGAAATCAGTCTTTCTCTAAACATGAACCAATCCCAAGATTACTTCAAATCAAACAGATTTCTGAGAGAACCTTGTGCTTATCCAACATAATCAGTCGATTCCTTCTGACCAAGTAAAATAGCACGCCTTGCAAACTCTGTGCTACTCGTGGAATGCAGCCTTGACTTGGATGCAGAAACTTCCATTGTCTAGGCCATCTTTATAGACTAGATGCCATTGCAAACTGTCCTCAACTAGATAACTCAAAGTGCTGTGACACAGTAATAGGGAGACTTCATACCTCAAGAGACAAATATCTACAGGAGCTGTGGGGTTAATTTGATGGACCGCAGGTGTTTTAGAATTATTAGCTTTCTCTTGGGTTTAAAACTTGGGCACTGTAAAACAACATTATCTAATGGTTTATGGCATTTTCTAACATGGTAAGCTATTATCTAGTATGCTGTATAAATGTATAAACTCTATTTTTCTTGGTATTTTTCATGACGTTCAGTTGCCACAAATACTTGGATTCTAAAAAATGCGATCAACTACCGTGACAGTCACTTTTTTTATTTTGATTTTGATTTTCATTCCAAGAAATATGTATTTGTAGGAGGGGTATTTTCGCCTGTTGCTCTTTTTTTGTCATGGCATAATAGACAAGTATTTATAAGTCAAGTCATTCTTAATAGGGCTAGTAACTAGTTCAACTCTGAGCTCTCTTAAGTATTTTCTCCATATTCTTTTTTTGCATAAATCACGTCTCCTTTGCACCTATATAGGTGACATATCTAAATTCAGGATCATTCTTAACATGGAGAATTCAATTACATACATAATTTTAAAAAAAATGACATACTCTCTCTCTCTCTCTCTCTCTCTCTCTCTCTCTCTTCGAATCCACGGCCTCTTCTTGGGAAAAAAGATCTACCCAAAGGTTATATAACTCTTGAAAAATATAATCCGTTAAAAAAATAAAATCAAATAGTAAATTATATTTTTCTTATTACTCTAATCTTTTTTTATTAAAATACGGAAGAGAGGAACAAAATCTGTAGCTCTCACTAGAGTTTGTAAGATTTGAACCCACGACCTCCCCTGTGCAAAGGGGAGGGGTGAACGACCAAACTATAGACTTGGGTTCACTCTAATCATGCTACATTTCTTTTATCTACGATGAAATGAAATGGTCAGTTGAAGGGACACATCCAAGTTGTATCAGTTCAGTTCAGACAGGCTGGTCCTACTCGGTGTCGTGCAGCAGCATGTGCCACGCCTTCAAGACGATGGTCCACACAACAATCCCCCAATTGCCAACTTGCTGTGGTCCGAAAGCACGCCAATTCTGCCTCTGTTTGCTAGCAAACAGCTGCCATCGCCTAATAGTATATTCCCATTTTGTGTGTAGAATAGAGGACCCTTCAAAGCCATGGTACATATCAGACCGATCCCTTCATTAATGGGGGAGGAGGTCACCAGGACATCACCTCCTTGTCAGCAGAAGATGTGCAAATCTGATGCTTGTAGCTGGTGAAAAATTGGGTGGGGGTGATCTTCTTGCCGATGGTGCATAAATAGCTTTCAATCAAACAGGAGGAACAACCACAATTATTGGTAACCATCCATTAACACACCTTCGCGATCGCCATTATTTTGAAAGGACGATCGCTGACGAAGTCTCGTTAACACCGGAGAGGATCCTCACCACAACTATTGGTAATATGTTGTGTGCGTCTCTTATGAGATCGACTTACCTAACTCAATGAAGGACGTTTGATTAGATGTGACATCTAATCAGATGTCTCCTACCGCATCAACATCAAGTAAGCCGATTTATTATATTCTCACTATGTCATAATTTGTGTCTGCAAGTGCAGCAGATACCAAAAAACATTGGCCGAAGCTGGTTTAGTGTAGCGTGGATTTCAATGAATCTGGGTTGCGTCCAGGACGAATATGGGGGTGACTCGATGTGCATGACCCTTGCTCGTGGTGGAACCTGACTTAAATCACCTTCTAGGGATGGGATAGATCGTCAAGTGGCTCCAACGATGAGTCACCAACAACAAAGATTTTGGGATCGGGTTGAAGTAGCTCTTTTTTTCTTGGTCCTCAACCGAATGGGCAAAAAAAAAAACTACATTCATGTAATAGAAAATGTCAGACACGATGGTTGTGGAATCATTTTCATCTTCCAAGCACAGATCAATCAAAACAGGCACATCTTCCAAGCATGATGCGAAGGCCCACTGGCATTGGGAACGATGGGGGGTGGATTAGCATCCATATTGGCAATCCCAACAACCCAGGCCAACAACATTGGCAACGTTGCGGTCCAAAACATCCATCCCCCTAATTGAATGGGTTTTATAAAGCATAACCACAGACACAAGAAATTCCACAGGCTCGTACCATACTACAAGAGGCATCATATGACATGTATTTCATCTGAAATACAGCAGTGGTGAATATATATAAGAATATATGATCCTAGAGCCCGAACAAACCGTACGAATAAATGGCGTGGCTCCTTATGAATGATGACTACCAACGAATAAATGAATTTAAAGCTTAAGTCCACTGCCCAATATCGGACGAAGGAAAAATAAGCACCACACACCCACACCCTACAGAACCAAAAAAAAAGAGGGGGGGGGGGGGGGGGAAGAGGAGGAAATCAGTGTAACTACTTGGACCAGGCAACAGCATCTATCTCGGATTGGGCAGCCTTGTATAACTCGAGCCTCTTGGCAAGGGCAGTTCTGCGTTCCATGACTGCTGGGTCCTCGTCCAACATTTTTCCCAACTGCTTTTGCTGCACAGATATAATGCAAATGAACGATCTCCATGAGGTAGGCAGAGCAAGAAATTCAACAAAGATGCATGTTGTATCATTGCAATGGACCTCCTGTGCTTTTTTCTGTCATATTATAGCAATGGGGCCTATCATCCTTTATCTGTCATATCGAAACGATGAACTTTTGCTGTATAGTGCGTGGTTAACGGCGACTCATATTGGAAAATTCCGAGCTAAAAAAATGCGTCCTCGTCCAAGAGAGACCAGAATGCAGAAACCAGCTTGAGTAGCTCTTTAGAAAAACTCAAGTAGTTGCAATGGAAATTTTACACCAAATAATGATTGTTCACATCGGAGATGAAATGAAGTCAAGATACAAGCTTAAGCAGGCAGCAGATGTTGGGATCACAGATGCGCCCTCCTAGGCTAAACAGCATTCTGAAGATAGCTTCTTGTACATTACTTCTCACCATTCCTTTACGCAAATGTAATCTCAAAACTACAATGCCTCGGACTGGAAATGGTGCCCATTCCAAGCCATACATGGGGAATGTTGTGCGGACCTAAACCTCCTAGTCATCAAAAAAAATTGAGATAGCTGAAGAATCTCAAATTGCGCAACAGCCTAAACCCAGATCGAGCCATGTTGTCATCTGTAGTTCTCCTGACTAGTGCCAGAAGGATCTATTAACGAAACTTTTTCCGGTGCCAAAAATGAAAGGGAGGAAGTTTCCTTTTCCACGAAGGTGGCGCTCAAGTAGGATCGAAATGGAGCAGTTTAAACTACCCAATTTTCTGCAGTATATCTAGCTCTATGATTATCAACTTATCATTGTCTGAACAGATCCACAAAATTATGACAAATGTGATAAACGGGTTTCATCCTAAATAACAGCCCCTTATATTCTATGATAATGAGTTCAGAATCTGATCCATGTATTTTATCCATAAAATGATTGACACTAACACCACTTCATAACAATAATACACCTGGATTTCTGTGGGGTGTTTTTTTTATTTTGTTTTGTTTTTCCCCTCCTTTCTTTTTTTCTGTCCTTTTTGTGTGTGTGAGGATGGGTAGGGGGCAGAGAGAGAGAGAGAGAGAGAGAGATGGTTACCTCTCTTTTGCCAAGTTCGGTAAAGAAATGGTCAAGCAAGCTCCTTTTAGCCTCACGAACTTGACCATAAACAATCGACTTTGGAATGGAATTTCGTAAGCTTGCACAAACCATGTTGACATATGACAAAACAGTAGAACCTGCATACGAAATTATATAGGAATTACATTGCAAACACGTCATTACTCAGAGAAACATATTGACAGAAGCAGCTTGCCGACATTATATCTAACATTATTTATGCAAAAGAAATTGAAAGATGCATGGTTTTGATGAAATAGAACTCGATTAACAAAAATCATTGATAGAAAAGGCTGAATACAGAGTCCCACCAAAAAAGGAAGATCATGAATACACCAAATAAGGACCTGAGTGATTGTTCACAAGCCACATGCATCTCTGCTAGTTCACAAGGCCTTTCTGCTGCAGATAATATGTTTAAGGAGCAAGCAATGCACAAAACCTGAATCTCAGGTTAAACCATATTCGTGTTCAATTGAAAGTGGGGTGTGTAAACCATGCAATGCAGAATGGGCCAATCCAGGAACCCAATCCGGATAGCCAATTCGACCCGGAACCAGAAGTGGCCAATCCAATTCTGCCCCCAAATCCAATCCCAATTAGAAATTTCTAAAAGAATAAAAAAACATTTAAAATTAGTTTGAATCGGTCTTAATCGGGACCAAAATCTGCCATATTACATGTGGATTGGCCGATTCTTTTATGAATCAGCTGCTCTTGGCTGATTAGGGTTTGATTAAAAAGAGTAAGTTTATAAAATGTCTTATATAATTTTATATTTATGGAAATACTTTTAAAATTATAATTATACTTTTTTATTCAAAACCTTTCTTATTTGTGTAATTCTTTTTTGTTTTTTTGTTTTTTTGTAGATTGGCTCAGTTCTATTGGATCAGACATACCCGATCCAGGTGCCCGATCCGATCCGATGTTGCATGGTGTAGACAGTTAGCCATTCCAATACACATCCTCAAGGAAATGAATTCAAATTTCCATGTTTGCTTGATACCAGACAAAGTAAATAAATAGTGAAATTCTTCTATGGTTTTGTTGATGCCATAACACGTAGCTCGCCAGAAAAAAAGAACAAAAAAAGGGTAATATGTTTCTTGGGAGAGAAAAGCTTACCTATTCTTCGAAGATATGAATCGTTGTATCTATCAAAAATTGAATGTGTTGGATTTCCACCCTTTTCTATATCTTGAGGAAGCTTTCTGAAAAAATCAACTGTCAGGTAACTGCACTCCATATCAACCAGCTTAAGTGTCGCCTTCTTGCTTTCCTCCCTCATCCTATCCAATGACTCAATAGCTGCATTTCCAACTTCCACTCGGAGAGTAGGGTACTGTTTCAACTCCTGCAGAAACAAAAAGTGAAATGATATGCATTTTTTGGTACATCTTGTTTTTTTTTTTTTTTGGGGGGGGGGGGGGGGCTACATCTTGTTGTCAACAAGAAGAGTCCAGAAAGGAGGGGCGAAAAAAGAGGAAAAAGAAAATCGCATAATCCATGTAGGATAGGCATTTCTAATCCATGGTAGCAGGTACCATGTATTGTCAGACAAAATGGATATCACAATGTATAGATTATTACAAGGAAGCCCTCACAGATTTCAGGCCCCAAACCAAAGAGAGAGCTTGCAGTTGATGGCCAAACAATAAGAGAGAAACTAAGATAGTGGAATAAGCCAGACAATATATTATCACACTAAAAAGTACAAATCTACGATAGAAGTGCCTAACCATTGTTTTCAAGGCCTCGCTTTGCCTAGGTAACAAGGAGCTCCAAGGTGACCAGGCGACAAGGCAAGCAGCCCATTAAGGCACTCACCTAGCTGCCTTGGTGCACATAGGCCCTCTTGGGCCCACCTAGCCTGCCTTGACAGGACATCCACTCCTTGTTTTGAGGTCTGTTTTAGTATTTGGGCAAAAGTTCAGGAGTAATTTTGAAAAATTGACAAATGATATGTCAAGATTGGAAAGAGAAGATAAGACTTTCATTTCTCTTTCCCCTCTCTCAGATTTTTCTCCCTATCGGTTCCTCTTCCCTCTTCTTAAGGACATTGATTCATATTTGCATGGTGCACTTTTTGAAGTTAGTACCATTTTGTCTCTTTTTGATAATTCACAAGTAAAAAAATAATTTAAAAAAATATAAATGTGTCATATTTATGCTTCCTTTTAATATAGAGAATCACTATTTGAGTACCAAATTTTCAATCTACACTACAGACTGTCTTCAAAGTTGTTAATCTATCTGCAAATAAAAAGGCATTCAAATATGATATCAAAAGGTTATAACATAATACTATAAATCACACTAACTAAACCATTCATTTCATGTTTATCCAATGCCAAAGAAAAGTCAAAAGTATATGTTTTTGAATCCATAGATAGTATACTAATAGTGGAGAAGATTTGATGGTGTACATTGAAAATCAGCAATCATGTGATTTTGGAGTTGGTGACGCGATTCTTATTTTAACAGATACAGACACACACATGCATGCACATGTGTACACACACAGTGCAGGAGAGTGGCATTAAGACTGGCGTGGAGTATGTTGCTGCCCAAAGTGCTTCACAGTGGAGGGTGGATTGGGGGAGGAGGCATCTTTGTAGGATGGGAGAAATGCATGCACAGACAGAGCTCATTTGATCCACCCTCTGTAGGCGTGTACAGAGGTAAATATCTATCCACTTACCCACCAATGATACAGATTCTACAGGGTGTTTTCAGCATATCACAATTCTCTAGGGTGTTATATGCAGCAAACCCAATACCCTGTTTGGGTTTCCTTTTAAAACTATTCCTCTCTTAAAATAGTTTCATCTACACTTTTGTTTTTAAGAGAGAAATCATTTTTCTCTTATAATTATTTCTCTAACCCTGTTTGGCTCCACATGCATTTTGGCTCTACATTCTTCCTTGCCACCATTAGATTATTATTTGAGAAGCCACTGGTGGAATCACCAACACCACCCCTATAAAAAGAAGTGTCCTGCTGGCAGGTCCACGCACCATTGGGTCCCATGTTTTCAAAAGAAAAACAAGTCTTGGTTTGTTTCTTTTTGGAGGGAGATTTCTAAAGAGTTCAGCCTTTCCTAAAAAAGTGTGGGAGGCAAACACCGATTGCTGATCTTCTTCCCTAAAAGTATTTGAGAAAAAGGTTAAAAAAGAAGCCTATAGGAAAAAGAGACATCTACAATGTTCCACAAATGGAATTGACAGTGGCAATCAGTATAGAAGATAACAAAAATCTCATTGAATGACATGATGGTAATTTCATATGTAACTCCAGTAACTATAGATGAATGAAAGGCACAAAACAACCATGGTGTGAGAGTCAAAATCAATTTGAATTCGCTTACAAAAAGCAGGTGCTAACGGGCATCTTCAGAAGAGCAAAGCAAATTTACATTCTCGAGTAAAACATTTACAAAAGGCATCAGAATAAAACACAATAGTTAGCAGACAAAGCCAAGTAAAATAAAACTTACAGCAGTCTCATTTATTGCCTTCTGCACAAGCTCCTTTAATATAGAATGAACCTGAACAAAATAGAGCAATAATTAAATTTCATCTAGATTTGCAAGTTCAAAATTATTATCCGAGCTTATGCCTCCTTGGAACTCCCAGAGCCCTTCATCTAGAAACACAGACTGGAATAATATGATCGCTAACGAATTCTTTATGGGCAATAAGGGGCTGGATATAAACTAATTTCAAGGAGAGATATGAAATGTCTATTATCTAGCATACAGAACTAGGAACCGGAAAATGAATCAAAAAAGTTCCTTTGATGAACTGTTGCATGGATGATGAACAAACTCTCCACATTTTTGTTTTGGACTATTAACGATTGCAGCTCAGTACCAAAAATACTACTTCAAAGGAAACGTGGGTGTGGTGCCCAGTGGAATTACTTCACCACTTTGCCATTAAGATCCCTTGGCCAAGGAAAACCATCTAGAACTAGAAATGGACTCTGAATCTGTTTCAAGAATGTCTAAACAAGTATGTTGGTAAAGTCCACAGCCCAATTGGTTTACAAGTGTCAGCTAATTCCAAGTGATTTCAGATGAAAACACTAAACACCCTCGATATTGCAGGCCATAAATTCAACCAAATAAACAATGCCCCCTTCATCCCACTTTGATTTTCCCGAAAGCCGCATAAATAGATGTAACTCTGATATCTTTAATTTTCCCGAAAGCCCCAGAGACAGACAGACAGACAGAGAGAGAGAGAGAGAAACCAATGAGCTAGGTGCGTTGACTTACCGCATCAACAGCCGCCTCAGCAGGACCCCTAATACTGACTAGAGAAGACTCAATCAGACGGCGATATCCTTGTTCAGGGGCTATCAAGTGTGGTTGATATCCATCAGCTTCGGTTATTAGTTTTCTTACATTCTCCATGGAGAGCTGCTTGTCAAACTGCAACCTTTTCAAAGCTGCAGGAAGCTGATTATCGAAAACATTGTAGACCTTGTCACCACCAGAGCGTCTGTGGAAAAAAAATATATTAAATAAAGAGATTGTCAAGAAACATTTCTGTCAACAAAAATCTATAAAAATACCACGTCAACGCCACCTGGTAGCAGCAAAAATTATGTTGACCATAAATAAATTTGTAATGGTCATAGGGGAGTTGACTTAAAGTACAAGTGCAGTAGATGTTTTACTCAGTTATCACTGTGTAATATCACACTAGAATAGAAAAGAATTTGTGAGTGTAATTGTTAATGAAAGTAATCACGACAATTAAAAAGCTTCTAGCATTTGAAACCCTCAAATGGCATAGACCCAGTTGAACATGCAACCTGGCTGCATAAAACCCTCAAATCGGGCTAAATCAAAGTTTAGAAGAACCTGAAACTTATCCCTTTTTGTGAAAACATGATCATAAGCAAAGATTAATTAAAAAACATTACCAGCATATCAGTTGGCACATTTTTCAACAATCAAAATTCAAGTCAGATGCTTGCAATTAGTATAGAAAAACACAGATTATAAGAGTCATTATCAACAGGTTCATGATATACACCATATAGACCAAGAGTCATACAGTTGTTGAAGAGCAGAATGAAACACGGTTTGCAAAATCAAATTCTTTAAACCGCAACAGGAACCAAATCAAAGCTAGGAGATGGTTCAGTTTGCCATTTCTGGCTTGGGACCACTGGAACTTGCCAGAAACGGGCCAAAAAAAAAACTGCTTTGCTATCTTTTACTGAACACACCACCACCACAGATACATACCAAAAACAAGGCAATTCTCATGCTAAACTTCAACAGAAACTACAAGTGGCTAGGATTATCCCATTCTCCTGAAATCTATAACTTGTGTTCTCTTCACTGAACCTTTAAACTAACTTCATGAAGAAATGCATCAAGTTCGCCATTTATGCATAGCTCAAACCTGGCCTCCGTTGCACCAAATGTTAAAATAAAAAACAAACATAACCAGTCAATTCATGTTGCATACTAGTGTACACAACACAGGTTTCTCCTTCTGTTGTGCAACTGGGAGCTCTCAGGTTTGAGATTAAGAGTGTTCCTCCATAGTGACAAGGTTATAAAGTGCACTGCCTGATGGAGAAGGACAAAATAACAGTGCACTGCCCAATAGAGAATACTATTCTTGTAACACATTAACGCCATTGCATGTTGAATGTAAATGAAATAAACGAAATGAGAACTAAATTTAAGAGTCCGTAAAGTGAGCTAGTGGCTTTTTAGGCTAAGCATTTATGTAAAGTGGAGACTCATAACTCCTCTCTCTTTTCGTCTTTGGGGAGTTAATTGGGTACACCTTGGTACGGTGGTCTTTTTTGTAAAGGGGTTTCTGAGAGCTGATAGCCTATACCTGTACATCCCTATCTTCTTTAATATATACTTGTGGTACCATCCATTTTTCAAAAAATTTAAGAGTATGTAATGCATGTTAAAAGACCAAGTAGAGCACATACATGCCATCTAGATGTTCTTTGAAATTTTGATCGAAAATACGACAAATCTCCATGATCATGTACAGTTTTCCCTGCATGCATAAGCAACTGTTAAAAATGCTTCCGAGCAAAAAAAAAATTGGGGGGAACTAATCATCATCCTTTCATTTCAGTCAAAGGTGTGGATGCAGAAAATAATCAGTTCTAGAAAAACCATTTTGGCAGCCCCTACGTTTTAATGAAGACATTTGGGAGGCTCCTCTACAAATGATAAACTGTATACATTTAATTATTGGCTTGCCACCGAGCAAGCATCTACAATAGTTTGAATCTGAAGTGAAGAATAATTTTCAATTGTCGAGCATTGAACATTCCAAATCCAATTTCGTTCCAATATGATGTGCAGTACAGACTTGATCAGATATTTTACATCTTACATTTTTAATCAAAAGGGTTTCATATGTGAGAATGCTCATTTAAAAATTACCTTCGGTCAGGAATTTCTATGACACACTTAATAGTTTGCCTTGTATCAGAAGATTTCAAAATGCTGAAAGTTAGCCTTAATATATCGACACAGAGCACATATAAATGCAAATTAGCAGCAAAGAAAGCAGTTTCGGTTTCGGTGTTGGTTTCGGCCCGAAACCAAATAAAATATTATTTTTTGGCCAACTGCAGGGCGTCCGATTTCGGCTGGTTAGTTTTGGATCATTTCGGTCTGAAACCGATATGTTTCGGCCGAAACTGCCATCCATGATTAGCAGCAATTGTAACTCACTGACTTGCAAAGCGGGGTAAAACTGGCACACATAAAGAAAGATTTGTATTTGTATTCTCCAGTTTCAGGGTTTTAAAATCACTGCATTTTTTCTTATTTATAAACCAAAGAGTATTCCATTTCTGAGCTTAACACTGGAGAGTACTTTGTTTGGATGACTGTAAACTATATAAAAACAAAACATGGTCTTTTGTTGGTTTGTTGTAATTTCAGCTCATTTTACCTACAGTTTTGGTTTCCAGTGGGCATGATCTGGAAACCAAAACCAGAAAATGTTTGTGCCACATGGGCCAACACCTTCCAACAGTAGTCCCATTTACACTGTTTTACAGTATAACAAACAACTAGAAAATTTTCTAGAACAGTTACAGGTTTGTACAGTGAAACAAACAAGCAAAGTGGGAAACTAAACACATCCACTAAACAGATGATAACCAAGACAAACAGAAACAAGTACAACTAAAGCAGAGTCTGGATTATAAGAATAACTTTCGTCATTATGAATGGACATTTCAATGCCGCACAGGTGTTGTCAGTCACAGACAACAACATCAACATCAGATAGGTAAACAGCATGGATAATTGAGACAAAACCACTCAGAACAGATGCAAAAATAACACAAAGAGAGCTAAAGTTCATGACAGAAAAGGTCATAACTCATCGTCTGCTGAGACAATATATAAGAAAAAACAAACAACATTTCCTAGATTTTGTTTTTCTTTTGAAAGTGGTTGGAACATTTCCTAGATGTTACTCATCAAATACGATAAGGTGGCTTCAAAATCCTTTGCCTCCCAAAAGTCAGCAAACTAACTCAAAAGAAAGCTTACACCCGCATCTGCTGCAATGGGCCTTCCAAGACGGCTCAATTCTACTTCCAATTCAGCAATGCTTTTACTGATGAGTGATTGAATACCAGGTATCCGGGATTTAATAACTGATTCCAAATGCTGCACAGATCGTAAGGAAATATTAGTCAAATGTCTATTAAATTCCTCACAAAAACACCCGGTTAAGCAGCCACTAGCTCTGATGAATCAGAATGAACGAAAATAGATACATATTAACTGACCTTTGAAAGCACCTTTGCCAAGTGCTCTGAGCCCATTCTATGAGCAAGGTGTTTGTATTCTGGGGTACTTGAGAAATACTCACGCTCTCTACGCCGAGCAGCAATCATGTCAACATTCTTGTTGATATCAGCTTGAGAACGATTGACAACACCAATCCATGGGTACTGTAGCTTGTAAGATTTTCCGTCCAGCATCTATAAAACAAAAGCCAATGTTAAAGGTTTTTCTTTTTTAAAGTGCAATGTCAAATGTTTATTGCATTAATTAGTGCAATTAACATGTCAGGAAAAAAAGATAAGGCCCAAACCAAGGTTGCCATAGTGGAAATAAAAAAAAAGTAGAAAATCAAAAAAATTCTTCTGTGAAGGGTTCACATATCCCAGGAAAAGATGAAGAAAAGAACAAAAAACTAAAGGGTGGGTCGGGGATCAAAAAAAAAATCTGAAAATTGCAGTCAGCTGCTTCCTAGACCCATTGCCCAATAACCTTTCAAATATGTGAAATATGAATGACTAGTCTTTCAAATAGTCACACTTACAAAAGAACTTAGATAAAATGGTTAATAAGTTCATCTGATATCATTAGGAAACACATAGGAAATGAATTGCAGTTGTTGGCGGCATAAATGTTATTTTCCTGCAGAAATTCCTTAAATGTGCATTTAAAAAATGGCAGCTAACCATGGTATTTCCAAACTTTCTTGATGCAGTATCTTCAGATGAATCACCCTTAAGAATAATTATACATAAATTGACCCTACATTGGAGGAGAAATTTCAAAGGTTTTTCATGGATTGTTTGAGCTTAAACTGCACAATCGGTGAGGTAGTTTTCAGCCTGCCAACAAATCTATTGGAACTTTTGACAGGGACTTTGTTGTCCACAATTCCCATGCATAGAATCTTGCACCACCCATAGGCAGTTCAGACAAGGCAGACAGCTGCAAAATCATCACAGACATTCTCTGGCAAATCTACTGCAGATAAATAGGATAAAGATTACAATGACGAAGATGAAGATGACAAGAAAGACAATCCTTGTGAGCATTGGCATGAAGGATAAATGAAATGTCGATAAGACTTATGTCATTTATCACATAAGAAATTATTTGTGGTAAACATAATCTATGTTTAATGTGAAATGAGATGGGAATTCACTAAACTACATGTAAACATGTAACCTTCCTTATGACTGATCAAGAATATGCAAAGACTTCCTCTCTTAAGATAAAAGCAAATGTAAACAATCATGAGAAAAGAGAGCGGTCACACCACTACTTCACACCAGATTTCTAAGATGAATTCAGCATATTGGATTAACATGACAATGGTCTGAACAAAATAAAGATAGACTTACATCGACTGCATCTGTACCCTTATCCATAAGGTCAATCTTTGTCAGAACTCCGAATGTCCTCTCTCCTGCAGGAAAAAAAACAAAACGGAGTGATCAATCAGGTATAATTTTCCCTGCAGAACTGTGATAAAAAACATCTGTAAAGGATACTACATCCAAAAAAACAGCTGCAAGCACTTATAACATACTGTACTCGAGTAAATTTTTCTTTCATGACTTGTATTGAATAATGTGTTCAAGAGTATGCCCCTCGTACATATATTGTGTTGGTGCATAAAAATTGTCCCTACATGATATTTGGATAGGCAACATACACCAAATCAGGCATTGGCCAAATGTCTCTCGACTATATAGAGGGTGTTACTTCCCTAGTCACCATCATTTTCCTGCCCAAATGTGTCAGGCCATTTTGCTCTCATCTCTCAAGCCCTAACGTGGCAGCAGAAAAAGTTATTTCCCTAGTCACCATCATTTTCCTAGCCCATGCCATGTCTGCGGTTATGGCCTCCTGCAACTTTGGATCGTATAGTTCTCAGTCCTTGCCAAAAGCTATCTGCACATCTGCCTTGGATTCCCACTACTATGCAACTGCTTCCATTTCCTTGCTGGAGATGCTACACTGCTTTCAGCTGTTGCTGCTACTCCTTTCTGCTCATGCAGCATCTACTGCTGCAGTTCCTTAAAGCAATTGTGTTCCTCCCATCACTGCTGCTCAATGTTGCTGTTGCTTTCAACCACCACAGCTCCTGTCACTTGTGCTTCTAGTAACTGCAGAAACTGCCAAAGCTAATTTGCCCAGCGATCCACCTCTTGTCCTTGATGTTGCTCTGCCGGCATGATTCCCCACAGCTAAACCCTGTCGCACTATCTCTCTCCATGCTGCTCACCAGCCCACGTACCTCCCAGAAAACGGACATCCCCTCCCTCCATGCTGCTCACCACCCCACGTACCTCCCAGAAAACAGACATCCCCTCCCTGCTTCCCTCATTTTCCATGTGTCCATTTATCTTGACATTCGTTTTAAGAATATTCCATGGATGTCCTTATCTCATGAAAAGCTGTTAACCAGGCGGACTAATATTGAAGATACATTAATTTCTGGGGGTGCAAACCTAAATACACAAGATAAAGGGACTTCTGTTTCACATGCTGCTCACCAGCCCACGTACCTCCCAGAAAACAGACATCCCCTCCCTCCTTCCCTCATTTTCCATATGTCCATTTATCTTGACATCCAATATAAGAATATGCCATGGATGTCTTTATCTCATGAATAGCTGTTAACCAGGCGGACTATTAATGAAGATATGTTAAATTCTGAGGATGCAAACCTAAATACGCAAGATACAGGGACTTATTTTAAAGGGTTTTTTGCATGAAAACCATTGTTAAAAGTGAATTTGCAAAAAAATCATTCCTAAAAATGCATTAGCAGGTATATCACTGAGTTAATTCAAATAGTACATAAATGCCATTTAAGCGTGGTTTTCTTGCAAGTTGTTGGTAAAAAGAAGTGATATGCATGCAAATAAATATGACATTTTTGCACAATTCAGATTACACAGTGATATACCTGCTAATACATTTTTAGGAATGATTTTTTTGCAAATTCACTTTTAACAATGGTTTCCATGCAAAAAACCCTATTTTAAATATCATATGTTTTCTGGGATGAAAATTAGAACCCTAAAATAAATGTCGACAATCATTTTATCCTCATTCAATGTCAGTATACTGAAAAAATGCATATTCTAAAAGAACATGGAAAAATGTATTTTAGACCTGTAAGTATAAGATTACACAAAATACTGAAGAAAGCTGGTAGCACTACGAGAAAGAAAAGATGTTTTAAGTCAATCAGTATCTGGACTACAAATAAGGAACCATCCATACCTTTAGGGTCCACTTCACGGGAGATCTTGATTGCATCTGATGTAGCAAGATCTTGGTTTGCCGGCGAAATGGCAAGAATTATGCAATTAGGCTGCAAAGCGAAGGTGAAAAAGTTATCAAAGTTCCTCAAAGAAAAGGGACAAGGCGGTTAATGTGCCAAGATGTTGGCTACAGTTCCACAAGTATGATGATTAAGAATGAGCCTGCCTTTCTCTTACATATAGGACTCCATTTCTTTAGTTTGCCTAAGATAATCACCAATGAAAGTATCACATGAAAAAAAATCAAACTCCAATACCTTTTTTCTTCAAAGTGGAGAGTACCACCATTTCATTAAAATGCAGAAAGGCAAACTCTAACACCCCCCCAAGAAAAAAGATCCCTCCACATACAAAAGCTCTGCCCCGAAACAACCCATTTCACAAAAATCCACACCATCATCATCATCATCATCATCATCAGAGCCTTATCCCAATTAATTGGGGTCGGCTACATGAATCCTGTTCCGCCAAAGATTTCTATCAAGTGCAATATTCATATTTAAACTCAAGGAACTAATGTCCTTCCTAATAACATCGCACCATCTCATTTTAGGCCTTCCTCGAGCTCTTTTGCTAGCATCCACTAAGATTTGATCACATCTTTTAACCGGCGCTGAGTTAGGGCGACGAAACACATGTCCAAACCACCTGAGTCTATTTTCTCTCATTTTACTATCAATTGGAGCTATCCCTAAGTCCTTACGGATGCGCTCATTCCTAATCTTGTCTTTCTTAGTCTTGCCACACATCCATCTCAACATCCTCATCTCTGCTACACACATTTTGTGGATGTGTTCCTTTCGTACTACCCAACACTCGGTACCATATAACAGAGCAGGTCTCACAGCCGTTCTATAAAACCTCCCTTTGAGTTTCACAGGCATACGACGATCACAAAGGACACCTGATGCACTTCTCCATCTTAACCAGCCTGCCTTAATCCTATGTGTAACGTCATCATAAATCTCCCCATTCTCTTGTATGATAGACCCTAAGTATCGAAAGCTACTACTCTTCGGAATGTTATGTCCGTCAATTAGAACCATGTCTTCTTGAACCACTCTCCCATTACTAAAATTACAGTGCATAAATTCTGACTTGCTCCTACTAATTTTAAAACCTTTAGACTCCAAGGCAAGTCTCCAACGCTCTAACTTAGCATTTAGAACATCAATACTCTCATCAATTAAAACAATATCGTCTGCAAATAGCATACACCAAGGGATATCATCATGCAATTGTTTAGTTACTTCATCCATAACTAAGGCAAAGAGATACGGACTTAGTGCAGAACCTTGATGCAAACCTATAGAAACGGGAAATTCACCAGTCTCCCCAGCAATAGTTCGAACACTAGTAATAGCACCGTCGTACATATCCTTAATCAAATCAACATATCCTTGAGAGATTCCTTTCTTTCTTAATGTCCACCAAATCAATTCTCTCGGTACTCGATCGTACGCCTTCTCTAAATCAAGAAAAACTATATACAAATCTTTTCTCATCTCTCTATACTTCTCCATTAGCTGCCGTAGCAAGAAAATAGCTTCTGTAGTAGATCTATTTGGCATAAAACCAAACTGATTTTCCGACACAGTAGTCATACCACGGAGGCGTTTATCAATTACTCTTTCCCAAAGTTTCATAGTATGACTCATAAGCTTAATTCCACGATAATTATTACAACTTTGAATATCTCCTTTATTTTTATAGAAAGGAACTACAACACTTTTTCTCCAAACTTCTGGCATTCTTCGTTCCTTTAAAATTTTATTAAAAAATTTAGTTAGCCACTGAATACCAATATCTCCTAGGCCTTTCCATACTTCAATAGGTAAGCCATCTAGTCCTAAGGCCTTGCCCACTTTCATTTTCCTTAAAGCATCCTCCACTTCTGACATCTTAATACACCTGAAATATTGATATTTATCAAATATTGTGGACTCTTGGGTACCTTCTAAAGATAAATCCTTGACGGAATCTCCATTAAGTAACTTCTGAAAATAGCTATGTCACCTCCCTTTAATCTCAAGATCCTTAGTTAAAACCCTTTGATCTTCACCTTTAATGCACCGAACATGATCTAAATCTCTAGTTTTCCTTTCTCTTAATTTAGCTAGTTTAAATATGTCCTTTTCACCCTCTCGGGTTCCTAATTTATTATATAAATCTTCAAATGCCTTTGATTTGGCTTCGCTGACTATTTTCTTAGCTCTCTTTTTAGCGATTTTATAAGCTTCTAGGGTTTGAGCATTTTTGTTAGCTTGCCAAACTTTAAAGCATTCCTTTTTTACTTTAATGATATTTTGAATTTCCTCACTCCACCACCAAGTCTCTTTTTCTAAGTTCTTTTTACCTTTAGATTCGCCTAAGAGTTGTTTTGCAACCCTCGTTATACAATTTGTAACATTATTCCACATTACATTAGTTTCTTGTTCTAAATTCCAAATATTTTCCTTTAATAGATGATTTTTAAATGTTTCTAAACTTTTACCTTTAAAATTCCACCATTTAATCTTGGAATAATTATTTATAATGATCTTTCTTTTGAATTTAGGGATAGTGACATCCATTACTAACAATCTATGTTGAGGGGCTAGACTCTCACCAGGAATAACTTTGCAATCTTTACATAAAACTCTATCGACCTTCCTAATGAGAAAATAGTCAATTTGACTTATATGTGTTCCACTCTTGTATGTTATTAAGTGTTCGTCCCGCTTCTTAAAGAAGGTATTAATAATTGCTAGATCATAGGCCATAGCAAAAATCAAAAGAAAATTACACAAAGTCAATCTTTACACAAAAATCCACACCAAGGTAGAAAATTACACAAAGTGCTAGAATTATAGGCCTTCTTCATGCCACCCAGAACCATAGTGTCTGACATTCTGTTCCAAACCTACCAGGGAAACTCCAATACTCTTCAGCACATCCAAATAAATATTTACAGTGATAAACTTATTCATGAAGATGCAAAGATGCTTTAAAAAAAAAGAAAAAAATCTATTATTGAATCACATTCATAAAAGCAGACTGGAATCACTGGATGGTGAAACTGGCAAATTAGCATTTCCTTCTGGTCAAGAACAACTGTTTGTAATGATGGTCAAACAAGCAAGCATATTATATGTTACATCCATCAAAATGATGATCATACTTGGTACCATGGTTCCATCTCACTCATCCAACTTTCTGACTAATTTTGGCTTGTCTCATTTAAAATTGTTCTCAAATTCAACAGGAACCCCAGGCTGAAACGACAAAGGATAGGTTGCAGGTGCTGGTGCTCCCTAGCCTTACCCAGCCCACCCAGGGGTCATCATCAACATCAACAAAAAAGACAGTGCAAGCTTCATCAGACCCCTATTATCACTTTCATTTCTCTCACTTAAAATGGTTCTCTAACAACACACAACATACCCACTTCATCATGCATTTTAGCTCCTACAGCTTGCTGCACTGTTACGAGTTTATGTTGCTGCTAGATTGCTTTTTCAAGATGGAAGACTACAATAAAGTAGACAAGAAGATGCATAGAAAACCAATGACATGATTAGTAGGAGCATCTTACCTTTTCAATATAAGAACGAACCATATTTTCAATGTCTTGGACAATGCTATCCGGTTGGCCCTCTACATTCAGGCTTAAACATGAGGACCTCAAACAAAAGAAAGAATGCAAAACATTATAAAGAAAAATCAGTAACAAATGAAGAACCTACCAACAGCAACTTTTGTAAGTCCAGGAAGGTCAACAAGTGTCAGATTTACAACTGCCAAGGTCAAACGTACACTGCATCAGAACAAGATCATAAACCAAGGGAGAACCATCCAAATTCAAACTGCCACATGAAATACATGAGAATGATTGTCTTCAAATATCCATCTTGGACGGAGATATTCTATTATGAATAAACAAATATCTCCCTCTGTTGGAAATTAAAAAAAGGGGGAGGAAGCCTTGTGCACAAAAGAAAAAGAAGAAGAAGAAAGTGAAAGGAGGAGTCCATTCTGGACTCCATTCAGCCGAGTCGGTCTGTTTGGAGCATATCGTATCATACCAGGGGAAGGCCAAGTTGATCCAGATCACTGATCCGACAAACCTTGCTCCGCACACATATCTGACCATGAATTGTCACAAATATTTCTTGTAAAATAACTACCCTATATATACCATCCCTTTTTAGGCACTCATTATGGGTAGAATGGTGAAAATGAGAGGGGCACATCTAACTTACATGCGCCCTGAGGTGCATTTGATCCATCCCCCAACATATACATACATACATATATATATATATATATATATATATAGAGAGAGAGAGAGAGAGAGAGAGAGAGAGTTTGCAGGCCAAAGAAATTGGGGGATTGGGGGGTCCAAAATATTCAACACATGAATCTCATTTTATTGGGGAAATGGCTACGGGAGTCTTTTAGCAAAGAGCAAAACCTTTGGTGGCCTATCATTCACCACAAGCATTATGGGGGGCATGGTAAATTTTATTTGGGCATGGTTAATCATACATGTCTTTCCCCATATGGAAGAGGATTTTTAAAACAGGAAATCTTCTTGAAAAGAAAGCTGTTAGCATGTTGGTGATGGCAGAAATACTTTCTTCTGGAAGATAGGTGGTGTGGGGACAAATATCTGAGAGATAGGTACTCTAAAGTATTTGCTTTAGCCTGCGAAAATGGGGTCAGAATGCAACAATGCTACCAGGTTCAGAATGGCATAACTACTAGGCAGTTGGAGCTCACACCAGGAGAAGAAATACATCTCTCTATTGCATTTTTACCATACGCATTCAACCATCAAAGGATGATACACTCTATTAGAGGATTTTTTTTTTATGACCAGGGAAACCAACCCCCACCACCAACCTCAGCATGCAGCCACTTTGGACCTACGAACCCTACTGCTTGCACATCATGGGGTCCACCAGCTGGAGCAAAAGGGGTGGGCTTGGTAAAACCCCTGACCCTGAGTGGTGCTGCCCAAAACCGAGCCAGGGAACCACCTGTGGGTGCGGACACTATGTATTGGAGAACAGTTAAGGAGCAATTTACAGTCACATTTTTTTTTGGAAAGTAGCAGTCGCATCTTTTTATTCTGCTGGAAGGCCACTACCCCACTGATTCTCATCTCCCTCATGTCTGGAAGGTTAAATCCCCTCCCAAAGTCCCGGCAATTGGGCTGTTGGCTTTCCAATGATGGATCATCACTTAACTGTACATGCACAAATGGAAGCCTGAATGAGACATTGTTTGCTCCTTGTGTGGGGTGGAGACAAAAGATATTGATCATCTTTTCATCACCTGCTCAGTAAGCACCATAGTTTGAAGGATTTTTGGACAGCTATTGTCCACTAAGACTAATTTCAACACAGAACAAGACATGGATACTTATTTCAGAAACTTTCATTCAATCCATGGCAGGACAGTGTGGTCAAAAGTGCTAGCTCTTCTCCCTCATGCAATTTATTGGAGCTCTGGTCGGAGCGAAATAACAAGGTCTTGAGGGGAAGTAAAATTTATATTCAGAATATCTGTTTCAGACATGGTTTTCAAAGAAGGCTGGTCTGGGCTGGACCAGCCTGAAGCGGATCAAGCATCAGAGGTGGCCGTTCCAGTTCAGCTGCTTCCAGGACCAGACCAGCTGGTCCTTCAAAAAAATGAAATGTGATTTTCTTAAAGAAAAAGGGACAAAAACTTAAAAATTGAATCGATTTGAAATTTAACGAACAATCTTATTTACTATTAAATATTCAAGTCATTAGAGAATAAAATATAATGAGATTAAGTGAGATTAGAGTTTAAATGGCCTATTAGAGTTCAAATCTCCCTGAGCTTGGGATTCTAATTTGCTTTAAAAATAGGGCTTTGTGAGTTTAGGGTTTAAACCTCAAAGGCTCAAACCGACCCCTAATGACTTGAGATTAGGGTTATATCATTTTTTTAATAACTTAATGCACAGGTATTTGAGGGAATCGGTTGGAACCAGTCGGTTCCCAATTTGAACTGGAACCAGAACCGGCCCGACCACTCCCAGAACTGGTTCCTGTTCTGCAAACCTTGGTTTCAGAGTCATTTATTTTTGTAAAATTGGGGTAGGTACATTCTTAGGGTCTCGCTGGCTGTTTGGTACAAGGAGTTTAAAGCTCTCTACTTGAGCAAATTCTTTTTTCCCCAGAAGTTGAAGAACCTCTCCTCACCTCTCAGGAGTCAGGGCTGCAATTCCTCTGTTTGCAATAACATTGGTAGTACAATGTATGGTCTTGAGAGAGAGAGAGAGAGAGAGAGAGAGAGAGAGATTCAAGCTGCAGTAGCCAAGGAAAAAAATGTAAACATAGAATATCTGCTAAGTTGCCTAATTGTCCTCAAACTAAAAGGTGAAAATCCCATTTTGTCATTTAAAAATGGTCATGTTTTTATTACATATATATGCCTATCTGAAAATGGCTGGGTTAGAAAACATCAGTTTACAACCTTCCATCTAGAAATCAAAAGAACAAAACAGAAATGAAATTTAAGAGAAAAAATCTCATATATTAGGATTGAAAGGGATGGTGATGATCATAGGAAAAATAAAGCAGTCCCCTTAACTTACCATTAGGAGAGAATATACTAAGATGAATTGGTACGCTAGAAATTTGCTTGCTCCGACCTGTCTCACGATCAGTCTCATCAGCAATCTCCTTCCTTACTAGAGCTGCATGAGTTCAAAGAAGATATAAGTGTTATAGCACAAAAGAGGTGTAATCCCAACTAATAATTACAAAAAAGAATAAATAAATGGGATAATGGAAATGAGATCAGCATCTCGACAAATGGGGCGTCATGAAAATAAAGGGTGCCAAGCCAAGCTGGACTGTGCCTAAAGAAGCCCAAGCCCAGCCTAGCTCTCTTGATGTTGACCTGCACAGGCCAGGAATATGTGACACGGAACCTTGAAAAACATTAAAATACCCAAATCGTATCCAATAGGCAAGTGCAACTGGGGCCCATCAACATCTGTTTACGACAAGGACCCAACCAGTACCCTGCCTTGACAAGGAGATTCAGAAAAAACACATGACGTCTGCTAAATCAGGATATCACTTGGGATTACAGTGTGCACATTGTATCACTTTCAGGTTTCAAACAGATGTGTATTAGGAGCAGCCCACAACCCTGGGATAACTAAACTACTTTGTGGGTTCAAACCACCAATTAACTTATCCATTATTGACCATACTTGGACATTGGCTCAGAACAAATGCAAAATGTTCGGAAGAGAACAATGACCAAAGACTACATAGTAAAATTCATAGACAACACAAAAAACATAAATAGCAAAATCACACTGCAAGCATAATGGCATACAAGGAAATATAAAATAGAGTCACCACATTGGTACGTCCCAGTGCTCTTCTTATATCCAAACCATGCAATCATTTGAAATTTATTTTTTGAAATCAACCAAAATTTTATTTATGGTGTTAAATTTAAGCTTTATCACTGAGTTTCAGCAAACACGAAGGAAACTTATCATATTTCCACATTTGATGTTTATTCAAAACCCTCCTAAGGGAAGTATTTACTGATTATACCCCATTTGCCTCTGACGTTAGGTATTTGAAGATTTTGGAGCATTTTTTCAGCGAACCAACAAGCTTGCCCATGACAATTTTAGAGAACCATGGCCAGTGGCTTTGAACCTATGTTATCGCACTGCCAAAAGACACTTGCGTGGACTTACTTTGGTATGTTACCCACAACCACGAGAATTCCAAATGCACCTATAAAATCCAAATGCACCTACATTCCACTGTCTTCCTGGCATGCCTCTACAAACACTCGGTAGAACTTACAATATCATAAATTCCTTCCACCCTGTCATTAGCTGTAATATCACATTGCACTCCTCTAAACAATTTGCAATCCTTTTGTCACCCATTTCGAGGATAGCATACACGTATACATATATGTAGGGTTTTCTGCAAGAATGCCCTCCTGACATGTTTATTTGCAAAATTGCCTAGATTATTTTCATATTGTTTTTAATAACCTCACTACATCACTATACTTGCAAAAATACCCCCATCTTCACCAGCTGTTAACATTCTAAAATCTCTTATTTAATCATGGTTAGCCTCCGACCAAATTTGAAAAAGGTCCAATATATCCTTAATCTCTACTAAACTCCTCTCTCTACAACACTCTATATCTTTATCTCACCCCTCTCTTTGGCACAATGCGCAGGTCAAAATAATGCTTTTGTTTGGGTTATTTTCATCCAAAAGTCCAATTTTATAGACATAAATAGAATATTCTTTGCATCTTGAACAGAGGTTAACAATAGGGGTATTTTTGGCACTATCCTAATGTAAGGAGGTTATCAAAAATAATATTAAAATAAGATGGAATTCTGCAAGTAAACTTGTAAGGAGAGTATTTTGTTTTATATAATATGTATATATACATATACATATAGAGAGAGAGATTATAGGGGAACTGAATTTTGTTTAGAAGGCTGCAACAAGGGCACTAGCGCATTCAGCAAAGGATGATCCATCTGAGTCCACCACTTGGACTTTGCTGAAACAGGCAAGCAGCGACCCAGAGTATGCAGCTGCCAAGGCCACTGCCACTTTTGGTGGTACTGTTACTAGGCAGGTGGAAATGCTGAGGATGAGGAACACCATTTCCAGGATACATGCAGCCATTGAGAAGTAAAGACAAGGACACTTCGGGGACTACAGAGATTGATGGTTAGGCCGTCAATGAAAAGGATGTCATCAGGTCTAGTCAAGCCACTGACATCGTAGATGAGGGAAGGGGATGCTGCCATTTCAAGTGATAGAGAACTCACATGGTTTCTAAGAGCAAGGCCACTGCCACTTTTGCAGGTACTGTTACTAGGCAGGTGGAAATGCTGAGGATGAGGAACACCATTTCCAGGATCCATGCAGCCATTGAAAAGTAAAGACAAGGACACATTGGGGACTACAGAGATTAATGGTTAGGCTGTCAATGAAATGGATGTCATCAGGTCACAAAGTCAAGCCACTGACATCATAGTTGAGAGGAGGGGATGCTGCCATTTCAAGTGATAAAGAACTCAGACGGCTTCTGCCTGCAATATACTCTCTCTCTCTCTCTCTATACACATATATGAAAAAGGAATGAAGAGTGCTAAAACTTAGATACAGAATTGAAGTTTTCTCCTATCTCCAGCTAGTGATGCTTCTGGAACTGATTATAATCAAAGTCACTTTTCTTCTCATCCTATATCAATTTTCACAATCATACTAGCATATTACCGAAAAAGGACAAGAACCATCCCTCCAACAACGAGTCTGGAAGAGATTTACCACCATAGACAACATGGGCGCAGAGAAAATCCCTCAGTCATGAATAGAAGACAAGTTTCACCAGTCACCAAGAAAATGCCCCATTGCTGTCGCCGTATGGTGCAAACAGGATTGCAATAAATATTTACAATGCAGGAATGAACTTTAGCGATCAGGTTGCACTACAAGTTAAACAGCAATTGCATTCAGCCATGTTGTCCATTCTAAAGTTATTATTACCAAAATCAGTGAACCGCTTTCGTGGCAGGTGAAGAAATTCAGCATATTCCCTCCCTTCATCTATCTTCTGAAGCTGCAATACAAGTGGGCGCCGAGTGACAATTCCTGCAAGTTTACAGTAATGCCTTTTATACACATAAGTGCTCAAACAAGCAAGTGCACTGATAATTAATAAAAATTTCAAAAAAGAGATATATGTCTCAATCTACCAGATCCCCGTGGCAAGAAATCCTTTCCAACAATACTCTCCAACACTGATGATTTCCCCGAGCTCTACAGAATAAAAAGAAAACTGTTCAGATAAAGCATTTGTATCCCAAAACCAAAGAGAGAAAAACGGAGTACCCCCCAATATTAAATATTAGTGTTTTTTTCATTTTTAAGATGTTAAATTGTTAAGTCTTTTTCATTGCTTAGTGGTTTTCTTGCATAATACCTGAACCTATAGAGTGTTTGTTACCAAGTTGGATTACATGTATTTTGCCTTCATCGAGGACAGAACTTTCACAAATGAGAACTGCTTAAGCAAAGAAGCTCCCCAACAAGGTATTAAATTGCACCCAATTATTTTTCCCTGATTTTGAAGTGCGCAAACAAAATGATTAATTGCACTAGCTTGCTGTACACTTTCCATTTTCCAAATGAACTTACCACTGTGATCTCAACAAACTTGGAGTCCAATTGACTCTCCTCACCCTGACAGGCATTGGATAACAGAGATCCACTCATCCACCCAGTGACAGGAAACCTTAAGGAGTGGTAATGGTGACTATACTCCCTTAGATAATCCATCTACATTGTCATCCCT
The DNA here is from genome assembly GCA_022559845.1 of Amorphophallus konjac. Taxonomy (NCBI): domain Eukaryota; kingdom Viridiplantae; phylum Streptophyta; class Magnoliopsida; order Alismatales; family Araceae; genus Amorphophallus; species Amorphophallus konjac. The sequence continues at coordinate 477,482,408 of CM040118.1, forward strand.
TTTTTTCATTGTGTATATCTCCCTTTCCACCTAATTTTTTTTCTAGACCTAAAGAGGAAGGATTTGTTGTCCTCAAATTTCCATTTGCAATTGGATCATAGAATTATACCATCTTCAAAACACTGAAGTAGATCAAATGTAGTTGGGCACTCTTTCAAGTGTTTACCTTGAGAAATTATCACATCACCTTATCTGTAGCTTAAATGTATCCTAGTTGTAGTTCTTTGTCCACATCTATCTCTTTTTTATTTTATCAGAGGGACAAAAACATGCCTAGACATTACTTAATCATCCTTTGGACTTTGTTTTGCACCACAAGATAATTCCTCTGCTACCTGCCAAGTAGGTAGAGCTAGGAAGTCACATCTTCTTCGTACAAGTAGGTCCTGCTGTTCATAGCAACCGCCATACACCCAGTGTGCAGTTTCACAAATCTGGGATGAGCCATCAGGCTGGCAGCTGGCGAATGTTTGCCTAAATGATTTGTACCCAAATCCCAAGCTAACAGCATCGAAATCCTAAGCTAACAGCATGTTAATGGGGAAGGTGAGGGGAAAAGATAATAATAAGGCTGCTCCAGCTACAGAAGTATAGACTTCTGAACAGACGGATCCATGATCTTTCATAAAGGTTTGATCCTGTTGATATAAATCCATTAGATGACACCATCTCCTTATTATAGATTGATTGTTTCTCCTGCAACGGTAAGCACTATTAGCAAACTACATCATTTCACATAATTTTGTTTTCACATGTATCTCATATATTGAACTCAGTCACAAGTGGGATAGCAGGAAGGGTCACACATAGAATAGACTACCGACACGTAGAGGCGACGACACAACAGCAGGAGCTACCACAGCATGGAGCCACCACTACGTCAGGGCATGGGACAGGTATGAACTGCATAGGTCCCATGTCGGAAAGCCAAGAAAAAATTACATATTGTGCTATTGGGACTCGAATCTATAATGTGTACGGCAACTTTTGGGGATAAAATTATGCGGATCTGGCCCAAAGCACATGATATCTCACAATAGATGGATCAGGTCATGATAATATGGCATCAGAGTAGGACCTGCACAGTACAATGGTGGTTGTTCAAGGACGAACTAGGCAACTGTTGATGGGGCATATGGTGATTCGATTTTGATCCGGCAAACAGAAAGAAGGCTACAATTAAAAAGGATTGCCTATGCACATGGGTGAATAAAAGTTATCCACACCAAAACTACATCAGAAGTTAATCGGTGCAACTCAGACCAAACTAGCATCAGAAGCATATATACTTCTCCTGGAATCACCCAAAAAAAATGAAAAACCGCAGCAAAAGGGGACAAAATAGCTACAGGATCAGAAAAGTATCATATCTGGAGAGATCCACAGCAACGTCCTAAGAGAAATAATCAGATCTGACAAAAAAGACAAAGGAAAAATGCAAGAAGAAACAGAAGAAGATGGAGCTCCCGCAAACCGACTTGTCCTCCGACAACGGCAATGGCGGGCAGCGCGTCCCACAGCGTCGGCAGTGCGCTCTCCTCGCCGTGGTCGCCAAGGGCGGTGCACGCCCGCTGGATCTTGTTCACCAGGGATATCAGATTATCCATCGCCTCCTCTTCTCCTCTCCCCTCCGCGTCTCCTCCCTCCTCTTCTTCGTGTTAGAAACAAATGGAGGAAGGTGAGATCTGGTGGCGGCAGAACAATCCGCCTCTTCCGCTGGAGACTGGAGAGAGAGAAGGAGAGAGATCGGAGCAGCCGACCTTCTCAGGCTGTGAGTTTGGAGGGGGGGAAGGGAGAGAGATAGGGAGACGTTTACTGGTTATTATAACTGGAAAAATGAGAAAATGAAACAGAGGGCGCGTGGTATATTTGCACCGCAACCCTTGCTTTTGGGAAACTCGTACGCTCTAGTTACTTATGATCAGGACGTTGCGTATCAAGATATAAAAAATATATTATATATATTTATTATAATATAGTGTAACTCGAATACTCTCCTATCTCACTTGATTAAGTGCGACTTAAACTGTTATCCACGATTCAAATCTCGCACTCTGCCATGTTTTAAAATATTTTTTTAAAATAATTATATAAAAAATAAATAAAAATAATATTTATAACACGTTTTCATCCGGGGATCCACCAACCAACCTATAAAATAAATTTAATATAAAAAATTAAATTAATATATATAGCGTTCCGGTTGTATCTCATAGATCGATCATCTCGATCGGTGACTTAGATGGGACGGAACGTGCGATTCATCCCGTCCCGTCTCGATTTGTCAAACTCTACTTATGATTTATGAATATCTCTCAGAATCATTTTTATTATATTATACGACTCTGTATTCTACGTATTGTCTTATATTGCATCATGATAAACTCTAGGGATAAAAGTAAAAGTAAATCTCTCATTTCAACAATTACCTAATTATCATCTTTATTTTAGTATTATTATAAGTAAACTCTTTGAACATAAAATCAGTGTAACATTACCCTTGACATTAACTACTTTTAAGGAAGTTTGTTTGAATCTATAAAATTAAAATTTTAAATAAAAATAAATTTATAAAAAAATATTTTAATTGACATTGTGTGAGGAGATATAGGGGAATAGATTTATGAAAATAGATAAATAATTTGAGAGAGATTATGAATATTTTGATTATTTTTAAATTTTTGATTAAATTAAATATGAGATTTTAACGTAATACCAGCATTAAAGATTTACCGACTTGATAAGTTAGATCAACATGGACTCGACTTGATACTATATGAGTCGACTTGACTCCAATCAAATCACCCAATTAAACTTTAAATCAGTTGGGTCGAGTCCAATTGATTCTATCGATTCAAATCGATTTGAATTCTCATGATACGGAATGAGTTAACTAGTAACTCGTTAAACCCTACTAACGGTGACTAACGGTAATATTATTTTTACAATTATTACAATGTGGTGATGTTATTTATAATAATAGTAAAATAAATATGATAGCTGTGTAATTGTTAAACTAAGAGGAATCTTTTTGTAAATTTTTCTAATTATTTCCACGGATCCCTCACATAATAATGATGACACATGTGTCAAGGCTCGTTGTGTCGTCGAGTTGAGACAACTTGGTCCCCAATGACACGATACAATACAACCGTGCTGGCGCGTACCGCCGCCAACTCAAATACATCTCTAACAACCAACATGAGGTTCTCGTACTAGTCCTATGGTAGAAGCAGCACCTCGTCTATAAGGCCCTCATACTGCATCTTGTCCCCTTCCCCCTAGTAAATTCTCTCGCCGCTACCACAACCTCCCACAGTCAGCACACCCGGTGCCTATCTGTTGCCTTGGTTCGGCCTGAAACTCCACCGCTCATGCAACCTTTGCACCACTGGCTCACACCCAACTACCACGAAGTCAACTGCGGCATCTAGTTGGTCAACGCATTCGATGTACTTGAGCAATGCCCATAGCCCACTACGGCGAGGATGCCCGCTAGTTCTGAATAGGCAAAGGAGCTGCTGTTGGAGGGACTCGACGAGAGAGAAGGAGCGAAGGATGTTGGTCCCTGGGTAGGCGAGTAGACAAGAATGGGGGGTTGAATTGTCCCCCACGAACGATAGTAAATTAAAATCTAACTAAGAGGAATTAACAACTTGGAATGTGATTGAGGAAATTAAACTAAGTAATACAAACTTAGTTCTCTCAATCTCACCGTTCGCACACGAACAAGATAAAAGGATTAAGCTATTAAGCACAACCACAAAGCAAACCACAACACAAGGGTTTTTAAGGTGGTTCGGGACCACGACGGGCTCCCTACGTCCACCCCTTATCAAACTTGGTGAGGCTTCACTCGGGGATAAATCCTCAACACGGAGACGACGCTCCAAACACACACGGGGATAAATCCCCATACACACACGGAGTCAAACTCCAACACACACACGCGTAGGGCGACGCCTACGCAAGCACATGGGAGTAAACTCCCAACCACACACGGGGAACACACCCCACAATATGTCTAAGCAAACACGCGGATATGCTCCGCACCACACGACGCACATGCGTCAACACAAACCACTCGGAGAACCCCTTTCTCCGAACACACACACAATAAATCGTTTAAAGGTTTGTATCAAGTTAACAAATGAATGCTCTAAGCCCAGAACATGTGCTGAAGATTAGAACAAGAAAGATCAACAAGCACAAAGCTCCCCCTTCAATTGAATCTCTAGCTCTTCTTGGTTCGATGTCGGATGATGCCGATTTCGACGTCCTCTTGTTCCTCTCCTCGAGCCGCTTCTTTTCTTCTTCTACCACGAGCTTCAAATCTTCATGGATGTAGATGAGATCAGCCTTGCGAGAGCTCCTCCCTTGTTTTCCCCATTTTCTTCTCCTACAAGAAAGAACATGAACACATTAGGGTTGTACCATCTCAAATTCGTAACTCATTTTTATAGCCAAGGTAGAGAACCCAAAAGACAAGTAAACCCTTCACTAAACTCATAGAAAACCCCCTTAATATGTGTATATAGACCCTAGGGACAAATGGGTAAAGTTTGTGCACAATAGGGTATGGCTTAGTGGGTTTTCGAATTCACGTTTTTTAGTTTTTGCCATTGCCGGTCGACCTACACGGGTCTACCGGTTGACCGGAATTTTACAGGGTTGGAGTTGGAGTTTCTGGCAATTTCGGTCGACCGGAATCTTGGTTTCGGTCGACTGAAATTTTCCAAGACAACTTCTTTTGCATGCTGTTAAAACCGGTCGACCGATGGCCTAGGGCCGGTCGATCGAAGTTCAGCAAAACCAGATTTTTGAGGGCTTTAAGAGGGCTAAAGCAAGGGATTGATATACCTAAAGTGTTTACATGTTACCCCAAAGTAAAAACAACTAATTCAACACTAGGGCATCATTTTACATCAAGAAAAACTTGATCAAACCAAGCAATAACCATGCTAGAGTTTAATTGACATGAATCCTCAATGTGATGCTCGGTTTTTACAGGAATACACTTTGAAAGCCAATGAGACACACCTAAAATGAATGACCTTTTCACATGAATATGAGTAAGGTGTGAAACCCAGAAAGACCTTTTTCAACCACACTTCACAACACATGATTAATAAATATACAAGTTCAACACATGAAAAATGATATGCATGAATTTGCATTTGAAATCACCATGATTGTGCCTAATCACCCAACATCCAAAACCTTCCAGAAATATATAAGAGTGAACATTTGTTACCTTCACAAACCCAATGACTGTTTTGCAATATTCGTTCTTACCATTTCCTTTTAGTGGTCATTGCATGGGATTTTTAACCTGTTTGGTCTTGTTGATGACTCGGTACATGTTTATCCAATCCTTTGACTTCAAAAGGGTATTTACCATGAATTTCAATCCTGCAAAGCAAAGTTATCACATTATGCATGTAATTGACTTCTTAATTCAATCATCAAAAACATATTCACCATTTGACAAGGTTTTGATATGATGAACATGAATCTCTCACTTAATCAAATAAAATGACATGGGAGCTCAACCATTCAATCACTTTCTTGAATCAACCAAATCTTCAACATCAAAATGCTTCATTACACAAATGTTAAAAATTATGCCAAATGTAAAGCATGCATAATATCATGGAACCACATTCATTCAAATGACATTATTGTTGATTAAAAACTAACATTCATGAAGCATTATCTCACGAGGAACATTGATATAAAATCACATTCATCACGATTCAAGTAAATAGGCTAAGTATATTTATAGCCCAAAAGCATTGTGAGTAAAATGCAAGGAAATACCTCGATCAAGACTTGAAACCTTACTTGATGAAATGTAAGAATCATATAAGGATGAAATGCAATTCAATGAGAAAGGTAACTCCCCTTTTGAAGAAGAACTTCATTGATGCACTCCTTTGAGTTCCAAAACGTGAGCCATGGATTTGATCCTACAAACCAAGATAAATATAACATTAGTTCCTTAAACACCAATGATTCATATGACTTTCAAGAGTGAACCTTGAAGCTATCTTTCAACTCATCAATCATAATATACACATGTTGCTCAATGAAACACATACACATACAAACACAATCGTTTTGATATCATTGAAACCAAACACCAACTAGGGGATGCAACAATCTCCCCCTTTTTGATGATGACAAAACGATGTGTGTGATAGAGTAATATTGTAAACATCTTATGAAAAACCAAGCATTAACAAGAACATTGAGCACATACATCAATTCTCCAATTCTCCCCAAAACAACAACATTCATAAGACATTGAGCACACATAAATATTCTCCCCCTTTTTGTCATCTACAAAAAGACATGGGGTTATGGGACAAGAGATGAACGTGTTAGGGCAAAAGATATAATACGAATGCAAATGCCAAGTGATACTAATCAAAGGCCCAAAAATAGGATACCAAATGTTGGTGTCAAATCAAAGGCCCAAAGATTTACAATTGCCATTCTTGAGGGAATTGGTCCAAAGATGTGATACCAAAAGTTGGAAGAACTCATTTCAGTATTCATGCAACATGATTTGTTCAAATGAATTGTACCAATTATTGAAAAGTGTGAATTGCTCAAGATGATATCATGTATGAACTATATGCATGCTGAAAATGCCATATATGTAAAAATGCACACGATGAGCTTCACCTTTCAAATGCAATGAATATGTAATATGTGAATGCTAATCATACAAGATATGAAGCTATGCACATGATGACTTCTTTCCTTCAAATGCAAGATTTATGCTCAGAATTAGACTCAAGGGGAATGCATGAACATGCAAGCGCACAAGCACAATCGGCATGCACACAAATATTACATATAGTAACTCCCCCTAAATGAGGCACGGGTTAAGAAATGAGCATGTGATTCAAATTCAAGAATGTAAGACATGAAGCATAACTAAGAGATTTGTGCGTACACAGTTAGAAGTACTACATAAACCATGAATGTAGGTAAATTCATAGAATACATACATCACAAAAATGTACATGTGAAATGTGATGTAATGAATAATGAGCTTCAAAATATATGGATTTTCAGATTTTCTAAAGAATACTAGAAGGTAATTTCCTCTCTACATTTTCACTTTAGATTCTCGACTATCGGTAGCTTCGCACAACCCCTATTGTTTCTTTTAATAGACTTTACCTTTCGGCGCGAGTTTCCTCATATGTCTCAATAGAGATTCCCGACTATTTGGATTTGTCACACATGTGGATTTTTGCTTCTCCTTTTGACACGAGTTTCCTCCTTTGTTTTAGGGGGGATTCCCGGTTACTCGGATCCACATTCCACTTATATAATTTTTGTGGGGTAGGCAGCTTTTTCCTCACGATTACTCTTTAATGTCCATGTAGAGATTCAAGTTCCCTTTAAAGTGTTAGAAGGAATTTCTTAAATCCTTATCAATGAAGGTCATTAAATTCATTATATGCAAGAGTGTGGGGGTAAATTTTTGTTTTGCATGTATAAAAGGAATTCGACAAGACATAGCTATAACTCCCCCTAAATGTATGCACGGTCGGAATCAAATCCTTCCCCTTAATATATGACATGTATCGCATATGAATAAAATCACTGCATTGTTATTTATCAAGGATGTGAGGTCTTAGAATTTTCCAAGAAATATTTTATAAAATAAATACATACACGCATGCAAGGATTTATGGAAGCATTAATGCAAGCTTTCATGAATCAAGGTATGCATGAGAATCATATTCACAATGATATGCAAGGATCTATGAATGATATGCAAAAATGCCAATGTATTATTTTTATGCATATTTTCTTGTTTTGCAATGACTTGAGCATTTGAGAGAGGCATGAAGCCGGTGAATGCATGAGATGGATTTTCAATGAATCTAACATTGAATTATGAGCATTTTATTTTAGATTGCATCATGAAAAGCCATTTTCCTCACAACTTAAACGTTCAACCTTGATCATTCAAAATAGTATTGCATGAGACATGTGTTCCAGTTTGAACAAATCAAGCAACCTGTCATTCATGCAAGGTAATCACACAAGGTCAATGAGCTTTAAAATAGGCCATGGTCAACATTCAATACCAATTGTTACATTTAATCAAGCAATTCCACAGTTCAAAAATTTTGCCCTTTTGAAACAAGAAGGTTTTTCAAAATTCAATTTGAAAGCACATGCAAATCAAAGGTAAATTCAATTCATTCAAAGCACATGATTCCTCATAAGCCAGACAGTTAAATTTTTTGAATTTTGATACTAGGCGGATAACATAGGTCCAAAGACCACCATCACGCTTAGTGGAAGTATCCAGTTGAACGTAGTCCAGCCTTCTCTAACCACCATTTTATATACCAAATATTTATTCATTGAAGACATGTATGGCTTGTGAAGAATTTTGAGCATAACATGAGAACACATTAAAATATCATCCCAAATCATCAAAATCATCAAATTTAACAATGAAAGAGTAAAGTTGGGATTTTACCTAATGAGTGTGCCTTATTCCTTTTTATTAGAACCCCTTTCATTTTTTATTTACCTCAAGGCACACCTTCACAACAACCGACTCATTTGTCGGATTTTGGCACCCAAGTCTTCTTGGGTCCTTGGATGTTAGAAGCATTTCTTCCAAAGGTTTTCTTTGACATTTTCATTGTCAACTTGTCATCACTTTCCATGATCCTGCAATCCTCAAGTACATGTCCATAATTTTCACAATAGTAGCAATGAGGAGGAGAAGTTTTAGCAAGGGTCTTTCTTTTGGGAGCAAAAGTGTTTTCAAAAGTATTCCATCTCCTATTTCCAAAGGATCTAGATTTAACAGAATTAAACTTAGCATTCATTCTAGAAGCATGGAAATTCTTTATTTTCAAAAACCAACATTCATTCATGACATGACCGTATTTCCCACAATGAAAGCAACAAGGAGTTGTGGGTTTACAGAATGATTTTCCATTGTTTGCATGAGTGTTTGTAACATGTTTTTTTTATGGGATGCAAACCTTTTAGCACGGGAAGCATGCTCATTTCTGAATTTTATTTGAAGGTTAAACTTAGCATTCATGACACGATAATCATCATTTTGTTTCACAAAGTAATCATCCATGACATGGCCAAGTTTGTGACAATAAAAGCATGAGACATTTTTTTTTCTTTTGAAGGCATATTTATCTTTGCATGCATTTTGATCATCCATTTTCAAGACAGCACAATCATTCATTTCATGACCAAACATGCCACAATAGAAGCATTCAACATTCAACTTTGATTTTTGAGATCTATTTGACATGGAAGGCTTTTTGTTGAGATCTTTCTTTTTATCAAAATTATTTTCAGAGATGTTCACTTGAGCAACGGGAGGAGGTGTTTTGAAGGTGCTAGGAATGTCGGAGGCATGAACAAAAGAGGTTTTTATTTTTGATTCAAAAGATTTTTTGTTGGCCGAGATGTAACAAAGACCCTCTTTTTGAAAGTTCACTTTAACACCTAGCAATGTGTCTAATTTCTCCTTCCCTTTGACAAATCTAGACAAATCAAGCTTCAAGTTGTTGATCTCTTTTTCACATGTAAGGATCTTATCATCAAGCAAACAATTCTTTGATGTAAGTTTTTCATTTTCTTACATGAGATTTTTATTTTCCAGATTTGTGCAGTGAAATTTTTCAGCAAGTTTTTTAAGAACCTTTTCAGTTTCAACATGCTTTGAACTCTTTGCAAGCAATTGCTCATTCTCACATTTTAACAAGGAAATCTCCTTTTCAAATTTCTCAAGACATTTCAAACTACCTTCAAGTAAAGAAATCTGAATCAACATGGCACATTTTTTCTTTTTAAATTTTTCATTTTCATTCATGATGCTCTTGCTATCAAATTCAGAATCAAGCAATTTCTCAAACATCTTCTCATCATCAGAAAGAGAAGTTAGTTTGTTTCTTAAGCTTTCTTCAGATTTCTCAAGCATGAAAATTTGAGACAACAAGAATTTATTTTGTTCCCGCAGTTCATCACATTCATGTTCAATTTGAAGAGATGTATTATACTTTCTGGCCATTTCGACATCTTCATTCAAGCAGGAGTTCTCATCTGAAAGTAATTCAACTTTCGATTCTAGAGATTCATTTTGATCTTTCAGATTTTCAATTTTCTCTTCTAAGATTTTACAATTTTCACATAAAGAGTTACCATGCACTTTTGCACATGAAGCAGAAGAATTCACAAGATCTTCATTTTTCTTGGTCAATTTCTTATTTTCAGATTTGACCTTTTTGTATCTACTTAACAATTCCTCATAGAGCTCCATTAGCTCTTCAAAAGAAGTTTCCTCACCTTCGGATCCTACCTCCGAACTTTCTTTGGTTTCTTCATCATTGGCCATGAAGCTTGAGCCGACTTGTGAAGTCTTTTCATTGGCTTCATACTTTGTCAGTTGATCCCACAAATCTCTTGCTGACCTGTACGAAGAAATTTGAGATAGAACATTAGACTCTACACAATTCCTTAGAACATTCAAAGCATGAAGATTAATTTCATTTTTCTTCACATGCTTGGCATTCCACTTAGCTTCATTTGATGGAAGTTTATGTGGACCGTTACATATGACTTCCGAAATTTCACATTCATTAAAGCCAAGGTAAGCACACATGCTATTTCTCCAAGAAATAAAACCATGACCATCAAAACGTGGAGGAAGAGTAACACTCGACATGTTGCGAAATGAAACTCGCCAAGGGATCACTCTAAAGGTCGTTAGACCTTATAAGATAGAGTCGTGGCTCTGATACCAATTGTTGGTCCCTGGGTAGGCGAGTAGACAAGAATGGGGGGTTGAATTGTCCCCCACGAACGATGGTAAATTAAAATCTAACTAAGAGGAATTAACAACTTGGAATGTGATTGAGGAAATTAAACTAAGTAATACAAACTTAGTTCTCTCAATCTCACCGTTCGCACACGAACAAGATAAAAGGATTAAGCTATTAAGCACAACCACAAAGCAAACCACAACACAAGGGCTTTTAAGGTGATTCGGGACCACGACGGGCTCCCTACGTCCACCCCTTACCAAACTTGGTGAGGCTTCACTCGGGGATAAATCTCCAACATGGAGACGACGCTCCAAACACACACGGGGATAAATCCCCACACACACACGAAGTCAAAATCCAACACACACACGCGTAGGGCGACGCCTACGCAACCACACGGGAGTAAACTCCCAACCACACACGGGGAACACACCCCACAATATGCCTAAGCAAACACGCGGATATGCTCCGCACCACACGACGCACATGCGTCAACACAAACCACTCGGAGAACCCCTTTCTCCGAACACACACACAATAAATCGTTTAAAGGTTTGTATCAAGTTAACAAATGAATGCTCTAAGCCCAGAACATGTGCTGAAGATTAGAACAAGAAAGATCAACAAGCACAAAGCTCCCCCTTCAATTGAATCTCCAGCTCTTCTTGGTTCGATGTCGGATGATGCCGGTTTCGGCGTCCTCTTGTTCCTCTCCTCGAGCCGCTTCTTTTCTTCTTCTACCACGAGCTTCAAATCTTCATGGATGTAGATGAGATCAGCCTTGCGAGAGCTCCTCCCTTGTTTTCCCCCTTTTCTTCTCCTACAAGAAAGAACATGAACACATTAGGGTTGTACCATCTCAAATTCGTAACTCATTTTTATAGCCAAGGTAGAGAACCCAAAAGACAAGTAAACCCTTCACTAAACTCATAGAAAACCCCCTTAATATGTGTATATAGACCCTAGGGACAAATGGGTAAAGTTTGTGCACAATAGGGTATGGTTTAGTGGGTTTTCGAATTCACGTTTTTTAGTTTTTGCCGTTGTCGGTCGACCTACACGGGTCTACCGATTGACCGAAATTTTACAGGGTTGGAGTTGGAGTTTCTGGCAATTTCGGTCGACCGGAATCTTGGTTTCGGTCGACTGAAATTTTCCAGGACAACTTCTTTTGCATGCTGTTAAAACCGGTCGACCGATGGCCTAGGGCCGGTCGATCGAAGTTCAGCAAAACCATATTTTTGAGGGCTTTAAGAGGGCTAAAGCAAGGGATTGATATACCTAAAGTGTTTACATGTTACCCCAAAGTAAAAACAACTAATTCAACACTAGGGCATCAATTTACATCAAGAAAAACTTGATCAAACCAAGCAATAACCATGCTAAAGTTTAATTGACATGAATCCTCAATGTGATGCTCGGTTTTTACAGGAATACACTTTGAAAGCCAATGAGACACACCTAAAATGAATGACCTATTCACATGAATATGAGCAAGGTGTGAAACCCAGAAAGACCTTTTTCAACCACACTTCACAACACATGATTAATAAATATACAAGTTCAACACATGAAAAATGATATGCATGAATTTGCATTTGAAATCACCATGATTGTGCCTAATCACACAACATCCAAAACCTTCCAGAAATGTATAAGAGTGAACATTTGTTACCTTCACAAACCCAATGACTGTTTTGCAATATTCGTTCTTACCATTTCCTTTTAGTGGTCATTGTATGGGATTTTTAACCTGTTTGGTCTTGTTGATGACTCGGTACATGTTTATCCAATCCTTTGACTTCAAAAGGGTATTTAGAATTTCAATCCTGCAAAGCAAAGTTATCACATTATGCATGTAATTGACTTCTTAATTCAACCATCAAAAACATATTCACCATTTGACAAGGTTTTGATATGATGAACATGAATCTCTCACTTAATCAAATAAAATGACATGGGAGCTCAACCATTCAATCACTTTCTTGAATCAACCAAATCTTCAACATCAAAATGCTTCATTACACAAATGTTAAAAATTATGCCAAATGTAAAGCATGCATAATATCATGGAACCACATTCATTCAAATGACATTATTGTTGATTAAAAACTAACATTCATAAAGCATTATCTCACGAGGAATATTGATATAAAATCACATTCATCACGATTCAAGTAAATAGGCTAAGTGTATTTATAGCCCAAAAGCCTTGTGAGTAAAATGCAAGGAAATACCCCAATCAAGACTTGAAACCTTACTTGATGAAATGTAAGAATCATATAAGGATGAAATGCAATTCAATGAGAAAGGTAACTCCCTTTTTGAAGAAGAACTTCATTGATGCACTCCTTTGAGTTCCAAAATGTGAGCCATGGATTTGATCATACAAACCAAGATAAATATAACATTAGTTCCTTAAACACCAATGATTCATATGACTTTCAAGAGTGAACCTTGAAGCCATCTTTCAACTCATCAATCATAATATACACATGTTGCTCAATGAAACACATACACACACAAACACAATCGTTTTGATATCATTGAAACCAAACACCAACTAGGGGATGCAACAAAGGAGGGGAGAGGGAGGGGGAGATCGCCCAATTGATGCAGGCATCAAGCGTCTTGGTGGCCATGGCCTGGGCATGCCAGAGGTCAAGCCCGCACTGGATTGATGACCCAACATACCAAGTTTCTCCCGATACGATTAATCACAACTGGTGCAAGTTGTCAAACCATGACATATACTTCCTAGAATCTTTTACATTTCATATATATCGCTCTAAAATTAGATGCGATATTATTGACTTCGTCTTGATACAAACTAAGGACATAAAATCAATTGACATGTTCAAAGTTACCTTGTGTGTAGAGACCCTATCAAAGTTTCCGGGCAATGACATAGGCCATGCAAGAGCAGTCCCTGTCACGTTTCACGTGGCACTCCTGCAAGCTCATCCCCATGCTCACTGTTCCAGCTCTGGCAGCTTCACCTGCATCACCGGTGGGAACACGTCGCCGCTGTCGTAGGCAGACGATGTCTCCCACATGCAACTGACAATCCCTTGTAGAGGGGCTTCAAGCCGGAGACCAGCCCGAAGAGCACCAAGTATCCAGTGATGTTGGTGAAGCCAATGGACTGGGCACCCCTAGCCAGCTCCATGTTGCCCAGCCACCCCAAGTAGAGCATCAACACTGTCGCCCGCACATTCACCACTCAATTCAGGGCCATGGGCGGAGGCTTGTATCCGCCCCTGCAACAGCCCGAGATAACGCCCTGTCCAAGAAACAACAACTACTTGTATCGCCATGACGCCACTTGCAACCAAAGCCATCGGCTGCACTACATGGTTTTGAGCTCTGGTATGTCTGCCCAGGAGACCCAGATGAAGAAATGGGATATCGTCCGGGGGGGGTGCCAGTCGCATCGCCGTCCCTGGTGTAGCTCTCTGATTCTTTGCCATGAGGGAGAGGTAAGGAGGGATTGAGAGAGACATAGAGGGAGTGAGAGGAGAAGAGAGAGAGAGAAAGGGATAACATCCGAGGGGGTTACCTATGGCAACTCGAAATTTTATATATGTATTTATATGTAAAAAATAATGAAAGATGAAAATAAAATAAATGATAAATATTTTTCTTTATGTCTTTAAAGTGTAGAATATATAAACGCAAACCCTATCCCACGTGTTAACACGAACGGCGAGATTCGCGGCACGATTCTGAGAAGACGAAGACGTCGGTACTGTAGCATTACTGTAGCATCCGATTTAAGAGAGAATTATTAGCTCTAATTAAATCTTAATTAGTGGATGATGTAATTTTTTACCTAATTGAATAAATGAGGTCATTGATTATGTCATAAATATGGATTTATTTCAACATTTACATGTTAGAAATTAATGTCAATATAAGTTGGTGTAATAGTAACATGAGTAAGTGAAATAGAAAAATTAGGTGAAAAATTGGTTTAGAATTAAATTAGTAATAAAACATCATTGAATAAATGATATAATTGATTATGTCATAAATGGAGATTTATTTTAACATCCACATGTTGAAAATTATTGCCAATATAAGTTGGTGTAATAGTAACATGGGTGGGTGACATAAGAAATTAGGTGGAAGATGGAATTAAATTAGCAATAGAATAATTATGGGACTTGGCCTATAAATATGGCTTGGATCTTCCCTACTCAAAGTATAAATCTATTGGGGAAGTGCTAGAGGAGGAAATCTTGAAGTTTGGAGGAGTATTTAAAGTGTTCTTTATTCTTCTTCCTCTTCGATCTTCCACTAGGTAGGTATTCTCTCAGGCTAAACTCAAATTGATTCATGAATTAGATGTAGATGCATGTCTACTTTGATTCTATATCATTTTCCCCAATTTTTATTGAGTATTAAGCATGATGTCCATACAACTGGACATAAGATTTTAACCGAGATTTTTAACCGCCGGAAGATCCGTCTCGGATCACGGTGTCTTTCTAAGATAATGTTCTGGATGCGCGATCTCCGCCCCAATCATGATGTCTTCAGGTTCTAATTGAACCAATATATCATCTAGCATGTTAAATATGTCATGTTAAGTTGCATACCATTCAAATTCACACACGATTAAGTTAAGGACATGGAAGATAATAATTCTATTCCATGAGCTTATATTTCCGTCCTAGTTCTTGTTACCTTCATGGTATCTTTGATCTCCATTGACTATATTATCTTTCTGGCATGTTAAATGGAATAGATATTATCTGTTAAAATTACATGGGCTTAGTTTCATAATCGTGATCAATACGAGTTTAACGATTTCCATATTATTGTGTTACCGTGATTTTGACAAGTCGCGTAGTTCCCTAGATTTTCAAAGAAGAACGGTGTCTAAGGAAAGAGGTCCATGGGAAAACGCTTTAAGTTGATAAGTGGTTACTTAATTAGGTCCTCGTGAATATGAGGGGAGCCTCCTACTCTCCCACCTCATACCTGGCCGTTGTTAGGGTGCTTGGCCCGGATACAGAGGGGGGGTGAATGAATCCTTCTACGAATAATGGCCAAATTTAAAAACCGGATGCTAGATAAAGAAACAGAATGGAACCAATTCTATTCAACTCAAATACAATCACATTGAGCGCACCTATTCAAGCATCTAGCGGAAGCAAACCAGACAATCAAGCCACTGCTCAATAGATTTTTAGGTGGTTCGGTCCTTCAGACCTACATCCACCCCTCACTCCCAACCGGAGTGAGGCTTCACTAGCGAACGCTAGAACCAAGCAGACTCAGTCTGCAAACAGTTGCTGCCACACAGCTTGACCAGGGGAACAACCTCCCCTCTTCCTCCCAACCGGAGGGAACCCACAAGTAGCTCCCAGCTACTTGCAACTGGAGATCAGATCTCCCTTCCTCCAAACCGGAGGGAACACGACCTCAGACCAGAGGATCGGAAAGCACAGCAAACCAGAAAACAAAGGAAAAATAATAAACGAAAATAACTTCAGCAAACAGAAGCTGAAACACGAAATGCACAATTTGGCTCCTAACAGAGCTGACTGGCCTGGATCTGATCCACGGTCCAGTGAAGACAGATCTTCAGGTAAGCTTCTTTCTTCTTCTCCACGAGTTCTCTCGCTCACTCTCTATCTCTCTTTTCTTTCTCTTAAACTCTCTTCCTCTTTCACACGAGCACTATTTCTCTCTCTCTCAATTTTTCTTCTTCTGCTGGATCGAGCTCTCTGTAGCACTGCCTTTTCTTTCTTGGCTCACATCCACGTTCATCGGTGGGCGAAGGTTTCTATTTATAGTGGCAGCAGATGGATAGGGCACTAAACGCGTGTGCCTCCCACGCTCGATCCAGAACCTTCCTGCCACGTGCCCTTTTTTGTATTTGTTCCTTCAGTATCGGATCATGTGCACCCAGACACTGATGAATGTTCTTCCTCGGACCTGCAACAAGATAAGAACCATTAATATTGAGTGCCATAAGAACTAGAACTGCATGAGGTTAGTGGACACGACAAAAAAGTAAACAGAAAAACAACGCGAAGACACGAAGACAAGAACAGAAACCAACACTAAGTATGGTTTCAACACAAGAGAGACACGAGGACTAGGAAGAGTAAAAACGACACGAAGAAGCAACAAGACAAATGATACGAAAGTGAAACAGGAAGCAACACGAGGTGCTGCGATGTTCTGTACGCACTAGAACAAACCCGACACGAAGAGACGAAAACAACACGAGGTGAAGACACAAGGAGACAACGACACGAGGTGTAGAAAACACGACACGAAGTTATGAGAGGAGAAGCGACACGGAGTGTGGTCAATGTGATAAAGACACGAAGTCTAAAAAACGAAAGATCAACACGAAGACAGAATACAAAGAAACAACACGAAGACAGAACAGTGATTTGACACGAAGTCAAAATGACAAGAAGTAAAAACGACACGAAGTTGAGAACAGAAATCAGCACGAGGTGTGATTTCAACATAAGAGAGACACGGACTGATAACGACACGAAGTCGAAACAGTAATTGACACGGGGTAACACGACATGAGGTAAAAATGACACGAAGACGAAATTGACACATACTGAAAACAACACGAAGTCGAAACAGTAATCGACACGGGTTGAAAACAACACGAAGTCGAAACAGTGATCGACACGGGTTGAAAAATAACACCAAGATGAAGTACAAGAATTGACATGGAGTTGAAAACAACACGAAGATGAAATACAAGAATTGACACGGAGTTGTAAACAAGCAAGACACGAGGTGTACGTAAAGCAACAAAGAAGTGTGGTCAAAGCGAGAACGACACGAGGTCTAATGAGAAAGACCAACATGAAGACGGTGAAAATAGTACGAAGTAAAGATCAATGACACGACGTGTCACTGAATCAAAACACTACAGAGAAAAACGACACTCAATGTAGTGAAAACAACACGGACGCACGACCTGAAGGACAGTAAACATAAACAACACGCGGTAAGAGAAGACGACACGGCGTATTGGAAATACAAACAGTACTAAAATTAAAACGACACGAAGACAAACAGTTCAACACGAGGTGTTATACATAAACATGACGAAGTGCCAACTAACACGAAGACAGTCCTTAAAAATACCTGAAGTGAAATGAAAGTTTATTCTTCACAGAAAAATATTTGTGTTAATTTTCCACAGAGACATATTTTTGAACACCACTAAGACTTATAGTGTTGTCATCATCAAAACATGTAAAGATTCAACAATACTCAACAATCTCTCCCTTTTTGATGGATGGCAACACTATGAGTCTTGAGTCTTTGCAGAGAAAGAGAAAAAATACTAAATAGCCATTCTCAATGAAAAACACATATTAAACATTCTCAACGAGCTAGCCTGATTTCTCCCCCTTTGACACCATCAAAAAAATGAAACAAAAAGAATGCAAATGATATGAGTTTTAATTAATAAGTCCAAGAGTGTGAAAGAGAAAGCCTCAAAATGGGCAACAAGATACAGAGCATAGACTTTTCAAGAAAAGTATCTGGCTTGTCTGCTAGAGGGGCCACGCGGCCTGCCATGAGGTGGTCTCCCCCTTGGAGAAGCAGAAGAATGTTCTTGAGGTGGAGTTCTGCTGGAAGAAGCGTGACCAGGTGCTGAACCCAAGGTAGACTGAAATTCCTTTAGGTCATTTGACAGTTCAGCTAGCCAATATACCACAGAGCTTCTGACCTGTGCCACTTCAGAAATGATGTCTTCTTGGCGAACATTGACAGTTTCATATCTGTCAGTCAGAAGTGTCATTTCTGTTAAGAAGGCGGCCAATTTATCATAGACCTGCTGAATACCTGGACCTAGGACACTGGATGACTTCTTCAAAAGTTCTAAAGATGTTCTGATCTCATAGCAGTGATCTATAATGGTGGAAGACATTTTGAAGGAGGAGATTTGAACATCTTGCAACTCACTCAGTGCTTTAGCTATCTTTGAACACACCTCCTGCAACCCTTGCATGAGGGATCTATTGGCATCATCTGAAGCCTTTTTGTTGAGAAGGAATCGTTTCCATTCAGTGAGGAGGGATATCTCGAGCTTCAGTAGCCTGGAATGTACCTGATTTATGTTGAGGGTGACATATGTGAGCAGGTCATCTAATTTCTTATCTTGCTTGTGCATCTGCTGAGTCAGGTTTATGAGAAGCTCTTCAATGTTGGGCGCCCGAGCAGATTCAATGTTGGGCGCCTGTGCAGATAAGAGTCTAGGTGGACCTAGAGGTGTACCAAAAAATTCACTGCCAGGTGCAGTTCTCTCAGCTACTTCCTCTTGTACTGGCATTTGACTGCTCTCAGCTGGGACCTGAACTTCATCTTCAGCTTGAGTTTCTTTCTGAGGGAATACATCTTCATGTTCCTCTTCTTCACTTGAAGATTCTGTATCTAGTTCTATGACAGGAACCTTTTCTCTATCTTCCATGAGTTCCTGATCTGCAGGGCTGCCAACAAAGGCCTGCTCAAGACTTTCAGATACGACCAAGTTGGTAGCCTCTTCCAAGCTTCGCTCAACAGTTTCTCTTAAAATTTCATTAACAAAAACAGCAAGATCTTGATCAGTACTGTCTTGCTCTTTAGCTGGCTGTTCTTCAGGCACTATTACCTCTTCAGATGTCTTCCCAAAAGAATCAAATAGCCCAGCAATAGTTGCATCTAGATCTGTCTGAATGCTTTCGTCAAACAATCTGATGTCCTCAGATGCAGCCTCAACTAGCCTCTGAAAGGAGAAGGATACTTCGGTGGGTGCAGCTAGCAAGGTGGACTCTGGTTGTTCAGCTGGTGTTTCCTGATGATCAATCTCAGAAACTAATTGCTCACCAGTTGGGGCTAAGACTTGAAATTCTTCCAAATGCTCCCCCTGAGTTTGTGATTCCCTGGCCTTTTGGACCTTAACTTGCCCCACCATAGAAGAGTCCTCTAAGCCCAAAAACACTGAAACAAAATTCATATTAAAAATGTTTCGGGCCTTAACTTCTGATGCGGCCTCTCCATCCAAGCAAATCTCAGAATGCTTGAAGATGTCTGTCATATGGGCGGCATAGGGAAGATGTCTCTTGGATCCAATGCATCCCTTCATGACATTAAAAATGATCTCTGGCAGACATATCTTCACATTTTGAATCAGACAAAACAGTAGAAATCTCTGCGTGTCTGTAATTCTTCCTCTAGCCCCAGTCTGTGGGGTGATAATGGAAGCAATGACGTTCTGAAGGAGCTTGTGAAGAGGAGGAAATGACGATGTCTGATAAGCTTTTAGCTTCAACTGCCCCTTATCATGAATGTTACTGGGTTTACCAGTAATGACAGAGAAAGCTTCATGGAGACTGTATCGAAAGCTTCCCTCTACCTCCCCTTTATCTGGAATACAGAGAGCTTTGTGAAGGGAGTCACATGTAATAGTTATCTCGACCCCTTTAACAGATGATAACAAGGTAGACTTGTCTCGGCTCAAGGACAAGTTATTGTAAAATTACATTACCGGCCTAGGGTAATAGACACGGTGATTTTCTAAGAAATTTCTCCACTCCTTGAACTCAAAGATTTTCAACAATTCTGGAAACTTCGAGACCAAGGTTTCATCTCCGAAATCTATTATTCTAGGAGGAATGATTTTCCCACTTTCTAAGAACACGGTAGACTGAGAAAACCTGGTACCTTGTTCTGAAGAGACTTCCGCAGCAGGTTCTGGCTCAAGACATCTCTGTTGCTTAGATGAAGGCTCTTCAACCATTTCTTTTCCCTTCCTCTTTCTTTCACCCGGAGCTGCTGACCTTTGCTGATCCATCTGCCGGAACTTCCAGAGTATCAACTCTCTCTTGCAGGCTGCTATTGGAAGTGAAGCTAGACTTAAGAAAGGAATAGACCTCTGTGGGGGAAGAAAGTGAGCGGGAAGAGATGGAGATGGGTTTGAAGAAGACGCTCAAGGTAGAGCAGCACGAGGATGAATAGGAAGCGGCAAGGGGAAATAAGGGTTTGAGGTGGAAGGCGTGAGAAACAAGAAGGGTTTTGTCGGGTAGCTTTTTACTCATATCAACTTTTTCTGTAAATACCCAAAATACCCTTAGTCCTGATGTAACGCAGCTACAGCATGTTAAAGTTAGCCCTTCAATATGTGGACGGGTTATATTCTTCCAAAAATCAAGGTCAGTTAACTCAAGATATTAAATCAGCATAATCACAAAATTAGCTGTTAAAGTTGCTTAACCTAGAGAGAGACACGATTAAATTGCTCCTTATGTTTGTCAAGCAACGAAATAACACATCAAAGTCAAGCAGATTTCATTTCTTCATTTAATGGACGAGAAGGCATACAGGGTCAACCAATTTGTTGAACACAAGGTAGAATACTCCCTTTTTACACAAGGAGACATGCTTATTAGACACCAGAAACCCTGGTTACTCAGGACGAACTACCTTTATGCCAATGATATATATTTTTTTCTTTTGAGGACTTTCCCCCCCTTTTTTTTTATTTTAACATTTCTATACAGAGATAGCTAGTTGTATCATGACAGAAACTCTGGACTTCTTTGATCAAGAGTGTCTATTTCTCCACAAAAGCCATTGCTCTGCCACAAAGAATGGCGTATTCCCTGGAGGCACTTCTCATGATTTTAGACAAAAACAGAAATCTTACTTAACACAATTTTATCTCAGAGCTCTCTTTACATAAGTTTCAGTTAAGTCGAGATCCTCAATAAGTTTTTCTCATTTAACAGAAAGTTTTATAATATGTTGACCAACACTTGAGAAGATAACTTAGAAGGATCAAGGACCAAATATAACCCCCAAACATTGAAGTTCTTTATTAACAGGTGTAAATTGTTACACTAGATATTGGGTGGTTTAAGGTATACAGATCATATATGATAAGAGCAAGAAGACTGCACCCACAATTTCTTCGAGAGAGAATCTGAACCAAGAGTGATAGGTGAGAGATAAGGAGGTGGCTGATCGAATGGAGAGAGATGAGATGAGATGAGTAGCACTCCTATCAGCAAGCCAACAAGTGAAAGATCACTCAAGACATTAGGCACTAAGGACATATCCAAATATAGTATTTTTGAAGTAGTTCTGTCTCACATCCAGAGAAACTCTTGGGCAACAGACTGCAACCTCTTGAGATGACTGATCTTAAAACCACATTAACTGCATCGGCTGACAAAAATCTTCAGAAACCAAATAGCCTGACAAGCTCCTCTTCAGCCCACTCAAGGACAACTCACACACGACTCTTGGAAGTGTTAATTATTTAATGAATGCAGTGTTTGCCACGAAAATTAAACAAGTGTGTTTATGAGTTATGCATAAACAGACTCCCCTGATCAGCAGAATGACTTATGGTACTAGGCGGAGCATTTGGTCTAAGATACCACCTCACACATAGTAAGAACCTCCTGACAGATTTCTCTGTCTTTTGGTAGCTTACCATTTGATATACCAAAGAGGTCATGGATAACAGGGTAACCTCAACAGTCCTATAAGCAATTCAGATTTCCAAAGAATTATGCAACATACAGTTTTCAACCAGCATTCGCTTTCAGTTAAAAATTTCAGAAATTTCAGAGTGCATGTTTTAGAAAATAATGCAACTTGCAGATGATGAATGAATATGCAAGACCAGATTCAATATGCATGCACTAGATGAAACTAATAGCAAGATATGCAAGAATGCATCAAACCAGATATGCAGTAAGTTTCAAAATGGGACATGTAGAGAGATTACCTGAAAATTGTGAGAATGGGGTTTTCATTCTTGAGTGCCTTGGATCATTTCCCCTTTTATTCCAGTCCCAAGGCACACCTGCAAAACAAAGTTTATTTTGCACAAACAGGTACCCAGGAAGTCTTGGGTCCTGTCATGACATTATCACTCCTAGCAGGTTTTCTTAGCACATTTTTAACTTGATAGCAAGGAGCAGTAGTTTTCAGATCTGGGTTATGCACATTATTATGAGCATGAATTGTATGTGCATTAGCATGGAAATTTCTGTTATTTGCATTACCAAACTGTTTTCCATAATCAACACATTCAAAGTTTTTCTTTTTGAAAACCACTTTGTTCTTTCTAAGAGCATTTGTACTAGCAGGAAATCTATACTTTCCAGAACTGAAAATTTTCCTTTGAGCATGCCAACAATCAATGGCCCTGTGGCCATACTTTCCACATTCAAAGCATGAGATAGAATTTCTTTTAAAAGAACCTGACCAGCATTCAGAGACCTTGTGACCAATTTTGTTGCAATTAAAACATATAATGTGCTGGTTCTTGTTAAAGACATGCTGATTTGCAAAGTGTTTTGTATGATATGAGCATGATTTTTCCTTACTACTTGCAAACCAACAATGAGCAGTAGTGTGTCCTACTTTATCACAATTAGAACATTTGACATTCCTTTTCTGACCAGACACAGATTTTCTAGCATGCTTGTTGTCATCTTTTTCCATCACAAAACAGTTACTCATAAGATGTCCATACTTACCACAATAATGACATGAGCCACTTGATTTCTTTAAAACATGGCATTTATCTGATGAGTTCTTAGCATGCAGATTGTTCCTTTGAATTTTTGATGTTTTATGATTTTTATTTTATTTTTCTGTTTTCTTAGCCTTGTACTGAGGTGGAGATGAGATAGAAGGCTTTTCCTGTTCAGAGGATTTGACAAAGACAGTTTTCAGGTTGGCTCCATCAACCTTCCTCATGACTGGACTGTAACCCAGTCCTTCCTTGTTAAAGTTAATCTTTGTTCCCAGTATTTTCTGAACAATGGGCTGTTTGTCTTTTGATGTAGTGGCTACATTTGAAGTATTTACAAAGGATGTCATTACTTTGTTCTGCAAGGCCTTCTTATTGGGATTATTTGATGCGGGACGGAACTGACAAATGGACTAAACCTATGATGAAGACCAAGTGCGGCCAGCACTCACACGAGACAAGGCAAGCCGAGAGATCGACCTCCGTACTATTCCTCCGAAGAGAGGCGTCTCTCAACAAGAAACCCAAGTCCACGGTCGTCCCTATGAGGGAAGCGAGTGGATCAAAGCGGCAAAGGAGCCGACGCGCAACTATAGGAGTCTAGTCCGAGCTCGGTGCTCAACTAGGGCCACGGAATGGGATACTCTCACTCACGATCTCGCGGTGTTAAATGCTAGCTAGGATCCCTACACTCTCACGCGGCATACAAGATCACATACTAGTAAAGCAAAATGCCAAGGGGGGGGAGCGTCGCACGTACCTCCACGCCTAGGCGTGGGGAAGGAACCCCGGCCGAGACCGACAACCCCGATACACACAATGAAAGAATAGGTACAAGCCAGCAATGGTGCCCACTCCTCGCAGGGAGATAACAGGCTACAACAATTCCATTCGGGGCGGCCGATACACGGGCTGACGGGCGGCACTCGGTGAAGGGTTGGCCACGAGGAGGGTCCGAATGACGATCGGCAGAATCGCAGCAACGCGCGACTCAGTGGTAAACGTTCCCACGAATGGATCCGGAGTCTGATTGGGGCGCCGTCAGCGAGGGCGCGTAGTTAGGTCACAGGAGGAAGCCTCGGCCAAAAGGCGTGCTCAGATTCCGTCCGTGGAAGCCGTGGCCGCACCTGCAAGTGGGGACAAGGAATCTGCTCCCAGAATTGCGCTGTCGAGCGGGGAAAATGGTAACTCGCTGCTCCGGTAGGCGATCGAGGCCCCGCTTGTGGGAGGACGTCGGGGACGCAGAGCAGCAGGTCCGGACCAAAGAGCTCGGTCAGATCTGGTCGTGGTTGGACGCTGTGAACTTTGGAAGTTGCCGGTTGTCCTGGCACCGGGTGGACTGGGCAGGCCCGCGCGACCTCACGGGAACGGACGCCACGAACAGCTCGGACGTCGGAACGAGACGATGTTGGCGGCGTTGGAAAGAGGACGACGAGAGGTACAAACCCTGAAGAAATCAGCTCCAAACTCGGAGTTGTCCGTCCTGTGGGATTTTCGCAAGAAGGAGGGTGGATCTGGGCGCGCAGAGAGGGAGGCTCCTGCGCTAGCTCACGAGAAAACTCGCCACGGGTGGTGCCGACCTCGGATCGAGGCGAAACCAAAGCCCACGCGCTGCCGACTCGTAGAAGTATCCACCAAAAAAAAGGAGGGGCTCGGATTCGACCCGCACCGGATGGGGATGCCGCTGCAACTCGGGGCCGAATTTGGAACACGCGAACTCGAACCGGAGACGAAGTAGAAGGGAGGAAGAACCTCGGCGTCGCACCGAGGGGATGGGGAGTCGCACCCCGGGGTTGCTCCCGTCGCAGGAGCAGAGGAGGAAGAGAGGGTCGCCCTCTCCAAGGGGTGGCTGCGCAAATGGCTGCGCAATCAAAATATTTCATTCATTAATTTCTAAAGAAAGTACATAAGACCTTATATATGGAGGGGGGAATGCTAGGGTTTCAACCCTAGCAAGGGGGGAAAGGGGGGCGGCCAAAGGGGGGGAGGGGATCGAATGGGAAGGAAAAAAAGGGGGGGTGCGCAATCTACTTCCTAAAAAAAAGGTAGGGGGCGGCTGCCTCCTCCTCCTCTTGGAGGAGATGAGAGGGGGCGCCCAAAACCCTAATGGGCCAAAAGGTTGGACCAAGAAGTGGCCCACTAGTCCTATTGCCCAACCAATGAGCCTAGCACACCCAATAAAGGTCTAATTGGCCCCAATTGGCCTACAAAGGTCCACAATAAAGAATAAACATGTCCATGCAGGGACTAAACCAAGGCCTGGTATGGCCATCATGTAAAAGAAGGTCCTCTAAACCATGCCGTAGTCGCCGAGCCAAAGAGATGCCGGCGTGCTCCGCGTGCTCCGTCGAGAAAGGCGGCGCGTGTCCTCACCAATTCTCCCCGGGTGGGAAGAACTCGACCCCGTCGAGTAAGGGTCACGATCGCTCCAATAACGCTCCAGCAGGTCCGGGTCGATCAGCTCCAGCTCTCCACGTGTGATCCAGGTGTCGTCTATCGCAGGGCGCCCTCTCCAGCGCACTAGGAAGCGCTGGTAGGCTCCGCTCCTGGTCGTGGTCACCTGCTCATCCAGTATGCAATCTATATGCTCGCGTGTCTGTAATGGGGCTGGAGGAGGTGGACGCTCAGAAGGTGTAATGCTCTCAACAGGAGGGGTAGGCCCAAAAAGCTCACTGGGAATCACCGCGGGATCCCGATATGCCACCAGATCTGAAACATTGAACGTCGAACAGATCCCATAGTCGTCTGGCAGCTCAATCTCATACGCATTCGACCTAATTCGCTTCAAGACTCGAAAGGGTCCGGCACCGCGGTCCTGGAGTTTCTTCACGGCCCCCGAAGGGAACCGTTCAGGTCTAACCCTGATCATGACGTACTCTCCCACTTGGAACTCACGGGTGCGTCGATGCGCGTCAGCTAATTCCTTATAACGTGCGTTGCTGGCCTCTATATGACGACGTATATGCTCATGTAACTGCCTAATATGCTCTGCAAAGGACTCAGCTGACTCAGAGACACGGGCCTGGATGGGTAAGGGGACCAAATCTATCGGTTTCCTAGGTCTACGACCAGTAACAATCTCAAAAGGGCTCAGACCTGTAGACCTATTGACCGAGTCATTATAAGCAAACTCTGCTAAAGGCAGAACCAAGTCCCAGTCCCCGACACGATCACGCACTAGGCACCTAAGAAGATCCCCCAAACTCCTATTGACTACTTCTGTTTGACCATCGGTCTGGGGGTGGTAGGCGGTGGAGAATTTCAACTGGGTGCCCATCATATGCCAAAGGGTTTTCCAAAAGTAGCTCGCGAAACGCACATCCCTATCAGACACTATGGTACGTGGAAGCCCAAATCGGGAGACACAATGAGTGAAGAACAGACGGGCAACTCTAGAGGCGTCAGATGTCTTGGAACAGGGAATAAACAAAGCCATCTTAGAGAACATGTCTACCACCACGAAAATGGAATCATGACGACGCGAGGTACGGGGCAGACCTAACACAAAGTCCATGCTGATGTCCTGCCATGGACTGTCCGGCACGGGGAGGGGAGTATACAGGCCAGTATTCTGCTTCCTCTGCTTGGCCATAGCGCAAATGCGGCACTGGGCCACGATCCGGGCAACATCACGCTTCAGGCTAGGCCAATAGAAGCGATGCTCAACTGCCTCGACGGTCTTATTCCGGCCGAAGTGGCCGGCTAGACCGCCAGCATGCATCTCCCAAGCAAGAAAATCGCGAACCGAGGTCCGCGGAACACATAAGCGACTCCCATGGAAAAGATAATCGTCATGCAGCATGTAATCCGAATACTCTCGGGACGGGCCTGCCTGGAGGGTGGTGTAGATCGGACCGAAGTCCGGACAATCAGCGTACAACTCCCTCATCCTATCCATCCCCACCACCTCTACACTCATGGTGGTCAAAAGGTGAGCACGGCGGCTCAAAGCATCAGCTACCCGATTCTCCACACCGGCCTTGTGCCTCAGCACAAAAGTATACTCCTGGAGGAACTCTACCCAACGACTATGACGAGAGTTGAGTTTCTTCTGGGCATGGAGATATCGGAGTGCCTCATGATCAGAAAATAGGACGAACTCCTGGTGTAGAAGATAGTGTCTCCAATGCCGCAGAGCCTGCACAACTGCGTAGAACTCCTTGTCGTATGTAGAATAACGCAGTCGGGCATCGCCCAACTTCTCGCTAAAAAAGGCAACGGGGTGAGCCTCCTGACTCAGAACTCCTCCAATACCAACCCCAGAGGCATCGCAAGAGACCTCAAACACCTTCGTGAAATCCGGTAGACGAAGGATAGGTGCCTGGGTCATGCGCTCCTTGAGGAGCGCAAATGCAGCCGAAGCGGCCCTGGTCCACTCAAACGCCCCTTTTCGAATGCAATCAGTGATGGGGGCGGTGATGGAACTGAAACCTCGAATGAATCGGCGATAGAAGGTCGCCGGCCCGTGAAAACTACGGACATCGTGCAGGGTGCGAGGTTCGGGCCACTCCACTATAGCCCTGACCTTCTCCGGGTCGGCGGAGACTCCATCACTAGATACAATGAACCCCAAGAAAGTGACCTGTGTAGTCATGAAAGCGCACTTCTTCGGGTTAGCATAAAGGCTCTCTCTCCTCAGAATAAGACAGACCTGCCTAAGGTGTTCTAGGTGGTCCTCCCGGGTGCGGCTATAAATGAGAATATCATCGAAATAGACAACCACGAAGACCCCAATCAATGGCCGTAGAACCAGGGTCATCAGCCGCATAAAGGTGCTGGGAGCATTGGTCAGCCCAAAGGGCATGACCAGCCACTCATAAAGACCATCCTTGGACTTAAAGGCCGTCTTCCATTCATCACCAGGCCTGACTCTCACCTGGTGATAGCCACTCTTTAAATCTATCTTGGAAAACACAATGGCTCCCGCCATCATATCCAACATATCATCCAAGCGGGGAATGGGAAATCTGTACTTCACCGTGATCTTATTGATTGCACGGCTATCTACACACATCCTCCAAGTACCGTCTTTCTTTGGGGCAAGTAATGCAGGGACGGCACAAGGGCTCATGCTCTCACGAATGTATCCCCTAGCCAGTAACTCCTCAATCTGACGCAGGAGCTCAGCATGATCAGCGGGGCTCATCCTAAAATGGGGTAAGTTGGGTAGAGATGACCCCGGGATCAAATCAATAGCGTGCTGTATATCCCGCATGGGGGGAAGACCCTCAGGCAAATCAGCAGGGAAAACATCAGAAAACTCCTGAAGGATAACAGCAACATCAGAAGGGAGCTCACCCTCCGCCTCACTAACCCTCTCCCGAACAACGACAGCGTAGATGGGGTCCCCTCTAATGAATTCGCGCTCCATCTCCCGGGGACTAATAAGCATCAGCCTCCTAGTCGGAGGATCAATCGGGGTGGGAGCAACAGGAGGGGGTGTCGTGGTCGGAGCCAAAGATGGGGTACTGGGCCCAGGAATATCAGTGCTGGGGGTACTAGGCCCAGTGGGACCCCGAACGGGAGGGCGTGTCGGCTGGGATGGATGAAGGGTGATCCTCTGGCCTTTGTGATCGAAGGTGCATGTGTTCGACCGGCCATGGAGGGTATCATCTCTATCGAAAAGCCAGGGTCTCCCTAAGATAATGCTGCCTACCTCCATAGGCAACACGTCACACCAAATCTCCTCCTGGTAGGCGTGGAACTGCAAAGGCACCAGACATCGCTGCCTGACTGGAATAGAGGTGGTGTCTACCCATGACACATGATAAGGGGAGGGATGGTCCACGGGGGTTAACCCCAAGCGTTTCACTGTACTCGTGGAAATGGCATTAATGCAACTCCCACTATCAATAATCACCTTACAGACCTTCCCACCCAGCCTGCAAAAGGTGTGAAAAATGGTGGTGCGACGCCAGTCATCACTCACCAAAGGCTGGGTCAAGACGCACCTGACAACACCTAGCTGAACACCATCCTGGCACTGCGTGCCCTGGACACCTGACGACTCTCCCTCTAACAACTCATCAAAGAACTCCTCGGCGAGCTCTGGGTCTGCCTCATAACTGACAGGCTCGACCTCGGGTGCGGCCTCACCTGCTGAGGTATCTCCAAAGGCCACGGTCTACTGCCGAGAAGGGCACAGAGCAGCATAATGACCGACCCCCCCGCATCGATAACAATCTCCACGAGGCCTAGAGCCCTGCGGTGCTCCACCAATCATCGGCCCCTTTCCCTTGTCATCACGACGGGCCGGGGGTGGTGGAAGCTGAGGTCGGGTAGGAATAGTGGGCTGCTGGGGCCGAGGGGGTGCGGGAGCTGGGGCCTGGGGGCGAGGTGGATAGTCCCTCTGGGGAGGTGGAGGCCGGGGCCTAGGAGCAAAATCCGGATGAGTGGGGTCCTGTGGTCGGGCCACGGGTCCCCTCGCATACTGTCCTGTGCTAGTGCGAGAGTCCGTCCCACGAGGGTATGTGGGAGCGGGGCGCTGATCGGGCACAAACTCAAACTCAAACAGCTCCATATCACGAGCGACCTGGTACGCCTCATCTAAGGAAGCCAAGTGGCGGCGGAGTAACTCAATCTGGAGGTTCCGTCGCAGACCTCGACGGAAGCGGGCTATAGTCATGATGGCTTCCTCCGAGACTCCACATCGCAGGAGACAATCATCAAATTCGGCGATGTATTCTGCCACAGGCCGGTTCCCCTGACTAAGGGTCAACTAACCGATGGTGGTAGGAACGAGGGACGTACTTCTGCCGGAGCTTCTCTTTCATATCTACCCACGTCTCAATCGGGGGTGTGCCCTGACGTCTCACTAGGCTCTCCACATTGGCCCAGTAGGTTTGGGCCCTTCCAATCAACTTCATCTTGGCATATCGGACTTTCCGATGTTCTGCCATGTCGACCCACTCAAAATAACGATCCATACTAGCAGCCCAATCACTAAAAACATCGGGGTCCAATGACCCATCAAAGGTAGGAGGGTCCACCCGCACGGATCTAAGGAGACGCTCATCTTCCTCATCCCTATAATACCGATGGCCTTGGCGATCACGGCCATAGCCCTCACTCTCATTATCGGACCCAAAATCATCTACCTTATGCACGTGGGGTCTCCTATTGCCTCCCCTAGGCTGGTCGGGTCGAGGAGCAGGGTCACGTTGGCCATGGGCCTGCTCGGGAACATCTACCGGTGGGGCTCTACCCTGGGGGCGATCAACCAGACCTTGGATGGTCCGGTTAGAGGCCTGTGGACACCAAAAATTGCACATCCAAGTGTCATGTTCGGCCCAGCATCAACAACGGCGCCGAGTGAAGAAACCCCGGAGAAATCAAGCACAAAAGGCCCCACAGTCCGTGGGCCCCAAAGGAAATCAAACGGGCCATGACTCCTGTCCGCGACGGGCTCAGAACGGGCCCCAAATACACACCCCCCCCGGGGGTGCTCAGCGGCACAGCCCAAGGCTGCTCAGCGGCACAGCCCAAGGCTGTTCAACGGTACGCCCCCAGGTGGGTTCACCGGCACACCCCCTTGGGTGCTCAGCGGCACAGCCCAAGGCTGCTCAGCGGCATGCCCCCAGGTGGGTTCACCGGCACACCCCTTTGGGTGTTCAGCGGCACACTCCCTGGGGCTCAGCGGCACGCCCCCGGGTGGGTTCACCGGCACACCCCAAAGGGCCTCCAGCGGCACGCCCTGGAAAGCCTTCAGCGGCACACCCTGCCGCGGCCTTCGCCGGCACACCCCTATGGGGGTTCACCGGCACACCCCAAGGGGGGGACCTTCAACGGTACGCCCCCAAGTGGCTTCACCGGCACGCCCGCTCTGGGTGTTCAACGGCACGCCCTGCAGGGGCTTCAGCGGCACGTCCTGCAGGCCCTTCAGCGGCACAGCCCTTTGAGGCTTCAGCGGTACGGCCTTTGGGGCCTTCAACGGCACGCCCAAAGGGGTCTTCAGCGGTACAGCCTACAAAGGCTTCAGCGGCAGGCCTTTTTGGCTCTTCAGCGGCACAGCGGTGAAGTTCTTTCAACGGGCGACGTGAGACCCACGCCCTACGCATCCTTGGCGCGCAGTGGAGCCGTCTGAGGTGGCAGCCGATCGTTGGGCCACGCAGGCTACCCCACTGACAGCCAGGACGGAGGGGAGTCAAACCCCATCATCACGGGCTGCTTCCCGCCCTCGACAGCCATGCTCGAGGGCTCCCCGCTGCTGAGGGTATAAAAGACGCCCGTCTTCCACAGAGAAAAAGGGGGAGAGAGGCAGAGGAAGAGGAGAACGGAAGAAGAAGGAGGGCGAAGGAGGAGGCAGACGCACGGAGACAGACGGGGAGACACACAACACACACCGGAGAAAGAAGAGAAGAAGAGGCCCTCCCGGCCTGAGCTCCGTCCGACGGCCACCGGGAAGAAACAAGAGTAAGAGAGAGAGAGAGCTTGTTGTATTGGGGGAAAGGGTTGGGGATGGCGGCCGAAGTCTTAGGCCCGGATGTCTTCTTCCCTCTTGTATCCCATTCCTCCTGGCGTTCTTGGTCTTGCTTACTCTTGTCCATGGCCCCATTTGGGGAGTTTGCTTTTGCCATATGTATGAAGGGCCTCGCCCTCTTGATTCTCATGAATGAAAACCACCCTCTCCGGGTTTCCTTTCGATCTTCGATGTTTTAGGCTAGGCTTTGCGGGCTTTTTTGACGGACAATCCGCTCCTCCCTCTGTCTCCTTATTCCTCCGGCGTCTTTAGGGTCCTCCACGTCGATGTAGGTTTCCCCCTTCTGTTGGCCTTGGCTTCGTGAGCTCCTCACTCATTCCCTTCTATGGCCATCTACCGTGTTCCCGAGCTTGAGGAGAAGGGGAGGTACCCTTCTTTCCTCCCAACCACCCAGTTACTAATGGGCCACTCCCGGCCTTGAAATCCCCCCATCTTTATTCCTCTTTTCCTGAACAGCCACCAAGTACCCCCCCCAGTTGCTAACACCCCTTTTAAGCCTCTCAGCGGTGCACCTTTCCGGCCCTTGGCCGGCACACCTTTCCAGCCCTCAGCGGCACGCCCAGATCAGCCCTCAGCGGCACGCCCAGATCAGCCTTCAGTGGTGCGCCCACCCTTGGCCTTCAGCGGCACACCCTGTTCAGCCTCCAACGGCACACCCTGTTCAGCCTTCAGCGGCACGCCCTGTTCAGCCTTCAGCGGCACACCCCCTGTTCAGCCCTCAGCGGCACACCCCCTGTTCAGCCCTCAGCGGCACGCCCTTCAGTCCCTCAGCTTACTCCTTGTCCAGTCCCAGTCCAGGTTCCTTAGATGTCTTCGGTCTGTCGTTCTCCTTCGAGTTTTCCGAGTCTCTATAAAGGTGTTGCCCCCCCCCCCCCCCGGGGGCCCACCTCCAGTTGTCGGGTTCCGCCACATCATGTGGGCGCGTTCCCTGTATCTCCCTTACGCCCCGGGTCAAGGGGAAATGCTGCCGAATTTTTGTGAGAAACTAATAAACAATTAAAAGAGGCAAAATGAGGCAACAAACAAGCAAGATAACTGACGAAACCTTCCAACTCATCAAACCACTGCCGGCATCACGACGAGAACTGAACCGAGCTAACTAACCACCCGGCAGCCCGAGCCTCCGACCCACAAGAAAAGAGATCGAACCGAACAAAGAGAACAAAACACGGGAGGAGTTTTATATAAAACCACACGAAAGTTAAGATAAGAAGAAAAGAAAAGCCTTAAAACAAATAATCAAAAAACTGATCGAGCCTCCACCCTCACACCCCATTGACCTTCAGCGGTACGCCCCTTTGGCCCTCAGCGGCACGCCCTCATTGGCCTTCAGCGGCACGCTCCCTTGGCCTTCAGCGGTACACCCCTTTCAACCCTTCAGCGGTACACCCCCCCTTTCAACCCTTCAGCGGCACACTCCCCCTGAGCCCCCCAACGGCACACTCCTCCTGGCCCTTTCAGCGGTACACTCCTTCCCTTCGCCGGTACACCCTCAGCCACTGTATAGACTTGGCCAACGTACAGACTTCATGGTGGCCAGTGTATAAACTTGGGCAGTGTATAGACTTCACATTCCAATGTATAGACTTATCCAGCGTATAGACTTGAGCCAGCCAGCGTACAGACTTCATGATAACCAGTGTATAGACTTTGGGTAGTGTATAGACTTCACACACCGACGTACAGACTTTATGCTGGGCAATGTATAGACTTTGAGCATCCAGCGTATAGACTTCGTATCCCAACGTACAGACTTCATGATGGCCAGTGTATAGACTTAGGCAGTGTATAGACTTCACACCCCCAATGTATAGACTTATCCAGCGTATAGACTTGGGCAGTGTATAGACTTCACACTCCGATGTATAGACTTGGCCAGTGTACAGACTCCGGGCCAGTCGACGTACAGACTCCAAATTGCAACGCGTAGACTTTGCTCCACTCTGCTCCAGTGTACGGACTTTGGGCTTGGCAACGTATAGACTTCGAGCCTGGGGAACGTATAGACTTTATATCACTCCCCCTCCTTCACCGACACACTCTCCAGCGGTACGCCCCTTTGGCCTCCAGCGGTACGCCCTTTGCAGCCCTCACCGGTACACCCCTTCGCCACCCAGCGGTACACCCAATACCCAGCGGTACACTCCCGTCTCTCCTTCGCCGGCACACTACATGCATGCATATATACATCACGATAAGGGCATCAACAATAGCAAATAAATCAATAAAAATCACGCTAATTGAAGGACTCCAAATGCGCAATATTGATCATAATAAAAGAGGCGGGAGGGGTAATAAAAAAATAAATAACAAACCAATGATAATAATAAGAATAATCATGCATAGAAGAAGAGAAATCATCCCGGACAAAGGCACGAATAAATAGTAAACATCAAATCAGAAATCCCAGAAGGTATAACCAAGAAAGCTCTAGATAAAAGACGCTAATGCCCACGCCGCAGCCCGCTCTCTCCCCGGGACCCGGGGCAAAAGGAACAACAACGCTGCCCCTTTAGGTCGAGCCCGAGTCTCGGGAATTCCCCCGATATGGCCGGGCTTTGATCTAACCTCGGGCCGACATCCTAATCGGACCGGATTTGTTTTCTCGTTCCGGATACCTTCCGAACCTTCATTTAAAATTGCCGCATGCTCGGCAGACATTTGAAGGGATCTACCTCGATTTTCTCATTGTGGCGCTGCCACGGACTTGTGTCCGAATACAAAAGGTCTACGAGTGGCCGACACGGCCGACAATTTATGGCCTTAATACAACTTTCAGTGTGACCCATCCCTATCTCTCTCGTATAATTAGTGTTACTCCTTTCGGCCGCGGGGCCTCTAATTTCGGCAATTAATCAAGGGTATTCCCTCGTATGAGGGATGTAAATGACGTCGTGACCTTCATGACGCGACGGGATTCGGTCCCGACACGAACCACACAATCGTCTGACGAAGTCAGATCGAGCGCACCATGGGCTCTCCGGAGCCCGAATAAATTGTCACTCCGGTGACTGGCACGCCCACGCACTTAATAAAACCAACAGACGAACCGGAACAACAGTTTAACGGAAAGTGCGTCCACAACTCTGGCACGCCCGGTGGGACCCATCCACCCTTCATCTCTTTGCCGAAATTAGGGGCCCCACAGCCCCCTTCTTGTAATACTAACTGCGTTATCTTCTTAAATGCAGAAAAAGTAAAGAGAGAGGCATCATGGAGCCGACAATGGGTGTCATCTGCAGCCCTGAGGTTGTGGAGAATCACGTGCGAGGTGGCTACCTGGCGGTACCCCTCACTTTCGGGAGCTTCCCTCCCACCGTGGGTTTCCCCAACTTCCTGGGGGTAGCCTTCGTCCAGATCCTCGACGTGGAAACGCCCGAGGAGCCTCAAACCAACGCTCCCGCTCCGGGAGCCCTCGAAGCTGCCGCCGGCCGAGCTGTGGCCGAAGACAACAATAGCGTCCACACAACGACGCTCAGCTGCAACGTGCACCACGTGCACCAAACTACCGGCCCGTTCCACCAAGGGTCGACATCCCACCGGAGAAGGCTCCGGAGAAGCAACACCAGCGCCGGATCAGGGCGTCGCGCCTCCAACTCCGGGAAGTCCATGACGGTTGGGGCCCTCCGAGTCCGCCTAGACGGGCAGAGGTCCCAGGTGACACCGGACCGCATCATCCCAACCGTTCCAGTCCACAACTCCTTTGAAGGACTGGCTAAGCTGAAGGAGAAGACGAGGCCCACAGCCCCGGTCGTAGCACCAAAGAGGACGCCGGGTCACAGGCCGGCTAAACTGAAGCAAGTCTGGGTGCCTAAGGAGACTCAGCCCAACGCACCCGCCCAGGCAGGGCCCAGCATCTTCCGCCCCAGGAGGGCCCGACGCCATGACAGGGTTGAGGTAGTGACCCCCACTCTCCGACCGGCACCTGTCATCCTGGTGCCGTCCGAGGATGTTCATCGCCGTCGCCGAGGGCGCCGGCACAATGCCGCCCGCCCGGCTCTCACGGCCTACTCCCCTCCTGTCGTTGTCACCGATATGCAACCACAGCTTGCTCTTCCAGACCAGGAGTGGGAAGGGATCGAGCAGGCCATGAGAAATTACCTCCGAGGCCCGGGTAGCACCCCCGCTGGCCGCCAGAGACTACTGGGGGCAATGGCCTCCGCCTCCCAGGAAGAAAGGGGGGAGCCCGCACCTAGCATGGAGTCGAGGGCCAGCCCGGAAGAGCCGCGCCAGTCCCCTGTACGGGAGGAAGCGCCGCCCCGACGGTCGGTCTTCGACAGGCTGACATTCCCAGGAGGACCGTCCCGGAGGGCGTCGAAAAAAAATAAGAATAAGAAATGGCAGACATTCACCTGCAATATGGCAGGAGTTCATGGTCCGTATGGGGCCTTACCCACCGACCCGGAAGAGTTGGCCAGAATAGCCGCCAGGCCGGGACCCCTTACCAAAAGAAGAAGAGCGGCAGGCGGCGCGACACCCACAGGAGTCGAAGGGGCCCCACCTGAGGAACCCCTCACGGCCCTCACGGCCAATGTAGTCACCACCAGCGACACGAGTGGCGGACCCTCGACATCATTCGAGGACGCCCCGGCCGAAGAGATGGGGGGCATGCCCAGTCTCCCCACAGCTGACCCAGCAATGCTGCTCATGATGCAACGATTCCATCAGGAAATCGAATCACTTAAAAAGCAGTTGAATGAGCGGAACACGCCACCCCCAACGTCCTGGCAGACCGGGGTCATACCCGAGGTACCCGGGGACAGGGGGCAGTCTTCCGAGGCGGCCCTTCCGGCAACCCTCGATCCCCTCGGGGGCACGCCCCCGCAACAAGCACATTGCACAGGGGTGACCCCGCCACAGGCTCCGCCTTCACAAGGGTCCCCCATGGCCCTCCGAGCGACCGTGGTAGCCACCTCGAGCGCACAGCCCGCTCATTTCTACCCGAGCCCAGTCGACCCGGCGGCAGTCAGCCGGTTGATGCTTGAGCAGATGATAGACATGAAGTTGGCCGAAAGGGGCGATGGGGATCAGACGCCTTTCGACGTCTACCGAGTACCCTACCCGGCTCAGTATGCTGCCAGGAAGTTGCCGGCTGGCGTCACCAAGCCGCCGAAATTTGAAAAGTTCAATGGGCAAGGATCTCCCAGAGAGCATATTGCCTATTACGTGAACGTCATGGGAGACCTGGCTGCTGATGAGGCCTACCTCCTGAAGTTCTTCGGTTCAACCCTCACCGGGCTTGCCTTTGAATGGTACTCCGGCTTGTCGCCCGGGTCGGTGGCCGATTGGCCCGACATGCAGAAGAAGTTCAAGGAAAGATTCTACGTGGCCGAGAGAGAAGTTACTATGACTGAACTCTACGCCACAAGACAGAAGAATGATGAGTCGGCCCTCGACTACATCAAAAGGTGGAGGAACCTTAGTATGAGGTGCAAACGCCCCCCGCATCAGGAGGACGCAGTTCAGATTTGCAAGCAAAACTTAAAGAAGGAAATCCTAGAAAGAATGATCGGCACCGAGGTCAAGACATTTGACCGTCTGAATAATGTGGTAGCAGAGATCGAGGCATTCTTGGCCCGATACTCCTCCACCCCGGCCATGTCAAGCCAGAGGGCCAGACAGGCGGAGAAGAAGCCGGCTCCCCCGGAGGTGCATGCACTAGACTTCCAGGCTTTCGAAAAGCAGAAGGAGAAAGCCAAGGGAGCAGCTAACCCTCCGCCGCCCAGAACCACAGAACGGCGAGAAGGCCCCTCACTAAGAGAGAAGATGAGAAACAAGTTGTATTCCTTCTCCCGGGACAAGTCCAAGCTCCTGTTTGAGTGGGCAACCAGCTACAATAAGATCACATTGCCAGAGCCGAAAAGGCCTGGCGACTCAAAGAAGAAAGATGACCCGCGCTTCTGTCTGTACCACCGGGTGCTCGGGCATACTATTGAAGATTGCTACGTCTTCAAGGATGTTATTGAGTCCTTAATCAGGGACGGGGAGCTGGACATGGGGGAGCATAAAGTAGACCCCCCGCAGCCACACGAGCTGCCCAGTATAGCCTCCTCCGTCAGTATGATCTCGCTATATCAGGAGCTGCCAGAAGAATGGGCGAAGGCCTGTGCCCGTGCCACTTATGAAACCTTTATCATGGCCCCAGCTCAAGACCAAGAAGGGTGGCAGACTGCACCCGGAAAAATCAGAAAGGCGCGCGCCTCTCGACCTACCCCAGGAATTCACTCGAGGGTAGCAGCGCCCCTGCCTGCACCGCCCCCGATAAACCATGTTTGCCACGACACGGCCCCCCGGCTGGTCATGAGGCGGCCCACTCACAACAGGAAGAGCTCTGCCCCGATGCGGATGCACAAGAAGACTAGCCCGGCGGTTGAAAGACTCCAGGCTATTATTGATGGGCTCGAAGATTATGAACAGCCCGAAATCCAGCCTGTGGAGCTGAAGGAGTATGTCCCCTGGACGAAGTTCGAATCACTCGAGCTGGCTCCGGGAACAGAAGCTGATGCAGACAAAGAGCCTCCCCTGTGGGGTGAACCTCCTCAAGAGCAGCCACCCGCTGCAGCAGGCGAGAAGAAGAAGAAGAGAAGACCCAGGGGCAAGAAGAAGAAGGAGGTCGTCTTCGCCTGCAATACCCTCTCGGCGCTGTTCGACACCGCTCTCTCCCTGGAAGAGAAAGAAGGAGAGCCACCCCATGAGCCGGCAGAGGTGAATCAAGCTGAGGCGTCCACCTCCCAACACGCCACCAGGTCCGGAAGGAAATGGGGGCGCCCTCCTCAGGACAACCTCAACATCATGCTCAGGGGGGAACGACCATACCAGGTTCCCGAGCCCGAGGTCCGAGGCACCGAGATCCCTCCTCCATCAGACCTCTACCCCGGAGGCACCAAGAGTCAAAGCACCCCGTCATTCGCCGAGTTCCTGTCCGCCCGAGCAGGAAGGCGGGTGCACCCCCAGGGGTCCGCTGCGACCAGTGAAGCAAGCATTCCCCAAGCTTTACCAGCGGCAACTCCTGTCCAGCCAGAGGAAGAATTCAGCGGCACCCCAAACCTCGCCGAATTCATGCGGGCAGCGGAAGAGGCCCGACCGACCCCGCCGGCTCAACAAGCTGCAGCAGAACCCACAAAACAGGCATCCCCTGATCCGGCACCCCAATTCCAGGATGAAGGCAGGCGCAGCAAGCCCGAAGAGATGAAACTGCTCAAGGTACGGGCGGCCGAGCGGATAGTCAGACATCTCAAGAAAATCCGACCCGGTTCACGGTGTGGGAAATGCTGTCCTTGAATGAAGAAACACGGCAAGCCATCATCACCGCACTCCAGACGCCAGCACACCTTGAAGCCTGTTTGGCAGAAATACCACCTGAAGTAGCAGTGGCTTTCACAGAAGATGACATGCTCCTACCGACTTGCAGCCATAACAGGCCCCTCTACATGAAAGGGCAGCTGAACGGCCAGCCTATCAACAGGGTCTTGATCGACCCAGGGGCAGCGGTGAATATACTCCCGTACCGGGTATACCAGAAGCACTACTTTGACGTACATCTGGTCGAAGTTAAAAATGTCAAGATTGTCGGCTTTAACCAGAAATGTGAAGTTCCTATGGGGGTCGCAGAGTTCAACTTGACCTTTGATGACTTCACCACCAAGGTCCAGTTCCACGTCATCAACTCCAGCACTTCCTACAAGGCGTTGCTTGGCCGGCCTTGGCTACACCAGAACAGAGTGGTGCCCTCCACCCTGCATCAATGCATCAAGTACCCCTGTGAGGGAAAGGAAGTCAGAATCTTCGCCGACCTCCACCCGTTCGAGGTGTTCGAGTGTCACTTGTCAGATGCTAATCTGTACTTGGAGAAGGCGAAGCAAGCTCCTCAAGTCATCCAAGACAAGGGCAAGAAGAAAATGGAATCAGGGGGCTGGTTTCCTCCGCCGCCCCCAGGCTATGTAGCTCCCCCGCATGTACCATTTATTGCACAAGAAGAAGGGGTATTCAGGGCAGCCCCTCTCGCCATCTACCCCACACCGGGGGCACCCTGCCTCGAAGACCTGCTAGAAGATGTCAAGGTCCCGCCAGGGATCGTCAAGCCGATAGCAGAGATAGAATCCCAAGCAGCTGAACGACTGAAAACCTTCGAGGTGCCTAACTCTGAGGGGCCGCCCACTATTTTCTATGTGGCCGGGGAAAAGCCGGTCAGGGAAGACGATGATTGCCGGCTCCCTGACGAGTTGCATGACCCGCACGTCCCCATCACGGGACTTCCCCACATGACTGACCAGGCAGCCAGAATGGTCAGAAAGCAGAAGATTCCTCCCTACCAGCCCTCCAGCCGGAAGGAAATGTTTGAAAGAATGTGGAACCCACCAAACCTGGATCGACGGTTGCTGAAAATCACCAAGCACCCCGGTCTGGGCTTTTCACTAGAAGATTACTACGAGACTGATGTCATATCGGTCTCAGCATGGCCCGGCGACGACCCCGCAGAAGCTGCAGATTCGCTGGAAACCCACCGAGACACATGTCCCGGGGCCTCGGCCGAAGAGGCACAAGACGAAGAAGTATTCCTGTGGAAGCCTCCCAGCCGCCGCTATATGGAGAAGACCCCCTCCTTTTCTGAAGTGTCGACCTCGAGAGGGCACGCCAGCGAGGCGCCTCCACCCCGACCGGCCGGCGAAGCAAGGAGCAGTAGCATGGGCCATGCCCCGAGTTCCCCTCGATACGACCCCGTCATGTACGCCTTGTACCATAGGCAGCAACGGGAGATCGAGATGCTAAAAGCACGACTGGCCGAGTTAACCTCGCTAGTCGCCGACCTGATCCAAGGATCTCTTCCCCCATGGGGTGGCCGGATGCCTCGGCCCCGAGGCACCAGTCCCAACACCCCCGCCCTGACAAGGCGGGAAATGAGAGACATGGCAAGCCCGCTGATCGAGCGGCCAACCAGGCAAGGGCTGACACTCCAAGAGAAGCTACAGAAGCCTTATTCCTTTCCGAGAGAGAAG
Source organism: Amorphophallus konjac (assembly GCA_022559845.1). NCBI lineage: Eukaryota > Viridiplantae > Streptophyta > Magnoliopsida > Alismatales > Araceae > Amorphophallus > Amorphophallus konjac. The sequence goes on from CM040118.1 coordinate 477,523,241, forward strand.
ACCCGGGGCATCTTCGACTGGGCTTGCCATTACGGCAAGGTCTCCCTTCCACGGTCCAAGAGGCCGTAGGACACCCGAAGAAGCGGGAATCCACTGTTTTGCCCTTACCACCAAATACTGGGCCACGCCATTGAAGACTGCTATGTCTTGAAAGACCTTGCTCAAAGCCTCATCAACAGGGATGAGCTTAGAATGGGGGACTACGTGCACTACAAGAAAAAGTGGCTATAGCGACCGCATTAGCGACCGCTTTAATCGGTCGCTAGTCGGTCCCAAATAGAGACCAATTCGGCGACCGAAATAATCGGTCGCACATCTGAGACCTATTGGCGACCGAACTAAATTCGGTCGCCAATCGGTCGCTGATCCCGTTATACTCCCCCCCTGCGACCCCCGCCCGCCCGAGCCCCTCCCCGCCCGAGCCCTCCCTCCCGCCCTCCACCCTCCCGCCCGAGCCCCCTTCCCCTGCGGCCCCCTCCCCCTGCGGCCCCCTCTCCGCCCTAGCCCCCCCTCCACCCTCCCGCCCGAGCCCCCGCCCGAGCCCCCTTCCCCTGCGGCCCCCTCCCCCTGCGGCCCCCTCTCCGCCCTAGCCCCCCTCCTCCGCCGGAGTCCCCCCTTCCCCTGCGGCCTCCCGCCCGAGCCCCCCTCCGCCGGAGCCCCCCCTCCCCCTGCGGCCTCCCGCCCGAGCCCCCCTCCTCCGCCCGAGCCCCCCTCCCCGTGCGGCCTCCCGCCCGAGGCCCCCTCCGCCGGAGCCCCCCTCCGCGCCGCTCGCCTCGCCGTCGTCGCCGCGCCGCTCGCCTCGCCGTCGCCGCTCGCCGTCGCCGTCGTCGCCGGCTTCCTCTCTCTCACACACAGGTACCTCTCTCTCTCTCTCTCTCTCTCTCTCTCTCTCTCTCCAACCCGCCGCGGCCCCCCCACAGGTACCCCTCTCTCTCTCTCTCTCTCTCTCTCTCTCTCTCTCTCTCTCCAACCCGCCGCTGCCCTCTCTCTCTCTCTCTCTCTCTCTCTCTCTCTCCAACCCGCCGCTGCCCCCCCAAGGTACCTCTCTCTCTCTCTCTCTCTCTCTCTCTCTCCAACCCGCCGCGGCCCCCCCCCCCACAGGTATCTCTCTCTCTCTCTCTCTCTCTCTCCAACCCGCCCCCCCCACAGGTACCCCTCTCTCTCTCTCTCTCTCTCTCTCCAACCCGCCGCGGCCCCCCCCCCACAGGTACCTCTCTCTCTCTCTCTCTCTCTCTCTCTCTCTCCAACCCGCCGCGGCCCCCCCACCCCAACCCCCTGCAGGGAATTTAATGTGAAAATTTTGTTTAGGCCATGCTAATTTTTTGTTTAGGGCATTTCATAGTCCATGTTATTGTTAATATGATAGAATATTATTTTGTGCACTTTTCAGGTGTTTGGGTGCTTTATATTGCCTTTATTAACAGTCATATGGACCTTCCATTTTTTGTAGTAAAATACCAGTGCATGTAAATAGTCATTTTTGTGTGTTAGCATGATAATATATTCACAAACATGTGTTGTATTTGGATTGGCCTCACCTCTCCTTTCCTAATGATTAGTGTAAGGTTTTTAAGGGTTTAGTGTTTAGTGTTTAAGGTTTAGGGTTTTAGATTTAGGTTTTAGGTACTAGATTTAGGTTTTACTCTTTTAAGGTTTAGGATTTTTAGGGTTTAAGGTGTTTAGGGCTTTTAGGGTTTAGGGTTTAGGATTTTAAGCTTTATGGTTTAGGGTTTGGGGCTTTAGGGTTAGGATTTAAGGGTTAGGTGTTAGGGTTTAGGAAGGGTTTCAGGGCTACAGGTTTTTGGACTTCGATTTTAAGTGTGGGTTTTTCGGTTTACGGTTGCTAGGCTTAGGGTTGAGGGGCTGTTTAGTGTTTAAGGTTTAAGGGCTTACGGTTTTAAGATTTAAAGTTTAAGGTTTGACAGTTTTGAGGTTTAGTAGTTTATGTATTAGGGGTGGGGTAAGGGGTTCAATGTGGGTTTAGGATTTTAGTGTTTTAAATTTTATGGTTTTTAATTATTTTAGGGTTTTACAGTTTAGGGGGTTATGAGTTTATTTTTTTATGTTTAGGGTTTAACATATAGGGTTAGGGTTTAAGGTTTAGGGTTATTTAGGGTTTAGGTTTTTGGGTTTAGGGTTAGTTGTTTGGTGTTTAGGTTTGTTTGCATTTTATATTTGGCATATGAGTTTAGGGTTTTGGATTTAGCATTTGGGGTTTTTGGTTTAGCGGTTAGGGGGGTGGATTACGGTTTTGAGAGTTTAGGCTTTAGGGGTTTTTGGTTTAGTGGGTCTAGTTTCTAAGGATTTTAGGTTTTAGGGTTTAGGGTTTTTCATGTTTTTAGGGTTTATAGTTATTACAATTTAGGATTTTTAGGGTTTAGGGTTTTTCGAGTTTTTATGGTTTATAGATATTATGGTTTCATATTTTTAAGGTTTAGGGTTTAGGGTTTAAGGTTTTCAAGATTTATGGTTTAATGTTTTGAGTTTAGGGTTTAATGTTTTTAAGGTTTAAGGTTCTTGGGGCTTTTAGGGTTTTACATATAGGTTTACATTTTTGGGTTTCTTTTATTTAGGGTTTGATGTTATTAGTGATTTTAGGGTTTATGATTTTAAATTTATGGTTTATGGTTTAGAGTTTATAGTATTAAGATTTTTGATTTTTAGGTTTAGGAGTTTTAGGGTTTAAGGTTTAGGATTTAGGGTTTTTCAGATTTAGTCTTTTATGTTTGTGGTTTTTAAGGATTTTAGAGTTTCTAGTTTTAGGGGTAACTCAAGATTTAGGGTTTTAAGGTTTAGGGTTTGGGATTTTTAGTTTGAGGGTTTGGGGTTTAGCAATCGGTGGTTTAGCAGTTTAGGAGTTTAAGGGATCGTAGTGGGGTTAGGGGTTAGGGGAGGGTTTAAGATTTATAATTTTTAAGGGTTTTATGGTTTTATGATTTAGGGGGTTCGGGGTCTGCAGTTTAGTGTTTTTAGGGGTTTTAGGGCTTACGTTTTTTTTTCTATAGGGTTTACAATTTTTACGGGTTTAGGGTTTAAGGTTTAGGGATTTGGGAATAGGTTTAGGTTTTAGGATTTTAGATTTAGGTTTGAGCAAATCGCTCAAAAGTGCAATTTGCAAATGCACTTGGTTTATAATCAAAGCCGTCGGGGTCCGGGGGTCCAGAATGTGAAATACTGATCCGATCGGCATTCCGATCATTCCAACACAACCTGGGAGGTAGACGTGACTTGTCAGAGCTGACGGATTCTAAATCGGACTACCGGTTTGAGCCCGACGCTCAAAAGTGCAATTTGCAAATGCACTTGGTTTATAATCAAAGCCGTCGGGGTCCGGGGGTCGAGAATGTGAAATACTGATCCGATCGGCATTCCGATCATTCCAACACGACCTGGGAGGTAGACGTGACTTGTCAGAGCTGACGGATTCTAAATCGGACTACCGGTTTGAGCAAATCGCTCAAAAGTGCAATTTGCAAATGCACTTGGTTTATAATCAAAGCCGTCGGGGTCCGGGGGTCCAGAATGTGAAATACTGATCCGATCGGCATTCCGATCATTCCAACACCACCTGGGAGGTAGACGTGACTTGTCAGAGCTGACGGATTCTAAATCGGACATCCGGTTTGAGCCCGACGCTCAAAAGTGCAATTTGCAAATGCACTTGGTTTATAATCAAAGCCGTCGGGGTCCGGGGGTCCAGAATGTGAAATACTGATCCGATCGGCATTCCGATCATTCCAACACGACCTGGGAGGTAGACGTGACTTGTCAGAGCTGACGGATTCTAAATCGGACTACCGATTTGAGCAAAACGTTTAAAATTATCATTCGTCAATTTCACTTCAATGAAAAACATCTTGCTTTTAATTTTCAAGAATAATTGATTTCTTTATTAAAGAATTGATTTTAATTTTTTTAAATGATATACAGGATCATCCGTCGCGAGATGTTGGACGAGACGACGACCAGGATGACACATATGCGGAGGATTTGTGATTTCATTTTAGTTATTTGTATGTTGCCATTTTATTATGGATGTATGATTAATTTGTGTGTTTGTATGTGATGAATTTGAAATTTGTGGAGATTATGAGTTGTGTAGTTGATTTATATGTTTTTATGAAATTGTTATGTAACAGGTTATTTATTTTATTAAATTGTTATTTATCAGGTGATTTATAGTAGCTTTATATTAATTTTTGAAAAAAAAAATTTAATTAGCGACCGCATGGAGACCGAATAGCGACCGCTGAAAATATTAACTTGTATACAGGCCCACAAGTGCCTATACTATATACGCTTGATGAAGTCTTTCTATAGCTTTTCTATGCTGCAGATTGTTTGTTCTCTTCTTCTAGATTACTTCTTCTGTGTTAGTCTTTAATCAAGGATACTACATTAGCGAGGAAAATTTTCCTCACACAGTTACTAGCTTGCATGAACTGCAAGTGTCAGACTTCATATTCATTTGAGTCTTTGTTTATTGCAGATTGTTTGCTCATTTCTTGTCCGAGATATGGGGATTGATTGGCGAATGGGAGCTGAATGGTTTGAGAAATGTCTTTTGGACTACGATCCATGTTCTAATTATGGAAACTGGACTTATGGGGCAGGTTAAGCTCTTTTGCAGACTTCTCTATTCCATTTTTTAAATTTTCACTTCATGGGCCTTCTGTGAATTTTCATTTTTATGATGAGAGACTCAATCATAAGGTAAGGTTCACCTGAGACTAACACACCTAAGTGATACTTCAGGAATCACGGGAGATAAGCTGATTGCTTTCACATTTTTCTATGTTCATTAATTTGCTTGGTACTAACCAAATGTATTATTTATGACAGGTGTTGGAAACGACTGGGGTGTATTTTACTGCATCTTGAGGGTTCCACTTGTGAAACTTTGGCTGCTCTTAGTGGAGATGGAATTGCATTCTATGTCTTGTGGCCACATTATCCCCTTTGGATAACTTCTCATGTTGCCGTCTCCAACTGAATGAATTTTATTGCTTTCAGGTATTTTCCATGATTCCTGGTTTTAGCTCGGAGTTGATGCCGAAAGGTCGTGAACAGGAAAGCCAGGCAAAGATCAAGCGATACATGTACGTGATGGGTTCTATGACCAATGAAGGTACTCTCATGGTGTTTTCTTCTTCCATATTGTCCATTATACATGTGAATATCAATATACTCATTCTGCTGTTTATATTTGACATAGCTTTTATTTCAATCTTGGGCGTAAGACTGGATGATGATGATAGTGCTATGGTGTCATGGTGTGTACCCATCATGCATTGTGATCAATGTCCATATAAGTAAACTAGCAGAGTACAGCCCACTTCAAGTGTTTCTGGCAGTACATTATGATTATTCCACCATTTACCTGTGAATATGTATTTGATCCCGGGCGCATGAATTATTTCTCTCCACTGTTTCATGCAAGCTTTGTAAATGGGGAAGGAGATCATGAGCTCATTAACCTGAGGTGGGAATTGCTTTTGGATGAAGTATGATCATTACATCGACCGTAGTCTTGAAGTCGGGAGTGTTTAACCTTTCCAAGTCTCTCATAATCCAACAGTCATTTACCTTTCCACTTATTTGATCCACAATCCCATTAAATTTGAGGAAGTGATCCTTGTTATGACACGACCACTCCGACGGACAGAGTGACCTCTCAAGATCTCGATCCGCACAACAAGAAGGGAGGAAGAAGAAGGAACAATCACACAAGATAGGAACACATATTTACGTGGTTCGGAGGTTACCCCCTACGTCCACGGGCGACGGCGACAGTGGAACTTCACTAGATGTGGAGAAATATACAAAGAAGTCAGCACCCCAACTTGGAGGAACAAATCCTCTCACAAGAAACTCTCTCAAACTTGGAGGAACAACTGACGGAATCCAAATCGGATGCCCGGTTTGAGCTCGGCGCTCAAACTTCATTTTTAAAATACACTTAGTTCAAATGAACTGTTAGGACGGGGCATTTGGTTCTAAAATCTGAAATACCGGTCGGATGGCCGTGCCGATCATTCCAATACGACCGGGGAGATGAAAGTGACTTGTCAGAACTGACGGAATCCAAATCGGATGCCCGGTTTGAGCTCGGCGCTCAAACTTCATTTTTAAAATACACTTAGTTCAAATGAACTGTTAGGACGGGTCCGGGGGTCTAAAATTCGAAATACCGGTCGGATGGCCGTGCCGATCATTCCAATACGACCGGGGAGATGAAAGTGACTTGTCAGAACTGACGGAATCCAAATCGGATGCCCGGTTTGAGCTCGGCGCTCAAACTTCATTTTTAAAATACACTTAGTTCAAATGAACTGTTAGGACGGGTCCGGGGGTCTAAAATTCGAAATACCGGTCGGATGGCCGTGCCGATCATTCCAATACGACCGGGGAGATGAAAGTGACTTGTCAGAACTGACGGAATCCAAATCGGATGCCCGGTTTGAGCTCGGCGCTCAAACTTCATTTTTAAAATACACTTAGTTCAAATGAACTGTTAGGACGGGGCATTTGGTTCTAAAATCTGAAATACCGGTCGGATGGCCGTGCCGATCATTCCAATACGACCGGGGAGATGAAAGTGACTTGTCAGAACTGACGGAATCCAAATCGGATGCCCGGTTTGAGCTCGGCGCTCAAACTTCATTTTTAAAATACACTTAGTTCAAATGAACTGTTAGGACGGGTCCGGGGGTCTAAAATTCGAAATACCGGTCGGATGGCCGTGCCGATCATTCCAATACGACCGGGGAGATGAAAGTGACTTGTCAGAACTGACGGAATCCAAATCGGATGCCCGGTTTGAGCTCGGCGCTCAAACTTCATTTTTAAAATACACTTAGTTCAAATGAACTGTTAGGACGGGGCATTTGGTTCTAAAATCTGAAATACCGGTCGGATGGCCGTGCCGATCATTCCAATACGACCGGGGAGATGAAAGTGACTTGTCAGAACTGACGGAATCCAAATCGGATGCCCGGTTTGAGCTCGGCGCTCAAACTTCATTTTTAAAATACACTTAGTTCAAATGAACTGTTAGGACGGGTCCGGGGGTCTAAAATTCGAAATACCGGTCGGATGGCCGTGCCGATCATTCCAATACGACCGGGGAGATGAAAGTGACTTGTCAGAACTGACGGAATCCAAATCGGATGCCCGGTTTGAGCTCGGCGCTCAAACTTCATTTTTAAAATACACTTAGTTCAAATGAACTGTTAGGACGGGTCCGGGGGTCTAAAATTCGAAATACCGGTCGGATGGCCGTGCCGATCATTCCAATACGACCGGGGAGATGAAAGTGACTTGTCAGAACTGACGGAATCCAAATCGGATGCCCGGTTTGAGCTCGGCGCTCAAACTTCATTTTTAAAATACACTTAGTTCAAATGAACTGTTAGGACGGGGCATTTGGTTCTAAAATCTGAAATACCGGTCGGATGGCCGTGCCGATCATTCCAATACGACCGGGGAGATGAAAGTGACTTGTCAGAACTGACGGAATCCAAATCGGATGCCCGGTTTGAGCTCGGCGCTCAAACTTCATTTTTAAAATACACTTAATTCAAATGAACTGTTAGGACGGGTCCGGGGGTCTAAAATTCGAAATACCGGTCGGATGGCCGTGCCGATCATTCCAATACGACCGGGGAGATGAAAGTGACTTGTCAGAACTGACGGAATCCAAATCGGATGCCCGGTTTGAGCTCGGCGCTCAAACTTCATTTTTAAAATACACTTAGTTCAAATGAACTGTTAGGACGGGGCATTTGGTTCTAAAATCTGAAATACCGGTCGGATGGCCGTGCCGATCATTCCAATACGACCGGGGAGATGAAAGTGACTTGTCAGAACTGACGGAATCCAAATCGGATGCCCGGTTTGAGCTCGGCGCTCAAACTTCATTTTTAAAATACACTTAGTTCAAATGAACTGTTAGGACGGGTCCGGGGGTCTAAAATTCGAAATACCGGTCGGATGGCCGTGCCGATCATTCCAATACGACCGGGGAGATGAAAGTGACTTGTCAGAACTGACGGAATCCAAATCGGATGCCCGGTTTGAGCTCGGCGCTCAAACTTCATTTTTAAAATACACTTAGTTCAAATGAACTGTTAGGACGGGGCATTTGGTTCTAAAATCTGAAATACCGGTCGGATGGCCGTGCCGATCATTCCAATACGACCGGGGAGATGAAAGTGACTTGTCAGAACTGACGGAATCCAAATCGGATGCCCGGTTTGAGCTCGGCGCTCAAACTTCATTTTTAAAATACACTTAGTTCAAATGAACTGTTAGGACGGGTCCGGGGGTCTAAAATTCGAAATACCGGTCGGATGGCCGTGCCGATCATTCCAATACGACCGGGGAGATGAAAGTGACTTGTCAGAACTGACGGAATCCAAATCGGATGCCCGGTTTGAGCTCGGCGCTCAAACTTCATTTTTAAAATACAAGATGAAATTTGAACTTATATTGTGTGTGTGTATTTATATATATGAAAATGAGCTGGCTTAAACTATTGGCATACTCTTGTTAATGCTTGATTTCTTTATTAAGTCTTGTTAATGCTTGATTTCTTTATTAAGGATTTGATTATAATTTTTTTAAATGATATACAGGATCATCCGTCGCGAGATGTTGGACGAGACGACGACCAGGATGATGTTGGACGAGACGACGACCAGGATGAGACATATGTGGAGGATTTGTGATTTTATTTTAGTTGTGTATGTTGTCATTTTATTATTATGGATGTATGATTAATTTGTGATTTTATTTTAATTGTGTGTAATTTGAGGTTCGTGGAGATTGTGATCCGTGTAGTTGATTTATTATTGTTTTATGAAATTGTTATTTATCAGGTGCTTGTATGTGATGAATTTGAGATTTGTCGATATTGTTGTCTGTGTAGTTGATTTTATATTTATGTTATGAATTTGTTATTTATCAGGTAATTTATTTATCAGTTTAAATAAATTTTTAAAAAAAAATAATGCAAAATTAGCGACCGCATGGAGACTGAATTGCGACCGAATAGCGACTATACGTTATATTTCTTTTATTAAATAATTATACTTGGCGACCGACTGGCGACCGATTAGCCACCGAATAAATCCGATAGGTTAATTTTATTTTTTAAAATACAACAAATGTAGCGACCGAATAGAGACTGAATAGCGACCGAATTATTAGCGACCGATCAGGCGACCGATAATAATCGGTCTCTGGTAACGACTGATACTGCGACCGAATTATGTCGGTCGCTATATAGCGACTAGTATATAGCGACCGACATGTTCGGTCGCTAGATAGTCTCTGTTCGGTCGCAATGCAGATTTGCGACCGATCTACGACTGAATAGCGACCGCTAGGTCGGTCGCTATCCGCGATTTTTCTTGTAGTGGTGGTAGCCCCGCCACGCCCCCATGTGGCAGACAGCCCCAGGGCAGGAGCCTACATTGTGTCCATCCGATGCCGGGCGCCCGAAGATGCGGCTACCCCAGCCTCTGCAGGAGCGGTCTATGATGAATACACAGAAGAGCCCGAGATGCACTTATGCCCTCCTGAACCTGCGGACCTTACGTACCCGGCGGCTACGACCCTGGGGGACTGCGAGGCAAATGCAACCTCTATGCCCAGTCATGATGAACAAGGGGAGGGAGATGACGTCCTCGAGCCCGAAGACAATGAAGACCAAGACTTCGTGGATTTGTCGCCAGCCCCGCCGGAAATTGAAAATGGCGGCCAGGCCACAGTCGACGAATTGGTTGAAATCAACCTCGGCACAGAAGACAATCCCAGGCCGACTTTTCTGAGTGCTCTCATGCCTCTACAGGAAAGAGAACAATACACAAAGTTGCTGCAAGAATTCCGGGATTGCTTTGCCTGGAACTATGAAGAAATGCCCGGACTGAGCCCCGAGGTGACTCAACACATCCTGTCTATTGATCCCAAAATGGAACCAGTGAAGCAACCTCCCCGGCGCATGAGGCCGGAGTTAACCAGCCAGATCTGCAAAGAGGTCGACAAGCTCATAAACGTCGGCTTCGTGGCAGAAAATCAATACACCACATGGCTGGCCAATATTGTACCGGTGAAAAAGAAGAATGGACAGATCAGGATTTGCGTGGACTTCCGCGACCTGAATAGAGCCTGCCCGAAAGATGACTTCCCGGTGCCTATCACCGAAGTGATGATTGATGCAACCACCGGCCACGAGGCCCTGTCCTTTATGGATGGGTCGTCCGGCTATAACCAAATCTGGATAGCCGACCACGACCGGGTCCATACGGCTTTCCGGTCACCCAAAGGGGTATTTCACTACAAGAGGATGCCCTTCGGCCTCAAGAATGCCGGTGCCACATATCAGCGGGCGATGACCAAGATCTTCGACGAGCTGCTATACGGCAAGGTCGAGTGCTACATTGATGATCTGGTCGTCAAGACGAAGAAAAGAGACGAGCACCTGAGCGACCTCAGGGCCGTCTTCCAAAGGCTCCGGCAGTACGGGCTGAAAATGAATCCCATGAAGTGCGCCTTTGGCGTGTCCAGCGGGAAATTCCTCGGCTTTATTGTCCGGCACAGAGGGATCGAGATCGACCCCCTGAAGATAAAAGCCATCCAGGAGCTGCCTCCTCCGAAGAGTCTGGGGGAGTTGAGGTCCCTACAGGGGCGTTTAGCTTACATCCGCAGGTTCATCTCCAACCTGTCAGGGCGTTGCCAACCCTTCCACAGACTGATGATGAAGAATGCACCCTTCAGCTGGGGTCACGAATGCCAGCACGCGTTCGACCAGCTAAAGGAGTACCTGAAGACCCCACCCGTCCTGGGGGCACCTGTCAAAGGTAGACCGCTTATTCTCTACATAGCGGCCACCGAGTACTCACTGGGGGCAATGCTCGCCCAGAACAATGATGAGGGAAAAGAACAAGCTCTTTACTATCTCAGTCGAAGGTTGGTGGGCGCAGAGGCTAAGTACACCCCGATTGAGAAAATCTGCCTTGCCTTGGTCTTCGCGGTCAAGAAGATGAGGCACTATATGTTGTCCCATGAAGTCAGCCTGATATCCAGGGCCGACCCCATCAAGCACATTCTCCTCCAGCCAGTCCCGAAGGGGCGCCTTGGCAAGTGGGCCGTGCTGCTCATGGAATTTGACATCACTTACGTGCCACAGAAGGCCGTTAAGGGGCAAGCCGTCGCGGACTTCTTCGCAGCACACCCTGTGCCCGAAGACTCTCCGTTGGCCATAGAGCTACCCGAAGACGAAACACTAGAGGTGGATCAAGTGCAACAAGCCGTCTGGCAGTTATACTTCGACGGGGCCTCGAGAACAGAAGCGACCCCGTCTGGGCATGGCAAGGTGCGTGCCGGAGCTGGCATCGTCCTCAAATCGCCAGATGGAGAAGTGATGCACACCTCCTGCTGCATTAGCAAACCCTGCACCAATAATGAAGCAGAATATGAAGCTCTAATCATCGGTCTCCAGGTCGCCCTTCAAATGGAGATCAAAATGCTCCAGGTGTTCGGCGACTCGCTGTTGGTCGTCAAGCAAGTCCAGGGGCAATTTGATGTCCGAAAACCTGAGCTGCTCCCGTATCACACTAAAGCAAAAGGGCTCATAGAGCGGTTCTACCTCCTCGAGATAGGCCATGTCGCCAGAGGGGAGAACGCACAAGCCGACGCATTGGCAAAATTGGCAAGCTCACTGGCAGTGCCTCCAGATGGATCTCTCCATATCCAAGTAATAAACCAACGCCAGGTACCCAGCATGATGGCACAGGAGTCAGAAGAAGAAGACCTAGAGGTCACTACAGTGGAAGCCGTCAGCCTGCCCGACTGGAGAGCCCCCTTGGTGCAGTGGTTCAAACACCAGCGATTGCCTGACCGAAGAGAAGAAAATATCAAGCTAGTCAGAACCAAGGATTCTTACGAGCTCCGAAGCGGAATATTATTCCGAATTGTGGCAGACGCCAGAAGGAAGCTGCTCCTCCGATGTTTGTCCACCGAAGAAGCTTGGAGGGTTATGAAGGAGGTCCATGCCGGCATAGCTGGCGCGCACCAGGCGGGACCGAAAATGAAAATTGAAATCAAGAAACTTGGCTATTATTGGCCTGCAATGTTCAACGACTGTTGCGAGTATGCTAAGTCGTGTCAGAGATGTCAGAAGCATGCCACCATTCCCAGAAGACCTCCTGCACCACTACACCCAACAGTGCCCAGTTGGCCGTTCGCCCAATGGGGAACGGACGTCGTGGGCCCCTTTCCCGCATCTTCCACAGGCTGCAAATATATTCTGGCGGCGACCGACTACTTCTCCCGCTGGGCAGAGGCTGTTGCCTTACGGGAGGTCACCGGAGAAATCGTGGTCAGGTTTGTCCGCCGCAACATTATATTCCGGTTCGGCGTGCCCGACCGGATTGTGTCGGACAACGGCAGCCACTTCCGCAACCAGAAAGTTTACCGGCTAGCAGAAAAATACAAAATTGACTGGAGGACATCGACTCCTTACAATCCACAAGCCAATGGGCTGGCCGAAGCTTTCAATAAGACACTTTGCACTCTCCTGGCCAAGACTGTTAGCTCTAACAAAAGGGACTGGGAAGAAAGAATGTATGAAGCGCTTTGGGCGTACCGAACCGTATACAAGACCCCAACGGGCTGCTCGCCTTTCTCTCTTGTATATGGCTCGGAAGCAATCATCCCCGTCGAACTGGAGATACCGTCCCTCAGGGTCGCCATTCAGCATGGGCTTGTCCCCGAAGGGCAGACCAACACCGAGCGAAGGCTCGATGAACTCTCCAGTCTGGAAGGAAAGCGGCTTCAAGCCCAACAGAATATCCAGGTCTATCAGGCCCGGATTGCACGCGCCTTTGACAAGCTCGTCAAGGAACGCGAATTCAAGAAGGGTGACCTTGTCATGGTCAAGAGAAGAGATCTCATGGCGGCCAACCCCAAAGGTAAGCTAAACGAGAACTGGCTCGGACCCTACGTAGTCCAGAAAGTCTACGAAGGCGGGGCCTATGTAATTGTCAACCACCGCGGGGAAGTTCAATTCCCGCCTCTTAATGGAAGGCACTTAAGGCTGTACCACGCCCCAGCGCCCCCATTCAGGTAATAATATTACTCTTCGCCCCATTTTGGGGCGGATTTGCGTGATTAATGTCCGAATGATTTGGCCACCAGCCGGGTTCCCGAAAAAGGGAAGAAAGGAATAGAAAGAGAAAGAAAGAAGAAGCAAAAAAGAGAAAGACAAAAAAAAGAAGAAGCAAAAAATGGAAAGAGAAAGAAGGAAGAAGCAAAAAAAAAAAAGAAGAAAAAAAGAAGAAAAAAAAAGAGAAAAAAAAAGAGAGAGAAAAAAAGAGAAGCCAGAAAGGGGGACGCCCCCCATTTCCAGTCACCGCCCCGCATCAGCGGGGGTACCAAAATTGATTTAAAAAGAAAGAGACAAACTCTTCTCTCCGAGAAAGAGACAAACTCTTCTCTCCGTCCTTCCCGGGCGGTGAGTACCCCTTTGGCTCGGACCTCACGTCCGGGTCATTGACTAGACAAACTCTTCTCTCCGTCCTTCCCGGGCGGTGAGTACCCCTTTGGTTCGGACCTCACGTCCGGGTCATTGACTAGACAAACTCTTCTCTCCGTCCTTCCCGGGCGGTGAGTACCCCTTTGGCTCGGACCTCACGTCCGGGTCATTGACTAGACAAACTCTTCTCTCCGTCCTTCCCGGGCGGAGAGTACCCCTTTTGGCTCAGACCTCACGTCCGGGTCATTGACTAGACAAACTCTTCTCTCCGTCCTCCCCGGGCGGAGAGTACCCCTTTGGCTCGGACCTCACGTCCGGATCATTGACTAGACGAACTCTTCTCTCCATCCTCCCCGGGGGGCGAGCACCCCTTTGGATCAGACCTCCCGTCTAAGTCACTGACTAAACGGACCTTTCTATCCGCCACCTCTGAACGGCAAAAGGGGTCTCTGGCCAAGTACCCCTCACTCGAGACCAGCACGCGCTCCCAATATTGCGGCAAAACCAGGGAGTTACCCGTTCGGTATGGTGGAGTGGTCCCCTCGTCCTCCCCCTGGGAAGGCGAGCGCTCTCCTGTACCCTGACATGGGTCCCTGCCTGGTCCTTCCAAAGTGAATCCCCGCAAAGACTCATACCCTGCCAATGGGCCCCTACACGAAAAGGGGGGAAAGATACAAGAGCGAGGGAAGAGGAAGGAGAAAACAATATGCACGGAAGAGAAAGAGGGGTGGGAAAGCTCCCTCCGGGATAAATGCATACACCAGGAACGCGTGAAATCATAAATGCTTTGCTCTATTCAAAAGAGGATCAAACTACATGTGCTGCGGGGCATACCCCTGTGTTACATTCAAAAAAAAGAAAGAGAAATTAAGGGATGCAACGCTCAGTCGATGTCCCTGAAGATGTCCTCGAGGGGGAGGATCCCGACGCAAGGGAAGTTCGTCATATCGCGCAGTCGGCCCCTCAATCCCTCAAGACGGGCGAGCTCCGCTTCGACGGACGCCATTTCAACGTCGGCAACGGCAAGAGCTTCCCTCTCCTCTGCCACCGCCCCTTCCGCCTCGGCGAGGCCAAGTTTAGCCGCAGCGAGATAGCCCTCCAGCTTCTCGATCCGGTTCTTGAAGGAACGAACGCTGCCTTCGCCTTCCTCTAGGGCCTTTCCGTGGCGTTCTCTACTGTCGCGTCGGGCCTTTAGGGCCTGCAGATATTCGTCTGCCTGAGCATCAAGGGCGGCGCGTTCGTCAGGAGCCTGGGTCTCCAGGAACTTGCGGCGCTTGACATATTTCAATAATAGCAAGACCCGCCGTGACCATTCCCCCAGCGGACAGCCAAGCACTTGCAGCGCCCCCGTTAATTGCGTCACGATGGTATGCACCTCCCGATACGACAGAGAAGCATCGGCGAGAAGCATCGTCCGTAAAGTGATCAGCATCTGACGGACTGGCGCTTCTGAGGACGTGTGACTAACTGAGGGCACGACCGGAGGGGTGAATTCCACGGTGTTGTCCACCTCTGCCCACAGGTCGGTATCTGCCGCCACTGAAGATGAAGGAAGGGCGAGGGTCAAGTCGCCCGGCCGGCGTAGCTCGACGAGAGACTCTTGGCCGACCATTGCCTGGGGAAAGGAAAAGACCATTGCCGAAGCCTCCGGTGCCCCCATCGTTTGGAGGTCACCTGCCCCCTCTGCCTCCGTCTGGCCCGACTCTGCCACTCCTCCAAGGGGCAGGGGTGCAGGGGCCGTTACCTCGGCTAGAGGAGGAGCTTCGAGTAAGGCCAGGCCCGAAGCCGTCACCCATGAACTCCTCGCTCGCGGCTGAGATCCCTCCAGATGCGCACGGAGCCCCGCAAATATCTGCTGCAAGAGCGGGTCCTCCATCTGAGCCGGGAGTTTCGGGAAGGGCGGAAGCGGAACCACCAGCTGGGGTAAACGTCCCGCTTCCACGAGCGCAGCCAGTCTCTCTCTCTCCAAGCCCAAGACTGGAGCCGGCCCCTTCACCGCTATCGGGCCAATGCTCGGTCTCCGCTTGGCCACTGCCTTCCGGATACGACCAGGCGCCTTCCCCGATATCGGCATCGCCTGACCATGGGAATGGGAATCAGCTATTCGCCATCTAAAATAAACCATGCAAAAGGGAGACCGTGGAGCCCGCATACTCACCTTGGCCGCTGGGATGATGCTACCTTCAGGCGCGATCTCCCCCTCCTCCAGAGGCTCGCCCGCCGCTCTGGTAGTACCGGAGGGCTCCGCGGGCATTTCCTCTCGAAGGGCGTCGAGTAAAAGAGCCAATTTGCCCATGACGGCATCGGCTCCCGTTGGGCGGTCGATCAGCGCAGCCGGGGCAGCCTCCTCTGTGATCTCAAGTTCGGCCGGTTCTCGAAAATCCTAAAGAAAAAGGGGGGGGATAAGGTCGTCAGTCAATCACAAAAAAAGGAAAGGGAGAGCCGGCCCAAACAAGCTCACACTCACAGCGGTCTTCCCCACGAGGCTCGAGGAGCCAGCAAGTAAGGGGGCCCCGAAGGCCGGCTCGGGCGGCTCCGATGCCCCGGACACGCCCTCGTCAGGAGCTACTTCGTCGGAAGAGTAGTTGTAATCTACCTCTTCCCCAGACGGAGACTCGACCGCCGTCGGCTCGGCCTGGACCGGCAGAGGAGCTTCCACCTCAGAGTCTCTGCCCAGCACGTCCTCCCTCGGGCTAGGCGAGGCTCGCGCTCCGATCTTCTTCCTCCTCACATATATCAACGTCGTCGGGAGGTCGGGATCAGGCCCCAATGACTCGGTGGCCACCGCAGCAATGCCTGTCATGCAAAAGAAGATAAGCCAGGGTGAATCTACTGGCCCCTAGGACAAAAAGGGGGGGGAGCTAACCGTGTAGTCGAAAATATTTACCCCCTTCAGTTCCTGCGACACGAGATGACCCGCGGGCTTCCTCAACAGGCAACGCCTTCTCGGGAGTCCCGACCGTACCCTCGCCCGTGAGATAGAAGCGCATCGTCGCCATGCGCGAAGCCGAGGCCAACTCGGGAGGCCGGTCGACCACAGACGACACGGGCGGCCGATGAATCTCACCAGCTTCGTGGCTCGGTTCGGTCCGCGTGGCTTCGAATTCTTCGAAGGACAAGACGGGGGCCATCGGCAGGGCTGCCGTCGGAGCCGGGGATGCCTCGGTTCGCCGCCATTTTACCGTCTCTCGCCCGGCCACCTTGGCAGCAGCCAGTGCCCTCTTAACGGGCGACTGTGCCCGGGGCCTTCCCGTTGCCTGCGGCAAGGGAGCTGGAGCCGCCGCCGGGGTCGCCTCCGCCGGGACCGCAACTTCGCCCATGTCAGGCGTGGGCATGGGCTCTTCCATAGAAGCTGAAACAAAAGAAGTATCCAGGTGTCAGGGCTCCACTCCAAAATAAAAAGGAGGAGGGAGATTCAAAAGGCACACTAAAGAGCGGGGACGCGGACCGGCAGGTTGACCTGGCTCGGGACGGGCAGCTTCGAATTCCTCGAAAGACGGGACTAGTGGCGTCAGAGGAACAGCCGTCGAAGCCTTAGCCGTGTCTGTCTTCCTCCGCTTTGTATCCCGCTGCTTAGCCGCCTTGGCGGCGTCCACCGCCTTCTTCACAGGCGATTTAGCCCGGGGCCTCTTCGCAGCCTTAGGCAAAGGAGCCGTGGTCGGGGCCAGCGGCGCGGCTTCAAAATACGCAGGCTTCTTCACCAGCCGGAGGAGGTTCCGGTACGTGGCCATCTGCGTGCTGTCGGGATGGTCTGCAAAGAAAAGAGGGGAAAGAACGAACATGCATATACCATTAGTACCTAACTCACCGCGAAAGCCGCAGCGCTGAGGGACAAAACCGAAGAGCAAGAGGGAACTGAATACCATGAGGGCCAGTGTACAGCCGCAGCGTGATCGGCCAGTAGCTCAGGGATATCTCCTTGTCCCGACGTGCCGCCTCCCGGACTAGCCAACAAACGTCCTCAATAGTTTGACACCGGTCCGTGAGGTTGGCCAGATCCGCATGTTTCTTGGAAGAAAGGTGACAGAAAAGATTGAAGTGGTCCATGCCCCACCCATCAGCATAATAATAAGGGATGTGCAGGCGCTTGCCCAGGATGGAGGCCGTCACATCTTCAATCTTCATCCCATTCACCCGGAGGAGGATATATAGCCACGTGGTATCCTTGTAATTCTCGGGCTTCCTCTCCTCCCGCCTCATGAACGTGCGATACAGGCAGGCCAAGTCTCTCTCCGGACGCCAGCTCTTGGCGGGAGTCCCCTCTTCCTCTATGGGGAATGGATAATTGATGAGGTCCAGACGGTCGCTCCCTACCCGGCACAGATCCCTCAGCGTCTTCTGATAGCTGTCCTTCGCCACTGGAGGCAGCTCCACTTTCGGCGTCGGCCTCCTATCCCGGGCTTCCCGACGAGCTATCATATATGTCGCCACCTCCTTCTCTTGCCTGTTCTTGAGCCGAAGAAGATGATCTGGCTCAATGTCAAGTACTGGCACCGGTTGCCGGCTAAGGAATCTCCTTTCGGCGCCATCCCAACAATCGGTCTTGTGCAACCGATAGAAAGCCGTCCGGGCATTCCACCACTTTATATAGTCTTCGGTCACTCGGGGCACGCGACCCGGGGCTGGCACCCTGAAGGAGGCAGAGTCCGCCCGGTGGAAGAAGTCCCACCAGCTTCTAGCGTGCTCGGCGACCGCACTTCCCCGGACGTTCCGCGAAGGCAAGCCGAATTGCGCATGATAAGCAGGGATATGCTGGTCATACCCGAAGTTGCGGCCAAATCGGAAGGGGTAATACGGCTCCAGCAGTACGTTGTCTCCCTTCCGGAACACCAACACGCTCGGGCGGATAGCCAGCGCCCAATCCCTCAGCTCGGGCTCCAGCAACGGGCGCACCACGTTTTCCTGGCTGATAGGGTGGACATACCTCTCCACCTGGTCATCCTTGCATTCCCTCTTATTATTCACGAGGGGGCTTGAATGTGCGGCCAGCGTCCAGAAATGAATGGTACCGGCTGCATCCCGGGGAACCGTGGTCAACCGGCCCCGAATATCATACATCCGCATGGAAGTGGAAGCCGGCTCTGCACTCGCGAACTCCAGCATCCTCGGCACCAGCCCCCAATCCTGAAGGACTCGCGGGGCGAACTCCGGAAACAGTGAACAAACCCACGCGTTGAAGAAATGCAGTGGGCACACGTACCGGGCCTGCCTCGGGAACTGGTGCGTGCTGATGTCTCCCAGTGCCTTATAAATCAGACAGAGCGCCGCCGGGCACAGAGAAAGTTTAACACCCCACGCCATCTGACACGCCGGGTAGATGGCATCTGGCCGGATCACCGTCTCATCCCCGTACGGCATGGCAAATGAACACAGCCAGTACGTCAGATAGGCGGCACAGTGAGTTTGTGGGTCGACCCCCATCGGATTGGCCCCGCTCCGACGTCCCCTGGAGGGGATCTTCACATCATGCTTGGGCTTCGCACGTTTCTTGCGAGCAACAGCGGTGCCGACGCAAGGAAAATCTTCATACTGCTTCAGCCCATCATAGAAATATTCCAGCCATACCGCCATACGCACCCGTTTCCTATCCCCACGGGCGGGCTGCTTCCCCTTGTGCGACAGCTGGTACAGCTCCCGGTACGCCTTCATCAGGTACCGGTATGAATACCCCAGAGAATAATAGCCGTCCCCGTTAGTCTCGTCTTTGATCAAGTCCGGGAGGCATACTTCTTCATAAGGCTCCCCGTCAATGGGCAAGCCGCTCAGCTGGCTTAGGCTCCACAAATCAAGTGAAGTCTCTCCCTCTGCCGTGTAGAAGGTATTGGTCTCCGCACTAAATACTTCTATCATGCCGCAACAGAGACCCTTGGAGATGGGATAACCATACCGGGAAGCGTACACGCTGTGATAGATGCCAACTCGGACCAGCAACGGGGCGTAGTTGAACAGTACATATTCCGTGAACTCCACCGCCCCTTCTCGGAAGCTGTGGGCGTCTTGAAGCTTCAGCTCCCCGAACCAGCCCAGTGATAGTTCGTACTTGAACCTGATGGCCAAACAGTCCAATATGAACGGCTCCTCCCTATAACCCCATTTCAGGGGAGCCAAGAATAAACCAAATCGGGGCGACTCGCCATGCACCTTCCCCGCAGACATGTCCCACCTTGCTGGCGTGAACTGAGGGGCTCGCACCAATTTATCTTCAGCCGGCAGCACCCCTTCGATCCCCAGGACTGGCTTCCATTCCCGGGCTTCTCCCACCAGATACATCGGAATGCTCCTGGGGACGCTGTACAGCAGACTATCTCGGGCATGCAGGATCGCCCGCTCGGCCGCCTTTATGACGCGATAATCTCGCCCCTCTCGAGAGCGCAAATGCTTCAGAAATCGAACGAGGTGCCTATCTTTCGGGAAATCCTTCCTGTATTCTTCAGTGGCCCGATCGAATGTGAAGCCGCTTTCAACTCTGACGAGTCTGCGGACGTCCATGCTTTCACAGTCAGACCCCGATGACTCAGCCAAGGCGGCAATCTCCGCGTGCTCTCGATCTAGGTCCTCCACATTGAGCCATGTGACTGTCGGCACGGGACCCCGCGGGATGAGGTCGGCCCCGATAGCAGCAGTAGGAGCAGAGGAACCACTTGGGGCAGCCATTTATCTGCAAAGATACATAAACAGAAGATCAGAATAAGCCACATGCGAAAGGAAGTGAAAGACTGTAAAAGAAGGGCTTCGCTACGAGTCAAATAAACAAAATATTGCCAATTTCTAACGAAATTTTGGCAGAGTTTCCCCTAGGCCGGAGGCGTAAGGGAAAACACGGGTGCGCGTCCACAAGGAGTGACGGCCCCAACAAAGCATGGTGGGCCCCAAGAGGCAACACCAGAAGTCCGCCGGTCGAAGGAGTCCTCTTCCTCAGCTAAAACTCCCCCTGGAGACCCTCACCGGTACACTACCCTGGGTGCCTTCACCGGCACACCCGCAGGTGCCCTCCCCGGTACACCCCCAAACAGCCTTCGCCGGCACGCCCGCGAGGGCTTCGTCGGTACACCTCTCGGCCAGTTCCCCGGCACACCCTATGAGGGCTCCGCCGGCACGCTCCTCAGCACGCACACCCCGAGTGCCTTCCCCGGCACGCCCGGTTGGTGGCTTCACCGGCACACGCCGAAGACTGCTCACCGGCACGCCCCGAGCGCTCCCGTGTTCCCCGGCACGCACCCCATCATGCGCTCCCCGGCACACTTGTGCCCCGCGCTCCCCGGTACACCCGGAAGCCGTCTTCCCCGGCACGCTACCCCGTTCGCCGGCATAGCCCTTGGAACGGCTCTTCTCCGACACAGTCCCCGTGGTGCCCTCCCCGGCACACCAACGGGGGGCTTCACCGGCACACGTGCCCCATGTGTCCTCCCCGGCACACCAACTGAGGCGACCTCCCCCGGTACGCCCGGGAGAGTCGTCACCGACACACCCTACGCCCTCTCCCCAGTGCACCCCCACGCACACTCACCGACACACCCTACGCCCTCTCCCCAGTGCACCCCCACGCACACTCGCCGACGGCCGTCTACGACACCGGAGATGAAGATGAAGAAGGGAGGGAACCAAAAAAATGGTGAAAGAAAAGGGGGAGGAGGCCTAGGGCCTCACCGTGCCCTATACGGGAAGACAAGGAGGGGGGGGGGGGAATAGAGAAGGGGAAAGAGAGGGAGGGGAAGAACGGAGAAGAGAAGAGAGAGAGGGGGGACGGCCTTTGCGGCGGCGCCCTCACCGGAGCAACAGCAACGACGACGGCCGCGGCGGTGGTCGTGCTCGGAGAAGAAGAAGAAGGACAGGGGGAGGGCTCCCGTCCGCTCGGTCGCCGAAGAGAGAGGAAGAGAGAAGAAGGGGGGGGGATTCGAAACGGGTGACCGTTCGAATCGCCCCCGCCCCCCCTATTTATAGAAAACAAAAAAGGGAGAAGAAAAAAAGAAGAAAAGAAAAGGAAAAAGAGAGAAAAAAAAAAGAAAATACAAAGGGGAAGGAGAAGAACGAATAAAAAAACAAGGGGGGGGGAGAAAATAAAAAAAAAAGAGAAGAAAAGGAGGGGAAAAAGAGAAGGAGATTAAAAGAGGAAAAAAAAGAAGAAAGGAAAGGGAGGGATAAAAAAAAAGAAAGGGAATGAAAGGAGAAATAAAAAAAAGAAGAAAGAAATAAGTATATATGTATGATATTAAATATATATATACATATGCATACACGTGTATATGCATACATACTGGTATCTTCTTACGCATCTACTCGCACGTGTCAACGTGTGAGTCAATGTCGTACGATAATAGGTGTCTCCAAAGAACGTTCCATCCCCACGATCCCGGTCAGACGAACGTCCACACCAGCAAAGACGACTCTACCCCTGTGGCTATGCCCTTGTCGTAGTGTCACTACCCTACCACCAAAACAAGCCCGTCTCTGGCACATCGCCTCGGGCCTCAGCTACCACCCACGCCATACGATATCGCCATCACGGGCCTTACGCCTGGATCGGTAGAACCTCTATCCTTGCGTTGGCATTAGCCCCTTGCCAACGAATAAGTCCCTTTCCGGCGCAAGGCCCCGTACCCTAGCCGCCCACTCTGTACGAATATGGCCGTTACGGACCCTACGTCCGAATCGGCACGAACTCTCCCGTTGCGCTGGCATTGTCTTCTTGCCAACGAATGAGCCCTACCGTCCGGCGCAAGGCTTCGTGCCCTGGCCGACACTTGCATATCACTCACTCAAAAAAAAAAGAAAATAAAATAAAATGGGGTTAAAAATAGAGATATCCCGCCGGACTTTCCCCTATGTGGGGACAAGGGTAAAAATGGCAATAACCCGGCTGTGGCGAAAACCCGAAAGGGCGCTACGGGCAAAATTGGGTACCCCGCCACGTGAAAACCCGAAAGGGCGCGTGGGCAAAAGCAAGAGGGGGCCGGTACCGGCGAAAACCCGAAAGGGCGCTTGTATCGGTAATATGGTACAAAAAGAAAGAAGAACAAGAAAAGACGAAGATATCAACAAAGCATGTCGGTTCCCGGCATCCTGTCGGCACTGACGAAGAGACCAAGAGACCAAGAGACCAACAAAACATGCCAGTTCCCGGCATCTCGTCGGCACTGGCGAAGAGACCAAGAGATCAACAAGGCATGTCAGTTCCCGGCATCCTGTCGGCACCGACGAAGAGACTAAGAGACAACAAACCAGGTCAGTTCCCGGCATCTTGTCGGCACTGACCAAGAGACCAAGAGACCAACAAAACATGCCAGTTCCCGGCATCTCGTCGGCACTGGCGAAGAGACCAAGAGATCAACAAGGCATGTCAGTTCCTGGCATCCTGTCGGCACCGACGAAGAGACTAAGAGACAACAAACCAGGTCAGTTCCCGGCATCTTGTCGGCACTGACCAAGAGACCAACAAAACATGCCAGTTCCCGGCATCTCGTCGGCACTGGCGAAGAGACCAAGAGATCAACAAGGCATGTCAGTTCCCGACATCCTGTCGGCACCGACGAAGAGACTAAGAGACAACAAACCAGGTCAGTTCCCGACATCTTGTCGGCACTGACGAAGAGACCAAGAGACCAACAAAACATGCCAGTTCCCGGCATCTCGTCGGCACTGGCGAAGAGACCAAGAGATCAACAAAGCATGTCAGTTCCCGGCATCCTGTCGGCACCGACGAAGAGACTAAGAGACAACAAACCAGGTCAGTTCCCGGCATCTTGTCGGCACTGACGAAGAAACCAAGAGACCAACAAAACATGCCAGTTCCCGGCATTTCGTCGGCACTGGCGAAGAGACCAAGAGATCAACAAAGCATGTCAGTTCCCGGCGTCCTGTCGGCACTGATGAATAGACAAAGAGACAACAGACCAGGCCAGCTCCCGACACCCTGTCGGCACTGGCGAAGAGACAAAGAGAGAACAGACCAGGCCAGCTGCCGACACCCCGTCGGCACTGGCGAAGAGACAAAGAGAATAACAGACCAGGCCAGCTCCCGACACCCTGTCGGCACTGGCGAAGAGACAAAGAGAGAACAGACCAGGCCAGCTGCCGACGCCCCGTCGGCACTGGCGAAGAGACAAAGAGAACAACAGACCAGGCCAGCTCCCGACGCCCTGTCGGCACGGGCGAAGAGACCAAGAGAACAAGAGACCAGGTCAGTTCCCGGCACCCTGTCGGCACTGACGAAGAGACAACACACTGCTTCAGTTCCCGGCATTCCGTCGGCACTGATGAAGAGACCAACATACTACCTCAGCTCCCGATGCTCCGTCGGCACTAACAAAGAGACCAACAAACAACAAACCAGGTCGGCTCTCGACACCCCGCCGCCATCGACAAAGAGAGAAGAGACGGAGACACCCGCGGGCACCGCCCGGCTCATCCTTCGCCTGCGATACCCGTGGGTGGGGGGCATTTGTGGACACCGAAAATTGCACATCCAAGTGTCATGTTCGGCCCAGCATCAACAACGGCGCCGAGTGAAGAAACCCCGGAGAAATCAAGCACAAAAGGCCCCACAGTCCGTGGGCCCCAAAGGAAATCAAACGGGCCATGACTCGTGTCCGCGACGGGCTCAGAACGGGCCCCAAATACACACCCCCCCCGGGGGTGCTCAGCGGCACAGCCCAAGGCTGCTCAGCGGCACAGCCCAAGGCTGTTCAACGGTACGCCCCCAGGTGGGTTCACCGGCACACCCCCTTGGGTGCTCAGCGGCACAGCCCAAGGCTGCTCAGCGGCATGCCCCCAGGTGGGTTCACCGGCACACCCCTTTGGGTGTTCAGCGGCACACTCCCTGGGGCTCAGCGGCACGCCCCCGGGTGGGTTCACCGGCACACCCCAAAGGGCCTCCAGCGGCACGCCCTGGAAAGCCTTCAGCGGCACACCCTGCCGCGGCCTTCGCCGGCACACCCCTATGGGGGTTCACCGGCACACCCCAAGGGGGGGACCTTCAACGGTACGCCCCCAAGTGGCTTCACCGGCACGCCCCCTCTGGGTGTTCAACGGCACGCCCTGCAGGGGCTTCAGCGGCACGTCCTGCAGGCCCTTCAGCGGCACAGCCCTTTGAGGCTTCAGCGGTACGGCCTTTGGGGCCTTCAACGGCACGCCCAAAGGGGTCTTCAGCGGTACAGCCTACAAAGGCTTCAGCGGCAGGCCTTTTTGGCTCTTCAGCGGCACAGCGGTGAAGTTCTTTCAACGGGCGACGTGAGGCCCACGCCCTACGCATCCTTGGCGCGCAGTGGAGCCGTCTGAGGTGGCAGCCGATCGTTGGGCCACGCAGGCTACCCCACTGACAGCCAGGACGGAGGGGAGTCAAACCCCATCATCACGGGCTGCTTCCCGCCCTCGACAGCCATGCTCGAGGGCTCCCCGCTGCTGAGGGTATAAAAGACGCCCGTCTTCCACAGAGAAAAAGGGGGAGAGAGGCAGAGGAAGAGGAGAACGGAAGAAGAAGGAGGGCGAAGGAGGAGGCAGACGCACGGAGACAGACGGGGAGACACACAACACACACCGGAGAAAGAAGAGAAGAAGAGGCCCTCCCGGCTTGAGCTCCGTCCGACGGCCACCGGGAAGAAACAAGAGTAAGAGAGAGAGAGCTTGTTGTATTGGGGGAAAGGGTTGGGGATGGCGGCCGAAGTCTTAGGCCCGGATGTCTTCTTCCCTCTTGTATCCCATTCCTCCTGGCGTTCTTGGTCTTGCTTACTCTTGTCCATGGCCCCATTTGGGGAGTTTGCTTTTGCCATATGTATGAAGGGCCTCGCCCTCTTGATTCTCATGAATGAAAACCACCCTCTCCGGGTTTCCCTTTCGATCTTCGATGTTTTAGGCTAGGCTTTGCGGGCTTTTTTGACGGACAATCCGCTCCTCCCTCTGTCTCCTTATTCCTCCGGCGTCTTTAGGGTCCTCCACGTCGATGTAGGTTTCCCCCTTCTGTTGGCCTTGGCTCCGTGAGCTCCTCACTCATTCCCTTCTATGGCCATCTACCGTGTTCCCGAGCTTGAGGAGAAGGGGAGGTACCCTTCTTTCCTCCCAACCACCCAGTTACTAATGGGCCACTCCCGGCCTTGAAATCCCCCCATCTTTATTCCTCTTTTCCTGAACAGCCACCAAGTACCCCCCCCAGTTGCTAACACCCCTTTTAAGCCTCTCAGCGGTGCACCTTTCCGGCCCTTGGCCGGCACACCTTTCCAGCCCTCAGCGGCACGCCCAGATCAGCCCTCAGCGGCACGCCCAGATCAGCCTTCAGTGGTGCGCCCACCCTTGGCCTTCAGCGGCACACCCTGTTCAGCCTCCAACGGCACACCCTGTTCAGCCTTCAGCGGCACGCCCTGTTCAGCCTTCAGCGGCACACCCCCTGTTCAGCCCTCAGCGGCACACCCCCTGTTCAGCCCTCAGCGGCACGCCCTTCAGTCCCTCAGCTTACTCCTTGTCCAGTCCCAGTCCAGGTTCCTTAGATGTCTTCGGTCTGTCGTTCTCCTTCGCGTTTTCCGAGTCTCTATAAAGGTGTTGCCCCCCCCCCCCCCCGGGGGCCCACCTCCAGTTGTCGGGTTCCGCCACATCATGTGGGCGCGTTCCCTGTATCTCCCTTACGCCCCGGGTCAAGGGGAAATGCTGCCGAATTTTTGTGAGAAACTAATAAACAATTAAAAGAGGCAAAAGGAGGCAACAAACAAGCAAGATAACTGACGAAACCTTCCAACTCATCAAACCACTGCCGGCATCACGACGAGAACTGAACCGAGCTAACTAACCACCCGGCAGCCCGAGCCTCCGACCCACAAGAAAAGAGATCGAACCGAACAAAGAGAACAAAACACGGGAGGAGTTTTATATAAAACCACACGAAAGTTAAGATAAGAAGAAAAGAAAAGCCTTAAAACAAATAATCAAAAAACTGATCGAGCCTCCTCCCTCACGCCCCATTGACCTTCAGCGGTACGCCCCTTTGGCCCTCAGCGGCACTCCCTCATTGGCCTTCAGCGGCACGCTCCCTTGGCCTTCAGCGGTACACCCCTTTCAACCCTTCAGCGGTACACCCCCCCCTTTCAACCCTTCAGCGGCACACTCCCCCTGAGCCCCCCAGCGGCACACTCCTCCTGGCCCTTTCAGCGGTACACTCCTTCCCTTCGCCGGTACACCCTCAGCCACTGTATAGACTTGGCCAACGTACAGACTTCATGGTGGCCAGTGTATAGACTTGGGCAGTGTATAGACTTCACATTCCAATGTATAGACTTATCCAGCGTATAGACTTGAGCCAGCCAGCGTACAGACTTCATGATAACCAGTGTATAGACTTTGGGTAGTGTATAGACTTCACACACCGACGTACAGACTTTATGCTGGGCAATGTATAGACTTTGAGCATCCAGCGTATAGACTTCGTATCCCAACGTACAGACTTCATGATGGCCAGTGTATAGACTTAGGCAGTGTATAGACTTCACACCCCCAATGTATAGACTTATCCAGCGTATAGACTTGGGCAGTGTATAGACTTCACACTCTGATGTATAGACTTGGCCAGTGTACAGACTCCGGGCCAGTCGACGTACAGACTCCAAATTGCAACGCGTAGACTTTGCTCCACTCTGCTCCAGTGTACGGACTTTGGGCTTGGCAACGTATAGACTTCAAGCCTGGGGAACGTATAGACTTTATATCACTCCCCCTCCTTCACCGACACACTCTCCAGCGGTACGCCCCTTTGGCCTCCAGCGGTACGCCCTTTGCAGCCCTCACCGGTACACCCCTTCGCCACCCAGCGGTACACCCAATACCCAGCGGTACACTCCCGTCTCTCCTTCGCCGGCACACTACATGCATGCATATATACATCACGATAAGGGCATCAACAATAGCAAATAAATCAATAAAAATCACGCTAATTGAAGGACTCCAAATGCGCAATATTGATCATAATAAAAGAGGCGGGAGGGGTAATAAAAAAATAAATAACAAACCAATGATAATAATAAGAATAATCATGCATAGAAGAAGAGAAATCATCCCGGACAAAGGCACGAATAAATAGTAAACATCAAATCAGAAATCCCAGAAGGTATAACCAAGAAAGCTCTAGATAAAAGACGATAATGCCCACGCCGCAGCCCGCTCTCTCCCCGGGACCCGGGGCAAAAGGAACAACAACGCTGCCCCTTTAGGTCGAGCCCGAGTCTCGGGAATTCCCCCGATATGGCCGGGCTTTGATCTAACCTCGGGCCGACATCCTAATCGGACCGGATTTGTTTTCTCGTTCCGGATACCTTCCGAACCTTCATTTAAAATTGCCGCATGCTCGGCAGACATTTGAAGGGATCTACCTCGATTTTCTCAATGTGGCGCTGCCACGGACTTGTGTCCGAATACAAAAGGTCTACGAGTGGCCGACACGGCCGACAGTTTATGGCCTTAATACAACTTTCAGTGTGACCCATCCCTATCTCTCTCGTATAATTAGTGTTACTCCTTTCGGCCGCGGGGCCTCTAATTTCGGCAATTAATCAAGGGTATTCCCTCGTATGAGGGATGTAAATGACGTCGTGACCTTCATGGCGCGACGGGATTCGGTCCCGACACGAACCACACAATCGTCTGACGAAGTCAGATCGAGCGCACCATGGGCTCTCCAGAGCCCGAATAAATTGTCACTCCGGTGACTGGCATGCCCACGCACTTAATAAAACCAACAGACGAACCGGAACAACAGTTTAACGGAAAGTGCGCCCACAAGGCCTCAACCCGACCCTCCACATCTCCCAGCCGATCCTCCATGGCCTTCATCCGGCCCTCCATCCGATCGGCGTGGTCCCTAAAGTTGAGACTCAGGGTCTCGATCATCTCCCGCAGGGATAGGTCATCTGGGATGGGATTCCTAGGGTCAGCCATCTGGATAGGGCGATGGTAGGATGTACCACGCCGGGTGGGCATGCAAGACTCTAAGGGACAAGGATGAAAGGGTACTAGACACGAACCTAGACAGAAAACTCCTAACGCAACAATGGACTCCAATGCAAGTAGTAGACCTATGGACTCAAATGAACTCCAGCAAATCTAATGACTCGACATGGCCTAGGACCTCAGTCTGTAGGGACAAACTGGACGACCATGCTCTGATACCAAATTTGATGCGGGACGGAACTGACAAATGGACTAAACCTATGATGAAGACCAAGTGCGGCCAGCACTCACACGAGACAAGGCAAGCCGAGAGATCGACCTCCGTACTATTCCTCCGAAGAGAGGCGTCTCTCAACAAGAAACCCAAGTCCACGGTCGTCCCTATGAGGGAAGCGAGTGGATCAAAGCGGCAAAGGAGCCGACGCGCAAATATAGGAGTCTAGTCCGAGCTCGGTGCTCGACTAGGGCCACGGAATGGGATACTCTCACTCACGATCTCGCGGTGTTGAATGCTAGCTAGGATCCCTACACTCTCACGCGGCATACAAGATCACATACTAGTAAAGCAAAATGCCAAGGGGGGGGGGGGGGAGCGTCGCACGTACCTCCACGCCTAGGCGTGGGGAAGGAACCCTGGCCGAGACCGACAACCCCGATACACACAATGAAAGAATAGGTACAAGCCAGCAATGGTGCCCACTCCTCGCAGGGAGATAACATGCTACAACAATTCCATTCGGCGCGGCCGATACACGGGCTGACGGGCGGCACTCGGTGAAGGGTTGGCCACGAGGAGGGTCCGAATGACGATCGGCAGAATCGCAGCAACGCGCGACTCAGTGGTAAACGTTCCCACGAATGGATCCGGAGTCTGATTGGGGCGCCGTCAGCGAGGGCGCGTAGTTAGGTCGCAGGAGGAAGCCTCGGCCAAAAGGCGTGCTCAGATTCCGTCCGTGGAAGCCGTGGCCGCACCTGCAAGTGGGGACAAGGAATCTGCTCCCAGAACTGCGCTGTCGAGCGGGGAAAATGGTAACTCGCTGCTCCGGTAGGCGATCGAGGCCCCGCTTGTGGGAGGACGTCGGGGACGCAGAGCAGCAGGTCCGGACCAAAGAGCTCGGTCAGATCTGGTCGTGGTTGGACGCTGTGAACTTTGGAAGTCGCCGGTTGTCCTGGCACCGGGTGGACTGGGCAGGCCCGCGCGACCTCACGGGAACGGACGCCACGAACAGCTCGGACGTCGGAACGAGACGATGTTGGCGGCGTTGGAAAGAGGACGACGAGAGGTACAAACCTTGAAGAAATCAGCTCCAAACTCGGAGTTGTCCATCCTGTGGGATTTTCGCAAGAAGGAGGGTGGATCTGGGCGCGCAGAGAGGGAGGCTCCTGCGCTAGCTCACCAGAAAACTCGCCACGGGTGGTGCCGACCTCGGATCGAGGCGAAACCAAAGCCCACGCGCTGCCGACTCGTAGAAGTATCCACCAAAAAAAAGGAGGGGCTCGGATTCGACCCGCACCGGATGGGGACGCCGCTGCAACTCGGGGCCGAATCTGGAACACGCGAACTCGAACCGGAGACGAAGTAGAAGGGAGGAAGAACCTCGGCGTCGCACCGAGGGGATGGGGAGTCGCACCCCGGGGTTGCTCCCGTCGCAGGAGCAAAGGAGGAAGAGAGGGTCGCCCTCTCCAAGGGGTGGCTGCGCAAATGGCTGCGCAATCAAAATATTTCATTCATTAATTTCTAAAGAAAGTACATAAGACCTTATATATGGAGGGGGGGAATGCTAGGGTTTCAACCCTAGCAAGGGGGGAAAGGGGGGCGGCCAAAGGGGGGGAGGGGATCGAATGGGAAGGAAAAAAAGGGGGGGTGCGCAATCTACTTCCTAAAAAAAGGTAGGGGGGCGGCTGCCTCCTCCTCCTCTTGGAGGAGATGAGAGGGGGCGCCCAAAACCCTAATGGGCCAAAAGGTTGGACCAAGAAGTGGCCCACTAGTCCTATTGCCCAACCAATGAGCCTAGCACACCCAATAAAGGTCTAATTGGCCCCAATTGGCCTACAAAGGTCCACAATAAAGAATAAACATGTCCACGCAGGGACTAAACCAAGGCCTGGTATGGCCATCATGTAAAAGAAGGTCCTCTAAACCATGCCGTAGTCGCCGAGCCAAAGAGATGCCGGCGTGCTCCGCGTGCTCCGTCGAGAAAGGCGGCGCGTGTCCTCACCATTATTGTAGCCCAACCCTTCCTTTTTGACATTGACTTTTACACATAGCAGCTTGTCTAGGTTTTTCTGCCCATCAACAAATTTAGACAAGGAAGCTTTCAAATCCTGAATTTCATTTTCAAGAGATGCAATGTGTATTTCATAACTAGTGATCTCTTGTTCACTACAATTGACAGCTTCATTCAAAACCTTGTTAGCTGTTTTGTATTCTTCAATTTCCTTTCTTAGCTCATCTACCTCTTCAGTCTCGTTTGTACAGATAGCTTTTCCTTTTTCCAATGTGAGAAGTCTTTCAGACATGGCACTGTTTAACAGTTTTAATTTTTCAACTTCTTCTTTAAGCTTATCATTTTGAACTAGCTCATTTATTAGAAGCTGATCTTCTGAGTTAACCATGCTTTCTCTCCTAGCTTAAAACTCCCTCAATTCCTTTTGTTGTTTTTCAAAATCTTTCTGTAATTCTATGTTTACAGATTTTATGGCGTTAAATTTTTCAATCAGCAACTCATTCTCTCGTTTAAGTTTCTTTAGTTGTTCATCATTTTCTTTAGAGAGCTTTCTGAGGAAGTCATCTTCAGATTTTAAATTGTTCAGCTCAGAGTGAACACATTCAAGTTCCTTCTTCAGTTCTGCATTCTGGTTTTTATACATATGATTATCAGACAGACATGCATCATGAGATTTCTTCGTACTTGAACAATTTTTACATGGAGAGCTAGAACTATCTACCCGAATACTCTTTTTCAACTTTTTATACTGTTTTCTTAACAGTTCATGAGATTCAAATAATTCAGCATATGCATTCTCCCAATCTTCTAGAGAGAAATTCTCGAAGATATTTACCTCATCATCATCATCTTCTTTAGTTTGATTGCTGCCTTGATCGCTGGCACTTTGATTTCTTCTGTTGGCCATCATGCATCTGTCCACATCTATCTCCTGTGTTCGCTTCAGTGCATCCAAAATATCTTTAGCAGAACTGGATTCAAAGAAACATGAATGAAAAGCTCTATCAGTAGCTGCCTTCATTAAATTTATTGCTATCTGATTTTCTTCATGCATGGATTTGTGACTGTCAGTCCATTTGGACTTTTTCCTAGGTAGTTCATGAGGACCATGTGAAATTACTTTCCACAGGTCTGGATTCACAGATTTAACATAATTCTTCAAAACAGCGAACCATGCATCAAAATGCGTACCACTGAAGATCGGTGGATGGTCCATGAGAACACACAGATTAACGCACAAGAATATTGATGCACTAAAAGGAAATAAGCACCTAAGATTGCAAGATCAATCTGCAGGTCGCTGGACCTTGTAAGCAGACACCCTCTCTGATACCAACTGTTAGGGTGCTTGGCCCGGATACAGAGGGGGGGTGAATGAATCCTTCTACGAATAATGGCCAAATTTAAAAACCGGATGCTAGATAAAGAAACAGAATGGAACCAATTCTATTCAACTCAAATACAATCACATTGAGCGCACCTATTCAAGCATCTAGCGGAAGCAAACCAGACAATCAAGCCACTGCTCAATAGATGTTTAGGTGGTTCGGTCCTTCAGACCTACATCCACCCCTCACTCCCAACCGGAGTGAGGCTTCACTAGCGAACGCTAGAACCAAGCAGACTCAGTGTGCAAACAGTTGCTGCCACACAGCTTGACCAGGGGAACAACCTCCCCTCTTCCTCCCAACCGGAGGGAACCCACAAGTAGCTCACAGCTACTTGCAACTGGAGATCAGATCTCCCTTCCTCCAAACCGGAGGGAACACGACCTCAGACCAGAGGATCGGAAAGCACAGCAAACCAGAAAACAAAGGAAAAATAATAAACGAAAATAACTTCAGCAAACAGAAGCTGAAACACGAAATGCACAATTTGGCTCCTAACAGAGCTGACTGGCCTGGATCTGATCCACGGTCCAGTGAAGACAGATCTTCAGGTAAGCTTCTTTCTTCTTCTCCACGAGTTCTCTCGCTCACTCTCTATCTCTCTTTTCTTTCTCTTAAACTCTCTTCCTCTTTCACACGAGCACTATTTCTCTCTCTCTCAATTTTTCTTCTTCTGCTGGATCGAGCTCTCTGTAGCACTGCCTTTTCTTTCTTGGCTCTCATCCACGTTCATCGGTGGGCGAAGATTTCTATTTATAGTGGCAGCAGATGGATAGGGCACTAAACGCGTGTGCCTCCCACGCTCGATCCAGAACCTTCCTGCCACGTGCCCTTTTTTGTATTTGTTCCTTCAGTATCGGATCATGTGCACCCAGACACTGATGAATGTTCTTCCTCGGACCTGCAACAAGATAAGAACCATTAATATTGAGTGCCATAAGAACTAGAACTGCATGAGGTTAGTGGACACGACAAAAAAGTAAACAGAAAAACAACGCGAAGACACGAAGACAAGAACAGAAACCAACACTAAGTATGGTTTCAACACAAGAGAGACACGAGGACTAGGAAGAGTAAAAACGACACGAAGAAGCAACAAGACAAATGATACGAAAGTGAAACAGGAAGCAACACGAGGTGCTGCGATGTTCTGTACGCACTAGAACAAACCCGACACGAAGAGACGAAAACAACACGAGGTGAAGACACAAGGAGACAACGACACGAGGTGTAGAAAACACGACACGAAGTTATGAGAGGAGAAGCGACACGGAGTGTGGTCAATGTGATAAAGACACGAAGTCTAAAAAAATGAAAGATCAACACGAAGACAGAATACAAAGAAACAACACGAAGACAGAACAGTGATTTGACACGAAGTCAAAATGACAAGAAGTAAAAACGACACGAAGTTGAGAACAGAAATCAGCACGAGGTGTGATTTCAACATAAGAGAGACACGGACTGATAACGACACGAAGTCAAAACAGTAATTGACACGGGGTAACACGACACGAGGTAAAAACGACACGAAGATGAAATTGACACATACTGAAAACAACACGAAGTCGAAACAGTAATCGACACGGGTTGAAAATAACACGAAGTCGAAACAGTGATCGACACGGGTTGAAAAACAACACCAAGATGAAGTACAAGAATTGACATGGAGTTGAAAACAACACGAAGATGAAATACAAGAATTGACACGGAGTTGTAAACAAGCAAGACACGAGGTGTACGTAAAGCAACAAAGAAGTGTGGTCAAAGCGAGAACGACACGAGGTCTAATGAGAAAGACCAACATGAAGACGGTGAAAACAGTACGAAGTAAAGATCAATGACACGACGTGTCACTGAATCAAAACACTACAGAGAAAAATGACACGCAATGTAGTGAAAACAACACGGACGCACGACCTGAAGGACAGTAAACATAAACAACACGCGGTAAGAGAAGACGACACGACGTATTGGAAATACAAACAGTACTAAAATTAAAACGACACGAAGACAAACAGTTCAACACGAGGTGTTATACACAAACATGACGAAGTGCCAACTAACACGAAGAC
Source organism: Amorphophallus konjac (assembly GCA_022559845.1). Classification (NCBI taxonomy): domain Eukaryota; kingdom Viridiplantae; phylum Streptophyta; class Magnoliopsida; order Alismatales; family Araceae; genus Amorphophallus; species Amorphophallus konjac. The sequence goes on from CM040118.1 coordinate 477,557,391, forward strand.
AGTCCTTAAAAATACCTGAAGTGAAATGAAAGTTTATTCTTCACAGAAAAATATTTGTGTTAATTTTCCACAGAGACATATTTTTGAACACCACTAAGACATATAGTGTTGTCATCATCAAAACATGTAAAGATTCAACAATACTCAACAGCCGTGATTCTTCGATTTTCTAATTAAGCTCCGACTGCGAAAAATGGGATAGAATTTTCTGCAAGAATTGTTTATCATTTCCGACAAATCATGTAAATAACTATATTTCCAAGGGAAAACGGTATCTAAGGACAGAGGTCCACGGGCAAACACTTTAAGTGGATAAGTGGTTTATTAATTAGGACCTCGCGAATGCGAGGAGAGCCTCCCACTGTCCCACCTCTTACGTGGCCGTAAATCCTCAGTTTTCTAACTAAACACCCGACTGTGAAAAACTTGATCTAAACTCGTTTTACGAGATTTTCTACGAGGGCTAATTGTGCCTTATCTGACAATCCAATCTTTTATCGACTTAATGTCGTTAAACATGACGCCTTAAATCCTTTTCTAACTTCTTTTTCAACTACTTGTACTCTTGTACTACTCATAACTCGAATGATAATTTTTGCTAGATCTGTATTTTATTTAGTAAGCTTTACCTTGAAATTCTTTGGCCATACATATTATGTGGATGTCTAAATATACTTGGGATCTACAATCCATAACCCCAATGTCTGACGTTAATGAGGCTCGGTCTGGTCTTGGAGGGAGCGCCCGAAAGTACTTATGCGCATGGGTGTTATTATTGACCTGGTGTAGCATTGCACCGAAACATGCGTGCAAGATTCGTTTATGACATTCCACAATTCGTGAAATATATGACTTGCTTGAAAGTACTTGAATTACATAAAATACTTGACTTGTACATGCTTGTGTGAAATGGCCAATTCCATGATATTACTTGTCACGCGATCGTACTCTACTTAACCTTTTCTCTTGATATCTTGTCTACTTGTGATTCTAATTACTTGTATTCCTTTACTCTCTCTCTTATTCATGTTCCATGTTCTAGTTTCGTTCTCGTTGTAGCACAACAACTTTATCTAAAATGTTAATTACTTAAAGTTGCATGGTATAGAGATATAAATCCTACTAAACGTTTCGCTCATCCTGCGTTTTCGATTAATATTTCATGTAGTTCTGATGATGAACCCCAAACAATTAGGGACGGGAAAGAGTGAAAAGAGGGACCATGTTTTTCTTAGATACCTAGGTTTAAATTTGTTGCTCTTGCAAGAATTAAGTATGTTTGGAAGTTTTATTATGCCTCTGAAGGCTTAATGATGTTGTAAAACTTTACTTCGATGAAATAATGGTATCATTTTGTCGTTATCTCCTTTGAAATTGGATCCCCCATATATGCATGGTCTGATCGACACGAGTGTTACGACTCGTCCCGCCTTGATATTCCGCGTCGGGGCGTGACATTCTCCCGCCACCTCCGGTGATACCTCATCCGAGGGCGTGAATAAAGGGAGAGAGAGAGAAAAAAGGGACCGGAGAGAGAGGGAATGAGAGCAGAAAAATTATTTATGAGATTTTCCATATTTCATTACTCTTATAAAATATTTTTGAGAATTTTCTCTTTTTAAAAACATTTGTAAATCACATGAACTTTTTAATAAGAGTTAGAATATTATAGGAATTAAAAAAGTAATAATTATATCTAAAGGACTAGGAAATAACTATACTTATTTGTAGGGACTAAAAAATAAAAATGACTTATTTAAAATATTGCTGAGATTTAATTTAGTTAAAGAAATGCAATAATGATAAATAAACTCTCGACGCAGTCATGTCACCCCACTTCTTAAGAACGTGAAAAGAAAGTATATGTGTTATCTATATTGAGAAATGCTTATTACCCGTGCACGAAGGTAAGTTTATTGTCTATCCTATCTTTCATTGGGCCACATATGTAATGTGTGGGTCCCACTCTTGTCAGTTTTGCACGTATTTCTAATAAAAATGTTAATGCTATAGGAGTGACAAATAATTATTTAAGGGTGAAAATTAATAGTAATCTAAGGGTGGGAAATAGCTATGTAAATGTGACAAATACCTATGTAAAGGTGACAGATAGTTAACTTCTCTCAGTTTTTGCGTATTCCTGAGGCGACGAATGAGACTTCTAATGTTATTTAAGAGTGACAAATAATTATTTAAGGGTGAGAAATAGCTATCTAAGGATGACAAATAATTATGTAAGGGTGACAAATAGTCGATTCATGTCAGTTTTCTCGTATTCTTAAGGTGATAAATGAGACTTCCAATGCTATTTAAGGGTAACAAATAACTATTTAAGGGTGACAAATAGTTATGTAAGAGTGACAAATAATCAACTCATGTTAGTTTTCACGTATTCCCGAAGCGACGAATAAGACTTTCAATATTATTTAAGGGTGACAAATAATTATTTAAGGGTGAAAAATAATTATCTAAGGATGACAAATATACGAATAAGGGTGAAAATAGGTGGAAGTGTACATAAACATTTAAGAAGTATTTAAGAAATTCAATAGGTGAGACTCACATGCCAATGACATGGACCAATAACACATTAATAATTTTTTTAGTCGTCAATATGTGCAACTAACATTTCTCTTCTATATTACTACGTGCAATGTGTAACCCTGTTCTGTGTGCTCGTGATAGGGTAAGGCAATCAAAATATGAGAAGGGCCGGGACAGACATGTGCAAAGTAGGTTCAAGAGAACCTAATATTTGAATTTTGAAGAGACATTGTGTGCAACATCCCGGAAAACTGTTCTACTGGAGGCTCCATTTGATTGGGGGTATAAGTTTTGATATACGATGAGTTTGATCTTAATATTTTCGAGGCCCATACTGTTAATTTTAAGTTTTGATATTAGAAGAATACGAAAGAAGATGGTGGAGGGGAGAGTTAAGGCGTTTAAAGAGTGTGGCCATCTCCTCTTAATTAATATGCTAATAGGGTGTTTGGTTGCATTTTTTTCTCTTCTTTTTCTCTCAAATTTAAAAATAAGAGCAGAGAACTCACATAATCACGTTCAGTAGTTACTTCCCTAATTTTTAGGGAAGAATCTGACTACGTTCAAATATCTTTCTAAAAAAAATAACTCCGGAGCAATTTTTTTTAAGAACGCTCGTCACGTCGCGACCCCCCTCACCCCTGTCCCTCCCCTCTTCCGGTCGCGCACGCTTGCACCCCTCTTCCGGTGGCACGACACCGACCTGGTCTCCCCGCCGCCATGCCGCGGCACCACCTTCCCCACCACCAGCGTCTTCCCCCACCCGGCCGTGCTCACCGTCGTCGACACCCCCGCCGACTTCCCCAACACTGACGCCGCGAACTCGGCAGACATCCCCCTCCTTCCCTACCCGCCGCTCCGTTGCAAGCCCCCTCTGCTCCGCCGTCCTTAAACCCCTTCCGCCATCCTAACTAGCTCTAATTTGATGGATGCATTTTTCTTCGGACGACTAAGATCAATAAGAGATTTTTAGCCACTGGGTTGCGTGTGAATGAGGATTGATCGATCGCAAGTTACACTCAAAACTAGTAAGGCCCTCGCGTGCTCTGACTTTGAAGCAATAGGATTAGTTGAGAACAAAGTGGGGAAAGCAAAGTGGCAGCATGCCATCGTCAAGAGCATAGTTTGTCAACTCGGTCAGACTCGGACGTGCTGTACCGTATCTGAAAAAACCTGATATGTTGCGGATCACTTTCAGGATCGGTCGAGTCAGACTGAGTCACAGTGAGAGAGAGAGGGAGAGGGAGATGGAGGAGATGATACACGCCGAGTCGAGCTGAATTGGTTGCAACTCGAGTGTACCGTATCGGACTAGGGAAGATCCGATCCGATACGGATGACCGAGTCGACGAACCTTGATCAAGAGAGGAAGAGAGTGGAGATGAGTGGAAGCACTTTTAGCGGAAGCCCGGTTTTGCCTCAGGCCCAAGCTTGAAAGTCTCCCAACTCGGTCATCCTGTACCACTATCCTCTAGCGGCCCTCTTTCTACGGTGTTTGGTGCATGCTCTTCAACTTTTACATATTTCTTCTGAAGAGATCTAGGTTTCTCACATAGCATGTTTACGAGATTCTTGAGAGTGCGCTTAAGAATCCGGCGTTGGTAGTCGTATCATGAGGGAAGATCGCCATATCCGTCGCACCATTCTAGTGGGGGCGATATCTTCTCTAAGGGGAGTCTCTTTAAGGCGCTTCTACTTTATATTGCGTATTTCATATTAATTGCTTTATTATCATGCTTTACTCGATCATCATGCTTATTAATCTTATTTCATGGTCGTCCTTGATTAACCCATTCCCGTATGTACTTGTGCTATGGTTTGCCATTTATATGTTAATGTCCGATTGTTCCTATGATAATGCCCTGCATCACAGTTTAGTTTTAACAGTATTTTACATTTTGGACCCCCGAACCCCGAATTTTCTGAATTCTTCTAAACTAAGTTAGTTTTGAAAATACACTTAGTTTTGAATTTAGTTATTTTAGCGTCCGGCTCAAACCGAATATTCAATTTGGAATCCGTCAGCTCACAACTCACGTCTACCTCCCAGGTCGTGTTGGAACGATCGGCACGCCGATCAAGCCAGTATTTTAAATTTTGGACCCCCGAACCCCGAATCGGTCGAACGAACTGAGGAGGTCGATCGACCGAAATTTTAGCAGCGCAAGAGTCATGCTAATTATCCAATCCTTCTGAAGTTCAGTCATGCACACTATATGCATATGTGCAAATGCCTGTAGAGTAGGAACGGCCGGGGGTTCAAGCATGCACAATGCAGGGGGAGTTTATTTATGCGAATTGTACAAGTATGGATACATACAGATGCATCTAGAGTGGAAAGGATTGCACAAGGTCAACCCAAGCAGGAGGTTGGGTTTCTTAGTTTGGCATGATCATTTTAGAGCATCAAATACTTAGGGGGGAATAATGTGTGCAAACACAAGACCATTGTGCAGGAAGTTCATTTTTGATTTGGAATTCAACATTTCTTTTTACTCATCATTCATTACTTCTGCTTATTCTGATTTTAGGAGTCCCGGCATGCATTAACTGAACTTTAGATCTGATCTGAGGCATTGGGTTCTAAGCCGTTGTTATATGTTATGTCCATCCTGACTTTTCTTTCCTCTTTTTTTTTGGCGGTTCAGAAACTATGATTGTTATTAAGACTTGATATGCATCAGCTCACGTAAATTGAGGCTCCCACTTGATGGCCTGCCCATGAATAGCCTCATTCTAGGCTCTATATGGATTTTCTGTTCTGAACTAGAGAAGGACATTGGATCCCAGGCCCTTTGCCTTATCTTTCTGTCACTGCCTCAATATATTCCTGAATTGAATTGGTCATTGTTTTATGGCTGTCGTGTAGGGTTTTCAATTTTCACCCACGAGATTAAATTTTGTGCTTTAGAATTCAGTCCTTCTTAGGTTTTTTTTGGCAAGCTATGAAAACTTAAATAAGCCTTCATCTTTTCTTTGTATCTCAAACTGAACTTCAGTTCCCCTTTTTTTTAGTCAGGAGATTCATACTCTTCTATGCCTCCTTTTTGTTCTGCTCATTCTGCCTACGACAATTTCATCCATTCCACACATATTTGAACATTTTTTTTGGCCATTGCACTTTGAATGCTCGGTCACAACAGGCCCTTCATTTAGTCCTCATGCCCATTCAATTTTATTTTCAGATCGATGATTTTTTTAATTCAGTCTGCTAATTATTATTTTCTTTTTAGCTACCCAGCGCAAATCCGACAACATCTAATATTAAACAAGACATCCTAACAATAAATCTAAGTAAGATTAAATAAATTAAAATAAAATGAAATAACATAAAAAATAAAATTACATTTTTACTTACTATTTATTTGCAAAAAAATATCTGATTCTTTCGTTCCCTTCCCCTCGACCGATTATCCTACGATGAATACAATAATATATTAAATAAAATAAAAATTAATTAATGGGAGAGGGAGAGGGGGGCCACGGACAGGGGAAGAGAGGGTGGTGGAGGGGGAGGGGGCGGGCGGCCACCCCAGAGAGGAAGAGGGACAGGACCGGGAGAGGGGGAGGGACAATGGGAGAGGGAGAGGTAGGGGGTCGACCACCCCTGGCCGGTGGCCCCTCTGCCGGCGGCGCGTGTGTTTTACAGAGAGGGAGTGAGGTAGCGGGAGAGGGAGTGAGGGATCGAGAGGGCGGGAGAGGGGGGTTGCGGGAGAGGAAGAGGGAGAGGGGGGCCAACGGGAGAGGGAGAGAGGGCGGGCCGGCTGCGGCGAGCAGGGGACGGTGACAACGATGGCGGGAGAGGGAGAGGGAGAGAGGGCGGGCCGGAGAGGGAGAAGGAGAGGGCTTTTCGGGGGGAGGGAGGAGGCTGGCGGCGGCGACGACGACGACGAGAGGGAGGGAGGCCGGCGGAGAGGGCGAGGACGGCGGCGATGACGAGAGGGAGGGAGGACGGCGGCGGCTCCGACGGCGACGACGGCAAGGAGAGGAGAAAGATAGAGTGAGAGGGAGAGTGGGGGGGGATGGGGGGGTGGAAGGGGTGGGAGGAAGGGATCAAAGGTGGCGGGAGGGTGAATTTTTGAGACGGAAATTTGGACGGAACTTATTTCCGTCGCAAATTTCAGATGTAAACTTTTTCGTCTGAATATCCGTCGTAAATTTCAAACGTAAAAATTGACGTCTAAATATCTGTCATAAATTGAGACGTATATTCAGACAGAAATTATTATGTCCGAAATATAGATGAAATTTGCGACGAAACATTTCTGTCTGAATTTACAGACGGATTTGTGACGGACATTAATCCGTCTGAAATTTCCGTCGCTAATACCACTTTTTCTGGTAGTGTATATAGTGTGTGGGCTCCACTTCTTGTCAGTTTTGCGCGTATTTCTAATAAAATTCTTAATGCTATAGGAGTAACAAATAATTATTTAAGGGTGAAAATTAATAGTTATCTAAGGGTGACAAATAGCTATGTAAGGGTGACAAATAGTCAACTCCTGTCAGTTTTCGCGTATTCCTGAGGTGACAAATGAGACTTCCAATGCTATTTAAGGGTGACAAATAATTATTTAAGGGTGAGAAATAGCTATTTAAGGGTGACAAATAGCTATGTAAGGGTGACAAATAGTCAACTCATGTCAATTTTCACGTATTCTCGAGGTGACGAATGAGACTTTCAATGCTATTTAAGGGTGACAAATAACCATTTAAGGGTGACAAATAGCTATGTGGAGAGGGGGATTTCTGTAGCCCATCTAAGAGCGGCCGAACCAGGTCCAACAAGACCAAACAAGGTCCAGCTCATCTAAGTGACCGCCCCGTAGGGTCCACTTAGCATAAAAGCCCAATAAGTTTACTCGGGATCAAACACTTCCTCGGCGGCCATTAGGCTTGGAAGGCCCGAGCGTCGGTCCGATCGGAGGAAGACCCACGCCCGACTCATCCCCCTCGCCGGGATAAGGGCTGGCGCCCCGCGCCCACTCCGACCGAGCCTCACCCGAGCTATGCCCCTCGCCCGGACAGGGATGTCACTCTTCATGCTTGGGTCGACCGACGATTACTTATCCACGCTACCGTTGAGAGCCCTTTATGAGCAGGAGTTTACAAGGCTATAAAGATCCCACGATGAGGACGTAAATAGTCCACGACGAGGACGTAACTCCTGTCTGAAACTCCTTAGCTTACGGGACTCACGAGGCCGGCACACTATTTAAACCTGGGACTCCCTCCAACGAAAGGTAAGGCCTAGACACGTCTAAAACCCCCTTAGTAGGAACCACTTCACCACCTTGGTGGAGAGGGATCTCGTGCATCTACATCCTCCTCCCTTCATAGCTTCTACCACTGCTCTGTTGACTTAGACATCGGAGGGTTTTTCCCAGGGAACCACCCTGGGCCCCCTGATCCGTTTCCCTTCCTTGCAGTTCACTGATCGGTGATCATCTCCCCAGCTCAGGACCAGCGCGAGATCGCCCCTCTTCATTATGTAAGAGTGACAAATAGTCAACACATGTCAGTTTTCGCGTATTCTCGAAGCGACGAATAAGACTTTCAATACTATTTAAGGGTGACACATAGTTATTTAAAGGTGAAAAATAATTATCTAAGGATGACAAATATATGAATAAGGGTGATAAATAGGTGAAAATATACATAAACATTTCAGAAGTATTTAACAAATTTAACAGGTGAGACTCACGTACCAATGACATGGGCCAATAACACATTATACGGATAACTTTTTTACCCATCAATACGTGCAACTAACATTTCTCATCTATATTACTACGAGCAACGTGTAACCCCTGTTCTGTGTGCTCGTGATAGGGCAAGGCAATCAAAAAATGAGAAAGGCCGAGACAAACATGTACAAGGTAGGTTCAAGAACACCCAAGATTTGAGGAGACATTTTGTGCGACATCCTGGAAAACTGTTCTACCGGAGGCTCTATTTGATTGGGGTATTAATTTTGATATATGATGAGTTTGATCTTAATATTTTTGAGGCCCATAATGTTAATTTTAAGTTTTGATATAAGAAGAATGCGAAAGAAGATGGTGGAGGGGAGAGTTAAAACGTTTAAAGAGTGTATAGCCATCTCCAACGAGAAGACATTATAACATTGTTGATCACACATACATTATAACCCCGAGAAGACTAGCCCAAATCGACCTCAAAAATCCTTGTATTGATTCAAGTTCCTTTCCGAACTTTTTAGTGCGAAAGGCAAAGATAGTAGTTAACGTGAAGATGTGGATTCCCCCGTGCTATCCTCTACTCATCTTGACCAACTTCGACGTGCACCTAGCATGCAATAAATCCCCATGTATTGAAGAGCAGAAGTCCTAGCTGGCTCTAATTTGATGGATGCATTTTTCTTCAGACGACTAGAATCAATAAACCTCACTTTGGTAGGAGATTTGGGTTAAATTAAACTACTTATGTTAGTCCATAATTAGCCTATTTTTGATTTGATAGCAAGAGTATTAACTCGGAAATAAGTAGGTGGACTAACCTAGTTTGAATCTATTGTGATTTGGTAGTTAGTGTGTTAACCCAATAATATTTATAAGTAAAATATTGAGAGAGAGAGAGAGAGAGGGTGCATTTATTGCGCATTTATTGTTGGGTTAACCCTTCTAAATCCACCTCTGGAGGTGGATTTCGAAGTCCAGGGTTACTCCGAGTTTAATACTCATCCTTCCGGTTTAGTCCAGGTTTAAGTATCAAAGTAATTTGGACTTCAAAAATAGTTAAACCTAGGCTAAACTATGACTAACCCAGGACTAACCATATATCAAAGTGAGGCTAAGAGATCTTTAGCCACCGGGTAGCGTGTGAACGAGGATTGATCGATTGCAAGTTACACTCAAAACTAGTAAGGCCCTCGCGTGCTCTGGCTTTGAAGCGATGGGACCAGTTGAGAACAAAGTGGCGAAAGCAAAGTGGCAACATGTCGTCAAGAGCATGGTTTGTCGACTCGGTCTAACTCAGCCATGATGTATCGTATCTGAAAAAATTTGATATACTACAGATCACTTTCAGGATCAGTCGAGTCGGGCCGAGTCGCAGTGAGAGAGAGAGAGAGAGGGAGAGCGAGAGGAGATGATACACGCTAAGTCGGACCGAGGTGGTTGTGACTCGGGTGTACCGTATCGGATCAGAGAAGATCTGATCCGATACGAATCACCGAGTCGACGAACCTTGATCATGAGAGAGAGAGAGAGAGTCAAGATGGGTGGGAGCTCTTTTAGCGGAAGCCCGGATTTGTCTCAGGCCCAAGCTCGACAATCTCCCAACTTGAGGCGTCAGTTAGGGAGGTAGTTGAGTTTTGCTCTAGCCCATAGAGACGGCCGTGGGGTTCAGTGAGATACTGTTAAGAGGTCGTGCGGCATCAAAGACATCGATAATAATACGGGGGAAGTTACTATCAAGCAACAACGGTTCTGCCTTACCCTACTCAAGCATGCATATGTTGCCAATGAAGATTCTGTGTGAAGTTTGAAGAAAACCCAAATCATTTTATGTAGATATAGATATTAATGATTATCTTGGGATTTTGTTGTGTCAGATGTTTTGGTAGAATCATTCTTGGAAATAAAGATTTGGGTGGGGCATAGAAGTGAGAGGCTACAACGGAGAGGGAGGAGGCTGCCAAAGGAGGGAAGGCCTGGTTGAGTCGACAATAATTGACTCAAATCAGACCCCCGACTTAGTATCATATCAGATTTAAACTCATTACAAGCTGACTCGACGGGTGGACGAACCCTGACTTTGACAACTTACAATTGCCTTAGAAATCTAGTAAGTGATATACTTAAGGAATTTTACTTTTAATCTCTCTAAGTATAATTTTATATTAGTCTCTTAAATATAATTATTTCTTTTAAAGTTGATATAATTTTTAACTTTTACTAAAAATTCTATGCGATTTATCGACATTAGAAAAAGAGAATATATAAATATTTAATCTCGAGAGTAACGGGACACTAAAAATCTCAGAAATATCTCTCTACTCTCCACTCTCTCTCTTTGGTCCCTCTCTCTCTCCACCCAGGCCATCCAGTCTACTCCCTTACTCTCTCTCTATCTCTCTCCACCCATGCCATCCGGTCAGCCCCCTTGCTCTATCTCTCTCTCTCTCCACCTTAGAGACTTTTTTTTAATATAATGGCAAAAAATGTAAGGATTTTAAAAAAATTAATTATATTTGAGAGATTAAAATGAGAATATATTTATTTCTAGAGACTCGAAAGTAAAAATCCTTATATTTAAAAGACAAAACAATGTTGGCACGTCGCCTGTCGACGTCAAACCGGGGAAGAACCGACCGGCTTAACCCCAAAGAAGTCACAAGAGACAACCCCATCTAATCAAAAACAAAAGTGTCGGTTGTTGTTCTCTTTGACGAGGTGCAATGTTACACCTTGAGGGTCGATTTGATATTCGAACTGTCGGGCGGATGGCGCGTCTGATGAGAGAGAAAGTAACGGGGGGTCCACACTCTCTTTCACACATAATAGTCTTATTTGACCTCGAACGACGTGTTCGACTCCAGAGGGTCGAACACCGTATCCTGTCTGAGAAACAGAGACAGCCTGAAAATTTCGGGTAGAGAGAGAGAGAGAGAGAGAGAGAAGTGGAGGGGGTTGAAAGATGGGTGCTTCGTTGTGATATTGATGTATTAAACATGGCATAATTCGGATTTTGAGATAGCGACGACTCCCTCTCTTCTCTGTTCCCTTCATCGATATCTTGTCCTTCCCATTTAGTTATCACCTTTCATATCCCATGTCTTAAAAATATTAATATCAAAATTAATGTTCCATCAGAATCTTGATTGACAAAAAAAAAATCTAATTTCAGTCGTGCACTTGGAGACCTTCAATTAGAAGTCATTCCAAGTCACTTTCTGATATAAAAATATAAATGAAGAACAGTTATATTTATATTTATTTCATGCGGCCGCCAAGTCTAATCGGACCAGAACAAGTGCAAGCCCAACACTAAGATGCCCACGAATGTGGGCCGTAGGTCTCTTCGTATCGTTAAACAAGAAATGCTTATTACACACGCGAGTACTAATGCCTGGTGCACATTTGGTGAGGAGCCATTGCTACACACTCCATTTTGATTGGATCATGTGATCGCTCATAAATGTGTCGACTGTGTAATCCATGTGATTGCAACCAAACCCATGCCATCTTATGAAACCCAGACTAACTAAAATATATGACAGAGTATTGATCAATATTTTAAAATCTGACTCGGACCTTGACCCGATTAGGTTGATAGGTCACGGATCAATGATTTAACCGTTCGGATTAACACATGACCCGTAATATTAGAACAATAAATATCAATATTATTTATTATCATAAAATTTTATTATACCTTACATTTTAAATATGAAAGATACACTTTAACATATATTATAAAAATAAAAATAAAAATAAATTTATTACACGACCACTAAGATAGTCTAAAAAAAGGAATATAGAATATATAAAATAAACAATACATATGGCAATTTATCAACTAGAATTAGTACCTCATAAAATAAAAGTTTCACGACGTGTAAAGTCAAATTTCTTCGTCATCTAAATTTTCATACGTCAATGGGCCTTCATCTTATTCCTTGTCTTCATCTCCCTCTACGAGTATTCTCGGGTCTTCATCTTCTTCCTTCTATTATTCTGCAGATCGCACGTACTTACGTAGAGAATAAGTTAGAATTAGAAAGACTAGAAATTGGAAGGTTAGAACCCAAGTCTTTCTAACTTTCAAAAGTTATATTAATATTTCATTAATACTATTAAATGATAAGATCAAAAGATTAAATTAAAATTAAAACTTAAACTAATGATAAAAAATTAAAAATAGAAAATATATCTATGACCCGCCTGGGTCACACCAGTTTTATCGAGTTGGGTCGGATTAGGTAGGTTGGACTGGATTAACCGAGTTTGAATGAGTTTTAGATTTTGGGTGGTCTAAGTATTACTTTAACCCGATTTTGAGATCGGGTGGCGGTTGACCGGTCGAGTCGAGTCAGATTTTAAAACACTGCTACGGACAATTGAAAAATAAGAGTGTCGGATAAAAAAAGAAATTTGATCGAAATATATAAATTTTGACTGAAAAGTAAGGTTTTGAATTGAAATATTATTTTTAGTCCCTCAAACCTCTATTTTTTCAATCTAATACCTCATTTTTTCAATCTAATTGAAATAGTATTTTTCAGCTGATTTGAGTCTTACAGATCCCATAGGTTTGATGTGATCCCATGGGTTGTGTGTAGTCAGCAGATGTTACACACCAAGGTGCAAGTATTGCTATATCACGAGTGGTGTGTGTGTGTGTGTGTGTGTGTTCGGTGGGGGGTGTGGTTTGATGGTGTCTCCATACTTGCACACCAGAGTGTGCATGCAGTAAGTGCAACTCATCGTTGGACCTCTTCATAATCGGATCACTGGGTGACGTTTGCTCACTTGTCCTTATCATCTATGAAACCGAAGTTTAACCGGTTAGTTGAAATAAACACTTCAAATGCTAGCTGAAAGAAATATTACAAGTATTCTCGAAGGGTGATTTTGATAACGGAATCCGGGTAAAATAAAATGAGTTATTTCGTCTATCCGTCATAATTTGATAGTAAGATTAAATTTTCTGAGATCGATTAAGATTAAGATCGTTATTATGAGATTAACTCATTCGACTATTTCGATCACATGAATGAGTTAACTCCAACGTAAGAATAAGTTATCAAATTTTAAAAAAAAATAAAGAATAACTCACTCGTTTCCACCTTGAAAAACATATTCTATCTTGTTATTAAAATTACGCTAAGAAGATAATTCTTCTTCTATATAGATCGATGTTTGAAGATAAACATCTAAGACCCGTTTGATAAACGAATTATCGGGAGATTGGTTAAACGATGAGAGAGAATACGGGGGCGGGGCCCACACCCTCTTCTCACACATAATCACCTTATTCGATCCCGCGACGGCGTGTTCGACCCCGGAGAGTCTAACAACGTATCTCGCCCGAGAAACACACGGGCCCTGGAGAGATGTGGGACACTTAGAGTTTCATTGTAATTCACATTTTTATTGCAAACGGCTCTAGTTCAATGACCGTTTGCGTGTGACGTTTTTTTTTTCCTTTCGTTCTTTGAGAATAGAAGTTAATTTGCACCTTTTTAGTTATCAAAACGATGTTATATCTCAAATTCTCATTCACTTCGGGATCTCCATTTTATCTTAAAATAAAATTTGTCAAATCGGATGTATCATTTATACCGAATTATATCGATCACAGATCAATTTGTGATACACAATCATTACGTAATTTATATTTATTAAATATTATTTATATTATTTTATATTAAATATGATTTCATAAATAATTTAGTTAAGTATCTTCCCTTAGAATGTTAAGACTTCGGTTTGAAGTTCAAAATACACCGGTGACATTATTTTCTTATTTTTTATTCTTTAAAAAATAAATTAAAAAATATTTATAAGATTTAGACCATTTATCTCACGTACAATTAACCCACCTACTAACTATTAAGTCACAGGTAGTATTTTGTTATATTTTATAATAATATATTTATTAAATATATTTTTAATCTTTATATTTTATGATACATAATAGTACAATACCGGTATGATACGGTTACGATCGGACTGACAAATCTTACTTAAAATATGATAAAATATTACATTCTATTTCACATATTTTGCAATATTTTACGACGAGTAAGTTTATGCACATAATGACATGCAAATTTTACCTAAGTTTACCTTCTTTATCTCGTGAACTCACATGTGATCAGTTAAATTGAGGGAATAAGAAGGCTAGAGGAGGCTGACAAAAATGTGGTCAACCTGACGTGACTTTGACCGCGACTATGTTGTTCTTTTTCAAATGACCAATTACATCAAGCAGCCATATAATGAACAGATTTACATTTTATAAGATAATTATAGACAATTAGACATCATCTTCCCGAGTGTCAAAACATAATTTTAATTTTATAAAAATTAAGTTATTTTATAGATTATATTATTTTTACATATTTTATAGTGACTCGTTGCAATCCATCCGCCTCGAGTTAGACCAAGTTAGATCTGATTTGTTAATCGGATTGTCACAAAGTTGTGGTATCTGATGAGAGAGAAATCGACGAGGGACTCACGCCCTCTCTCATATAATCACCATTAACTAAATTCGGGTGACATGTTCGACCTCTTGGAGTCAAATACGATGTTCGCACTCGATTAACAAAGAAGATCTTGATGAACGGCGAATGTTAGTATCAAATTGGGCCGCTGTATCGACCCGTTTGCCGTAGTTTACAGTTGACACGAGGCCCAACCCCACCAACTCAAATGGAGCACAAAACGGCAAAGTCACGTTTTGACCGCAAGTGGGTCTCTCCAGACGGGCAACTCATCTACCTCCACAAGCTTCCACGTGTCGTTTTCCGCAAAAAGTGCGGCCGGGGCCCACAGCCTTCTGTCCATCGACCGGTCGTGTCTGTCCGACTGCGAACTCTCTCGTTTTCCCGTTTGATCTGCCAGATTTTAACAGCCCAGACCGGGTCAACATCTTTGAACCGTCCATGAAAGGGACCATATTAGCTGTCGCCGGGGTGAGGCGTCGATCCCACGCGGCGGGGGGAGGGGGAGGCGGGGCGGTCTACATTTCTACCGGCGTCCGCGGCCTGGCGACTGCCACGTTGACGCTTCTGATCAATCGTGCACATCAACGGACGGCGAAGGCGAGGCCACGAGTAGACAGACGAAAGGGGCCAATGACGTCATCATCGTTACCCTTCGAAACAGCGAAATGGAAGGCTCGCGGGTTATCATATCGTACACTTTCTAAATCGTTTTTATATATATATAGTGGTGTTTTAGAACGGGACGGACCGGGTCGGACCGAGATAGGAGTGACTCGACCCGACCCAAGACGAGACCGGGTCGATCGAGTCGACCGGGCCAGCAAACCCTGGTTTGATCTTCTCGTATAATTAGAATGATAACATATATACCCCTCAAATCTTTTTTATTATCTTGTATATCTTTCTAAAAATATTATATGTTGCATGTTCAATAGAATATTCTGTTAATTGTCACGATGTTAGGGGTATGGTTCGTCGACTCGGTCTGACTCGAGTTGACTCGGGTGTGTCGTACCGTATCTGAAAAAATTCGATAAGGTGTAGATCACCCTTAGGATCGACCGAGTCAGACCGAGTCACAGTGAGAGAGAGAGGAAGAGGGAGGAGATGATGTACGTCGAGTCGGGCCGAGTCAATTGTGACTCGGATATATCATATCGAATCAAAGAAGATCTGATCCGATACGGATCACCGAGTCGACGAACCGTGAGACTTAAGGGGCATTTAGAATGTCTTGTATTTTCAAATATCACATCGAATTATTATGAAAAATAGTGGATTATGACGCTTAGAGAGAAATACGAAGAAAAGAAGAGACTTTTCAAAATCACCAAAAAGCAGTAGAACCTAAGTTTTTCTCTTTCTAGAGATTATGAAAAAAAACGGTAATCTCATTTTGTTGCCAAACGTGCCGTTAGAGCATGATGAGTATAATTAAAATAACAATTTTTAATATGTGGATATACATGACAATATGAATTTAGCAATGGAAGCACCGCGTGCAAAGGGACTATTTCTTTCATGTGTATGCTCATGGCATCTCTTATAATATTTCTACATCCAGTCACTTTCATATCATTTATTCAATAATAGATTTTTTATATATACCCCTCTTAAATCATTAATTTTGAGAAAATCTATATTCTGGGAATGGAATATCCGCATAGCATTAGCGTCCCCAAGGATACGTTAAAACTACAGGAATGGCATATGCTTGAAATATTATTTCTGAAGGTATATGTCTAAATTTAAATACAGAAATGATAAATCTATAAAGTTGATTATAATAATAACTAATACATAAAAAACTGTCAAAAGACATCGAGAAAACTTATATTCAGATTTTCTCGTTAAGGATAGCATGTAAATATCAGGGTTTGTCGGCCCGGTCGATCAGGTCTCGGTTTGGGTCGAGTCGGGTCGCTCCCGTCTCGGTATCACTCGATCCGTCCCATTCTAAAACACCATTATATATATATATAATATAAAATAATATAATAAAATAAAAAACACATATTATATATAAAATATAATATAATATAATATTAAAATAATAGACCGATCCGGTGACGACTCACAGTCCGGTCGACTCGGTCTCGACCTGAGTCGGGTCAGATCGTGCGAGTCGATGAGAGACACACCGGGTCGATAAACCCTGATATACTCCAAACTTCTACCCATCCATTCTGTCCATTTCTTTAGAGCATGCATGCATGTGTGCCCTTTTCGGAGCATCAAGCCACCATGAGCTTATGGCCAGGAGGCTGCAGGCATATGGACAAAGCCTGGGTGAACAAGGTGCCCCACATGCCCCTCCATGACAGGGGATGACGTCCCCCTCCATTAGAGGCTTGATTGCGTCTGGATCCTTCATCACAGTTTTCTCCAACTGAAGCATACATCTTGTGTACTTTGACCAAGGTTCTCCAACTCTTATTATGCCGTTAAGAGTCCGCCAACGTGTACTGTACCTAGGGAAACCCAGGTCCCGGTATGAGATCAAGTCGGACAAACTGTCCAAATCACAGTGGAGGCCGACATAGGAGAGAGAGGAGGGGAAGGCCGTGACATAGATAGGGGAGGAGGAGAGAGAGAAAGGGGAGGTCGCATCTGAGAAGGAGGAGGTCGACGGAGGAGGGGGAGGCCGGAGGAGAGGACATAAGGGGAGGCCACGGTAACGAGGGAGGAGGTCTATGGAGGAGGGGGAAGGCGGGGCATTGAGGGAGAAAGATCATAGAGGAGGGGTGTCGACATAAGAGGGGGTAGACTGTGTGAAGAAGAGGAAGGAGGCCAGCATAGGAGGGGAAGACTCGGTAGTGTGAGCCCATCTGAGTCGGATCTCTCTGGTGTCATACCGGGCCAAACTCGAGACAAGCCAACCAAACATTGCAAATATACATTTAAAAGACAACATAATGTTGACATGTCGTCTGTCGACGTCAAGCGGGGGAGAATTCGACTAACCTGGGTGCGTTTGGAATAAATCGAGGGTGGAGAGATTTTTTCAAAATCACTTATGGCCACTTTGACAATGGATTAGGTTAGGGGCGGGTGACTTACTCGGGTTAATCCACCTCACTCCTAATCCTAATCCGGATGAATTAACTCATTCCACTTATTTATTAAGAATAAGGTAATCCACTTTAACCCTATTCGACCCGAGTTAAGAAAAAAACTATCAGACAAGGAACAACTCACTCAACCCCGGTTAACTCACCCTAACCCAACTTAACCCGTTATCAAAGTGACCCTTAGAGAGAGAAGAAACATCTTTTAAATAATTTTTAGAGATTTTTTAATTCTCTTCCCTTTCTCCGTATCTCTCTCTAAACTTCTAAATTCGTCATAAAATAAAAACTGATGAGACATTGGGTCATTTGAAAAAAAATTTAAAATAGAAAAGATACTAATTATTAGAGAATTTAAAATCTCACTCCTACAGTCCTACGTCCTTCCAAACGTGTCATATCCCAGATAAGCCATCCTAGACAATCTCTCTTATAAAAAGAAAAAGGGGAGGCATAATATAATAATCCTCTCCATGGCCTTTCAAATCGGTGGTCACAAAAAGGGAACCACCTCCGTCCAAACTCAAGCGGTCGATTTTTGTTCTCTTTGATGAGGTACAAACGTTTGAAAGAGGGCGGTCGAGCCAAGTTGTTGTGCTGGATGATGGCGTTCATTATTTAAACTGAGATTTTCATGTGTGTTTCATCTCCTTTGTTAAGTGGGGGTGTGCTCTCAATACGTATTTTTAGATGAATCTACACCACAATTAATTTACATATTATAGGCGAGTGTGCGAAAGGATGACATCTTTCTCGTTAATTTGTTAGTTGAAAATATTATATTAATATTATCAGAATTGAATCGGTGTCTGAATCGGTCAATGAGTTAGTTCAGTTCGAACTGATTGGACCGTTCAATAGAATCGATTTTAACCGTGACGTCATCATAATAATGATATATGGTCTGACCCGATTCTATAAATCTAAGATAATAATAAATAAGATATAATGATCAAAATAAATAAACATACATGTATAATTTTAATTATTAATCATGATTATGTAACTATATAAGTCAAAAAATAACAATAACATGGTTAAATAAATTGACCTTAAAATTTTATAATATTTTATAAATCTTCACTCTTCACAATTGACATCTATACTCCTTTTAACATTTAAACTTCAAATATATCTTAAATAAAATGATAAATAACAACAAATCAATAATAATAAGATAATTTTATTCACACATAAATATCATTTTGAATATCTAAATATTTTTATATTTATTTATTTTTTATTTTAAAGGGTGAATCGAGTCGGATCGATTCGGATCGATTCACCGACCGAACTGCAATTAGTCCGGTTCACCCGATTCTTTAACATTAGACCGGACCAACCTTAATCGGATCGATTCTTGGACCGATTCACGGTCCGACCGGTCCGACCGACCGATCCGATCTGATTCTGATAACACTGGTGTATTATCTTATTCGGAAAACTAATTATAAATGTCAAAATAAAATAAGATAAGTTATTACTACTTTGATACGTATCCGGGTTAAGATAGAACAACCTTTTGACTAGAATTAGTTACTCCAGAAAAACTCGAATTAGGGGTGAAAAAATTTACTCGTCTTATCAAACTGTATTTTTTCTTATTCTTCGGGTTAAGACTCCTTATTCCTCCCTCGTTCGATTATCAGAGAGACCCTTATTTAATGGTGTATTATCTTATTCGGAAAACTAATTATAAGCGCCAAAACAAAGTTTTAACATCATCTTTTGTAATTGATGCCTCTAGATGGAGTGGACTTCAGCGCGTTCATGGAATGTAGACAAAACTTTTGCTGGGCGCCCACAGAAATTTGTACACTATCTGTGTGATTTTTCTTCTTCTGTCGTTTCAACATGTAGCAACAAGGCGTCCCTACTCCCCAACACACACGACATTTCAATGCCAAATGATGGAAAGCCCCGTCACAGGCAGCACCAAGGAGGGATAAGATCCTTTGGACCACCTTCGTTGCCCCTTTTATGACAGAGACTAGAAAATATCACTTGTGTGTATATACAGAGGAAACACTCTATCGTTGAGAACGATTGTGTAGAGAACTCCACTCACCTTTTTAGCTTTCCCTCGAGACCATTTCATCATCTTCTCACTGACTCTATGGGCGCGTTTGAGAAGGTTCGTGGGTTTTAGTTGTCTTGAAAAGACTTTAAAGAGACAGAAATTTTTATAGGAATTTTTTCAGATTTTTAAAAGAGGACTTTTTTATTCTTATATATCTTTAAAATAAAAAATAATTTAAAAAAAATCTGATGTAATAATGATCCAGCTATTTTTACTTTTGAGAGGGTAATTATTAAGATCAAAAATCACCTTCTAAATGTCAAAACAAATGCGTCTTAAATAAAAGAGAGGTCCCTCGACTCCCTGCACCCGTCGGTAGGACTGTAAGAGCACTCTATGGTCCACTCTTCTTACCATGGGTTATTATTGGAGATCTCTATTCATTCGCCATCTCTACGATGACACTCTTTGTCTTATCGTACACTCAAAATTAAGATTTACCGACTCGATGATCCGTATCAGATTGAGATCATTTTGATCCGATACGATATCTCTCATTCCACCCGGTAGACCTTTCTTCTCCCATCCTGGTGCCCTCCCAACTCGACGGCAGTTTCTTCTCCCACCCGGCCCGGCGCCCCCGCCCTGCCCCAGGCAGTCTCCCACGGTGGCCGGTAACGTCCCTTTTGGTCGGATCATTGTCACCACTGTCGGATCTCGTCTACCACCGCCGGAGCACGTCTAGAAGGTCTCAGAGAAGGATAGAAAGGGCGAGAGGAGTGACTCGGTCTGAGTCGACTGAATCATGTTTTGAATTTTTCTAAATTCGAGTAGATTCACCCGAGTCATCCTGACTCGGACCGAGTCGACAAATTATGCTCAAAACCATTCATTACCTATGTCTTCTTAATCGACAAATGTTGATTGAGCATCAATTTTTAACCACAACAGTTTTATATGTGCCCTCTGTCTTTTTTTTCTCTCTCAATATTATTACCCTCGTATATGAATCCAATGAGTGGCTCATATGCATGTCGGGTGTCCCAATTAGTAGTATTTTCAGATCTTCCGAACCATTTTCAGAGAATACTAAACTTTGGAAGCGAGTTAATTACACAAGAGAGAGGAACCGACATGATTTACTGTTGTCAACATTTCCTACGTTAAAGTTGGAAGACAAAAGCAGATTCCAACCTAAAGCTCCGCCAAGTACATAGAATAGTTACTGATTTGTTCAGTCACGTAAAGCTATAACCGATGGGATCCACGGCGTTTGTTTTGTCCGGTGAAGGAAAAGATAAGCCATGCCATTTGCAAGACTGTCGTTAGGCCTCTCTTTTTTAGAGAGGGATAGATAAATAGAAGGATAATTATCGTGAGTTTATTTATGTTGAAATTTAATTTCATTTATTTCGATAGATAACGGGTTAAGTGAGAGGATAAATTATTCCACTAATTTTGTTGGATCAATTTAACTGATATATACGAGGGTTATCCTTCGTTGTAATTGGATTAACTTTATTATCTTATCAAAATAAAAAATAAATAAAATATAACTCATCCTCTAGATAAATAAGGGATATCTCTATGTAAAATAGGGACTAACTGACTTGAAAACGAGCTACGTGTCCTCCGTCGATATCTACGGTGATGTGGAACGGATCAAGTGTTAGAATTTGGGTATAGTTCCCTGGACAATAGTCTCATATTGGTTAAATGAATTGTGGTTCATATAATTATGACCCTGGGCATGTGTATCTCAACACCGTGATTTTGTGGATTCAACATGGTATCAGAGTATGGTATTGACATAACTCTATATATTTCTTATCTTGTTATCTCCACTCAATTAATATCCATGGCCTATCTTGGCCGTGAAGAAGAGTGTTAAAATTTGGACATAGTCCCTGGATAATAATCCCGTATTAGTTAAATGAGTTGTGATTCATGTACTTATATACTTATGATCTTGAGCCCGTGTATCTTGACACCGTAATTCCGTAGATTCAACATCAATCCATTCACTGCCACCAGCTTGTGTGCCGTCGGTGCAAATATTATGACGGACTTACTGGTACGAAGATATGATGTAAAGACCAACTAAGAACTCAGTATGGCTGTTCAGAACCAGTTTGATATGTTCTTGTATAATATCTTCCATGTTAGACGTGAAAGCATAATGTTTAGGCCCAGGTGAATGTACTGCTGAGCATGCCCACAAGAACGGCAATAGATTCCGTTAACACACCCGGTTATATTTTCTGCTCTCTCTCTCTCTCTCATCTCCTTTCTCCTCAATGTTTCTCGGGAGCTGCTGCAGCCTTCTCAACTGCAGCCATCGTCTCTCTCTCTCTCTCTCTCTAATTAAACTCCTCGCTGTTGTGCCCCCAAAATTTTGCACCGTCATCCCCCGCAGTTTCCCCTTCCCTCTCTCCCACCGCCAACGGCGACGTTCAGGAGGGACGGGTGGCCAACAATGGGAGACCTCATGAGGCAGTATCGTGCAGCCACCTGGGAAAAACGTCGGGAAGATGCCAACGAACCCATGGAAATTAGCCTTGTCTCGCTCTGCAACAGCAACGGCAACAATACCGGGAGGTGGGGGCTATAGCAAGAGTTCTTTCAAGATGGAGAGAGAGAGAAGATAGTTTGACCACATTTCGCTGATTCTTCGTGGCGCTCCTCGTCACGAGATGACGTGTGATAGTTGGATTCGAACTCCCACACACCCACATCATTCTCTCTCACCCTTGTCGTGGCCGTCGGAGCAACAAGATCCAAGGACTTCTATTTGATGCTAATATGATCAAATGCCATCGGTGGCAATCTCTCTCTCACTCTCATTTTTGGCTCTTTCCACTGCTCAATGTTCGACTTGTATATCATGTGGGCTTCTATCACGGTCCACCTCTTGATCGATTCAGCATGTACACAGTTACAATCTCTTGGGGGCTAATTTGATATTAGAATAGAGCATGATTTGTCGACTCGGTTCGACTTGGATTGACTCGGGTGTGTCGTACTGTATCTGAAAAAATCGATACGTTACGGATCACCTCTATGATCGGTCGAGTCGGTCCGAGTCACAGTGAGAGTGAGAGTGAGAGAGAGAGAGAGGGAGAGAGATGAGATGATACACGTCGAGTCGGGTCGAGTCGGGCCGAGTTAGTTACGACTCGGGTGTATCGTACCAGATCAGAGAAGATCCGATCCGATACGGATCACCGAGTCTGCGAACCTTAGAATAGAGTAAGTGCGAATACACCACCCTAGACCGATCTCGAGTGACATATTCGACTAAGGTCACTCGAACGGTTAAATTCGCGCAAAACCCCAATTAACCCCGATTACATGAAAGTCTATCAAAGTTGGTTCCGCCTATTCGACCTCGGTGACGGGCGAAACCGGGTGCACACCTGCGAATACACCGCCCTGGATTCGCCTATTCGAATATCAAATCGACCCGGAGACTGGAGTCCCCTTATTCTTGTTCAACTGGAGAGACTAATAAAGTGAGGCTCCCCACTTGAGAACGTCCTCAATTAGATGACTACAAGACTCTCGTACCATCAAATTTACCACCTCACCCCATCCGGACCTCAATGCCAATTTTTACCAGCCAAATCACGTCACTTAAGTTGGGATTATGTCGGATGGGGATGCACGTGTCCGGTCAAAAATTGTTCGATCCATCTGCCACTGCTGTCCCTGTCGACATGGCCATTTACCAGTGAGAACTCCCCACAAAGGATATGTGAAAAAACTGAACGAAGGGAACCTCTATATAAGGCTAGGTGGCATTAGTGGGTGTGCCACTCTTATTTGCTCCCCTATTATGTGGGCATCTCAGGGGTGTCTCCGTCGTGTAAAGTGGCTTCCTTTCCGTCCGTCCTCTTCCCCCCAAGTGGCATGTACGCACCTTCACCTCAGACTCAGATATTTCGAGCCAGTACTACAAGAAGGTTTTATGGCTAGCTATGTATTGAGAAACGGCACTATGAAACGTCTCCCATCAACTCGGGCACAGTTCAGGAACTGTGATGGCTCACAAGATGCCCAATCCAGCACTCCTTTCACCGCATCCCATCCCACCCCACGTATAAAAAAACGCATTGGCGTCTTCTGGTCTTAAAATGTCACGGTCATTTAATCAGTTCATCACTTTCCCCCCCTTCGTGTCTGTAGACTCTGTACTTCGCATCCTTTTGGTCGTCCCCTCTTTTTCATCTGCAAACTACGACAGTTCAAATATATATTGCGCACGTCATGTTGGACATGATATCTTCGCGAATGCACGATAGACAGATTTCCCTGTCAGGCGAGTCAATTGATAGAACACGAAATTTAAGTTTAGAAAGATCGAACTCGAGTCGAAGCGCGGTATCATTTTTTTTAGAGTCGTTTCGCTCTTATACAGTGTAATAGGCTCCACGGTGAAACTTCTCTCAATATACGATGATCCTGACGATGGCGGCGAAAAGGTGCACTCTAATTTATGACGTCGGGGCGAACATCCCAGTGATCACTTCAAATCTTGCAGAGAAAGATGACGGAGAGGAAGAGACGAGGGAAAGATCAGTTCGCTGCTAGACCCAACCCTAGGAAGAATTACTTTTCTAAATAAACTCCCAACGAGAGTCTAAAACAGTCAAGCACACGAACAGTCGCTTCCGTTCTCAAAGGGATGCGGGAGAGAATCCGAGAGACGCGGAGAAACTTAAGAGATGCTCGGTCAAACGATCAAAAAAAAAGAAAAGTCAAATATCACATGCACGTCAAGACAAGACAATCCTTGAGCGTGTATGATATAGGATAAGACCCAAAGAGCTCACAAGTTCAAATAGTTCAACTATCATATATAATCTCTTCAAAGTAGTACATAATGTAGTTAAGAATTTTAACTAAAATTAGATGAACTTCTACCGGACAAAATCACACGAGAACTCAAACTTTAAAAATTTTAAAATATTAAATCCAACACATCAAGGGATCATAATAAATTGGGACCACGAGATCTCAATCCCACCTCTACTGTAAGCATCTCTACTAGGACAGTAAACTTCAGCCCGTGTCATCAATGACAAATTAACGCCTTATTACCAATTGAGAGCACTTGGATTACTGTCTAACGCGACTTATGCTGCCAACTGCAGTCACCTATATGTTACCACATTTGTGTTACTTAAAAGTTAAGCTACAACTTCACATACATGACGAAGTATGTGGCAAAAAAAGTTGGTCGACAAATATTGTATTGATTGACGTGAGTCAACTGACTCTTATAGTCTCTTAGACTCTGTTTGATAATCGATTAAGGTGAGAGAGTCGATCAGAGAGAGAGAGAGAGGTGTGGATCTCACTGCTCTCCTCACATACACATCTCCACTAATCGGGATCAGTTAGTGCACTCAATCCTCTGGGGTCGGTTGCACTAGTCGCACCCGATTAGCAAAGCGTCCCTAAAAATTCAAGATCAATTTGACTTGATTGAGTCAATATGAGTCGGACTAAAGATCTATTTGTTTGGACTTTTTTTTCGTGTAGGAGATTTTGATGGTTGGAATTTATTTTTAACTCTTCTTAAGCAAGGCCTAAATTGTTAAAGAAACAAATCGAGTGATCTAATTGAGTTGACACAAGTCAAGTCAAATCATATCATGTCAAGTTAAGTCAAGATCAGTCAACTCATCTAAATCTATGAATCCTAGGCAAAAGTGATCATTCGCATTGCAGAGTGAGTACTCACTATAGACTAAGCATATATCTTGCCATCTCCATAACTCGTCCTATAATCTGACTTGTTCGTCCACCCACTCATTTTCTTGCTATTTTTTTTAAAAAAATTAAGTCACATATCTCTCAATGTAGAGTTGTCAATGGGCCAGGTCAACCAGCGGACTTGGCCCGATTTCGAGTCGGGTCGCAAGGTCTTTTTCGACCTACGGATTTTTAGTAAGGCCGGTCCGATTAGACTTGCGGGCCAGGTTCAGACTTTGAGTTCGGCCCACGGGTCGACACGGTCCATTCTCTTTTTTTATTCTCACTTCAAATTTTAAAAATTACTTAGTTAAAATTATATTATTTTATTTAATTAGAAATTTTAAAATTCTCTTTTCACATCAATTATATAATTAATATCGAAATTTTAATTAATTTAATAAGATTATAAATCTTATATTATTAGATATATTAATTTTTATTATTTTATTTAAATCGTCGGACTGTACCGGGTCTTGGTCGGACTTTATATTTTTTAAATAGTGTCGATCGAACTCAGATATTAATATTGATAAGTCGGACTCGGGTCAGATTGACCTAAACCCATCCCGGACCCAACCAGCCCTATCTCAATAATTGAACAAGTGATCAAATAAAATTGATTGAGGTGAATCGAAGTCGAGACCTCTTACTTATTTAACACGTGTCGTCTATTTCTCGTCAAACTTAACTTATTCTTACAAACAACTCAACTAACTTCAAGCTCATAATACAAATCCATCCGATCACCACCTACTCAACTGACCTCTAGCAT
This sequence comes from Amorphophallus konjac, assembly GCA_022559845.1. Taxonomy (NCBI): domain Eukaryota; kingdom Viridiplantae; phylum Streptophyta; class Magnoliopsida; order Alismatales; family Araceae; genus Amorphophallus; species Amorphophallus konjac. Next base: position 477,583,754 of record CM040118.1, read on the forward strand.
GGTCACTTACTTCACGGCAGAGAAAAGCGTGACATGCAGAAGAGATAGGGGGCCTGTGGTAGAGGGGATGCGTACTGGAGAACAAAGGAAGAACACTGCTTGAAGCCCTAAATTGCTCACCCAAGATGGTTCCGTCAGGGCCAGGAATTATGGTCGGCGTACGTCCGACCTGACGTTCATAATGACACTGTTTAGTACTCCATGAATGGTTGCAGGAGGCCTGCAGCCTGACGGCTGTCTGGGCCAGCCAGTCGATGCCGGCGAGCTACAGTAGCAGCATCACCTACAAGCCGCACAAGTCACGTGGTTCGTCAGCCGTCACCGAGGAGCGGAAGAGAGCCATGGCCGACGGATGCCAGTGGGTGGCCCAGCGCACCAGTGAGGGCACCCATGTGACATTACCGCCACAGCATCCTCCGGCACTGTTGGCAGTGTGTGTCTCTGTTTGGAGATTTCCCATGGAGCGCACCAGGCTGTGAGGGTGTAGCTACTTACAGCAGTAACTTTCTCATGTAAGGAATCGAAAGTTTTGGATCCTTATACCGATCCGTTCCCCCGCCACTTGCTTTGTCTTCTTCCGTCTTCCCCACTCGCGCCGTCCCCACGGTTTGGCAACGCTTCGGAGATGCCATCGTCTGTGCATCTTTGCTGCACGAGGAGGACAAGTCGTTCCCCACTCGCCGGCCCCACCCACACCTCCATGAGTATTAGGTGTTAGAGTGTTGAGTCTTAACTAGTCATCGTAGGTATGTCCTCGCACTCAGATCGACCTACGACGGTCAGGTCGCGGAGATCTGAGTGTGTTTGATCTGAATGTGTTTCATTCTAGTGAAAACCCTACTGCGACCGTGGATAAGAAGACACATCACCTCTTAATCACGTAAATCTCCGTGTTCTCGTGACTTGATCTCTTTTTCTCCTTTTCTTCTTCCTCCTACGTGATTTGTCCGTCTCTACCGGTACTCCGACCTCCAACAGTAGTTCCAGCATTTGTTGGTGCAGTGCCTTCTCTCCTGGCAGGGTGATGGAGGGGCGGGGGGGTGGTTAATTTCCCGACGAGAGCCACACACAGATGATAGAAGGCTCATGAAGCCTCCCCTTCTTGTCGGACGTCCATCCCCATGGTACCCCGTATCAGAAATTTTACCGTGCCTGCAGTTAACTTCCTTTTGCTTGCTGGGTATAATTCCCTAGTGTGCTCTTCCCTTGCCCATGGGATGGAGATGAATCCGAGCCATGAATCAATCATAGGGGAGACGGGGGGAGGGAAGGAAGGAGAGGACACAGAGAGATCGAGCAGGGTTGGACAGGTGCATGCATGGAGCATATGTTGGAAAGCGCGTAATACTTTTCCCAACGGCAGGAAAGCCGGGAAGGCGCCATGAGCCTTACCGGTTGCCACTCCTCCCTTGTCGTGGAGCTGGGGGAATTCTCAGCTTTTCTGTGCGCTTTCATCATGGCCACCACACTGCCATCACCCGTCATCTCCCATCTCTGCGCGTGTGGGCGCGCGGCACGCACGTACGCCACCTATAATTGCAGTACTCGCCCTCTCCTCCTCCCCCGCCTCTCTCTCTCGCTCTCACTATTGATCCCCAAGTTTTTGGTTTTTCTCCCTCCAGAAGAGGCCTCCCCCCGGTCTGGACATGGGTTCGTCTCTATATTAGTGGGGGACGGCACGTCTAAGGAGATCGATCCGCGCTTCGGCTGCTTCGTCGCCTTCTGCATCTGCTGCCTCGAGTTCCGCTTCGGCGGCTGCTGGTGATGCTGCCGCCGCTGCTGTTGTGGTGGAAAAAGGAGGAGCTGTGGTGGAAATAGTAGAGTCCGGGGTGGTGTTGTAAGAGATGTACGCCGAGTTGGGCTTGTTGCTGCCGTACCTGCAGGACTTCTCGCAGGAGCTCCACCACCAGCAGCACCCGCTGCAGGAGGAGCTGCTGTGCCGCCTGCAGAGTAGCAACGGTCCCTTCCTTGTCCATGACAATGCCGGGGTAATCTCTTTTAGACCATATGCTCCCCTCCGCCTTGTTCTGTATTCTGCTCTGCTTACCCCGTTTTGGACCCAAAGGTCTTTGCTTTGCAATCTTGGAGACTATGATTTATGACTTTCATTTTGGGGACTGTGGGGGTTCCCTTAATCTCGGTGAAGGAGAAAGGGAGGCGTTAAGGATGCTGGCTTTTTTGTGTGGAGAGAGAGAGAGAGAGAGAGAGAGATATGTCCACAAATCTCAAAGAAAAATGGAGTTCTTTTGTGGTTGTCGCCTTGTCGGAGTTCCTCTTGCTTTTCCTCCTTTTCCGGCACAAAACTTTGTCATCTGTCTTCGATGTGCCTATGCTCACAACTTAATAGACTGCATGTTTAGCACATGGCTTTAGGTAACCGTGTCAATTCTGACAAATGTGTTGGCGAACTGGATTTGATTGTCGGAGTTCAAGAGCCTCTTTTTAGCCTTCTCCAGATGGTCTGAGAACATAACAGGGTCTTCATTCCTTGAGGATAAACCCCAACTGTATTTGTTTCCGATCAGACTAAGATGATGCTAATAACTGTAGTTTTCTCGTCAAACTCGAGTAAGTTGATATCTATATCATGGCAATCTTTTATTCTTTTATGAAAATGTATTTCCCTTAAAATTTCTGCTTTCTAAGCTTTATAGTTGTTCAGCCTTGGAACACATTTCATTACTTGAATTCAAAGTGAGCTTAGTATGTGAAAGGAATGCAAAGAAAAAATAAATAAATAAAGGACCCAGCAATAGTGGCAGGGCACTGTTCAGAAGAATGAAGATCCCAACCCCTACCCAGATTCAATCCTGGGCACCCCTCATCCCTCCCACCCACCCCGTACCAACTGAGCCATGCTCAGTCAGTAAAGCAATGTAAGTTTTTGCTTGGAACTGATTATATGGAAGAGCTGATAATCCAAAAAGGAATCATCTCGACTTAGGACTCACACGGAGGAATATGATTTGTGAAAACATGCAAGATGGACTCTGATTAAGAAGGCAGGTATTCTCAAGTACGATGGATTTCAAAATAAAAATAAATTTGTAGTTGCAGTAATTCATTAATGCATAAGCCATACATGTCTTAAGAATTATTGCATATTGTTGGATCTACTGTACAAAAGCTGTGATTTCGCTTTGTTGTAGCTAGTTTGACTTTGATTTGATGGGGCGGTCGTGTGGCAAAACAGTCAGGACGACTCCAACTAGGGAACCAGAGGCCTTGAGTTTGATTTATAGCCCAGGGGCAACTGGGGTTCCCCCACTTAATGTCGCTTGAAGTTCATTTCCCTATATGAGCAGCACTGCCGCACTAAATTGATCCTTACCACCGTAAATAAATATACTAAGCAAGAATTTTCTGGACTCCTGCTCTGTTGACTTTTATAGATGTTGGTTTCAAGCTCTTCTGTTCCCCTCCATGTGGGGTAGATGGCCCAAAACATGCACAGGTCCTGGTGGAGGCATTGTTCTAGCCCTCGATCTACCAAAACCTAGGGCAGGTGGTCTGGAAGATCTCACCTTAAACTATTATAGTGTTAGATATCATTAATAGATGGTCATAGATCATGTGGCTTCCGGAGTGAGTGTCAAAACAAAGTGGGGATGCAGAAATAAGTATTAATGCAATCATTTTAATGTCCTCTCAGAAAGATGAGTTTATGTGAAGTTTGGCACTTAACCATCCTCATGTGAGCAGAGTCTCATGAATCATTAAATCCTAATTTCTGACATAGCAACTCTGAAGCTGACAACATGGTTTTAAGTTTACTATTTTGTAGTTCCATGTGAAGTTTGGAGGTCATGGCAAAGTGAAAATTCCAGGGGCGATTTTTTGTTAGCTTTATGAACAATAATTGATGAATTATGAACACTATTATTTGTTTTAACATAATCCAAATGCTAGGTCAAAACACTGACTTTCTGAGGGCATTTCTATTATTATGAACTGAACACATGCCACATCCATTTTGCTTATAGTTATGAGATTAATGAAAATATTAATGATAAAATATAAAGGCATAAGTAAAATATCGCCGTTATTGCATGTCTTCTTTATCTGTATATATAGCCTGGAGTAGACAGACCCTAGGAGAAAATATAAATGCAGCTTCCTGAACATGGATTGTTCACTAAATTGCTATGATCAAGCTATTACTTTTGTCGACATTCTGACTTCCTTTGCCATTAATATAGGGTGAGTCTACCAAAGAGGTAAGTGGTTCTGCATGAAAATTACTTGTTAACTGATTCCTTTGACACAATGTCTATAAGCATTAATATCGCTTATTTGGTTTTATAGCAAATATTCTATTTTAACTGCCTTATTGGATTCTCTCATCTGGATTTCTTACAAGTTCCTTGTGTTTCTCCATAGTGCAACATGGCGCAGACTACAACTATAACAGACTATGACTTGGGTGGAGAAGGAGATCTTTTTAAAGCACCTGAGGCCATCATAGAGGAACCAGTGATAGAGCTCGATCCCATGACAGCTGCCATTTCTATGATGTCCAACTGTGATGATATTGCTGCGGAAGTGATCAAGATTGCAGATATTGATTCACTCCCAAGTGAGCAACTACTGAATGAGGTCTTCTATGAGTGTGAGAAGGTCCTGCTAGAAAAATCTGCAGTTGAAGATGCATTTTCTGAGTTCTCAGATGTCAAAATTCCTGTCCTGCAGACTGAGGAAGAGAAGATAATAGAAAATAATGTAGTTCGAGACAAGCAAGGACAGAAGATTGTTGACTCTGGTTTAACTACATTGGAAGATGCATGTTCTGAGTTATCAGATGTCAAGATTCCTGCCCTGCAGATCCAAGAAAAAATAATACAAAATGAGGAGGCAGTTGGAGATGAGACGTTGCAGAAGAGTGTTAGCTCCGGCTGCCTAACATCACTGGATTGGATTAATGGAGGGTACATGAAACCAAATTTCCTTGACTTTCAAGGAGTGGATCTGAGTGCAGTCTTTGGCATGCGAAGAGCATACAGTGAGGGAGATATTCAGGTTGGATGAAAACTCTTCTTCTGATACCTACCAAATTATTCTGTTTGCTCGTGTTTCATTCTCTCTTATTTGCATTATTCTTCACCCAAGGTTGGTTGATGGGTTTACTCAATAACAATGAACATGAGGATGTGTTCACAATCATGACCTTAGACTTGTTTTAAGGAAGCAACAGTATTGCATAATGTTTCTTCACTCTTTCAGCTGAGAAGCTTTGCATGACTAACGTCCATCAAAATATTGCTAAATGCACTTCTATGTTGTTTTTCTCCAAAGTATTATCATAGCCATACAGCTATTTCTCGTTAAAGATTGCTTCAAGGCAAATGCTTCACTTTCAGCTGCCTTCAAGGTAGACATGTAAACGGAGCAGAGCAGATAGTGTGATATCTGAATTCGTATCCGATTAATAATCGGATTTTCAATATCCGGTTTGAATTATCCATCGGATATTTTATTCGGATAATTATCTGATCAAACGAATTCGAATTCGGTTCGAATTTTATATGGATAATAGCCAAGCTTATTTGGAGGTGAGTCGTGCGAGCCGTGCACGAGCCCTCTTCCAAAATAAAAACAACATCCACTCTTTTTTTCTTAAGAAAACAACTCACCAAATGGGTGTAAGTGGGTTCTTATTTTTTTAATTTATTTTGAGAGGAAAAAAATAAAAAAGAGCAACCAAACAACATATTAGGATTTAAGTTACTTATATATAGAATATGTGGATCTTTAGATATTTATATAAGTGTTCATATTCGGTCGGATAATATCCAACACGGATATCCCAATATTCAAATTTGTATCCGATTAATAATCGGATTATGCAATATCCTATTAAATTATCCGTCGAATATTTTATTCGGATAATTATCTGATTAAACGAATACGAATTCGAATTCGGTTCGAATTTTAAATGGATAATTGTCCGGCCTACTTCAAGGTGTTCACATGCCAGATATACCCTGCTTGTTACTTAAGCATGCAAATGCTTCACTTTCAGCTCCTTCGAGGCGTTCACACGCCGGATACACCCTGCTTATTACTGAAGCATACACTGCTTAAATTTTGAAGGTGAAAATTTACTCCTCTGTTACCCCTTTTATCTTACAAATTTTCACCAAATAACTATTGATAGACTATGGCTGCAAATGCAGGTGCTTACATAGTTATGTCCCCTTTTGCAAATCACTAGAGCTTATCTTAGAAAGCTAAAATAGCTTCAAAGGATGCCAGATGTGTGCAACATCAGATGCTTCCTTAATATGCTCTTTAGAAGGTGGAAAAGTGTGCCCTTGTGCACAAAATCCTTTTCTCCAAACAGAACATCCAGGATGGCTTCTTTTATTTTATTTGTTGGGTGCTGGCGTGAGAGGGAAGTAATAGCTTTTGAAAAGAATGTACTTCAACATGTGTTTCTGGGACTTTAGACTCATCCTTACTGAATTGTGACATACTCGTGGGATCTTGCTGATTATCGCATCGGCTAGCGTTACATGCTAAAACTGTTTAGATATCTGGCACTTTCTTTCCATAGGATGGTGAAGATCACTGATTTTGGGTTTTTCTGACAGACTCTCGGAGATGGTAACTTGGGTCATGTAAATGCAAATGTTATTCATCCTCCCTTTGAGAGATTGCTGACAATTGATGACTACAAAGCTGAAGAGCGCAGACAAAAACTTTCCAGGTACAGGAAGAAAAAGACCAAGAGGAATTTTGGCAGAAAAATCAAGGTAAATAATGCCCATTTCAACATTTTTTTTTGTTTTTGATCGGTATAATGCCCATTTCAACTTTGATCGTTTATGATTGAGAAAAGTCAACTTATAACTTCCAAGTTAGCTATTCTGTATTCTCCAAACATGTTGTGGAAGAACACAGCCTATCTAACCAATCATCATCATCATCATCATCAGAGCCTTATCCCAATTAATTGGGGTCGGCTACATGAATCATGTTCCGCCAAAGATTTCTATCAAGTGCAATATTCATATTTAAACTCAAGGAACTAATGTCCTTCCTAATAACATCGCACCATCTCATTTTAGGCCTTCCTCGAGCTCTTCTACTAGCATCCACTAAGATTTGGTCACATCTTTTAACCGGCGCTGAGTTAGGGCGACGAAACACATGTCCAAACCACCTGAGTCTATTTTCTCTCATTTTACTATCAATTGGAACTATCCCTAAGTCCTTACGGATGCGCTCATTCCTAATCTTGTCTTTCTTAGTCTTGCCACACATCCATCTCAACATCCTCATCTCTGCTACACACATATCAGATATGTGACTAAAAGAATTCTGCACTTGTTTTTGGTGAAAAAAAAATTGTTTTCTTCACTGATCAGATAAATCAAAGAAAGAGGTTATATTTTTGTAAATTTTTTCTTCCCAGTGTACTCAAGTTATGGATTTCTGGGAAGTATGTATATACCTCTTGATAATGTCTACCTGACTCTGTCTAAATATGCATATATAGAACGCATTCAGGTGCCTTTTCTTTTCCCCTCTTGAATATAGTCAAAAGACTACCGAGTAGGAATGTTGTTAAAACAGCTTCTGGGGCCACTGCCCCAAGTTTACTGTGATTCATGTGATTATGACCCTGGGCCCTTGTATCTCAACACCGCGGTTTTGTGGATTCAACAAAGGTGTTTCACAGCTCATCATGGGTGTCACACTAAACCTTCTCAAGAGCTAATGATGGCTTGTTTGCATGCTTTTGTGCAGTATGCTTGCAGGAAGGCTTTAGCAGACAGCCAGCCCAGGGTGCGCGGAAGATTCGCCAAGAGTACCGAGGAATGTGAGATAGCGAAAGCATCTAAAGAATATGCCGAAAAATGTAAATATTCCTCTGGAAGGTAGATCATGATCAGTACCCCGCGGAATCTCCTTTAGCAACTGCCTAGCAAGCATCCTCTGGCAGCTAGTCTCCTTTTGCTGATGTAAGTAAATGTTTTGTCTTCCTCAACTAGGGTTACCAGCTGTTGTATAAAAGGCTTGAATAAAATGCAGCCGGGGCAATTCATGCTTGCAATGTCGATCTTTGGGGGTTTCCTTCAGCTTTTTCATTTTTCGATATTAACCGAAGATTATTATACATATTTGTCTCTAACCAATCATCAGGCAAATAGTCCTGTTTCATCTATTCGCCTCAACCTTCATGGGCAAGATCTTCTAAATCAACACCACCATCAAGAAAACAAGAAGAAAAAGAGAGGGACAGTTTCTTGATTTGTCTTAGATCTCTCTCTTTTTTTTCCCGATTATGTCAAGGTGGCATCAAATGCCGATGGAATCATCTTTGAAATCATAATTTCTCTGTTGTTGATTGGCAGGCCTTATGGGCTCATCAGGTCACCCACAGTCTGATTCATAGAATTTGATCTTTCAAGTTGGTAAATTGATATGAGAGTCAAGCTACTTTTGATGCGAGATAAATTAAGGTTATTCTATAGAACATTTGACTACAAGTCGCTTTTAATTTTGAAAAAAATAGTTTATTAACTCGGATTCTAGCTAAGTGGCTGTCTGTCTGTTTGTTTGGCTTATTTGTCCATGACTTGCAATAAATAAATTATATATATATATAAATCCAGCCTTTTTAACCTATAGAAGTGCTAAAGGTGGAGTCAACGGGAGTTGACAAAGCATCTTCCTTGACTTTTTGGGTTTTTCGCAGTGTCACCTGTCATATTGACTCTACCCAACTTCATCAAAAGAGGGGGTCCTGCCCAAACCATCTGCTTGAACATTAATTTTTTTTATTTCTCCTTCCACTACTGCAAGTTTTACATATTCGAGAGCTCCGTTTTCTTGGACGAGGTAGACAACTTTTAGTTGCAAAACCGTTTTTAACTCGGTCTAAAAATAAAAATTATTAGAATAGCAAATCTGACTAGTTTGAGACGGCCATATTAGCCAATTCTTCCCTCTTAACCCAAGTTCCGAACTTCTTGGAAACCAAAATTCATATGTTGAAGTATTTCTGCTCCCCTTTTCTTCCTTGCGAAACAATCGAACTGGGAGCTACAAGAGCCCAAGATATGTTCTGTCATAAAGTTGAACAAGGGGCACCTCTTAGCCAGCTCCAAGTTAGGGCATCCCATGTGGCCCCGATGTTCTTGGCCGACACTCGGAAGAGAAACGTACCATAATCTCAAGAAAAAATTGTTCTACAACTATGATTTGTTTACTCGGACGTGTCGTACCGTATTTTAAAAAATCTGATATTAAAGATCACCTCAAAATCGATCGAGTCAGGTCGAGTCACAGTGAAAGAGAGAGAGAGAGAGAGAGAGAGGGAGGAGATGATGATCGTCGAGTCAGGTCGAGTTAACTGCGACTCGGACGTACCGTACCGGATCAGAGAAGAAGTTATCCTATAAGGATCACCAAATCGACGAACCTTGTCTACAACTAGTCGCTTCTATAGGCTTTGGAACACTCTCTTTCCCAATATATTAATGGCAAATACTACAAAATGAACGATCAAAAATTAATTCCCACCAAAAATTTGTCATGCAGGTCCTTCGGTCCGATGTTATACCGATGTTTCTCCTCTATCAGGGCCGTGAAAGCCCGCTGCGCCCCCCCCCCCCCAAAAAAAAGAGGTTCGTAGAAGTATAGCTATGGGAATGATGGCAACTCATAACGTGAACGCCAAAGGGGGCAGGTCACCAAACTGCTGTTTCTCCACCGCCATAATCCAAATATCTGGTTCTCTTTTACAAAGTGACTAAATTCCATGTTAAATCATGACATAAGAATCAGAACCAGCTCCCACTTACACGTTATTTCATTGCCCTCAAATATTGATTCTTTCACTAATTCTTAGAGTTCTACTCATTGTTGTTACCTTCCAATAGAGATTGCCAAAACACTCGACATACCACTTTACTACTAACTTTGATTCCCTTAAAGGCCACTTTAATAACAGATCATGATAAGTTAACCGGAGTGAATCCAAACTAACTTATACTTAAAAGTAATTTTGATTTGACAAATTATCATAACCCGGGACAGATAAGATATCTCTACGAGATATGAAATGAATTAACTCCAGGTCAAGAACCTTAATCATATCCGACCTCGAGTGAGTATTCTAACTTTTAAACTTAGAATAACTCACCCACCCACCAATAACTCGTCCTAACCCATTTTTTTTCATTACCAAAGTGACCCTAAGGGCTGCTTTGTTATTGAGTTAAGATAGACGGATACGGTATCCGATGAGAGAGAATTACAAGGGACCCACACCCTCCTCTCTCACACACATGTTCCTTAACCAGAGTCGAGTACCGTATTCGACCTTATGAAATCGAATGCAGTATCCAACCCCAGTTTCAAAGAGGGCTCAAAAGAATTAAATTCCAAAGAAGCGACGCCCCCGAACCCAAGAAGTGACCACCCAAGTGACGTGACAACCGGCAAAACATATACTCATATTGAAAGGTTGATGGAGAAAAACATATATTTAGCCACATAACAGTAATGAAAGCGTAGCCATTATTGGTCAGTTTTCTATCGGGAGTGCCCAATAGCGGTCAAGTTCAACACATGTCAACCTTGTTTGTGGAACTCGAATTATTGACAGTATGGCATCTCCCGGCAGGGGCAGTCGTTTCCACCCTTATATTGAAAAATTGGAAACTATAACCCCACATCCTCCTTGTGGTGATTAAATGCAGGTAAACATGAAACTAGAAAGAAAAATTGAACAGATTAGTTGACGCCATAAACCCACTTCTCTGCATCGCTGGCGTAAGACACCAGTTCACCGGATTCAAACCAGAGGCCAATTTCATCTTTGGCTGTCTCTGGCCCATCACTTCCGTGAATTATGTTCCTGCAATCAGAAAAACTCGACTTGGAGTATTCAAAAGACAAAGCAGAATTATCATAACAAAGCATTTCATAACATTTAACACAAGAATGCTCCTTTCATAGTGTAGGCTGTAGAGTATCTAAAACCACTTCCCTTCCCCGGGGTTTTAAGTTCATTAGCAGACGTGACCCCCAACACAACATCCGAATGCTTAAGAAACAAAAAAGAATGAAACTAAACAAATTCACTTTATAGCCTTAATACACGAATGCCCCTCCCAGAGTATAGAGTAACCTCCCTGATGCTTTCATACATCGAAATTCACCAAACAGATACAAGTAGGAAGAATGATCACAATGGGAGCTATCTGCTTACATGATCATTTTTTCACTCGCACATCTCAAATATTAGCCTATTATTATTATTATTATTATTATTATTATACCCTACAGTGGGGGGTAGCCTTCGTGATACAAAAAAGGATCCTTCATTGAAAGCTTAAGGGTCACAGTACGAAACCGTAAACAGAGTTGCAAAAAAACAGGGTAAATCAGTGTACCAGGGAGCCCTGTGGCTCTGGGCTGCCCTTTTATCATACCCTACTAACAAAATGTAGAAGGATGCCATTCTTGACTCCCGGGTGACTACCACAACTCTCAACCACATCCATATTTGATCCTCCCCCAAGGTGAAACCTTGTCCAACATTTCTCATAAGAGGATACTAATTGTGATTCATAGTAACTATTTTTCAATGTTATAGAATATAGGATTAATTATAAAGGGAGAAACTGACTTGGATGCAGTTTGTACCTTCCCACAACAACAGCCAGGTCACCCCTTATGGTTCCTGGCTCTGATTTTTGTGGATCTGTAGCACCAATAAGCTTTCTACCATACTTTATGACTCCTTCGCCTTCCCAAACCTACAAAAATATAAAGCACCTCCCGTAACATGGAACACACCTAAAAATATAAAACACATCAGCCATTAACCAAGAAAAAAAAGGTTTGATATTACCATAGCCAGTACAGGTCCTGAGCTGAGGAAGTTGCATAGACCATCAAAGAAAGGTCTTTCTTTGAGGTCATGGTAATGTTTCTGAGCAAACTCTTTGGAGGGAACAACTAATTTAATAGCTACCAACTTAAATCCTTTGCGCTCAAAGCGGGATATGATTTCTGCAATCTGAAAAAAAATAATAACCATTCCTAGTTAGATGAATGAACCCATGAAATACAGTGTACAAAGCAGTTGAACCTGAGAAACCTGAGAAATTTCAGACCCCAACATGCATCAACAAAACCTATGTTAAAAAAATATTCATACATACACATACGTAGTATGTATGTGTGTTAATCCCATGTACATAACTGTTTCACGCACCCCGGGCGGGGAGAAGAAAAACAAGCAAAGAGGGAAGAAAAAAAGGAATACCCCCCCCTTTTCCTGGATTTCCGCGACGGGACACACACACTCACTTGTTACGGAAAGTCGAAATGAGTCAATTTGACACGCAAGAATTCCGTGTATACTGTCAAAAAGGTATACCGGGGGGTTGACCAAGTCAGGGATGGCTGGATGGAATGCGGGCGTACTAGTCAATTTCTCGACGATCACCTACGGGACCAAGGTTTGACGGGGGAAGTGCTGCCAGGGCACGGCACGTGGGCTCGAAATGTCGGGCGACATGTGGAGAGAAGGAGGTTCCGCTGGTATGAATGTAGGCGATTGCAGAGATTCGTGTACAGGACGTCTTCCCCACCGACCGCAAGCAGTCGGTGTTTATTTTCCATCAGATTGAATACGAACACCTTTGTTTTTCCTACTGAAGGAGGACTGAGACCCTGGAAGCCGTAGTGTAAAAGAGAGATAATATTTGCATTGCAACTCGAACTCGACCATTGGATTCAACGAACTGGAGAAAAGGCAGCGGAACTGGAAGAAACGTGGGCCAGGATGGGGCTACGAACACTGGCTCGGCAAGGAGCAGGCAGACACTGGCCCAAGAGACAAATATCATTGGGAGCTGGAGGGCAGAAACGCCGAAGTGTGTTGAGGAAAACGAAGGATCAGGTTTTCTGAGTACGCTTTACTACAGCGAGCCGTAACCGACATTATAGAGGGGCTAAAGGCCTTAATACATTGAAGCAAGTCATGGGACAATTTTGTCTCGAAGATCGGTCCCCGGATCATTGCTCAATAACGCGGGTTTTCCGCTATTTTCATAGAGGGCCCTCGAAGGGACTAGAGACATTATGGAGCAATGCAGACTGGGCTGACGTCCGGGATGTTGACATTGACTGGGAAGGGTATGCGTGTCGGGTGTCAGCATGTCCGGAAGTCAGGACCGGTACTCGGAGGTGATGCGTGTCGGGTGTCAGCATGTCCGGAAGTCAGGACCGGGCCTCGGAGGCGAAGCGAGCGGTCGGAGATCGGCGGGACAGTCGGTCATCGGCTCGAAGCGAGAGGTCGGAGATCGACCCCAAAATACTGGAGGTCCCGGCAAGTGTCGATGCCGTTACCATGGGGCACCTACGTAAGCGAACCTGATGGACGGGTGTTCTCGCAGTTATCATAGCGTTTCATACGCAAAGGAGAATGTTCGTGTGTTTTGGCTAAACGCCATATGAGGGGTGTTGATTTGACATACCCTCGACGTGTGCTAAGCCGAACACGAACAAACGGCCAGGTTACGCTCCATGTGTTTGATCCTTCTTGATCGTTCTTTGATGCTTCTTCTATGTTTTTTGATCCTTGGCCTTCCAAAGGGATTTATAGGCAGGGGATGGCTGGGTAGTGAGACTCCACGCAAAGGTTAAGGGGGTTGAGGGACTGGCCCGCCTAAAGGGTATGTTTAGGTGGGGAAAGTGGAGTGAGAATGGATTTTGTATGTGAGGGCTGGGGTGTCTTGGGTCGCCTAAAGGGAGGGTTTAGGGGGGCGGCCTGGAGAGAGAGTGTGGGCTGGGTGTGGGGCTTGGCCCACCTAAAGAGGAGGGTTTAGGGGAGCAGCCTGGAGAGAGAAGATGTGGGCTGGGTGTGGGGGTTTGGCCCGCCTAAAGGAGACGGTTTAGGGGAGCGGCCTGGAGAGAGAAGATGTGGGTTGGGTCCCACATGCACTAGCCCACCTAAAGGGGGTTTAGGGGGGCGCATGTAGGAGAGAGAATGAGTGGGGCCCTCATGCCACCATCCCACCTAAAGCAGCCCACCTAAAGGGGGTTTAGGGGGGCACATGCAGGAGAGAGAATGTGGGTTTATGTGGGAAAGTAGGAGTGGGTCCCACTTGATATCATCCCACCTAAAGGGGGTTTAGGTGAGGAAGATAGAGAGAGAAAGAGGAGTTAACGTGGGGAGGTTTCCTTTCTCTTTTCTCTCTCTCTCTCTTTTTATTGGACGGGGTGTAGAACGCCTAAAACTCCCCCCTCAAGGGGGTTTACGTGGGCAGGACGCCCAACGCGTCTGTCCCGCATAAACCCCCCTTTAGGGGGGCTGGGCGCTAGGTGAAGAGAGAGGGAGAGAGGGAGTATTTAAATGGGCCCCACCACTTCTTTAGACTCCACTTGACTGGGATTTGACTGGTTTTGGCGCGTTTGGACTGATTTTTTTTGGACGGGTTTGAACCCCTGAAAGACCGGGTGCTCGGCGCGTTCGAACTCGCTCCTTGGACCGTGTGTTTCGTCTTGGACGCTCCCCGGACGCTTTTCGCACGCTCCACGCTGTAAGTTGACTCTCCACGGATTGAGATTGAATCGGAGTGGTGGCCGGACAAGACTGGGAGGGGGCGCCCCGGGGACCGGGGCGTCCTTGGCGTAAGATCCACCCCTGGCCGCGGGGTCAGGGGGCGGCCCCAAGGTGGTCTCCCCTCGCCCTTATTCTTTCTTTTGATGACCAGGAGGGGGCTGGCATGCACATTTCACGGCTTGCGTGTTGGCATGAGCTTCGAAACGGGAGTTGATGCGGGGGTGTTCGGGGTAATTCCCCTTGCCTCGTTGGCGCGTTGTATAAGCTGGGTAGAGGCCCGGATGGCCCATTAGGACTTTGAATTCCCATCTGGCATAGCTAGGACAGCGAGAGCAAGGCGTTGTGGGTATGAAAGCCCAGCCTTAGCGTGCATATGCCATGCTAGTCGACAAGCTGGTACGTAGCTTCGGGTTAGCCCGATGACTATAAAGAAAGTAGCCGAACGCCGCATGTCTGGGAGTCGGGGGGCAGTCCCCTTCTTTTGTAGTGTCACCGCATGATGCGGCAAATATTCCCGAGTCGTGGGTTGGCCGTGACTTGTTGTGAAATAGCTGGAACTATGAATGCCCGTAAGGTGTTCGAGATAATGCCCGGCTACCATCTACGGGTCGTATGGGTTGGCTAGTAACCCTCGGGGCCCAATTTTGAGTTGGTGGCCGAGTCCACTAATGTTAGCTGGCTGAAAGAGACTTTTTAAGGGGATCCTCAGGCCCGTGGTTGGTGCCGCATGTCACGACGTATTGCTGTGAGCCCCCGGGTTGGCCCGGGTAGCTAAATTGTTAGTGGGCGAATGCCGCTTGTCGGGAAGTCGGGGGTGGTCCCCGCTTTATGCAGAGTCACTGCATAGCGCAGCAAGTGGCCCAAAGCCACTGGTTGACCCTGGGTTGACGTAAAATGGCTGGAGAGTAGACCGCCTATAAGGAGTTTGGGATAATTCCCTTACCCCTTGTTAGGAGTCACATGAGCTGGGTGACGATCTCCGGGGCTCGAGTTCACCTCTCGTTCGGAGATTATTGGTGTTGAGTGACTGAGAAGAGGCATATTGGGCTGGTACCAAGCCTCATTGCTAGGCACCGCTTAGCACGGTGTGTTGCTGGTGCGCCCCCGGGTTGGCCCGGGTGGCTAATTTGTAAGCGAGCGAAGCCACACGTCAGGTGATCGGGGATGGTCCCCACTTGTTATCGGAGTTGCCGTGGGTCACGGACCACGTCAAGCTGGTTTGAATCCCCGATTGGGTCCGAGGTGTTGTGAAGATGCTAAATAATTAGCGCTCATAAGGTGTTCGGGAGTAGGTCCACACCCTTAAATCTGGGTTATTTTTCTGAGATAAAACCGGGTTCAACAATAACATAGACAGGTATGAAAGAGATGCACGATTTTGAACTGCACAACCAAAGTGGCAACTTTTCCATGGACAGACACTAAGATAATCCATGACTTTTGTTACAAAAGGTGAAAAAATGTGTAGCAAGATGTCAGATATATAACAGAGAAACAAAGAGGTAAACAGAGAGGTGAGGAGATAAATTTTAAAAACAACATGCTACAAATATAAACCACAAACAAAGACACTAGTCAGCACAGAAAAAGAAAAAAATCTACGTTTTCTGATCCAACAAGCTGTAGGATGGATATCAGATAGCTTACCAGACCTCTTTGCACTCCATCGGGCTTGATTGCAATAAAAGTGCGTTCCATCTGAGAATAAGTGAAAAGGTGAGACACAGAACAGATAGAAGCAAAACAGTGTACTGCTGGGGTGAAAATGGCTGTCTACAGTGAATAGCGAGGATAAGTACCTCTGCCGCATGCACTTCCTGGTCTTGCAGCATGTAAACTATCACAAGGCATAAAAAGAACACAGAGAAATAAAATCAAATGGATTGTAAAGAATGTTAAAACATGTAAAAGTAAGCTACTAATTGCTGGGCAATCTAACACAAGACTCCTAATTGAACACATTTTAAGGACATGAAATCTATGGTCTGGTGGAAGCATCAGAAAAAAAAAGGTGAGAGGCATGAATTTAAAAGGAAAACAAGTATAATAGTTACCATAAACCAGAAAGCGGCTGTTGAAAAAAAAAGCTAATTCACAACCAACCATCAGATAAGTCATAAAATGCTGAGGCTATCAACAAAATACAAGGAACATGAAGGGGAAAAGAAACACTGAAGTAGTGTGGTGCTAAAACCAAGACAAATCTAAAAGGCCTACCGCCTAATTAACAAAGAAATAGGCCCATTACACTAAAAGTTTACTTATGAAATAATTTGGTGGGGTTGTAGCGCCCTTCTGATGTCGTATCAGTGGCACATGCCAAGCAAGCATTACGTTGCATTTGTTTCCTCTCTAATTAATGTATCTATTGGCAACTTTTGAGGTCACAGTTGAACAGCGCATTACTAGAAGATGTAATGTGGAGATTACTGTTGAAATAACAATGTTCAACATATTTTTCATTGAACATTGGAAATCGTCACAAAAATGAACTGTTCAACAATCGAACAATACTCTGATGAAACAAAGCATAAGCAATGCACTGCCAAGTGAACACTGCTAGGAACATTGCTGATCAAAAAAAGCTCACAATGAGAGAGAGCATGAAGATGAGTTGTTCAACAAATAATGCTCAGAGACATCATTCATCAAGCAGCGTTCGAATGAAAGGGTTATGGAGAATCATTATTCGCTGAACAATCATCAGACACGATGACAAAAGCATGATGGAGAAGGGGGTCATAGATCAACCAATCACATTCTCTCTCTAGGAAATTCTAGAGAAGGAAGGTTTGGGGTTTCGAGGGGTAGGGATGGCGGACTGGGCTATGCGGCAGCTGGAGTTTGCCTCCAGGGCAAATTGCATCCCTCTTGGAGGTGTGTCCAGCACATCGCAGGGTGTCATATGGCGGGAAAGCCTGGAGGTTGCCTCCGGTGCGAACAGGGTGCCATTGGGGGGGACTCAATGCCAGAGCCAACGAGGGGGATTCCAATGACCGGGTAACCCTCCCCGGTATATGGGTTTCCACCCTGTGGGACCAACCTGCCACCGGTGCAAGATGAAGGGAGATGTGCAGCAATGCAGTAGATCGTCGGCAGAGGAGAGACGGGCCGATGCGATAGCGGAGGCACGATCCTCACCAAAGCGGTTTTTCGCGTAGGTGCTTAGAGGCAAACCGCAGGGCCCACAGGAAGTGAAGGTAGGACAGTGCTGCCTGGAGGCAGGCTCTCCGCCGTCCGATCTGATCCAGGGGCAGCTCCGATGGCTTAACCAGTATCTCTGGGTGACCCCAGTAGAAGGGGCAGCGGACGCAGAAGCCGTAAGGTCCATGCTAGACAAGGAAGGATGGTGGCCGGGCCGACACCCAGGTGTCCAGGCGGGTTTTCTAGCGGTTGAGCACAGTGAAGAGGAGACTGGCACGGCAGCGAGGACTGGACTTGTGATGGCCAGTGGTGTACTCCTCCGGTTGTCAAAATGAGTCCTCTCCTCTTGGGTGTCCCCCTCATCCTATGCGATGAGGTGGGGGCCGCCATCATCGTCGACCGGTTTGGGGCGGTGGTAGAAGGCTCTGTCAAACTGGTCATCGGAGGGGAGCAGCTGGCCATGGACATGATGGTCCAGATCGGGAGCCCCAAGGAGATCCCCAAGGTGGTCACAGTAGACATCGCCGAGAAGAGGTTTCCCGTGATGATTCAGGCTCCGTCGGCGGCACACACGCTTGTCACAGTGGTCGCCGGTGCCGCGGAAGAAGCGTGCAGGCACGACAGCAGTTCAAATTCGAACTGCCCGCGCTCATTAATTGGGCCGAAGGATGCCACTATAGGCCCATGCTCAACAACCCTCGGTATGAACCGGCCCAACCCAAGAGCCACTACCCATGACTTACCCGATTAGGGGGGAGTCACGGGAACCGAGGACTATCGAGCCCCCTATTGCTGCCCGCCCATCCCCTCATGACTTACCCAAATCCGAGGGTCGCGGGCATAATGGGTCTCGAGGACCTGTCACTAGTCTTCTTCCCCACCCGAACTAGACCTCTTGTTCACCGTGGCAAATGCGGCGACAATCCGATGCTCTGGCTCGACAAGAAGGCCCCTCTGTTGGCCATCAGTGATCGACAAGGCAGGGACTATGCACTATAACTATCTCCGGCCATCACCAACTGTTCGGCTCCATCCGTTGACAAGAGGAAGAGCCTGGGGGACCTGGCGAAGGAGTTGGCCTTCACACCAGGCGTCGACGACTGCCAACATGGGGAGCGACAGGTGGAGAAGTGGACAACACCATGCGGTCATCTTCAGCCTACTGGCTAATGACTATGATACAGAGGCAGTGTATTCAGGTGGCTGACAACAAACCCATTGGCATCACTAGGCAGGCGTTGGAGGTGAGAGATGACTACGCATCCCCTCGCCAATTCCCTGGAAAGGCCACCGGAGCTGATGACTCACTCCCTGACTTGGCCATAGTGCTCAGAAGCCCCGAACCCCAGGCTCCCGCTCCTCCAACGTTCGACGGCATGGTGACTCTTCACATACCCCCCCTCGTGGATGACAAAGACACTTGCATTTGTCTGAGGAGTCAACTACACCTCATTTGCAGATCTCAGGAAGTCATGTCCATGGATTTGGGGCAACACCAGAGGAAGGCCAGTAGGATGGCGGAATCTAGAAAGAGGTGGATGGGCTGAGGAGGGAAGAGGCCAAAGAGATAGTGGGAGTAGTGGAGCGATATACTGAGGAACAAGTCAAAGAACTTACGAAAATGGTCGGAGTGTCTTTTGCCCAATTAAAGAAGGACATGAAAGGGCTATTCTCCAAGGTTCAAAAAAAGTGGCTGCTCACCTTGGCAAGGGAAGTTAGAGGGGGTCATACAAGGTGACAAAAGGGGGGAGGGGGAAGCAGAGGAGCCAGGAGAACAGGTGTGGAGAAGATAACTCCTTGTCTCTACGAGGATTGTGTCTTGGAACATAAGGGGGATAGGGAGGAGGGAGAAGAGAAGGGTGGTGAAGGATCTCGTCAGAAGATGCAAAATTGACATC